>OW386545.1:17382496-18582496 GCA_936435175.1 Glyphotaelius pellucidus
ACGTAATTAATTTGGCAATTATACAGTGCATTGACACAATTTTCTGAAGAGAGGGTGAGTTATAAGTTTGCGCACTTTAGTCTAAAATCTCTCTATAAACGATATTTTGGGTTGTAACTCCGCTTGCATTTGCTCCCTGACGTGTTCCTGGAACTATTTGAATTTTTAGATTATTTTCAGATTTCACTCTAGAGCAAGCTACATACAATTGACCATGCGTAAATACAGGTTCTGGAAGGAAAACGCCAATCTGATTAAATGTTTGACCTTGTGATTTGTTTATGGTCATACCGTATGCAAGCTGAACCGGGAACTGGCGCCTGTAAAGATTGAAGGGAACCGTTACGTCTGCAGAGGTATCCAGCGTAATTCTAGGTAAAAAATGAATGCTTCCTCTTCTATCTCCTGTGATTATTTTTACTTGCAATACATTATCTGTAAAACCTATTACGATCATTCTCGTTCCGTTACAGAGGGAGCTGTTAATTGACAGATTTCGGAGTAGCATCACTATCGAGCCCAGCTTTAAATTAAGGGCATGGGGTGGTAATCCCGGCGGATTGAAAGAGTTTAAAAATTCTAAAGGGAATCTCACCTGTTCCTCAGGATCTGGATTTCCTCTCTGGTCTCTCGCCGAATCAATACTGTAAAATGTCTTCAAGGGACCTTCCAATTTTTCTAAAACCTTTTCGTTTATCTTCCTCGCATCGATATTTTTGGGACATAATATTGCCCTGTCACAGAATAAATTTGCGTCGGCTACCGAATGTGACTCTCCGTAAATTGCGCTAACAACATCCTGACAAATGGTACTCGACGGTAAAACAACAGAAGACGCGACACAACCTTGCGGACATGGAAGAGTTCCGTTACCCAGTTCCAACAACCATTCGGCAAACGCAGTCTGGTCACTTGCAGCCCGCATGTTGGCATTAAGGTGGACCACTTTAAATAACCTCCAAAGCCCGCTCCTTTTGATAGACGATGCAACAATTTTCCCGCGAGCCGCTCTGCGACAAACAGGTAAAACTTGTCTAAAATCCCCACCAAGAACGACAATTTTACCCCCAAACGGCAAATCATTATTCATTACATCCCGTATGGCACGTTCGATCATTTCGAAAGCTGTTATTGGAGCCATCGGGGCCTCGTCCCAAACGATCAAGTCAGAATTCCGAATAATAGTTCTATTTGCTCTTGAAATTTTACACGCGACAGAGCTATTTAAATCGAAAGGTAAATTAAATGCATTGTGGCATGTTCTGCCCTTAGGAAGTAAAATTGCCGCTATCCCAGTCCAAGCTACGCTCAAAACATTTTTTCCCTGCGATTGCAATGTGTGAATCAAAGTTTTATACAAAAACGTTTTCCCCGTACCTCCTGGTCCATCCACAAAAAAGCATCTTGGAGAATTTTCGTCTGACCTATCTGAGAGAACTTGAACGATTGAATCAAACACTTCTCGTTGTTGGATGTTCAACGATGACTGCATCTCCACTCCCAGGTTTTCTTCATTGACAACATCTGCACGTTCTATATCTGTATTTATCGTTCGATCAGGTTCCGGCAGACCTTGTGCAGTGCAAGAAGAACCTTCGTTCAGAAGGGCGTCACTTATTTCGAGAAGTGCGAGATTTATCGCCAAGTCTGCGCTCTCAACATTTCTCAGAAAATCCTCCGACATGGACGTTTTGAAAGAATTCCATATTTGTAACGGATCTGATGGAAGGCAATGAATTAAAATGACAACAAAAAGGTTTCGAAGTGCCTTTGGCATCATGAAAACAACCCCTTCTTCTAAACAGTTAACCCATTCGTTGATGTTGTCCGTCAGGCCTAATTCACGCGCCGCATCACTGAAAGTAGGAAGAACAACCCCGTCGACCGTTCGGATATGTTCGTACGAAGTCGCAGCTTTAACTTTAAGTAGCAAAATACGCAGGTGATAAAGTTCTCTATTACGTGGAGACACTGAAACTATCCTACCGATAATTTTATCACCGCCTTGTTTACGTTTTTTCCAGATTTTATTTCGGTTAAAAACAAAGAAGTTCGGAATATCCTGATAAAAATGAGAATGGGCAGAATCATCCAATCGATTTAAATTAAACCAACCCGTTAATGTGGTGGTGTGGGATAATGCTAACGCCTCTTCCTCGTTACCTTCTCTGAAATACACTTGTTCTCCGCCTGGCAAATGTACGCTGAGTAAAACTAACGTGTGCGATTGACCGTGAATGGGATTTTCAAGTATACGCCAAGCAGCTTCTGGAGCGCTGATGAACCGACAGTCTAGAAACTGACTAATTTCATCACGGACAATTGTACTGGTGCTGTCTGCTGCTTCTTGAAGAAGTCGTAATTCCATGCGAGCACAGTCGTGACCCTTGGCGAGATACTTGTGGATGTATTTAATGGCGATGACGGAGGAACAAATTTCTGCGTTAATATGTGCGTTGAATTTCTTAGTCAAATACGGATTGAACGGGACGACGAATTTGTTATCAATTTTGAACCCTCTACATACGTGATCTTCTGAACTATTGTCGCGTCGTTTATAAACTGGGTAGCCGTTAACATCTGCTTCGGTCTCATCTCGAAATGCTTTTGGGAACTTCTTGGAACACTTTCCATCAACCATGCAAATTGCTTCAGGATTGACGGTACCACACGGGCCATGAATATTGTGTTTTATAACCGCACTATACAAATCCTGGTCCCTCTCTCTGTCAGGTAATTCTGCGTTGATGACATTGTCTATATCCGAAGGGGAATATAACTTGTCTGAATCACCAAGAGTGAACAGACCGTGAAGATGCGGCAAACCTCTCTTTTGTTCCTCAATTACGTAAACGTAGGCTAAAACTTTACCAAACACCTCCTTTTTTACTATATCCGCGATGAATTCATCAACCTTCAGCTGGAAGACTCGTGCAACTAAATCTGGCCTATCGGAGGCACTTTGCCACGGATGGAGTTCATTTTTGATTTCACGCCATTTAGGGTTGCAGGTGAATGTGATAAACAGGTCTGGACGACCGTATTTCCTAACAACAGCCATTGAATCCTGGTACATCTTAGTCATGTGCCTAGGACTACCGGTGAACGTGGACGGTAAGATGACAATATTTCCTGCACGAATGTCACGATCCACATGCCTGTTGTTTAAATGGTCCAACAGTCCCTGGTAACATTCAACGCGCAATTCCTTTTGGTGTAGCCTCAAATATGTAAGCCTGTGGGACTCGCAACGAACATACGCATTGACGATATATTGCTGAAACAGCTTTCCCGACGAATGAATGGGATTGAAAGCAGCACGCCTAACAGCAATTTTATGCGAATAAAATTGGAGCAAAGTGACATTATTTCGAACTCTAGTCGCAAAATCTGGGTGATGCTGAAGATCCACGGACCAGCCACACTCTCCTGCGGGAAAAAGCAGAGGAAAGACCATCGAATCCAAATGTGGAGATAAAATGCTGATGCGTTGCGTATTATGCGATCTATTCGGATAGACAGCTATGTCGACGTCGGCTGGCAGATTCCCTTCGTGGTCTGCAATGAAGACCATTCCGACATCATTTGTAGACGTCGGAGCATTGTAACGCCTCTGATCGTCGGATGAAGAACGCGAAAACAACAAACTTACTATACGCTGTGGATCACCGCTTTCTCTGCAACGCGCCTCTTCTTCTTCAACAGCAGTTCGAAGATTCCGGTAACTACCTGCATAAGGGCTTACTTGACGGATTATCCTATCCACAGTCGACATAATCTCCTGAAAACAATTTACGTTGGCCGGATGATTCATGCGTAGATTGACAGCAGCATCCGTGTCGTAAACGTAGAGCTGCGCATAACACGGGACCTCGTTGTCTCCAGCTTCCGGCATCGTGGAGGTAAGATGGCATATTTCTCCTGAAATTTTTAAACAAAAAGGGCCCCTCCCTGGTATGTCAACTACTTTTGCACCAAACGAAGCAAAGGCACTTGCATTGTTGTATTGTCGTATAAAAGACCGGAAATTTTTCGCGTTCGCGCTGTCACTTAACAAAAGATCTTTGAACTGGGCTGGATACTCTGGCTGTAAATTTAGAAAAACTTTTCCGCTATGACAGCAGCTGTGCTTCATTCGACTGCTCTCAGCTGCAAAATGAACCGCCCGGCAGTGGTCAACGGTGCACTCACGATCTAAAACACCTAAAAAATGAACAGAAGGAGACGTAGCGTTCGGCGTTCCTGCAATGGCACATTTGAATGTCACCCGAGAAAATCTAGGGGAATTGGGGACAATGTCTATTCTCGGCACAGAAACCGTTTCAATATTCAAACCTTCCTCAGCCACGGATCCTGTCACCTCTCTCGCTGCATCAGGAACTCTTCCAACGGGTACAGAAACCTCTTCCACATTCGGTTCTTCCTCAATCACGGATTCAATCACAGATTCTACCACTTCTCTCGTGGATGCCGATGGACTTTCACGCGTCACCTGTTCTATAAGTTTGCGTTCAACTCGTCTTTTACGATCGTATTCTTTTTTTTTTTCTTTTGCTTTCAAATCGACTTTTTTTGGTATTTTGGCTTGAATTTGTTTTATTTTTTCGGCTTGGATTTGTTTTCTTTTTTCATATGCTAATTTGTTCTTTAATGCCTTAGTGTTTTTACGTTCCTGAGTTTGTACATTCATTCTCATCTCCACGCTTTCAGCCCTTTTAAGGTCAAATTCTGCCTTTTTCAATTTTACAATCTCTCGTTTGTCTTCCACAATCAATTCCTTTTTAGCTACTTCTACTTCTTTTACTGCACTTTCAGCTCTGCTTTTACGATAATATTCTGCATTATATTCCAATTTTTTCAACCTTTTAAGCTCGTCATTTCGTTCTTTATTGTTTTGTTTAACATTCTTACGCTTTTTTTCAGACATAGATGCATTTACTCTCAGTTTTTCATTCCCAACTGTCACATTTTCGTTTTCCCGCGCATTATGCGTCGCTCCGGTACTTGAACCGGCAACACATTCACTCAAACGATCAATATCTAACTCTCGTTTTTGCACAATTTTATAATCATCTGGCATAATATTCGCATCACCAATCTCTCTTACAGTCGACATTTCATTAGTTAAAAGACCAAGTTTTTTATTTGAAAAATTCTTCACTCGCTTACCACGTGCATTTTCCTCGTCCATATTTCGTCTTCCAAATTAGTATCACTTTTACTCTCATGCACAACTTGGATCCGAAACAATATTTCACTTTAAATAACACTTTTAGATATCATAAAACGCAAAAAAACCAAGTATAATCTCCAGACAATATATAAAACGGCGTCTCAGGGTGAAATTTCGAAAGCAAAAGAACCATAAACTAAGGATTTCTAAAATCAATAAGGATGACAATATACTTGTTACATTGTGACGGTGACTTCGTCGTCACTGTGACAAAATGAACGAAATTGTTTATTTTCTTGAAAATGGTCTAACAGAAAATATATAAAATAAATAATTTATGGAAATAATTTTTTTTAAATGTTGCGTAACGAAATAACACTAATCGGTAAAAAAAAGTCTTGCAAAATAATCGCTGGGTTATGAAAAAGTATATAATTTTAGTTTTCAAGAAAATTTGCAATAACCTTACACACAGTTTGTCAAATAAGAGTAGAAAACATAAGAGGGCGCCACTGTTGTTCAAATGGCTATACCAAACATATAATCATGGTGGTAATCTAAAGCCGCGTAACCTACATTTTTATTAAAAATTAAAAAGGCACAAAAGTGAAAAAAATATTTTTTCAATGCAATAATAGATACCCACTGATTTCAAAATTAGAATTGCATTTATGTTTATTATTATTATACCTTTGCAATTTTGTGTTAGCATAATGAAGAATAGCAATATTGTAATAAAATATAAAGCACACTATAGAAATTGCTCACATTTATTTAATATTAGCAGTACTTAGCATTGCCTGGGCTTTAGATCATGTCTCTAATTTTAGATCTGAATATATTTAACTTATTCAGATCTTAAAGTAGTGTTACTAATGAATTAATGATTCTTCCTTTCTACTTACTGTTAAATTCAAATTAATGTTTAATTAAATGAAAGCCAATCACTTTGTAAAACACAATTCAATCTAATTTATGTCATTAATTAGGTACCTTAACAACAGCACTTCTTGGATTTTTTTCTTTTTTTAGAACAAAAAATGTTTTTTTTTTAATGTGTATACAGTGTTCTATATTTTCAGTGTAATTGCACTAATAATATTTGACAGGTAAATTGGTGTTGCCAGCCTACAAATTTTGTAGTTCCATTTTTATATTTTCTACTCTTATTTGATAAACAATATTTGGTATATTTAAACTTTTATTTCATATTTTTATTTTTTTGTGAATTGCAATAAAGGAAATGAAGGAAGGTTGATATCTTCGTTTTGATTATATTGTCCGGCATTGTCGATTAAATTGTCCGTGACAAAATGAACGAAATTTTTTTATAAAACGGTGCTACAGAAAATATATTTCAATATTTGGAAAATAATCGAACAAAACATTTGTTGCATATCGGTTGCTTTGTCGCAGTGACTTGAACGGTGACACACATAAATAATTTAAGTGATAATGAAATGGCTTCGTTTTTTCCCAACGGTATTGGTTCATTTATGATACCAACCATAGACTATAAGACTTAAGTGCTTTCGGTGCTTTCGGTGCTTTCCGAGAAGTGTGAAAGAAAAATTTATATTTTTTTTGAATTTATGAAAGAAATTTAGCACCGTATTTTGTGTATTGCTTGCGAAAATATTACTTGGAATACATCTGGTATACTGACAATTATATACTACTGTTTCGAATTGGAATTCAAAATATGCATATTTGACAGGTTGACGTTTCTCGGAATTCAATATTATTTTATAGGTAAAACGTCGCATGTTTCTATTGAAAGTAATAATTATATTGTACTTGCATGGATAATTTGCAGTTGAGGTTCGTTCCGAGGAAAATATTATCAAATTGTATGGTTCAGGAAAGAATTACTTCCTGGTGTCAATGTTGGAAGGACCGCAAACCTGAGCTCCTAGCATAGGCATCCTAAATCTATAAGGATTGGTAGGATAACTTTCGGTAATTTCTCACCGTTCCCTAGCATGATTGCAGATCGCTAACGAATAAGTCAACAGTATAAATATACCATAAGCAAACATATTACAAAATCTTAGGAAACGTATTAGAAACAGTAAATAAAGATTATGACAGATAATTATGGCGTTTGAAAAAGAAATGACACCAGGGATGCGAAGTCATTAGTGTTTTTAAAATTTATCTTTATTTCCTACACTTGTCAAATAATGTATTTCTTAAATAAAAATAAATACCATAGTAATAGTTCACAACGACTGAAGTTGTTCTTTATATTCGACGTCAACTATTGTTTGTATGTTAGCGATCTGCAGTTAGAAAACGAAGAGAAGTTACTGAAAGTTATCCTATCAATCCTTATCGATGACCTGTAGGACCCCTGGTATTTCGATATACTACGAACGAAAGTGTCTTTTTGTTGATAACTGTTCAACTAATTTAATAGTAATTGTTGTTTTGTTTTACAGATATTGAATTACTATTGGAGAAGAATTCACCAGGCACTTATTATTGAATTTAATGAACTTGTTGCAATTGAAGTCAACACACAACAGAATAATATATGTAATTTGGATGTAATTCCTTCATTTCTATCGGCCGCAGGACTGAAGGAAAAATTATTTCATTATTTTTGGAAAATTTATATTAAATACATAAATACGACTGCCGTACAGGATGAAATTGATTCATTGTTTCCTAGCACAATTGCAGATCGCTAACAAATAAGTAATAGTTCACAACGACTGATT
Source organism: Glyphotaelius pellucidus (assembly GCA_936435175.1). Lineage (NCBI taxonomy): Eukaryota > Metazoa > Arthropoda > Insecta > Trichoptera > Limnephilidae > Glyphotaelius > Glyphotaelius pellucidus. Next base: position 17,390,393 of record OW386545.1, read on the forward strand.
GTTCTATTAAGAACGTCGACGTTAATAATTGTTTGTATATTAGTGATCTGCAGTTGTCCTAGAGAACGATGAGGTTAGTGAAAGTTATCCTATCAATCTTTATCGATTGAGATTAATATACTACAAATGAAAGCGTCTTTTTGTTGATAACTGTTCAATTAAATTAATAACTATTGTCTTGTTTCACAGATTTTGAATTGCTATTGGAGAAAAATTCACCAGGCATTTATTATTGAATTTAATGAACTTGTTGCAATTGATGTCAACACACAACAGAATAATATATGCAATTTGAATATAATTCCTTCATTTCTATCAGCTGCATGACTTGAGGTAAAATTGTTTAATCATTTTTGGAATAATTCTGTTAAATAAATAAATATGACTGTCGTACAGCATGAAATTGATGTTCTTATTTTCCAGCGATACTATCTTCTTCAGAGAATTGTTGGAAGCCGAGGTTAACTGAAAAAACTCTAAAATCTAGCAGCTCATAACAAAAACAAACGTAATCACGTCAGCTACTCAAGTGGACGTTATGAATAACATTCTACATTAGTTAATAATTTATAAATATTTATATTTGTTGAAATTTTATTATGTATCTATAAATACAAAAAAGGTGTGTGCTTACAAAAAATTGAAACATTTAAAAAAAAATAAAATTATTTTTTTTTTAAATGTTGTTTAATTTAAAAAAATTTTTTACGTTAACATATGAAAGTATTATAATGTAAGGCACACAGTAGGTCCAATGTGGAGAATAAATAGCTATAATTCTAACTCAAACTACTTGAAACTGGTAAGGTAAATGCATGCAAGTGAGTTGAAAAAACAAACTAACCATCACCAAACAACTTGGTCTTGGCACACATTCATCCATACACTCTTATTATTCTGACTCTGAAATGGTCCAGCTTAAGTATCTGATTCACTTTATCGTTCTATGTCTTTCTCAGGCGACTTCGATTTAGTCTACTCAATGTCAATACATTTGCGTCATTTATTTTCCTTACACTCCTTTCTTCGTTCATTCACTCTACATGCGCAAACCATCTAAGTGACCCTTTCTTAGAAATGTTTGTTTCACAGAATTTGAACAATTCATCAAAGTGCAAGGTCTTTGAAAGTCCTATTCAAGTTCTGTTATTATTTCATTATCGGCTGGTTGTTTCTTTTTATTTGGATAATAACAAAATTTTGAATATTAACTTCGTTCAAATTCTGTGAAGCAACCCTTCCATAATCTTATTTTTGAACGTCCCTTTCTTAATCTATCTTACTTCTGAGCGTTTCTTTCTTAAACAATCAGTTTGCTAAAACCGTTCAAGCTTCATAAAGTAAGGCCAGTCTTCAAAATAGGAAAGGTCAAAACCTTAATTAAGCCACTTTTTTTCATTCATTAATATTTATCACATTTTTATGTTATGTTATTTTATCAAATAAACATTTATGATGTTCGTTTTCAACATCTCTTGTAAAATTTTCATTTTATGGCTTGAAGATTTGGTTGGAGCTTGAAGGGTTTTACCAAACAACAGTTGATATAATGCAAAAAAGAGAAATTAACATGGTATTATTTTTATTTTAGAAAAACATTAATTGATAAGTGTAGGAAATAAAGATAAATTTTAAAAACATTAATGACTTCGCATCTCTGGTGTCATTTCTTTTTCAAACGCCATAATTATCTGTCATAATCTTTATTTACTGTTTCTAATACGTTTCCTAAGATTTTGTAATATGTGTGCTTATGGTATATTTATACTGTTAATATTAAATAAATAAAATAATCTTAATTCGTGTCTCCAGCGACATTGAACCAAATGTTTGTGCAAACATGAAATATTGAGGCATGGAGGGAAAGTTTTTTGTTTTCCGTGGCTGATGAAAAAAATAACGTGGCCCCAACCAAACACTTTTGTTTTCATTGAATGTTTTGAAAACATTTGGTCGCTGGAGACTTTATACATACATGTACTTCTTGTCTTGTTTTATCTTATTTAAAAAAAAAAAAAGACACTTAACAAAATACATAATTCAGACAATAGATAGGTACCCCCACGAAGCAGCCACAATGAACGTCCTTTTCTTAATCTATCTTACTCTGAGCATTTCTTTCCTAAAACAATACGTTTGCTAAAAGCTCGAGCTTCATAATGTAAGGCGAGTTTTTAAAGTAGGAAAGTTCAAAACCTTTCAAGCCACTTTTTTTTCTCTGTTAATATCTCATTTTAATGCTATGAATCAAATAATTCTACAACATATCAGCATTTTCCATCAAATAAACTCAATATACATGCATTAATATTAGAATTAAAACTTATTTATAATATCTTTCATTTGCCTCTTTGTTAATTCTGTTTTTTACAATATTACACATTTTGTTTTTTATCATTTATTCTATTGATGAAAATATCACTGCTCAGCTACAATTCAGGATTTCTCCTGGAATGCAGCCGGTTTTCAGCAGTGCATCCATATAAATTTTTCATTCTTAAGTCGCATTTTTACAATTTTCATTCTTAAACTCCCATTTTTCTCAAAAGCAAAGTTATTTTGAGCTTATTAAAAATCACTGGTACATCCATCTCCAGCGTTCGGCTTCCATACTTATTTGCTTTTTAAGATATTTTCAGGCCTTTTTTTCTGTGAAACGCCGTGCTATGACTATGTACCTGTGGTTTCTCATAAATAATCTCCCCAGTTATCCTTAACCTTAGGAACCAGAATATATCTTCCTTATATATATGTATAAACTTCCTTAAAATATTGATGAATCGCAAAATACTTTACACTTCTCAGTAAACTACAGGCAATATTTTGTTATAAAATAATATTTGAAAAATTGCATTACATGACATTTCAACTTTACAAAATAAGCCGATCCTGAAAACCCAAACAGAGCCTGATGCAAATAAAATTTTGACATATCTTGTAATATAGTTATGTAAGATTAGTTATATATTTCATAGAATTTGAATTTTGACATTGGACTTTTATAGCCATTGTAATTGAACGATATATTTTTCTGAGTTTTGTATCATTTGTTGAAATAGTTTGAAATGTGTAATGAAAACCCAGTTTTTTTTTTCTCCGGACGTGAAAAATTAAGAAAGCATATTGTATTAATTAATCTTATCTTTCTTTTTATTTAAATTCATAATTTTTGTCAATGAAAGGATTGCTTTAACTCGAACAATTTAATTGCAGTAAAAAAATTACAGAAAAATATATTCTTTCAAAGAATGGTTGTAGGTACTTATTTAATAATGTCCAAAGAAATCGAATCCTTACTAATACAATCATAAATGAAAAGTGTTTAGCATTGTATTTGGACCCATCTTACTTAAAAAACGTTCCGATTTATTTAGTACTAATTTCCTTCATAACTACAAAAGTCTACATACCTGAAATAATGCATTTTGGCAAAAAGTGCGACCATCCCGAGTGATTTCTTTTATTTCAAATCATTAATTTTTTATTTGATATCTTAATGAAAGGAACCGATGCGTAAGCCGGTACCTACCCGGTTCTTACGCAGACAAACAATATTGATGTAGGTACCTAAGCATTTCCTTAAAAAAATCCGTTCATCTTACGAACAAATTTGCAATAATTCAACGGAAAAGTACCTACCCTGTAATTAAACGTGTTCTTTTTATATGGCCAGCAATATATTCTCTTCTGTGGGATTTTCAAAGCACGTTATTTTTCTCAAACGTCATATTTTCCGTAGCGTATAGTGAAATATTTTTAATGGTTTGCGTATGTTACGACCGTTGAAAATGTTTTTTTAATCTCTCGACCTCGATAATATTTAAAAACATTACAGCCAGAATCGGTTTTCGAGCCGCAGAGGCGTTTTCAAATTGTCGACTCCGAAACAGGCTTGAAGCCGTTATTTTATAAGGCTAAATCGTAGTGATCTTCTTTGAAATTCGGGATGGTTTTTTATTATCAATTATTAGTCAATTTAATCGAATTTAAGTACCTACTCGACGACTTATTCTACTGGCCGCCAAATTTTTCACTTTCGACGGTAGTGAAATCTTAGCGAATGTCAAAAATAATGCAAGGTATTTTGGAATATTGCAGAACATTTTGGATGAAATGCGTTACATGTCGCAGTTTTAAAAGTTTGATAAAACCCTCTACTTCCAATCTGTGGGAAAACATCTCCACCAGAATGCGCTTTTTCGACGATATCTCGTACCGCGTGTCGTACCTATAAAATGTCATTTTTTAGCAGCATCGCCATTAAAATAAAAGAATAAATTTCTAGCAAATTCGTTTCGCGTAAAGGAAATAGTGATTAAGATTTCTTATCTTTTTTGCAAATGCGAACCTGTCGGCGGGAAATATAACCAGGCCGATTTCTTCGTCGATGAGAGATTCAGCCGGAGGTTCCAGTTATCGCCGCTGATTTTGTATCAGTTTTTTCCGTTGACTTTTGGCGTTTCTAAAATAAGAATTTCGTGTGAGTTTCCTGTCTTGCGATAGTGGTCTCTGAGGTCGGTCAAACTCGAAGAGCGGAGAGGTCATTTTGGCGTGGGAGGCCCTGACTGAAAAAAAAAGCCCTGTTTTTCAAGCGAAACTGAACCTCGAAACGGGTAAAACTTAAGGGGCGGCAAGGTCGTCTTTTGCCTAAATTATGAAAAAAGTGAGTTTTTCAAAAACTGTGCAATACTATATTAACTAGCTTTGCCTGTTGCAGAGGCAACCAAGGGCTTAAACACTACGCGATTTGACGTGTGAACGCGGATGAAGCGAGGAGTGTGTGTTGAATAAAATAGGTGAAGAAAAAAACGATGTTTGAATGTGGATAAAGCGAGGAGTGTGCGCCTACAAAGGGCCGAGGCAGTTGACAGCCCAATTTCGTACATCCGCTCTCGGGCTGCTTCGGTCGCCCGGTTCAAGGCGTTCAGTACGGGCCTTTTCTCGCAAAAGGAGGCCAAGTAGCTTCCTGCTTAAATTTTCACTGCGCCATTTGGGTTGTGCAGGTCGATACGCGTAATTTGTTACCCGAAACGTATAGTTTACTGTTGAAATGACTCTTACCACAGTGCCACTTTGGTCGCCGATACTTTTAAAACGGCCTAGGAGCTTACCGCTCAATTCAGTACTGAACCAATCCTGCCGCCCGACTCAGGGCGTTCAGTATTTCATTTAATTTTAAATTAGAAAAAACCATTAGAGCTTTATCTCAAAAAATGGTCCTAGGAGTTTATCGCTTATTTTTTTCACTCAGCCCTTCGGATTGTGTAGATCGAGACGCGTAATTTGATACCCATCTCGGGTACTGTAAGGTGTAATTTAAAAAAAAAAAATTTTGGATTTTGAAAAAAAAATTGGATTTTGGAAATTTTTTAATTTTGGAAAAAAAAATTTGGATTTAGGAAATTTTTGAATTTTGGAAAAAAAAATTGGATTTTGGAAAATTTTTAATTGTGGAAAAAAAAATTTGGATTTGGAAATTTTTGAATTTTAAAAAAAAAAATTAATTTTGGAAAAAAAAATGGATTTTGGATATAAAAAAAAAATTTTGCCTTTGCACTAATTTAAAAAAATCGGCGCTATAAAAATGTATTATTCAGAATATTTTAGAAACTTTAACTAAGCACAACTGGGGATGCCGTAGTCTCACTGACTCCAGACGGCAGTAGGTGGGACTCTTGTGCGATATTCACATTGAAATTTAATTTAAAATGTATGAACCCCTACAGTATTCAAAAGGTACCTACACCATTTGGCAAAAAAAATTTGACCATTGTCGCAGGTGGAGTAATCGTCATTTCCGTTTCATCCGAAATCCAAATCACAGCAGTGCTATAGAAGTATCACTTCAAAACTCCCGTCTTCGGATGTTTCTTTTTATTTATATTAATAATTTTTGTCAATGAAAGAATTGCCTCCCTGGTCTAGTAAATAAATGTATCGTCTGTAATATTTTACTCCTGCGTATTATGTGTCCCTGGAAGATTTTCAATATTGTTCGTCACCCTTTTTGTCATTTTTCACAAAAACGGCGCCATTAAAATGTATTTTTCAAAATTATTTCTTAAATAATAATTTTAATGCAAAATCGTTCATATAAAAAGTAAATCATACCCGTGCACTCATGTACCTACACATGAGTGCACGGGTAGGTACTTGGGGCCCTTGTAGTATTTTTTCAAAAAACGGCGCTATAAAAATGTGTTATTCAGAATTTTTTAGAAACTTAAACTTATTTTTATTCCAGTAAAAAAATTACAGAGAAAATATTATTTCATAGTGCGCGAGTAGGTACTAAGTTTCCCTACAGTAATTAAAAAAAAAACGGCGCCATTTAAATGTATATTCAGAATTTTTTGTCAAGTAATCACTTCAATGAAAAAAAGTTCGCAGAAGTATTTATTTTTATAAATAATACGAATCCTAATGTTGAGCTATATTGGAGCCCAATTTATCAGTTAAATCCGTTTATCGGGTACCTACCTAGTTCATAATTTGCAGTTTTACAATATTCTGTATTTATATTTTTTACACATGCAAGACCAACTCACAAACTTGGGCTAATCCCGCTTGAATTTTAACCGCACCAAGCCGTAAAAATTGAAATCCGCCATCTTTAAAAAAAAATCTTCACACAAAAACGTATTATGGGGTGATTTCGTAAGTTCAAGAGGGTTATGGAAAAATTTTCATTTTCGGTGTTGCAATATTGGAGAAAATTTACCCAACCTGATTTTATTTGTAAGAAAATTAGGTTTTATACTGGCTAGAAAGCCAAGAGATATTTTAGAGGAAAATGCTTTTTACGTAAAGTGTCAAAACATGTCATTGTGAAATGCACTCTTGTGTAACATTTTGAATGGAAAGCGAACCATGTCACAGTTTTAACTGCTTGTAGTAACTCTCTACTTAAGATTAATTCAAAAACATCTTCGACCACGCAATGTACGTTCGAAATGTCAAATTTCCGCCCCCCTCGCCATAAAATAAAAATAGAATAAATTCGTGTGAATTTTTCTTATGAAAATAATCAGTACTTACATTCTTCACCGCTAGATGTCTCCCTGTACATATTTTCTACAATTTTGTATAGAAAATATGTACTAATCGAGTTAATTTTAGCCTTCTGTGAAAGTTCTGTTCAAATTCTATTAAAGTTCTGTAATTATTTCAGTTTTATGATGCGACTGGCCTATAACGATAAAACAACAGAACTCGAATAGAACTTACACAGAACGTGAAAATTAACTTTAAAAACATTGTTGAATTATTCAACTTTATTGAAACAACTTTACCTTAGTATTGCATTAAAACCTAATTTATTGTGAAGCTACCTATTCGTGAAAGTACCTACGCATTTCTTTTCAAATTTTTTCAATGAAGTACGTCGTCGTCAAATAAGTACCTACCCAGGAATGAAAAACTAAAAATTTCTAAGCACGTGTTTTTCGTGGAAAAATCTGATTTTGTTTAGCTTGCCCTGAAATATTTCACATGCGATGCGTATGTAATGACGATCGAATTAGTTGAGGAGACATCTAGACTATAATATTTTTCAAAAACATTTTAGCCAGGATCGATTTTTCGGCCGTAATGCCGTTTGTCGTAAAACAACAACCGAAACCGCTGAGAGGTCCGGTTTGTTGACAAAAGTTTGACATGTGAGTTCGCGACCCACCCCACTTGAACTCTATAGTGATACATCATGTGCTCCTGGTAGATTTTCAATATTGTACGTCATCTTTTTTGTCATTTTTCAATGTTCCGAGTGATTTCTTTTATTTCAAATCATTAATTTTTTATTTGATATCTGAAGGAAAAAACCGATGCGTAAGCCGGTACCTACCCGGTTCTTACGCAGACAAACAATATTGATGTAGGTACCTAAGCATTTCCTTAAAAAAATCCGTTCATCTTACGAACAAATTTGTAATAATTCAACGGAAATGTACCTACCCTGTAATTAAACGTGTTCTTTTTATATGGCCAGCAATATATTCTCTTCTGTGGGATTTTCAAAGCACGTTATTTTTCTCAAACGTCATATTTTCCGTAGCGTATAGTGAAATATTTTTAATGGTTTGCGTATGTTACGACCGTTGAAAATGTTTTTTTAATCTCTCGACCTCGATAATATTCAAAAACATTACAGCCAGAATCGGTTTTCGAGCCGCAGAGGCGTTTTCAAATTGTCGACTCCGAAACAGGCTTGAAGCCGTTATTTTATACGGCTAAATCATAATTTTCTCCTAACTGACGTGTCTTGAAACTCAAGATTGTTTTTTATTATCAATTATTAGTCAATTTAATCGAATTTAAGTACCTACTCGACGACTTATTCTACTGGCCGCCAAATTTTTCACTTTCGACGGTAGTGAAATCTTAGCAAATGTCAAAAATAATGCAAGGTATTTTGGAATATTGCAGAACATTTTGGATGAAATGCGTTACATGTCGCAGTTTTAAAAGTTTGATAAAACCCTCTACTTCCAATCTGTGGTAAAACATCTCCACCAGAATGCGTTTTTTCGACGATATCTCGAACCGCGTGTCGTACCTATAAAATGTCATTTTTTAGCAGCATCGCCATTAAAATAAAAGAATAAATTTCTAGCAAATTCGTTTCGCGTAAAGGAAATAGTGATTAAGATTTCTTATCTTTTTTGCAAATGCGAACCTGTCGGCGGGAAATATAACCAGGCCGATTTCTTCGTCGATGAGAGATTCAGCCGGAGGTTCCAGTTATCGCCGCTGATTTTGTATCAGTTTTTTCCGTTGACTTTTGGCGTTTCTAAAATAAGAATTTCGTGTGAGTTTCCTGTCTTGCGATAGTGGTCTCTGAGGTCGGTCAAACTCGAAGAGCGGAGAGGTCATTTTGGCGTGGGAGGCCCTGACTGAAAAAAAAAGCCCTGTTTTTCAAGCGAAACTGAACCTCGAAACGGGTAAAACTTAAGGGGCGGCAAGGTCGTCTTTTGCCTAAATTATGAAAAAAGTGAGTTTTTCAAAAACTGTGCATTAATATATTAATAGCTTTGCCTGTTGCAGAGGCAACCAAGGGGTTAAACACTACACGATATGACGTGTGAACGCGGATGAAGCGAAGAGTGTGTGTTAAATAAAATAGGTAAAGAAAAAAACGATGTTTGTAATTTGTTACCCGTAACGTATAATTTACTGTTGCAAAGACTCCTACCATTGTGCCACTTTGGTCGCCGACACTTTTAAAACGTCCCAGGAGCTTACCGCTCAATTCAGTACTGAACCAATCCAGCCGCCCGACTCAGGGCGTTCAGTATTTCATTTAATTTAAATTAGAAAAACCAATAGAGCCTAAAAGGGTCTTCGGAGTTTATCGTTCAATTTTTTCAGTCAGCCCTTCGGATTGTGTAGGTCGAGACGCGTAATTTGATATCCATCTCGGGTACTTAGGGTGTAATTTAAAAAATAAAAAATTTTGGATTTTGAAAAAAAATTTTTTAGACTTTGGAAATTTTTTAATTTTGAAAAAAAAACTTTTTTGGTTTCTGGGAATTTTTGAATTTCGAAAAAAAAAATTTTTGTTTTCTGGAAATTTTTTAATTTGGAAAAAAAAATTATTGGATTCTGGAAATTTTTTAATTTTGGAAAAAAAAATTGTCGGATCTCGGAAATTTTTGAACTTATAACTGAAAGTAATTTTTCAAAAAACGGCGCTATAAAAATGTATTATTCAGAAATTTTAGAGACTTAAACTAAACCCAACTGGGGATGCCGTAGTCTCACTGACTCCAGACGGCAGTAGTTGGGACTCTTGTGCGGTATTCACATTGAAATTTAATGTAAAATGTACGAACGATTAGTTCCCGTACAGTGTTCAAAAGGTACCTACACCATTTTGCAAAAAAAAAATTGGACCATCTTTATTTAAATTTACTCATTTTATTAGAAATGTTCAGAATAAATAGTATCCGAGAAGGACGTTGTCAAAAAAAAATTCGAGTGCAGCTTACTGTAGTTTTTCAAAAAACGGCGCTATAAAAATGTATTATTCAGAATTTTTCAGAAACTAAAACCAAACCCAACCGGGGACGCCGTAGTCGCACTGACTCCGGACGGCAGTAATTGGGACTCTTGTGCGGTTTTCACATTGAAATTTAATGTAAAATGTACCAACGATTAGTCCCCGTACAGTGTTCAAAAGGTACCTACACCATTTCGCAAAAAAAAAAATTGGACCATCTTTATTTAAATTTACTCATTTTATTAGAAATGTTCAGAATAAATAGTATCCGAGTAGGACGTTGTCAAAAAAAAATTCGAGTGCAGCTTACTGTAGTTTTTCAAAAAACGGCGCTATAAAAATGTATTATTCAGAATTTTTCAGAAACTAAAACCAAACCCAACTGGGGACGCCGTAGTCGCACTGACTCCGGACGGCAGTAATTGGGACTCTTGTGCGGTTTTCACATTGAATTTTAATGTAAAATGTACGAACGATTAGTCCCCGTACAGTGTTCAAAAGGTAACTACACCATTTCGCAAAAAAAAAATTGGACCATATTTATTTAAATTTACTCATTTTATTAGAAATGTTCAGAATAAATAGTATCCGAGTAGGACGTTGTCAAAAAAAAATTCGAGTGCAGCTTACTGTAGTTTTTCAAAAAACGGCGCTATAAATAAAAATGTATTATTCAGAATTTTTCAGAAACTAAAACTAAACCCAACTGGGGACGCCGTAGTCGCACTGACTCCGGACGGCAGTAATTGGGACTCTTGTGCGGTTTTCACATTGAAATTTAATGTAAAATGTATGAACCCGTACAGTATTCAAAAGGTACCTACACCATTTGGCAAAAAAAAAATTGGACCATCTTTATTTAAATTTACTCATTTTATTAGAAATGTTCAGAATAAATAGTATCCGAGTAGGACGTTGTCAAAAAAAAATTCGAGTGCAGCTTACTGTAGTTTTTCAAAAAACGGCGCTATAAAAATGTATTATTCAGAATTTTTCAGAAACTAAAACCAAACCCAACCGGGGACGCCGTAGTCGCACTGACTCCGGACGGCAGTAATTGGGACTCTTGTGCGGTTTTCACATTGAAATTTAATGTAAAATGTACCAACGATTAGTTCCCGTACAGTATTCAAAAGGTACCTACACCATTTCGCAAAAAAAAAATGGACCATCTTTATTTAAATTTACTCATTTTATTAGAAATGTTCAGAATATATAGTGTCCGAGTACGTTGTCAAAAAAAATTCGAGTGCAGTTTACACGCGGTAGAAGTGAAACTTTTCCAAAACAATCTCAACTAATACTTGAAAAGTGAGGTCTGAGTAGCCCAGTAAATAAATGTACCCTCTGTAATATTTTACTTCTGCGTATTATGAGCTCCTGGTAGATTTTCAATATTGTACGTCACCCTTTTTGTCATTTTTTACAAAAACGGTCCTATAAAAATATAATTATCAAAATTATTGTGTACCTATTTTTATGAGGTGTTGCTCATCCAACGAATGGTTTCCTGAGCGGCAGTGCCAATGCCCGCCTCTAACGTTGAATAATTATCATAAAGAAGCAAAATACAAAAAAAGCGTTATGTAACTTTAATATTTAAAAAAAATAAATCCCTTAAATATCTAGGCTAAAGACGAAGGTAGCGCAACACGGCATAACAGCCCAAAAAATTATTACAAAAGAAATTATCCTTTCAACTTCAAATAATTTTATTACAAATTTCCAAAAAAAAAAAACAGATGATTCCGATTTGTTATGTGCAGGTACCTACCTACTCAGATTCTCAGTTGGTACACCTGCACATACGTAAAAAAAACACGCCATTAAAATGTATATTCAGAATTTTTTATCAAATAATCATTTCAATGAAAAAGAGTTCGCAAAGTATTTATACTTAGTCCTCTCACAATTTTAATAATATTTTTTCTAGCTAGTGTAGGTACTACTTTCCTAAAATAGGCATTTCAAAACCGAGCGTCTAGCAACACTCGATACCGAGATCTTTTTTCGTGAATTGAGCAAATTTCTTTCGATACAGACGAACCTGCCGATTTGAACGGATTGAAATAGAACTACAGGCGTGTTCGACAGACATTTGATTTTGTTTTGTGTGAACGATCCGTACTTATATTCCACACCGCTAGATGTCTCTGGATTGAAATCTTTAGTTGGCGGAGAGAGCGGCCTTCCGCCATTTGTAAAATTTCAGAATCGAGTGTTCCAAGGTGTGAGAAAATTTACCCAACCTGAATTTATTTGTAAGAAAATTAGGTCTTCTACTGGCCAGTTATATTATGCACCCTCGAGAAAAATGCGAGTTTTGCGAAACGTCAGAAAATATCATTTTTCCGCGCGATATTGTGTAGCATTTTGAATGGTGACCGACATATTTGTCGATTTTAAAAGCTTCCTTAATTTCTATTCCTCCTATTTATTGAAAAACATCTCGACCACAATGCGCTTTTTCGACGATATCTCGTACCGCGTGTCGTACCTATAAAATGTCATTTTTTAGCAGCATCGCCATTAAAATAAAATAATAAATTTCTAGCAAATTCGTTTCGCGTAAAGGAAATAGTGATTAAGATTTCTTATCTTTTTTGCAAATGCGAACCTGTCGGCGGGAAATATAACCGGGCCGATTTCTTCGTCGATGAGAGATTCAGCCGGAGGTTCCAGTTATCGCCGCTGATTTTGTATCAGTTTTTTCCGTTGACTTTTGGCGTTTCTAAAATAAGAATTTCGTGTGAGTTTCCTGTCTTGCGATAGTGGTCTCTGAGGTCGGTCAGACTCGAAGAGCGGAGAGGTCATTTTGGCGTGGGAGGCCCTGACTGAAAAAAAAAGCCCTCTTTTTCGAGCGAAACTGAACCTCGAAACGGGTAAAACTTGAGGGGCGGCAAGGTCGTCTTTTGCCTAAATTATGAAAAAGTGAGTTTTTCAAAAACTGTGCAATACTATATTAAACGGCATAACAGCCCAAAAAATTATTACAAAAGAAATTATCCTTTCAACTTCAAATAATTTTATTACAAATTTCCAAAAAAAAAAAACAGATGATTCCGATTTGTTATGTGCAGGTACCTACCTACTCAGATTCTCAGTTGGTACACCTGCACATACGTAAAAAAAACACGCCATTAAAATGTATATTCAGAATTTTTTATCAAATAATCATTTCAATGAAAAAGAGTTCGCAAAGTATTTATACTTAGTCCTCTCACAATTTTAATAATATTTTTTCTAGCTAGTGTAGGTACTACTTTCCTAAAATAGGCATTTCAAAACCGAGCGTCTAGCAACACTCGATACCGAGATCTTTTTTCGTGAATTGAGCAAATTTCTTTCGATACAGACGAACCTGCCGATTTGAACGGATTGAAATAGAACTACAGGCGTGTTCGACAGACATTTGATTTTGTTTTGTGTGAACGATCCGTACTTATATTCCACACCGCTAGATGTCTCTGGATTGAAATCTTTAGTTGGCGGAGAGAGCGGCCTTCCGCCATTTGTAAAATTTCAGAATCGAGTGTTCCAAGGTGTGAGAAAATTTACCCAACCTGAATTTATTTGTAAGAAAATTAGGTCTTCTACTGGCCAGTTATATTATGCACCCTCGAGAAAAATGCGAGTTTTGCGAAACGTCAGAAAATATCATTTTTCCGCGCGATATTGTGTAGCATTTTGAATGGTGACCGACATATTTGTCGATTTTAAAAGCTTCCTTAATTTCTATTCCTCCTATTTATTGAAAAACATCTCGACCACAATGCGCTTTTTCGACGATATCTCGTACCGCGTGTCGTACCTATAAAATGTCATTTTTTAGCAGCATCGCCATTAAAATAAAAGAATAAATTTCTAGCAAATTCGTTTCGCGTAAAGGAAATAGTGATTAAGATTTCTTATCTTTTTTGCAAATGCGAACCTGTCGGCGGGAAATATAACCGGGCCGATTTCTTCGTCGATGAGAGATTCAGCCGGAGGTTCCAGTTATCGCCGCTGATTTTGTATCAGTTTTTTCCGTTGACTTTTGGCGTTTCTAAAATAAGAATTTCGTGTGAGTTTCCTGTCTTGCGATAGTGGTCTCTGAGGTCGGTCAGACTCGAAGAGCGGAGAGGTCATTTTGGCGTGGGAGGCCCTGACTGAAAAAAAAAGCCCTCTTTTTCGAGCGAAACTGAACCTCGAAACGGGTAAAACTTGAGGGGCGGCAAGGTCGTCTTTTGCCTAAATTATGAAAAAGTGAGTTTTTCAAAAACTGTGCAATACTATATTAAATATATGATAATATACTGTTTTTATTCCATGATGTGGGCAGGATATAGCAATCCCGTGTACCCCATCATATTGTTAGTATTTAAAAAAATAATTAAATAATCAATTATGTAAAATATTGATTTATTTCTTTTAACTGGTACTCGGTTCTAATATAATAAGATAAATCCACTTTCCCACGCAAGCCTCCTTTGGTCTAGTGATAGGAAGCGCCAGACGTTCAGCGGACCAAATCGAATCCTACGAAATCCAAAAAAAGAAAAATATTTAAAAAATCATCCTTCACATTGATTAAAAAAAGTGCTTCGTAGTCTCCCCACTCTTGTCTATTTTAGTTTTCCGGAGGTTTCACTTCTACCGCGTGTGAATTGCACACTCTGATTTTTTAACATTACTAAGAATACTCATAATTGTTTGTTTAGTTTGTAGTTTTTCTAGATTTTAGAAATCTTAATATATATATTTCTTCTATCCGTGTGTATGTCACTGAACTCCTCCTAAACGGCTGGACCGATTTTGATGAAATTTTTTGTGTGGGTTCAAGGGGATTCGAGAATGGTTTAGATTCACAATTTGGTCCACTGGAAAATGTTCTTTTAATTATTTTTTTTTATTTCTAAGGAGTTGTTGATTTTGGAATGTTTTTACATTGGATCCGGCAAACTGAGCTACCATCGCAGTATCGAATATTCAATATTATTCTATTTTAATTTTAGTTTGTCCCGACAGTTGTGTACATTGGAGGTTATCCACCACATACCCGCCCTGGTATAAGTAACATATGGTTACTCCTTCAAGGCTCTCGCAAGATACTAATTTTTTTTGTTAAACGAAGCTACATTTATTTATTTTTGAACGAATCTAGACCTCCAGTGTCCCTGCATACGTTGTTAGTAAGCAGTATGCAAGTGCTTAACAGGAAACAAAATGCAAAAATATGTTAGTAAAGCAAATATGAATTAAACAGGGCAAAATGAGAAAAAAAAAACTCATTCATGAAACTCCGTGAGCGGCATTGCATCGTGTAAAAAAAACCTGCAAGCACCTGTATAAAATGGAGAACATGAAAAATACAATAAATCTCAAATCAATAGGCAAGTACCAACAAAAAATGTGAATGGCATTCGGTCTGACCATAAACCACACTAGCTTCCGTGTCCCTTAGCCAACCACTCAGTGAATCCTCAGTTACAGTTGTGTACAGGACAACGTCTGTCGGGTCCGCTATAAATAAATAAAATAAATTGTGGAACATTCCAGAACACTCTCGAATGTTGTCCTGAGCGAAGCCGGGTAACCCAGCTATATATTGTAAGTTTGTACAGCGCCCTTGAGGTGATTTTACACAAAAACGGTGCTGTATAAATCATCCAAATATTATTATTATTTGCGATTTAATTATTTTGAAGTAATGAAGAGGCGTTCACTTGTAAGGTACTATTAAGATAATAGTAATACATATAAGAGTCACACATTTTTGTGTAAGTAAAAATATTGGTAATTTTTATCTCCAAAGCAACTGGCTCACCACCAATTCCACCCTTAGGCACCTGTGCATGTGTAGCTGCCATATATATCGGTATCAAGCACGAATTTTCAGCTTTCTAAAAAAGTTTCACTTGGTAGTATTGGCTTTCTACCGCTTCCAGTTACTTCTATAACTCTGCAAAGAAAGCACTTGCGAGATAGCAATACAAAGATTTTTTTTTTAAAGTGGAAACTTCTTTAGCATAGTTGTGGATTGAAACTCCATGAAACGAAAAATAGCGACACTAAAAGAGACAATCATGTACATCTACAGGATTTAACCTGCGAAAGAATGAGATAGTATAATCGATCTCCTCTTTGTGCGGTGCTTCGTAGCCTCCCACTCTGGTCTACTTTAGTTTTCTAAAAGTTTTACTTCTACCGCATGTGCAGGCATAAAATATATATGACATTGTTTACTGGGAGATCATAATTTTTTTTTGTCTCGATCCCCTAAATTTCATTATTTATGTCATTTTATAAATAACGACCCTTCCACACTATCCGAAACGAAACTTGAAATGGATTTAGTCGTGTTTAGTGACCAGATCTGAATAACCAGGAGTTCCCAACCTTACTCTCCCTCATCTCCTCCCTTTTCGACTCCATTCAACCTTACGACGTACTCCAATTACTCCGGAGAGTATTCACATTGTGTGACCAAATTCTTATAAATGTATTAAGTAAAAAATCAGTCAAATATCTGAGCTGTAAATCGCAAACTGTTGGAAAATGTGCTGCATCCCCGATAAAAATACATTTCTCTTTCGATTTATGTTTTAATTTCTAATTTATCTACGCTTAATTCCATACAATTATAATCAACATTTGGTTGCTACGGAGAGCCTACTGAATCCGTGTCTCCAATATTCTATCCTCGATTTAGAAGTTTCACATTTAATTTACAATATTTTAGACTTTACCGACGGATCTCTAACCGTCCGCGTCCCGCGAGATAAGCCGACCCCGGTAATCTCGACGCCCCTGGACCCCATGTGGGACCTTGTGGAACCCTTCTCAATAACCATCCCCCGTTCACTGCATTCTTCCTCGGAGCGGTCGATAGCCCTTATAACAAAATAAAACTACACAAAAAATTAACCTGCATGCGATTGTACCCTTCGCGTTAGGTTTGTCCACACTATTCGAACCGCGACTCACGTTAGACGATAGTATTCTTTGGTTACAACGTAATCTATTACTGTATCGTGTTCTCTTCACTGTTCTGTTATCCGGTTACCATATAATTATTCGAATGTACACATTCATCGTTCTCATTCGGCATTCATGCTTAGTTCATCCCAGACACTTCCTTGCTGTTAGAAACAAACACCTCATCGTAAGCTTACATTATCGGCAACATACTTTCAGGTTGTTCATGTTCGCGCTCACCTTTCAGATTTGTTTATGAATACACTTTACTCATCGTTAACTTATTAGGAATTCATATTTTGTTCATTACGCGGAGACTGTAATATTTTCCATGCTGTTAGAAAAAAATACCACAGCGTGTGCATAGAATTTGGCAACATGTTTTCAGGTTGCTCATTTTCGCGCCCAAGCCTACTTCTTTCAATTCTTGCACACAATAATCCATATATACATATTGAATAACCTCGGCGACATTACACAGATTGCATGAAAGGTAACAATGTAACTTTGATTCGCCGATTCTGACAATTAACAAACATTAACATTTTAATAACATATTAACACTCTGGTGCGAAGTTAGCGATAATTTGATAACTTATCGCAATTATTTTTTATCCTAAATGTTATTAAAGACTGTTATCTCATTCCATTCTACTTTTGGATACTAGTATTCGGCATATTGATTGCAAATAGGTCACATCGATAATGAGCGTTTTGAATACGTCTGTCAATAAAAATGATTGTGAAATATTTCTCGGGAGAGTAGTTCGCGTCACGTACTCATCATAATTAAAACAAAGATAATGATTATTAATAATTTATTTGTGTATTCACTCCCAATTGAGTTTTAAAGCCACGAGCTTATATATAGCTTATTTAGAAATAGTGTTTATCATTAGCATCCAGATACTTATGTGTTTACAAAATTTGATAATGCATCTAATGTATTTTCTCTTCGCATTACTAGACAAATTTTGATGTTTTTTTTTATTCATTTTTGATACATCCATTTCCCACAAATATGAACCCTTTCATATCTTGCGACATGCGTAAATTAAAATTAATTATTATAATTTTGAACAACGCCCTTGAGGTATGATATATCCATTGAATACAGGTATACATTAGTATATTTCACAAAATGATTCTCTAAAAAATGAGCGTATTATTTAGGTCAAGAATTTCCTAACACCGAGGCGACTTATATTGGAAATATCGGGTTTCTTATAAAGAGCTCTCACCAAAGACAGTAAGAATAAAGTTTTACAGTTCAGACTCAAAGTCGTTGCTAAACCATAGTTTTGAATTATTTTCTAGCTTCTTAAAGGAACATCAGACTATAAGTTTTTTTTAATGTATTATCGTGAAGGTGAGTACATTGGCGCCATCTGCGCCGGTTCGTAGAAATAAACAAGTGTTCGCGCTCTCGCGGTTCAGCGTTCATTCAGCGTGCACAGACCGGCCTTACCGGCCTTAGGTTCATAGCGGCTGGCATTAAATTTTCGAGACGTCTGTCTTTATTTTTTGTAGGGATTTTGGCCCAACGGTCGGTCAACAACCCGCGGCAAGGGTACTGGTACTGAGACTGGGTACTGTGCAGTCAGCAGTGTGCACTGCGCACGAGGGGGAGGGACTATACCTACTCACTATGCAGAGAGCGAGAGGACAGATTAAAGACGTATCGGAACCGAATGCTAGTTTTCAGTATTGGAACTCGCTGCGTGCATTTGTTTTTAGATAAGGCGTTATCGCGGTCCACGAGAGCGATGCTCTCCCTGCGGAGGTGACGTTTTTTAGATTTGGAACCACACATGCTGCTCTTGTGTGTGGTTTTAAAATTTATTCAAACTTGTGTCAGGCATGTGAACCGGCGTTCAAAAGATAAACCACTTCAACGTTTTTGAGATGTTTTTGTCGTTCTGTGTATTTCTTGTTTATGTCTGATGGCAGAGGTATTCCATAAATAATGCACAGTTTTGTGAAATTAGGGTACCTACCCTAATTTCAGGCCTATATCTTTCTCTCAAACTTTAATTGCACATTTTTTAAATAATAAATCGTGTTTTACTTCTACTGAAGTATAAGATTTTTTGACTTATTAGATTTGGATCAATTTATGAATCTATTTTTGTGAAAACTCACTAACAGCGCTTTGCAGCGAATGTAATGTAAAAGAGACCTTGGTTACTGTATAAATCATAGGCTCTCAACCTTATTTTGCCCACCGACCACTTTGAGAATATTTTTTTTCTAGAGCCCCCCATTTTTTTTCAACTGTCACGGAATCAATAATTCGTTTAACAATATATGAAATTATTTGTCATACGTTTTTGTTTAGGAAGTTAAAAAAAAATAATTCTAAATATTTCTAAATAATTGCATTGTAAGGACCGGGTGAACACTTCCTTCCTTCTTTTATTCATGATAGTATCAATTCTTTATAACAATAATTTTTTTTTAAAGTTTTCTTTATTCATTGAAATTGTTTGTTAAATTAATTTTAGGATTTTTCGACCACCATGCTAGGCGCATGCCCGTGTTGTGGTGGTCGATTTTCTATATATTACATTAACATATAAGCAATATAGAAAAATGTGCGAAAATGTAAAAAATATAAAATAAAATAATAATAAAGAAATATTATGGAATACAAAAGAATATAAAATGATGTAATAAAATGATAATACGCGTAAGATGATTATATTATGTAATAAAAAATAAAAACTTTAATATCGTGAACTTCCCGAATTACCGAAATATGTGAATTTTCGCACACATAATAAAAATGATTACAATACATACAATAACAAAAATTAACGTTTACTTTGCTTTATAGTACGTGATTAGCGTGTTTTTTTGCGCACGCCCTCACTGTGCCATCTCAACGCCTCCTAATTTTCTCTCGGTCTTCTACTGCCCCCCTGAAAGTCTCAAACGGTCACAAGGGGGCGTTATTGCCCATGTCAAGAACCTATGGTATAAATCTAACAAAATCATATTACTATTTTTCATAGACCTATTCGTAATAATCGAACCCTATTTGACAACTTTTACAACTAATAAATTGAATCCCATCAATCAACGGTAAAGTATTTGTACTAGCAATATAATTTGTAAAGCGTATAAATAAATCAAAGATAATGGTAATAATATTATTGATTTGTTTTAATTATAGGTTTATTTCTGTGAATATTCCCCCATTCCTGCCGAGACCTTGTAAATAATGCTGAAACCAGAAACTTGAAATAAACTTTCCGGCTGACGAAGGAACTTTTCCTATCACGTTTTAGTTCGCAAACTCGTGAATTAATTCCACTTTATCAAATCAGTTTTAATGGAAATCCAGTTGGATACAAGAAAACAATTATCAGATACTTACTTAATTATATAAGAAAAAAAGATCAACCCGTAATCTTTACCTTTTATTATAAAATTAAGTCGTTCCTGCTGTTTGTACGCTTAAATCTTTTAAACTAAGCAACGGATTTTCATGCGGTTTTCACCAATAGAGTGATCCATGAGAAAGGTTTTTAGGTATATAATTTGTCAAGGTTTTGTGTAAATTGGTTGAAATATATAAATAAAGGGAGCGGGCTAGCAAGCGGGCGGTTTGGATTTGATATGTATGCACATTAACAGATGGCTTTGGTTATAAAGGTTGGGTAATGGCGTTGTGTTTCGTAACACCACAACTGTAAATGTCCCAACTGCTGCCAACCACCTGGAGACAGTAAGACTATGGGATATGCTGTAAGGCTGAAGGTAGGGGGAAGAGAAAGTACCTGGCTTTACAGATTTAGTTTCAATACTGAATAGTGGTATTACACCAGGCGATACTGAGAGCATTTTGATTGTATTATTTTTAAATTATTGAATTGTGAAATAACACGATTATCAAATAAAATTTACTTTTTTTTTTTTACATGAGCCCCACACGGAAGGCCCTGAGGAAAATAATTTCCCACAGGGCCTATATCATCTTTGGGGATGCTGTGTGGAGGGTTTTTTTTAAGGAAAGGAAGGGGAAGAGAGTTCTGGGTAGGAAACGGGTTTAAGGGGTGGGTAGGAATCTGGGGTTCAGTGTGTCCTGGTCATCCACCTCCAAGACCTAGACAAACCTCACTCCATGAACCCGGGCACCCCTGCTAAATCACCAAACGTATCGAACCACTTGGAGTGACCTATGGCAGAGGTGTTGGTTATCCAATAAAGATTCCCGGGGCGGCGGTACCCATTCCCGCCTCCCAAATTGAATGCCCTCCCCAATTGCGCTCCGGATCGCTAGTCAAGAGCCTTACCCTTCGACCACGGAGGCCGTCAAATATACTATAGTTTCAGCTCAGCAATTTTCTGTTGAAACCCTAGATCTTATCAAGGAGGTTATTTATTTTGATGAGATATTAGTTACGAAAGTTTCGAACTATGAATAATAATGTTACTCGTGAAACTTGAATAATCTATAAAGAAATAAAGCCGGGGGGTTCATTAACCTTTTGTATGCGTATGTGTGTCAAATATATTCCCCTTCCTCTACTCCTAATATATTTCGGCCCCGCAAATTTTGTTTGGCCATTTGCATAAACTTCTGTACTTAAGTACTCAGTACCTTGACCCTTTAGGTGCGTTAATATATTGTTTTTTTTCAGTTACATGAGAATTGTCGAAAATGAGGTGTACATTTTTATTTTCTAAACAGAAAAAAGCTATAAGGGTTTTTTTTTAATTTCGACAAAATTACTATACTTTTTTTTACGATAGGAAATATCCCTCAAGGCCTATGTAATCTTTGGGGATGCTGTGTGGAGGGTCTTTTTTCTGGAAAGGAAGGAGAGTATGTTCTGGAAAGAAAAAAGGTAAGATGGTTGGGCATGAATCTTGGGATCAGTGTATCCAGGAATGACAGACGTATGAATCCATGCCTCCCACTACGGTGCAAGGTAATGGGAAAGGGTCCGACTAGAAAGGTCAAAATATTTCCCTAAACCAGTCTTTCCACACAGTAGGATTCTTTCCTAAGAGAACACTCGCCGGCAAGGCCTAGATAAACCCCACCCCATGAACCCGGGCACCCCTGCTAAGTCACCAGACGTAGCGAACTACTTGGGGTGACCTACGGCAGGATTGAAGGTTAATCAATAAATGGTATTTACCCCTTACCCGCCTTGCAAATTGAGTACCTGTGAAGGTGTAGTGAGCGCTTTTTTTGTGTTGGCGAATAATTTTTCTGTAACGATTTAAAATGTGCCGTTTTTGATTGGCCGCCAAAAACGACGTTGTTGACGTCACGCCGGCCAAACGACAAAATAAATAGATGCCTGGGCAGAGTCTGGTGGTACGACAGCCCAGATATAATAGCAAACCACTCTCAACATCATCCCAGTGCTTGTCGAAAAGCCGACAGGAGAGCTTTTGCCGAAACCGGTTGGGTTCAGTTCGTTGGCGCTACAAACTGGCGGTGTGCAAACCGTTTTGGTTCGTGCATGTACACGCAGCATTACAATCGTTCTCTATACCATAATGACTTTGTATCCAGTTAGAACCATTTCTAAACTTAAATAACTAAGAATGAAAATATTGAAATTACAGATTTTTAGAACCAATAACGAAACTTTAATAGGGAATAACCAGACAAAATCAGAAATATGTCATTTTTAAATCAAATTTAAGACGTCTTAACTCTATTTTTTAAATTTTGAGAAAATATGTTTATTTTTAGTACAATAACATTTTACCGTAGGTAAAGGTCGTCGGCAGATTTTTTAAATTTTCAAACAAATTTTTTTATCATACAACATACATTTCAAATCATATCATACAGTAAAATAAATCAATAAATTATTTGGGAAAGCTACTTTTCAGAATTTTAATTTTATTTCAAAATAAAATCTATCTACGGTCTTACAAACTATTCTATTTTCGGTTTTACAAACTCTTAAGTCTTATTTTGCTTAGACATTATTGAAAAATTATAAAAACTTTTGATCAAAAAATAATTACAAAAAGTACACAATTTTAATTGTTTTATCGTCACGAGTTTGAGCGTTTTTGAAAGTTGATATTTATCAAAGCAAATTTGGAATGAAATAAAATCGATATTGAGTTATTATGTTAAAATGCTGGTATGGAGAATAATTCATATTTCTCATCGGAACCGCCCTGTACCGTTGCAAGGGTACGATCGCAAGATCATCATTCGATGAAATTTAAATTCTTGGCCTTTGGTTAATGATTCTTAAATATTTCACACATATTTAACGCTATCCATGGTTTGTGAAATTCCTTTTTTGTGAAAATACCCCATTCCTCTCAAAATACCAATCTTTGTGTAAAGTGTAAATTATCAAATATCTGTGACGTCTCGAATCTTCGAAACTGAATAAGTAATTTGTATTCGTTTTGTAATTAATTACTTAGAGTTTCTTGTTGACTTAAGCTTTTCAAGTACATATAATAATGTAATAAAAGGCTCTCTGAAACTACCCAATAAATTGATTTATTATTGTAAATTTGTTCCCGTCCCGGGTAGGAGTAGAAGCTCCCCCGAGGTCATAAAGAGCTTTTTATTATCATTATTTTATTGAAGGTCGAACTGCAGAAGATCGTGTCTGAGATATTCCGCAAGCTCTCAGAAGATTCAAATTAGCTTCACTTCTTTAAATTTTGATCATCATTTATGATTGTAACAAGGTGTGCTTAAATTATTATTTAAAGCGTGAAAATTTAGATAATTTACTAGCTGGGTTACCCGGCTTCGCTCAGGACAACATTCGAGAGTGTACTGGAATGTTCCACAATTTATTTTATTTATTTATAGCGGACCCGACAGACGTTGTCCTGTACACAACTGTCGGGACAAACTAAAATTAAAATAGAATAATATTGAATATTCGATACTGCGATGGTAGCGCAGTCTGCCGGATCCAATGTAAAACATTCCAAAATCAACAACTCCTTAGAAATAAAAAAAAATAATTAAAAGAACATTTTCCAGTGGACCAAATTGTGAATCTAAACCATTCTCGAATCCCCTTGAACCCACACAAAAAATTTCATCAAAATCGGTCCAGCCGTTTAGAAGTTCAGTGACATACACACGGACAGAAGAAATATATATATATATATTAAGATTATCTTAAATCTTATCTTAAATATCTTATCAATCTTAAATATTATTAAAACCGATCTTTAGAAGTAACGGTGACATGGAAACTTTTTAACTGAATCGATCGTTATTAATAATTCAGTACATCTACATAACTTATACAAGTCTTCCTACTTCGTACGTACATTAGAGATGGTTCCAAAATCTTCCAGGGTGTTAATCCATCATTAAGTTAGATTCAAATAGGGTTGCCATCTCTAAAATTTGGCAACCAGGACAAGACGCGTGAAAACCCCGGATTTTAGAGCCCAGAACCCGGACATGTCAACAGGATTTTTTAAACATAATCAGTGTAATAAAAAACACTTGAAAATGTCGTTAATCACCTTTTTATTTATTTTCAGACCTTAAAATTAAATTTAGTCATCTTTTATCATCATTTTAAATGCACCTTACAAAAAAGAATCTTATTATAGTTTGTTATAAATTGTTTTAATAATCAGTTTTAAATTTTTAAACCCGGACTACAAATGAAGCCCCGCCCGGACGCTCCCCGGACGCCCTCTAAACTAGGACAAATCCGGGGAAACCCGGACGGATGGCAACCCTAGATTCAAATGATTTTTGTTAGCATAAATATACTTTTCTCTCGGGATTTTCTGACCAACACAACTGTTTTCAGCTCGCATTGTCGCTTCTGTCACGGAGCTTTGAAAAATTCACCTGACAACTGTAAAAAAGACGATGTGCCGTGTTTCTTAACTAAGTGTCTACTTGTTTGGTATCCAAGTGACTAGAATGATAAAATACTGTCAAATTATTGCAAAAGATCGTTAAAAATATATTCCTACAAATTCCTTCAAACTGTCAAGCAGTTTTCAATTTAGATGTCAAAACGTAAGAATCTTAAATTTTATAACTCGTATATTGTGAAGAATTTCGGAGGTATCTCAAGTTTTGGATTCCCGAAAATCACTGCGTCACTTTGTTTTGGTGAATCATTTGAAAGAAGTGGGTGTTATTCTATGACTCTTCTTATTGGGAATTTACGTTTGTACGAGTATAAAAAAATATACATTTCAAATTTGATATATGATATAAAAACTGAAAGACGGGTGGGTGGTAATGAGATTTTTCCGAATTCTAGGTATTTCCTTCCCAAAAAGCTCCTTGACTTTTTGTGATTCACACACTTTAATGATGAAATCATCAAACTGTTATGTGTGCTAATGACGACACGTGAAAGAAATCGAGGTATTTATATATACGTCCTCTACTTCTTCATCCTAATAATCACTTATTCGAGTGCTGATAGCCTCCATTCAAAGCTCTTGGAAATACCTGATGTTGCATTGCTAGTCAATTCAAGGGAGCCTGCTATGCCTCAATACAAATGACTGTTCCATCATACCGTGGTTTCAACAATTCCCCTATTTTTCCAAAAAAGAAATTGCCTTACTCATTCGAATTGGACATTGTTCGTTTATTTCTCATATTTTTAAAATTCACATATTTGACTCCCCAGATTGTACATGCTGTGGTCCAGAAGTAAGAACTTGAGAACACACATTTTTTGGTTGTCCCTCTCTAAACAAGTATCCTCTCTTCCATCTTGTCTTATCTAATTGCCCAACCTCCATTCAACGTCTCTTCTAAGTCGGAACTCGACTCCAATATCAATATCCGTACAATTTTAGAATTTTGTTCGTTTAAATGAAATTAATATATAAATTCACCTTTCCTTTCCCCGTAATTTGAAATGATGGCCTAGATTCTAGGTTTTTTAATGTTTTGTCTTTACAGGATGTCTGTATTATTTTTGTCCCATTTTTTGTTAGGTTAGATTAAGTTAAGTTTTAGTAGATATTTTTTACTTTTCGTATGAATTCGGAAAAATAAGGACGTTTTCTATTTTGACACCGACTTTCGTACATTTTAAAATGACGGACATTGTTTGTCGTCTGTTTTTAATTAAATGTCGAAATGTTGTATGCTTAATGCCTATTTCCTTTTATAATTAATAAAAATTGACATGTAGACTAGTAAAACATGTGTTTATTACTAATTGTAAACCTTAATATATTTTTCTGTTCGGTGTTGTGAATTTCCTCTGTATTTTTGATGATTTGTTGACGGCAACGGTAAATGACAAATTGATGCTTTCACGTGATATATGGTTATGTTCAATGTCATGTTTCTCTCATGGCAACTATCTGTATAAAATCATAATGTTCGTGTAAACTGTAAATGCAAAGCAAAGATTTTTCATGTGAATTTCGATATAATTTCCGTATGGGGTTAGGTATGAAAACAAGCATTATGTAAAACGCCCGTTACTGTCCAATGCTGTTTTTACCACGTGTTACATGTGGGTCCTGTGTATAAAATAGAAAATTCTTCGAGCAAGAATGTCCTGTTACACCATGTGTGTAATGTATTATTTAAATATTATTTTATAGGTACTACCATTTGCTTTGCTGGTTCCGAAAAGTCGGCTTGATCAGTTTTAACCCGGCCGGCACGGCCTTCCCGCAACACAGTACGAATTGTTTAAATGGCGAACGTCTCAAGAACGCCATACTGGTTTTAATAAACTCAAGGATAGTGTACTCTTTGGTCATGACTTCGATTATTACTGTGACGAAAGAACTACGGACTATTATTCTTTTTTATTATTATTATTAAAGTCATCAATCAATTATAAATCAAATAGATTCTACTTGAAATATTGTTAATATATTTGTACACGTGTACAATGTAAGCAATATTGTTGTCATGATATATATATACATATATTGTAGTTATGATAAATATTGTGCACGACGGTGCTTTTGAAATTAGTAATTCAATGGGAAAATTGCAAATTAGCTTTATCTTAATATATATATTTCTTCTGTCCGTGTGTATTGTCACTGAACTCCTCCTAAACGGCTGGACCGATTTTGATGAAATTTTTTGTGTGGGTTCAAGGGAATTCGAGAATGGTTTAGATTCACAATTTTGATCCACTAGAAAATGTTCTTTTAATTTTTTTTTATTTCTAAGGAATTGTTGATTTTGGAATGTTTTACATTGGATCCGGCAGACTGCGCTACCTTCGCAGTATCGAATATTCAATATTATTCTATTTTAATTTTAGTTTGTCCCGACAGTTGTGTACAGGAAAACGTCTGTCGCGTCCGCTATAAATAAATAAAATAAATTGTGGAACATTCCAGAACACTCTCGAATGTTGTCCTGAGCGAAGCCGGGTAACCCAGCTAGTATTTTATATACATATATATTAAATGTTTTTGTGTTTAATTCGTAGAACTCCATTTAATTTTTAAAAAATGTTTTTAAGTTGTGCAAATATTTTAGTTTTATGACAGTTTGAAAATGGCCTTGTAAACCGAAACAGCTATCACAATAATCACAATAATAAAATACTTGCAGAACTTAATAATAACATAAGTAATAATTACATTTAATTTTTTTTTTTTTTTAAATATGTATTTTATAGATTATACAGGGTATTAAGGGGAAAAAATTTCTTCTCCTGTGTCATTATTGATGTGTTTTTTTTCAACAAAAAACATCGAAAAACAGTAGGTATTGGACAGTTAGGTGTGGGTGAGAGATTAGTTAGTTACTCGGCTGAGTGACAAGTGACGACATGTGGAAAAAATTGTTTTGTTTGATTTGGAAGAAAATTATTTTTTTTAAACGGACCTCTAAAAAGTCACCGGAGACCAAAATTTCATTTATATTTTTTACTTCAAAAATAATTTTAGGAATCACTGGTTAAAGTAAGTCAATTACGTCCCTTATTAACACCCTGTAAATTACGTACGTGCATTAATTACAAAAAAGTCTTCGTTTTACCGCCGTAACTTAAATCAGAAAATTATGAAAATTGCAGAACTGGCTCTTCCTGGACTCTCGTTATTATTTTCAGATCGCTTCGTTTTTTTCCAGCGTGAGATATTGGAAATACTTTCACGAGACGCCATCTTTTTCAATTGTTGTATGGAAACGGATTTCGGAAAAAAATGCGTTTAACTCGTGCAATTTTTATAATAGAAAATATGAAGCGTTTTATTTTGTATACAATTAGGTCTACGAAAGATTTTATTTAATTTGCAGCCATCTTTGTGTGTTTTAAAAACTTCTTGCTGTATCCTCCTCTTCTATTTAAAAAATTAGTACGTTCCTAGCTGTTTGTTATCTCTGTTGAGATAAATTAAATTTAACAGAAAAAAAGCTGCTACCTACCTGCTGAAAATGCTGGTCACACGTTTAAAACTATAGTATAAATTACCTACAACAATGGTAAGTACGTTTATACGTATCTAATGACAAATGTGACGTGTGGTTTTTTATTTGGTAGCCATTTTATGCTTATTTGCTATAAAATAATTATTTACGCTAGACATTTCTCAGGAATTTGTATTAATTAAACCTTATTATTATTATTACTAAAATGTTTTAAAGCTCCTGGTAAATTTGTTTAAATTGTGGGAAACAAATGGATGCCGGTTTTAAAATTATCAAATGTTAATAATTCTTTCTATTTGCTAGACAGCCAGTTTCTTCCGGCTTGGATTAACTTTGATTTTATAAATTTCATGGTCACAATTCACGCAATCGGCCTTGGCAGACGAAATTGAACGAGGTATCTATGAAGTCATAGTCAATTGCATCCACTTCACAGAAAACACAATATTTTAAATAATTTTTATCTTCTTGTAGTGTCCCTCCGATTAGAGGTTGGCTGTTATAAAGGCATTCTGTTTTTAATAGGTTTAAATTCAAATCTTTACCTACTTATATCTGTCGTACTTTATTTTCACGTGCAGCTGTTATCTTTGTATTAATTTAGCTATGTTCTGTAAAACCAATCGGGCGTTACAGAGGTTATTGCAAATATGCTTTACAACAAATTGTTCATGTTTATTTTTATAATAATAAGCATTTCTTAATACCTAATCTATAGTGTGTTCAATTTTCAATTAATGTCGGTTTTGTACTCTGCCACCCAGATTGGGTTCTGCACGAGAATTTTTAGGTCATCTTGTTACAAACATTTACAATCTTTTGGAAGCAGGGGGTTTTTCACCTATACACAGAACAGTTACAATCTTTTGGAAGCAGAGGGTTTTTCACCCATACACAGAACAGTTACGATTTTTTGGAAGCAGGTTTTTTTTTACCTATATACAGAACAGTTACAATCTTTTGGAAGCAGGTGGTTTTTCACCATTCTCTGATAGCTTATACATCGGATAAGTCATATTTTCGATTTTACGATTTATTTATTAATAAAGTCAAAGTTTACAATTGAGGTGTGTAGAAGCAAAGGCAGATCTCCACTTTAGTTTTTTTAAAAAAAAACGGCAACAAACACATTGATTTCTTTGCTTTTGATACGTATTTTCAAACTCTGATTTTGATGGGAGAAAGCTGAGTTTGTAACTAACCAGATTTGCAAATTGAATTTAGGTTCTCAATTCGAATCACTATGAAACTGCATTTACAACTTTTTTCCGATATTTTGGAGATTGCTGCCTTTGCTTTTACGCGCCTCAATTAACCTATCAGTAGTGACCATACAACGGCTAAGTTATCCGAGTTTTCTACCTACCACGAATATTAATTTCTTTGTTTATGTTCTCCTATGGATAAGCTATCAAGAGGATGGTGAAATACCCCCTGAGTTATTTACGAATATGTATTTTATTACCACAATAGTGTAATTAACAACCATAAAGAAGAATATTTGTCTGTGCTAAACTGCAAAACTCTCAAACAATGAAACTATTCTGGCGGTAAAAAATAATTACAAGATAAAAAAGTACGAGATGACTTAGGTAGTTAATGAACTCAGGTAGCTAGAGAATACGTAGCGAATGGTCACTAGGCAACAGGTAACCGGTGTGTTATTATTATTAGCCAGTGCTATCTAATGGAGCTAATGGGTTCATGACTGTTAGCCGAGGATTGGTCTGGTGGCGAAGTAGTTAGCGCTGATGACCGCATCCCGGGACCTGCTGCCTGCTGCCATCTGTCGGCCGCTGGAGACGGCTCCGACTGGACAACCGTTACTTCAGCTTGTAGAAAAAACAAAACACTATTTTACATTATATCTTCACAATCTTCAGTGCTTCGGGCCAATTAATCGATACTGAATCAATTATTTTAGAAAAACTACTTTATGCAAGTTATGCTTTAAAATATTTAAATCAATTGTTTATTTGCCCCATTCGGAATATCAATAAATAATTTTGTCCGCATTAAAACTCAATTATTAAAAAAAAGGCATAATAAATCCATTTGTACAATTTGTGCATTCTTACAATGGCTTAGGGGTATAAATTATTTCCAATCTTATCTTACTAATATTATAAACACGAAAGTTTGTATGGATGTATGTCTGTTACTCTTTCACGCAAAAACTACTGAATGGATTTTAATGAAACTTTACAATAATATAGCTCATACATCAGAATAACATATATACCATATATAATTGTAAGCTCTGGCGTTATGAAATTTGTATAAATGAAAATGTGTGTATTTCGTATATTTTAGCGGCAGGGAGGAAAGCCAGGGGAAAGAGGAACAGGGGGGGAGGGGGGGAGTTCGCGCAGAGGGAGGAGACGAGGGAGGGGGAAGGGAACGGGGACGGACACGCAGGAAAAATCAATTTATTTCTTTGAATGGCATTGCAACGCATGCCGGGGACCAGCTAGTAATTAATGCAAGGATCCTTCCAATCCATGTTCTAACAAATCAGTTTATCGGTCGCACCGGGACAGGAGAACCTGTAGCTGGGGAGGTACTTTCGCATAGATCGTATATTTTATTTATAACTTAAATTGGTTTATAAAAACATTTAAGGTATGCCTAAGTAGGTACAATTAAACATACTAAACATCATTGCCAAGGTTATCAAGTCGCAAGTAATAACAATCGTATCTAGTAGAAAATCAATAGCTCAATAAAACAATCTTTTTCAAATTACATTGGTAAGAGATAACGTTTATTCATTACAGTTGAATAATGCTGGTTTATTAAAAATCTTGAATCAAAACAGTAAAGTGCCTACCGAGCGCCATGTAATAACGCTAGCGGGTACCCACGACCTTCGCGCCGTTTAGGTACCTAGTGGGTACGGGTACCTGCCCGAACCGATTCGCGCTCAATCTGGCAACACCGCGCGGCGTGGTCGACCTCTGGTTTGCCGCGCTCTGCGCTTCCAAATTCAAATGATCATTATAGCGGGAGAAACAAATGAGATTATTTTTTTAATTAATTAATTGATAAATCTGAGAATTAATTAATTTCCACCTGCTTAATCTATCTGTTTAATGACTACGATGTTAGAGATTGACCGGATTGTTTGCTTTCTTTTGTAAATGTAAAACGTCACCCGGGGGGTATTCTTACGAAACGATGCGAAATGGTGAATTGAGGCTGGTGACTTGAGGGGTATTATTACGGTTCGGTGCGAAATTGTAATGTAAGACTTGTAACTTAGGGATATTATTACGATGTGATGCGAAATGACAAAGTGAATCTGGTGACTTGTGGAATTTTATAAATCTGCCATGCGAAACGTTGGTGTACCTCCATGATGCGAAAAAGCGAAGTGAGGACATGAGGGATTGTATTACATTGATTGGGACACATGAGGGATTTTATTACAAAATACGACGTGAAATGGTGAAGTTAGGCTGGTAACTGGTAACGAAGGATATTATTACAATACAATGCAGGGTGGTGAATTGAGGCTCATGATTTGAGGGGTATTATTAAGATTCATTGCGAAACGGTGAAGTACCTAGTAAGTCTGGTAACCCGAGGGATATTATTACGATTCAGTGCGAAATGGTGAAGTAACACTGGTAACCCGAGGGATATTATTACGATTCAGTGCGAAATGGTGAAGTAAGTCCGGTAACCCGAGGGATGTTATTACGATTCAGTGCGAAATAGTGAAGTAAGTCCGGTAACCCGAGGGATGTTATTACGATTCAGTGCGAAATAGTGAAGTAAGTCCGGTAACCTGAGGGATGTTATTACGATTCAGTGCGAAATGAACCCGAGGTATATTATTACGATTCAGTGCGAAATGGTGAAGTAAGACTGGTAACCCGAGGGATATTATTACGATTCAGTGCGAAATTGTGAAGTAAGACTGGTAACCCGAGGGATATTATTACGATTCAGTGCGAAATGGTGAAGTAAGACTGGTAACCCGAGGGATATCGCTACAATGCAAGGAGGTTAATTGAGGCCAAGGCTTGAAGGGTATTATTGCGATTCAGCACGAAATGGTGAAGAAAGGCTAGTAACCTGAGGGATATAATTACGATACAATGCGATGAGGTTAATTTAGGCGATGGCTTGAGGGATATTATTACGATTCAGTGCGAAATGGTGAAGTAAGGCTAGTAACCTGAGGGATGTTATTACGATTCAGTGTGAAATGGTGAATTAATAAGGTTGGTAACCTGAGTGATATTATTACGATTCAGTGCGAAAAGGTGAAGTAAGTCTGGTAACCCGAGAGATATTATTACGATTCAGTGCGAAATGGTGAAGTAGGACTGGTAACCCGAGGGATATTATTACGATTCAATGCGAAATGGTGAAGTAAAGCTGATAACCCGACGGATTTTATTACGCTACAATGCAAATTAGTTAATTGAGACGATGGCTTGAGGGGTATTATTACGGTTCAGTGCGAAATGGTGAAGTAAGGCTAGTAACCTGAGGGATATTATTACGATACGAATTGGTGAAGCAAGCCTGTTAACCGGAGGGATTTTATTACCTTATGTGATGCGAAATGGTGAAGAAAGACTTGTAACCCAAGGGATATTTTTACTATATTCGCACCGTATCACATAGTAATAAATCCCTCAGATTACAAGACTTGCTTCACCAATTCGCATCGTATCGTAATGGTAAGGTAAGGCTTGTGAATTACGGGCTTTTATTACGCGAGGCAGGCAAATTAGGTATTTTATTACGATTTAATTAGAAGATGACTGTGAGGTTGATAAACTGAGGGATATTATTTCTTCGATTTGGTACGAAATGGTAAATTTAGGGATAACTTGAATGATTTTATTCCGACACGATGTGAAATATTGGCGTTTTTTTGGTGAAGTGAGGGTAGCGCTCCAGAAGTTTTATTTTAATTTTAAAACGATGCAATGCGAAGTGATTAATTCGGAACCTCATTCGATCATTCAAATGTTTCGATAACGCACATCACTGAGGTTGAAACAGTGAAATTTTCCAATTCCAAAAACCAAGAGCCAATCCAATCTGTACAGTCGTAGTAAGGCGGTCGCTACACGGTCAACTAGTTTAACATTTCTGCTTGGCCTTGAAGCTGCTCGACGTTGATTATCGTACACTTTTTACGCCTCTAAGTAGGTTCACGGACAACTCATTATGTGTTTGTAGTGTGTAAGTACTAGCTTAGTATTCAATAACTACTGTACAACTATATTTTTACGATATTGCAATAGTATTCCGTCAATTATATTTAATAATGCACATTACGCTGTATTATCCAATTGATTGCATTGATAAAACTGCATTTCAAGGCGGGGGAGTACCAGCGTCAACACGCGCAGTTAATCATTTTTTTTATTGTGATTTTCTATTGTTGTAGTATATTTTTATAGTGTGTTTATCACAGATTGTCGGCGTAAGGAAGTTTTGTAAACAATCCGTAGAATAAATTGTGAATCCAGGTCGAAGAAAGATTTAATGTCTGTTGGGCAGTTGGTTATTTAATATTTTATAAATATACTGACCGCATACGACCCAAACCTACTTTTTAGATTGTTTTGTGTTTTTAACCCCTTTGGGCTAATTTGTTCGTTTTTCGGAACAATTCACGTAGAAATGGTTGTCTCCCTTACTATCGTAATTAGAAATGTGATTTAAACGGCGTTGGAAAGAGAAAATACCACGCTGTATATTCATATCTTAAAGTTAACCACTAAATAATTAAAATATACATCTTTATGTAACCAAAGTTTGAGACCGCAATTTGAAAAAAAATTATGAAACTTTGTGGATTTTTTTATTCACCTACTTTTACACGAAACGACAAAAAGTGAGGTGATAATATTTTTAATATTTGGCTTATTTATAAAGCGCCATTTTCATGAAAATTCATCTCAAGGGCATCTCATCTGATGATAATAAAATACATTTGTCTAACAAAATATGTGTGTGTTTTAATTTTTTTTTTGCGTTTCTACGTTAGTTCAAATAAAAGAAATAATATTCTAATATACAATTATTTATTTAATAAAAAATAAATTAGTAGGTTTGCTGCTTCATCGCTTGCCTGAATTCAAACAATCTGTTACAATTTTTTAAATTTCGATCAAGCATATTTGAGTTCAGTTAACGTGAATATTTCGCGCAGGAATATTGTATGTGGAGTATAGTTTATTTGAAGAATTCAATAA
This sequence comes from Glyphotaelius pellucidus, assembly GCA_936435175.1. Classification (NCBI taxonomy): domain Eukaryota; kingdom Metazoa; phylum Arthropoda; class Insecta; order Trichoptera; family Limnephilidae; genus Glyphotaelius; species Glyphotaelius pellucidus. The sequence continues at coordinate 17,424,930 of OW386545.1, forward strand.
AGTACATAACCACTATATAATAAAGTACCTACCTGCCATCTACTATATAATAACTACTTTACAATAATAAATACTATACGAAGCGAAAAAATTTGTTGCACTTTTTTTTCCTCCCAGTTAGTCCAAATTGACATCCAACACTCTAAAGCCGAACGATGGAAAACTACCGAATTCGATCTCCGCGCACTGCTACTCGCGTGATAATAATTGAACACGTTTCGACGATATATTAGGACGCAAATAGCTAGCGCGCCTCTAGGATTACATCCCGTGATTTTCACTGATCTGCGCTAGTCATATTAACAATACACCACTGGCCTAATTTAACTAATCGTTTGTCAGTTATTCAACCAGCCACTCTCCTATATTCTCTTTTCCATTCATAATATTCGTCAACACCGAGCACGATAGCTTTTTATTCCCAGTCTTTGTGAAGACCGTTCCCTTGAGCGTATTTTAAGCTTACCTAGTTTCCGCAGGGTTCATTAACTTTAAACCCGTGTTAATCTATTTTTGTCTATTGTCGTGTAAACATACCACTGCTTGCGCTACCTACTTTAGCCAACGTTTCGGACAGCGTTACAGTGTCCGAAACGTTGGCTAAAGAAGGAGGTAGCGAAACACGGCATAACACCCCAAAAACAATAACAAAAATACTTTTTGGCCGTGAAAACCTAAAAACATACCCAATTTCAAATAGTATTTGTTTTGACAGAGTCGTGCTCTATTCACGTATTTTCCGGAGTCGTGCACTGTTGCACTATGGAATTCACCGCTAAAAACCAATTGTCAATTGAATTTCAGTTACATGGAAGTTTTCAATTATTTAGTCAGACTTGATATGTGACTGCTAGCGCCTCGGCTAAAAAGGGATCTATTCTCCAGCTTATCAAGATCTGAGTGGCATCTACAAAGCGAGGTTACGGACTGACTGATACCGGGTCTAAGCAATGTTCCGTATGGTTACCAGTTTAATACCCATTACCTACAGGCAATTAGCGAAACTCATTGTCACTTCAAGGAGTTTTGTTGGCTAGTAATTTTGAAAAAGGTAATCGCATATCCATTAGTTTCACTGATCATTGATTTGCTCGGTGCGGCGTTCCTCGTTTTTTTGTAATGTCATCTCGTCAACGTCAAAAGTTTTTATATTTATTTTTAAACGTTACATTCAGTCAAAATACGCACACAACGTAAAATTTGAAAATTTAATGTCCCAGAAATAATGCGAAGTACATATTTTTGTAGCTTTTTGAATGCAAAAATGACAATAAAATTTTGATGGTCAATATAATTTGAGATTAAATTTATAAAAAGAAATCATTTATTCATCTTTTAAAAGTTATTATTATTTACCCTGTGTATCTTGAAAGAGCACAAGAGTCCCAACTACTCCCAACTGCCTGGGGAGGGGGGCAACTGCCAGTAAGTGGGTAGGGGAAGGAGACGGGTAAGAGGAAGGTGGGGAAGTTCCAGGCCATTCAGATCTCGTCACCAAACACGGCTAAAGTCATTTCAATCTTCCACTCTGGAACATAAATATAACCTGTATTATTTTAAATGATTGAATTGTGAAAAAACATACCAATCGAATAAAAATTACTTGCGCACGCCGGGTTTGAACACGCGATCTCCGGATTTCTAGCCGAGAGCTAGAAATTTCTAGCCATTTTTGGGCACTTAACCTAAAGATCAATGTTAGATTGAAGGCTCTATAAATTTACAGTTTATTAATAAAAAACAGATTCCTTTTACATGAAAATAAGTTTTGCGATACTCTAAATGCCCATTTTATGTGACACCTCACAAGAGCACTCCTATCTGTACAGATGTAAAGACAGGGGAACTATTTCGCCCGGTTGGGCAGTGCTGTGAGGCGGGTTGCTGTAGGAAGGGATTAATCAATGCAGGTCTCGAAGAGGCCTGGATTATACGAAAAACAGATGACGGTAGCTCGTTCCACTTACACAAGAACGAGCCGAAGGAACGACCTGTTCTCATGAAGCCAACATCAACTACTGTGAACGGGTTTTCCGCTTGTGTCCGTCGAGTTTCACGCCCGTGCACCGGGGAGCAATGACATTCTTAGAGCAGGCTCCATTAAAATACCTGTATTTCATTATATTTATCTATTCAAATTTAAATTTTTGTTTTATTTTATCTTCCAAGATTAGGATATTAAAATTGGATTAAATTGATCTAGTTAGGTATTTATACAAAAAAAATTATACAGCGTATATTGTAATATTACCTTGGTTAATAAATAATTTAAAAAAAAAAAACAGACACAGCACGCCCACATTCCTTCTGCGCATTAACGATGACAATTAACAACGGATTGTCAGTCAGACAGACCGCCCTCCTTTGCACAGAATCAAGTATTTTTAGGCTCCAGCCCAAAGGTGGCTGCCAAACTCAATTGTTGTGCCATGTGTACAGGGTTAGAAGCTGATGGAACAATCTGCTAGCCTTGTACCACTTTTCTTCTCTTTTGTATTATGTTAATGTAAGTACTTGCATACTGCTTACTAACACCATATGCTTGGACATTGGAGGGTCTAGAATCGTTCAAATAAATGTAGCTTCTTTCAATAAAACATACGAGTCTTGACGTGTGCGGTGAAGGAGGAAACCGGTGACCGGCCAACTCGGAATGAAACCAACTCAGAACCATCTCAGATAAGTCATTTAGAGTGATAAAAAAATATAAATAAAAAATTGGTTAAATAGGTTAAGTTAGGTTAGGGTTATCGGTTTATTTAAAATTATTTTTTTATCACTCTAAATGACTTATCTGAGATGGTTCTGAGTTGGTTTCATTCCGAGTTGGCATGGAACCGAGGAAACCATATGTTTCCTTATAACGCCGTTGGGAAAGTGGTGGGGTGCCCTCCAAAGCCCTAAAAAGAATTCCCAGTTTTATTATTTCTAGGCCTACTGTATTTAGGTCTATATTTAGCCACACAATAATTGCAAAGTAGCCTTGAAATATCCACCACACAAATGAAATTTACAACTTGTCGTTAACAACAAAAAAGATTCACCATTTCTTTTGAACGTATTATTTATTTCACAAAATGTCTTCCACGTGTCGGGAGAGTAAAAAAGGCTACCTGAAAGTGATTTATTCAGTGCGTCCCTTCTGTATGCAGTTACGCAAGTCAAACATAACTTTATAACTACGTAACGCGGCTGTGTCCCATAAACTACGCACTGCTTTACGCATTTTAAGTATTCGTGAGCAGAACGGTCAACGGCCCCGGAAAATGTGTTTTTGTCTAAGTTACTAATAGTAAACACGCTCGTTTACGATGTTTACAATAATAGTATTTAATTTATTCATCGAGGATTTTGTTAAGCCTACCTACATTATAACAGTCCTGATTTATTTAAGAGAAGCGGTTCCGCGGCCACTTTCATGCAGAACTTAATTGTGGATTTGAGGCCAAAATTAAGGTTTAACCAGAATGAAAACTTTTTTTAAAATCAAGTTATATTAAATAATATCTGTTATGGATACGCGCTATTTCTTTTATTTTAATTTTAAATTATGATAAGGTAATTAAAAAATCGATATTAATACATTTTGGAGGCAACTTTGGAATTTTTTTGTGAGTTAATTATAATTATTAAAAATATATCTTACCTTACCTACTGCGTTAATATAATTAAAAATAAAATAAAACATTGTAAAAGCTGCGTTTTTTGGGTAGTAATTTTAATTTATTTGTAATTTAATTACCCACATGAAAATGCTTTCTTTCAATATTTTTTTATTTTATATTTCATCATATTTTTATAATAAATATAATGAAATAATACTTTAAACGCTTATCATTTACAATAAAAAATATATAAAATTTGTTACAAACCACTTTAATTAATTTTATTCACACTCTACCGGTTTCGGAAGAACCCTTCCTTCGAGAGATGAAAATTAGAACTAACCTACGTTACAGAATATTGACAGACATATACATAAATTATTTGGAATTATGAGGAGCCACAAAGTTAATGCTTTTTACAAATATCCTTATCATTTACTCACTAAGGCCAAGTTGCCTCTAAAAAATCATAAAATAATAATGGCCTATATATTTTCATCAAAAACACAAATAAATAAAGTAGCACATATCCGTAATAGACATTTGATGTACCTTTTGATTAAAAGAATAATGTTTCAATTTGGTTGGTTATTTTGGCCTTAAATCCAAAAACGGGCCGCCCATCCGTTCCACTTGATTAACAGAACTAAAAAAGTTATGATTTAATAAATGTAACAACTATGTCCAGGACTGAGTATTTTAAATACTTTTTAGGTGCTCACTTTCACCCAGATTGCATGTCAGTAGCAGGTAATACATACGAAGAGGTGTCCATGCATTTAACTGCACGTAAAGACACAAGATATTATCGTAGCTTTAAATTGTTTACAAGTCATCGCTATGGTTTGCCAAAAACTCTTATTTCTTGATAAATTCGATTTGCATTCCGATGTGGGCGTAGCCACACCAACTTTATCTAAAATGCGGCTTTTTATATCTAAGCTTAACATAATTCCCACCAATCTGGGTTCATCGGGCTTAAAGTCTTTAGGTTTTCGTCTTTCCTGTCACCTTGTGATTTATTATTGCCACTCATTGTCTGAGCAATATTCATATTAAAGTTCCTAATAGACGTAATTTAAGGAGTCATAAAATATTCCATCTTGAATTATTTAATAACAATATTGCATACTTCAATCGACTGTCTCGAATGTGTCGTCTATATTACCATTGAAGGTGACCACATAGATATCTACGCAAACAATCTCACATATTTCAAAAAACAAATCTTCAAACACCTGCCGTGACACTTCGTGGAGAACAGTTATATAGCTGCTTTATTGTCATACCATTTCTTTTTTCTCTTTCCCTGTAGGGTATTATATTTGACACTACTGTGTTTTATATTTCATTTTGATTATCATTATTTCTGTTATCACTACAAGCATTTCCGCCTAGTAACAACTTAAAATTGATTACTCATGCTGTGAACTTTTCTAATTGGAGTGTTAATATCTATGTAATATACCAACGGCAATTCTATTATTGTAATGATTGTAACACTCTGTAAATGTTTCAAACAATAAATAAATAAATTAGTAGATATTTTGTTATCACATTTATCTATTCTCAGCATCATATCTTTTGACGTCTTGAAAAACAACAATTTTTAACTTAAAATAAAAATGCTCCCTAGCAGTATTCTAATGCACCCTTCAATCATAACATAACTTAGTATTGACATCGTAGAAAAAATGGTGACCTTGCTTTTACTGTCAGTGGTGTAGTCCTTTGTATCGACCATTTTTGTTCGAAAACTACCTGCTCCAAGTTTCACAATGATGTGCACCCATAGCATATCTTTAGAATTGTATTGAAAAACGTGTTGCATCTGGGCTACAATGGAGTTAGTTCGTTGTTCTGTGATGCGCATTGATTTCCTTTGTCAAATCGCTTCTTTAAAGTCAGAAGTTAGGAAATTCTGTTCGTAAAAACAAGAAACTGTTAAAGAAGAGGATACAAAGATAATATAATAGAAATAAACGGTCACCTTATTGCAAGTGTGTCGGTTTTTTTTTAAATTAAATTTCGAAGATATTTTTTCTACTTAACTATGTTTTTACAATTGAGCCCTTTCCCGGAATAAAGTTGCATCCAACTTGCTTTGAGAAAATGGAATAAATTTGCACCACTTTTACTTATAATCTTATGCATCATTGTAATGGAAAAGCCTTTTTATGGGGTTAAATAAATATATAAAAGAAACCAGTTATGTATGTTTCACTACATTATGTATTTAAAATTCAATAAATATAAAATTCTTAAAAGTTTGAAATGAAAAGTAGTGAATAAAGCAAATTAAATTAGAAAAAGAATTACAAGAACTAGTGGTTGCCCAATAGTCGAAATTCGACCATAATTGTAATGTTTTTTTTTATTGATTTAATGTATTTTAATGCATAATTTAAAAAAAATGCATTCTGCACTCCTTCTCTATATAAACTATATGTGTGGAAAATTTCATACTCCTCCGTCCGCGCAATTTTCGTAAAAAAGGGTACAAAGTAAAAAGGGGTACAACTGATTTTGGCTTCACGTATTAATATATTGATTTTTAGTAGAAAAATGTTTGTATGTGAAAATTATGCAAACAATTGTTTTTTTTCTAACACTACTACACTAAATAGTGCTCTATTTAATGCAACGTGCTCAGCAAACCTAAATTCACACATGCCAATGAGGTATTTGGGCTAAACAGCAAATAACAATATGAATAAATCAAACTATTTACATTAGAGATATTCTCATCAGATCAACTTACGACCTTATTCCACAAAAATGTTTCGACGGGTAAAAAGTAGACTTAATAATATTTTTTTCTGGACAAAACTACTTTTCTGCAACCTTTAGCTTCTTGGCTTTGATATCATTCCAGTTTAAAACATAAGATGTCCGCTTTCAACCATTATATTCATAAAGTAAACCATGCTCTATGATTTTTACGAACAACATAAAACAATGTTCTTACACAAACCAATATCTTTAAAATTCTCCCACAGGCTTAAATATTGTATATAACCATAGTTCCTATTATCTTAAAAGAAGTGTAATGAGATATACATCATGATTCCACCAAAAATAACTTCGATAGTATTGTCGGATACAACATTATTCCGGGCAATATCTCATCTATGTCGTTTTATCCACCACAATTGTGACTATTTCTGCTATATTATGGATGAAAATGATTAAGAAAACTTAGACTATTCTATTTCACGCGCGTCCTAAATACCAGTTTAAAAATAATATGTTTATTATGAATAGATAATGCCAACGAGTTGTTTGTTTATTCTTTGTTTATTGACGTACATATTTGCGTTTTTACGAGTTCACTAGTGATGTAGATAATCGAGAATCCATTTCGAAATGTTCGGTCATTTTGAGAATCAAAACATTTATGAATTTTAAATATTCATTCGGTTCTATTTGAAATTTTCGTTTAATGTTTCACATTCCGATCTGTTGAATATTCACCGGATGACATAATTCAAAAGATATCCGGAAGGTTAATAATTTTTAAAATGGACATTGGTCGATAATTTATGCAGATTCAGAAAAACTATTAATTACTCAAAAATTGCAACAATTGTTGAGCTAATCATAATCGCGTCTCTTTCTGTCTCTCGCCTCTTTTGTATTATTTGTTATTATTCGAGTATTAATAAAAAACGAGTGTGCTTTAGACTTTAGACCACACGACTGAAGTAAAACTTCACTGCTCTCTCTTGCTCCTACAGTGTGATACAGACAATAGGCCGGCGCTGTGTCTTATGCCGGCGCCAGACATGAGTTCAAAGAAGCCATCACTTCTTTGAAGACTTTGCTCATACATTTGGTCACATATTGTTGTATCTGCCAGATGTGTTCAAAGATTTGATCACTCCGTTGAGCTCACAGTTTTCAAATAGACTTCAACTGGGCTTCGCGCAGTGTGGCAGGCACACAAACATTTGGACTTTGATTCCTTTGATGTGCGCTAAAAAACCGACACGGAACGGCAAAGCGCACTTAAGTGATCAAATATGTGACAACAGTATCAAATGCACGTGCACCGATGTGAACACTTATTTGATCACATCTTTGAACACATGTCTGGCGCCGGCTTATAGATATACGAAACGTAACTGGCTATGAGAGAAAGAGAGAAAGAAAATGTGTGCTCGCACCTCTCTCTCTTGCCTCTACAGTAATATACGAAACGTAACTCTCTCTCTTTCTATCTTCGATAACTTATTCGACTCTCAACTTCCGTTCGCCTCGCCCGATTACACTTTTCGTAACGCTCTCGCCACAAGTCAAGCGTGCGTAAAGAAGTTTTACTTCAAAAATGTATAATTGTATCCTTGTCGGTCAATTTGCAGCTCTCTCTTTATAATTCTGCAATCGACGGGGCGTCGCGCGTCGTCATGTTTCCCCGAGTTGACGCTCGGCGTCTCACTGGTTCTAGTAGTCTGATGTGTATTTATATTTCGGTCATATGTTTTAACTGGGTTAGCCCGGTTCACCGCGCTAGGACTCCCGGACTATATTATCATGTTTGCCCAAACAGGGTTACCACTAGACCCGCGACCAATTTAATAAGCGATGGGAAACGTCAGACCCGCGGGCTGCACAGGCGTATAATAATAATAATGTTTGAATGATTTCTATAACACCATTTTCTTAAGAAAATCACCACCTCAAGGGCGCTCTGCAAGTTCATTTATACTTTAACCTATATATATATTTCTCTGACCGGACAACTCGGAATGAAACCAACTCAGAACCATTTCAGATAAGTCATTTAAAGTGATTGGTTAAATAGGTTACGTTAGGTTAGGGTTATCGGCTAATTTAAAATTATTTTTTTCACAGCTTTAAATGACTTTTCAAGGAGGTGTTGAGTTGACTTTATTCTCAGTTGGCATGGAACCATACATTTCAAGTGACACCATACATATAAATATTGTTGATAACTAGTGACTTACAACTAAGACTTATAACTAGTGACAAAAGTATTATTTTTATAACCGAATGGGTATTTACACAATAATTAGAGCTTTACTCGTATTATGACTTAAAACTATCCTAAAACTAGGTATTTATGACTAACATACTTTTTACATGACGTGTAGTCCACAAAATCTTTTTTTTTTCTAGCCAGCTGACGCGCGCGCAGCAGGAACTCAAAATTTTAAAACCACATTTTTTTCATGCGTGTGTTCCTACCACATTTTGGAAAATCCAGACAAATATGAGAAATAATAATAAAGAACGAAATGTTAGTGTTTATATACATTTTAAACTTTTGTGCAATAATTTTATAGACGAATAAAAACAGCATGCAATGCAACGTTTATTTGCAATGTATACATTATTCCGTCCGGCATTATTCTTAGCTGTATGTTGTTATTTCTCGACTTGATTACTAAAAATGCCAAGTAGCTTTCCAACAACCAATATGCTGCCGAAATTCGAAAGAATCGTTTTCGGTGATTAAAGTTGGCAACCTTGTAATGGCATTGACGCTACAGGAAATGAATTTGCGATTCTTGGCTCAGCATTAAATTTAACTGGGGAGCTTTTCACAAGTTCCCCTGATTGTATTTTGCGGTTTCCTGGGGTCATGTTGTAGTCAAACCTACATCATAAAATTTACAGTGGACACTTTCAAAATTGTTCTTCCGTTCATACCGTTCATCTTGTTATATAAAATATGACATTCTCTCTTCTTTCATATTAATAATAATGATGTCTAACATAAGCATGACTCAGAATATTTACTAAGAGGCACGACTTGGCGAAGTTTTTTGGGCTATGTTTATTTTTATCCAAGCCGAAATAACTTAGATCAATAGGCTATAGTTATAAACTGAAATATTATAAGATTACAAGATTTTTAATACGGGCGTTTTTATACATCACCGGGTTACCCGGCTTCGCTCAGGAAAACATTCGAGAGTGTTCTGGAATGTTCCACAATTTATTTTATTTATTTATAGCGGACCCGACAGACGTTGTCCTGTACACAACTGTCGGGACAAACTAAAATTAAAATAGAATAATATTGAATATTCGATACTGCGATGGTAGCGCAGTCTGCCGGATCCAATGTAAAACATTCCAAAATCAACAACTCCTTAGAAATAAAAAATTAATTAAAAGAAAAATTTCCAGTGGACCAAATTGTGAATCTAAACCATTCTCGAATCCCCTTGAACCCACACAAAAATTTCATCAAAATCGGTCCAGCCGTTTAGGAGGAGTTCAGTGACATACACACGGACAGAAGAAATATATATATTAAGACTAGAATGGTGGAAGAAGTCGAGGAGATATTAAATTACATTTTGTTTGCCTGGAAGACAGTGTAATGTAAGCTTTTCTTCCGGTTGCAACATGGTCATCATTATAATATATAGGAAACCGCAATCGGTTCTAGACCTTATTTATATCTTTTTAACTGTTCAGAGCCTCTTCATATTTTCTAGTTTCGGAGCCCAATGTCTCCACGGTATTTTCCGCGTCAACTTCTCAACCGAGTTGTGAAGAAAATGCGATCACTTCTTATTTGACTTCATTGTGAAAAATTTCTGGAGCGGTGATTTTGAAATAATATACAAACCAAGTTTGTAGAGGTACTGCTGTCTAGGTCTACACGATTCTCTCACTTGTTTATAAACACGATCGTGCTGCAACTCGCGGCATTTCACCAACTTTCTCCGGCGTTCATTGGTCGGCACATCTCTGCACAACTCTATAAACTTTGTACCGGCTACCTGTGCGAGGAAAACCTGTTTTTCGATGCATCGAGTGTTCTACGTTGTATATTATGGTATAATTAGCTGGAATCAACCGTTATAACAGCCAACGATTCAGTTATCGGTGCTGGTGAAGTTAATAATGTTCTTCACCGGCTTATTTTTGACAAAAACCGTCGTTGTTTTTTCAATTTTAAAGTTCTAAAAAGGGCGTAAACGTAAACGCTGAAAGTCTCCCCCTTGCGCCATCCGATTGCTAGCCAAGCGTTCCACACACTGATCTCACAACTCACAAGCTGCACTTGGGATAGTTAAGATATTTTCATCATTACCCAATGTCTCTCTTGTCAGCGTAGAAAAATCTTTGCCGTCAACAATTTCTAGCTCTTCATCGGGACTTAAACACCTCTTTGCATAATGTCAAGCGTGTTTACCACTTCACATAGGTGGTTGTCGCTGCTTTAATCGTTCTAATATACGTTCCAATGATATTATATACCTAAGATTATTTAGAGGTCAATCAATAGCACCTTGAAAATTATTTGCCACATAATAGAGTTGAGAAGTGTACGTGTACAATACGACAAAGTGTTGTCATTTTGCGAAACATCGGCATAAAAATATAGACATTAAACCATATGGTGCGACAAAAATAATAAAAATCGTCAAACACACAGAGCTAAACACTAATGAGAGGCGCCACGTCGTATATGTATAATATCACGTCGAATCGGGTTCCACAATATGCTGCGAGATCGGTGAGGGGAAACCGGGTTCAGTAGATTCCGTAGTTCGCTGAGAGAACGTCGGCGCCACTGGTGCTACTAGTCCCGACAGACAACCGTTTTCACCGGTATAAACTAAAGCCACCTCGTCAAAAGACTCGGGCCATTCTACAATCCTTTCCATAAGTCAAGCCTATCGTTCGACCCCTTCCCATATCATTTTGTCATGTCACTTGTCAACTGTGGTCGATGGTTGTAGGTCAACTAAAGTAATGGAATAGAGCGTTGGATGTCCGACCTCCAACTAGATGTGTTCATCCATTGCATATCCATTTTGTCGCTCCGTGTCTCATCTAAATATATACATCATTGCAAACAGGTTTCATTATAAAATAAGTAGTCACCACAAAGACATAGGTACGTACTCGTCAGCCCACCATATTTTTTCGTATCAACATTTAATAGAGATATTATCCTCTCGTGTCAAAGTTGAAAGACGAATGACCTGATTACTTGTAATTTTAAATGCAACTGTTGCCATTTTTTTATTACTTAACCCTACCAAGGCCAATTCTTTCAAATGTCGTCATATTTAAATTAGCGTAATTGATTTTGTAATACTGAGAAATGCTGCATATCTTTGCTGGTTCGAATCATCAAATTGCATCATTTCGAAAATCAATGTCAGCTATTTTAGAGTGCAGCGATTAGTTATAGATTGATTGCTTCTTTTGAAATGTTTTATTGTAAATTTGCTAGGTTTTCTTATTGCTAAGTGTATCTATGTTAATTTCAGTACACGAAATCACAAAATGTGCCTTAAAAAACGCCAGATGGTTATTTTAAGATACATGGGAACTTTACGTAGATTACTAATGTTGTGCTGATACCAACCCTGATGTATGGATCTTAGGAATGGAACCGGTGGAGGAAGGATGAAAGTAGACTGAATATGTACTGTAGAAATGAGACGCAGGGGCTTATGTGAGTTAAAACCAAAAACTTGTGTTAGAGTGGAAATATGAAAAGTATGCAAGGCTTGATGTCAGCATAGTTAATAATAAAAAGGATGGTTTGGACATGTAGTGCGAACTGCGAACGAACGAAGAAATAATCGGTGAGGCGGTATAAGACGAGATAGTCATGGAAATAAGTCTTAGTAGAAGTCGGGGAAGGCATTGCACGATCAAATGCGTCGTGTACAGAAGCAGAGAGTGTAAGTCAAAACAGAGATTGGCAGCCTATTCACTAAACGGCGTGGTATAAATTATTGTACAAGCATTTCATGAAGTTGACCCCCAAAGAATAATTGAATCTCAAATTATGCTAATTTTATCAGTAAGAAATATCCCGACGAGTTGCATATTTGACCTGATTACCATGACCACAGAGTCGCACGTTGCTGACATTTTGTAGATAAATAATTTAAACGTAATTCCCGACGAGCGAGCGATATTCTCTCATCAGTGATTTGATAACACCGCGTGTATCCAACACTGAATATTTGTATGCCAGACGCTGAATTAAAATAGGCAAGTAGCGTTCTATTTATACTGGCTGCTGTCTCCCGCGTAGATTATAAACATTCAACATCTAACTTTGTTTGTGTTTCGTTTACGGGTCTTTATAAATACATAGAATCTTTCAATAATAACACTACATTAGTGACTCGGTTTTATAATCACGAATGCGTCGCGAAGTCTAAATTCCTGCCCTCAATCTCTTTTCTCTCAATTCTTAAAGTTTGAATTAAAAGGAAGTCACAAAACCGCTCTTATGAAAATGATTCCATAATTTTTATTATAATGTTTTTTTTGTAAAATGAACTGTTATACATTATAATATAAATGATGTTAGTTCCCACAAGGATCAACACAATATTAGACATAGTGGAATAAAAATTTAACCCGAGTCCTAGTTCAGTATCTTGTGGAATTCCTCTCACCCTAATTAAATTATTATTTTTGTACTATGTTAATACTTATTCTTATTGCAAATATAGTAGATACAACTAAATGAGGTCCCAAAAACATCAAAACCGTTTTGGATACAGCATATTTGTATAGAAAATAATTCGAGTCCTAGTTCAAGACCTTGCGGAACTCCAGATTTCAGAAATAATGATTTTTTCAAAGCATTTCGGTTCGACTGATTTCTTATGTTTCTATGTATTAATTTTTTTTTTTTTTTTTGTTACAGGTTCTGAACTGGAGTAACTTTGAAGTTTATTAGTGTTGGACGTGCAGTGTATCGCAAGGGATGGTGCTAGGAATAATTACGTAATTGTTTTAAACTTATTTCTAAGAATAATAAATATTATTTATAGATATTGCTGTCTTAGCATATGCACATGTACCAGTGAAAACCTTAAAACAGGATACTAAAAGTATCCGTGTGATATTTTGTGAATTTTTAGTACGACTAAAACAAAGTGATAATAGTTATTTTAAAACTTGTGAAAAGTTCCATACAATGGATTACAATTAATTTCAAGGTAAGTCATTTTCTCTAGCTTTCTATGCTTTTTCTTCATACAATTTATTTTTATTTTTTTTATGAATTTCATTTAAAAAATGATTTTTGTGGTTTCACAGTAAAAACGTAATGTTTTTGAAATGAAAACTTCTTTAGCACCGTAGTGATGTGAATTGCACACTCTGATTTTTTACGTTACAAATACCTTTATACATATAGGAATTGTTTTACATGAAGATAAAAAATATCGAGTGTGCGATTCCCATGCGGTAAAAATGAAACCAACAGAAAACTAAATTAGACAAGAGTGCGGATTCTACGAAACACCGCACAAAAAGGAGGCCGATTATACTATCTCATTCTCTCGCAGGCTAAATCCTGTAGATGTATCTGTTTATCTCTTTTTAGTGTCGCTATTTTTCTTTTCATCGAGTTTCAAATCACAACGGCGAAGAAGTTTTCACTTCAAAAAGTGTAATGTTTTCACAAATAAAAATATCCAATTTATAAAGTTTTCGTATTCATCTGTTTCCTACTTATTGATAAACAGATTTTTGTTTGTAGTTACGTTGTAGGTTCCTACCCACACCTACTTTAAAATCTACAAGGCTTGTGTAAATATACTGCATAATAATATGTTAACTCGTTATAATTTATAACAAAACTGAGAATAAGATAACTTGGAAGTTTTTTCACGTAAACAGATTTGCAGATTACTAAACTTTTCACGCCACGCAAAGCACTCAAAATTAGTTAAAAATTGTTGTTTTGGTCCGCGAACCAAAAAGTGCGCATGCCTGTTCTTGCCCTATTATTAATTACACTTTTTTAAGATTGCTTAGATTTTTTTTACGTTGGCTCCACGCATGAGGCCTTAAGGAAAAGAAATCCTATGTCGTCTTCAGGAATGCTGTGTGGAGGGCCTTTTTAGGTAAAGGAAGGAGAAGAACTACCGGGAAGGAAAAAGGCATAAGGGGTGGGTAGGAATCTGGGGGTCAATAGTGCAGGAGTGACAGACGTACTCCTACTGCGATGCAAGGCGATGGGTCGAGAGTCCGGCTGGAGAGGTCTAGGTTAGGTTTCACTCAACCGCGATCCGGCCCGCCATGCAGCAAGTGGGCCAACGTATTCGCCGCCAAGACTTACACAAACCTCAATCCATGAACCTACGCCAAGTCACCAAACTTCGCGTCCACTTTGAGAGAACTAAGGCAGGGGTGTTGGTTATCCAATAAATGGTTCCCGGAGACCCATACCCGCCTCTCAAATTGAACTTCTCATAATGATGACTTCTTATATTTTTATGTTAACTTATTATTTACGTCATTATTACAATAGCTCAGGCGTTTACGAGTGTTTGTGGAATTTGTGTCGGATTAAATAATAAATATAGACTGGGCCATTTTCACGACCCATGATTTTTATTTCGGTTCTGGCATTTCCTTCACCTTCAAAAAGCAAAAAATATATTTCGTTTAGTCTATCTTTTTATATTACGGTTTTCTTTTTATTCAATACTCAATTCGACCTTTATTGCGAGCTCAAAATAAGCCCTTATTCCAACACAAATACTCGATTCGACTACGTGACTACGTTTTATAGTATTTTGCGACATTTCTTAGTCCAGAAATTGTTGGATTGTATACTTTTTGATATTACCTTGCAGAGTCTGTAGGAACTAGTAACTGGGTAAAAGTTCTGTAAAGTTTGCCGGCAGATTAATGTAGGTCTATCGGTTGAAATGTGCGGGTGGCATTTAGTACACTAGGTCAGTATCGTTCGGCGTACGAAACGCTACGAAGTCAATTCGGATCGCGTACCTACGGCCGCGTGTATTATTGTCTTTTTGTTCGCAGCAATTCGAATCGAAGGTTTTTCGCTGAATTATTCTGTTTAATTTCCACAGGAAATCGAATTACTTGTGCAGATGCTGCGTAAAGTATCGTTTCGGTGCGAAACATACATTGGTTTTTACGTAGGTCAGGGATTTGTTTAGCCGTGTACATTATAATGAATCTACATTTTTAACCTGCATACTAACTAACTATCACGCCATTTCGCCGTAGGGGTAGGCAAAAAGGACGGACCGCCAAACAACTCTGTTTTGGCATGCGCTCTTTGCCTCATTCACAGTCATACTTCTATTAAATTCTATTATAGCTGAACAACCTTAAAACATTACCTCAGTTTAATTTTACCGACTGGCACCACTGAGAGTCGCTCTCAGACCCAGTGCATGAGATTGCAATTATTCCGGTTCCCGCGTCCGCTCAGTTCTGCTGTTTTACATTCCCTCTCGTGTCACCCTCTAGTTGTTACGATTTTAATTTTGTATCAAGTTTATTATAAAATATAACGTTACTTGTAAATATATTTGACCCGCTTAATCAAGAGTTCTTATTGACAAATTTCCCCTACACACTCATTTCAGTTTAAAGAACGGCTGTAAGCTGCAAATCCAAATCAGGATAAAATTACATATTTCACCACCTTTCCAAACTATTATTCTGACTATTGACTTGGCCCGACTCAAGTATCTGATTCACTTGATCGTGCCATGTCTCTCTCGGGCGCCCCGACTTCTTCTACCATTCACATTTGCGTCTTGTATTCTCCTTACACTCCTTTCTTCGTTCATTCGCTCTACATGCTCAAACCATCTGATGGTCCCTTTCTTAGTCCCTACTCATTACGCTTACATCAGCCTTGTATTCTTTACGGCTCTTCACATTTTTCACACTATCATAATAATATTGTTTTGTTAGTACATGGTGTACTCCAAATGCTACATACAGGACACGAAAATGGTTTATTCATACTTTTGTTACTTATTGAAACTATTGAGTACTATTAGCAATACAGGTTTGTAAATTTCGTCTCCAAATATAAGTAAAGAAAAACGTACTCCCCTTTTTGTAGAATCTTATCTTCCCAAGTTATCCGATAAATAATTTATCTCCTGGATTGTAAGGTCACCCGACATCAGGTAGGCGGAAGGCATACCTTTTAATATTGCTCGACCTTGTCCCTGAAGGGAGGGAGGGGGGATACTGTAGGAATGTAGTGACAAGCCAGACCTAATCAATACTATTAGTATTCATGAAACGTGAATGTTTTAAGGATTTCATAAGCAAAGGGCTTGTAACTTGTAACATCTGTCACCCAGGTAACCATTTACCTGGAATTGAAAGAGATCAGATGAACACTCCGTTGTATCAAATGAATTTAATGAATACAATTAAATTTGAACTATAACTATATTTTTTGTAGCAGGGGTCTTATCCCCTTGTGACATAATGATTAGGGTGAAAGTTTTGGTTTTGCGACACAAAAAGAAAAACAAAATGATGCTTACCTGGTTGAAGAGTTAGATCAATTACCTGAGTATATTTTAATATATACCATACTAACTCTAGTAACACCATTTGTGTGAACCTTGGCTTTTGAGAACTCAACAAATCGTCGTTATATGTTTAGACGACAAGCTGTGATTACAGTGTAATATGTTATTAGTTATATTTATTATGGGTACCTACTTATGCTATTATTTATATTTATTATGGGTTTATATGCTACTTATTATTTTTATCTAAATAATATTGTTTTTGATTTACGACGTAATAAATATCATGCCAACGACATCGACCATTTATTATATCATATTGATGCAATCGACTCTTTTTCTAAGAACACTTTGTCGAAAGACCCACAATAACTATTTATTATAACACCTGAACTAACTAACTAGCCGCCACTACGCCGTTTGAGAGAGGCCGCCAAACAACTAGGTGTAGGCACACGCTCCTTGCTTCTTTCACATTCACACATAGTCCCACACACGGGTTGTTCTTTTTTTTAACCTACGTAACTTTTACCACTCTGTCACATTTCCACCTAAAGTGAGGATTTTTTTTTTACTATAAATGAATTCTCTCTGGATCTCAAAGGGGAAATTGCAGCAAGGGGGGAAGGAGGCCTAAAACGCATATCGGGGGTGACAAAGCTGCGCGTATACCTATTTCGAATGAGAACCCGCGTGACAGAATTAACGTATTAAACATCAATCACGAGGATTTACAACTCTGTAACGTAATTTTTACTACCTCAATATAATATTACCAATACTACCAAGATAAGTCGTTACGTCTTTAGTACAGTAGATTTTAAAGTAATTATAAAATAATAATATTGTTATTCTGTTGAATTTTCTCCACTAACTGGAGGAGACAACTTTATGTAGGTTAAAAAGAAGAACGACCTACATACACTTGTGTTATTCTGACTCTTGACATTGCCCGATTCAATTACTTGATTCACTTGATCGTGCTGTCTTTTTCGGGCGTCACCATCTTCTATTACTAATAACTTGACACCCAAAAAACAATCCGACTGTTTTCAAGTCTACAAAAAATAAACGGATTATTTCTTTCATAAGAATCAACAAGTGTTACAATATTAGCTTTGTTCTCTTTTTCAGCGTTAATTATTATCAAAGGCGTATTTTGTTTGATAATCGTAACACAATGTTTTTTATCTCACCGCGTTCACTTACAAAATGAAAACAGCGATGACTGGCCACGTGTCTCTCAGATAAAACCACCACTACAGATAAAATTGTTACAGGTTATATATTAGGTGCGAACGTTATCTGTTTGGCATTTTATATTGTCATATCATTAAGTTCATTGTGGGCAGGTACAGTACGCAATGCGTAACGGTGAGCTTATATAAAAACAAAATTGTAACGAACCATCTAATCTAATTGTTATGATAATCTCCGAGCGTATATTGATTAGTTAGTTCTTCGATCTCGAATACTTTCTCATTTCCATCGCATCGTTTCCTATCTATGGTTCGCACTTGATAAGTAACTCGCTACTTGACTGGCCGAAAAGCGTTCGCATTAGTGCTTTGTAAACCGTCTGCTTCGGAGTTCAGCTAACCCAGAGGGAGAAAATACTCGTTGAAATCCCTTTGATAAAACAAAGGGTTAAAGGAACAATTGGGTTTCTTTCGGGAGGACCGACACAAGTGTAACTTATTTCTCGGTGAACCCATCAAGTTATTTTGAAAGTTTTATATTAAACAGCTACAAACACGTGTCATATTTGCAAATTGATAGTAAATACGTAAAATACTAATTATGTTAACTATTTAGTTAATAATCCAGTCACTTATTAGAATCACAAGCAATTTGTTTCTTTATTTGAGCCGGGCCTCTTCGAGACCAAATTAATTGAGTGCGACTGTATACTATATTCCTTGTTTGAAATTTAAAAAAAAAAGTTACATAAAATATATGGTTTATAATTAAGTAGGTAGATTTTTTTTGTTATTGTTTTTGGGGTGTTATGCCGTGTTTCGCTACCTCCTTCTTTAGCCAACGTTTCGGACAGCGTTACAGTGTCCATCATCAGGGCAGATGAGTAAATGATATTGGTGAGAGTGTTTACTTATGTGTGTCGAAGCGATACCGTGCTGCCAGCTACATTTCTCTACGAGCTGGTGTTAGAAAAAATTCAGCATTGTTTTTTGCGTTTAGCTTTCGTGTAGCCGTCAATTACTGGATACCAAGAACTATTGAGCTTAGCTCCGTCGTCTCTGTTAATATTGATGGGGTTTTTATGGATTTCAATTGCCCCCGTAATTAGGCGTGCTCTGTAAGTTTTGGGTCTTCCCAGGACTTCAGGAACAAATCCAAAGTAATGGCCGGTTTCGATTAAGTGCTCGGCGATGCCGACAAATCGGCAATCGCCGAGCACTTAATCGAAACCGAAATAATTTTTTCTAACATCAGCTCGTAGAGAAATGGAGCTGGCAGCACGGTATCGCTTCGACACACATAAGTAAACACTCTCACCAATATCATTTACTCATCTGCCCTGATGATGGACACCGTAACGCTGTCCGAAACGTTGGCTAAAGAAGGAGGTAGCGAAACACGGTATAACACCCCAAAAACTATAACAAAAATACTTTTTGGCCGTGAAAACCTAAAAACATACCTAAGTAGGTAGATATTGAACTACCTACTTACAAATCTTAAAATTTAATTTTAATTTTTTAAAGTAGAGAAAATTAGAAACATACTTTTTTGGATGCCAGATTTACTAACTGATTACATAACTACTAGTTAATGTTCGATTACATACTTTATATTGCATACATTATACATCATGACCCTGAAACTTTTATTCTCAAGGCCAATAGAATGTTCACGAAATTGGATTTTCCTAAAAGATGCATTTATACATTACAGTGTCTATGATTACAATAATAATCACGTCATCATTTTGTAAGCACCTTACACTTTGTAGCTTGAACCACGAACCGTTTTGAAATCTCGCATTGCTCAACTTAACGACCAAAGCTCCATTTTGTGACCCATTTCTCTAAAATTGTAGTAATTGAGATGCAAATAATGCAATAATTGTTAATGATAATCCGTGTGTGGGCATTTAAATTTCTTATTTATGCAAATAAATTTCAGCATTTCCACTGCTTTTCGGTAATTTATACACATTAGTATAGTGAGAAAAACGTTTTTTGTGATTTTATGAACACACTACACCACACCGTATACATCAATGGTGAGTTAAGATGAACGGCTGTGACATTATACCGACGTGTCGAGGGGTAAGGCTCTCGACTCGCAATCTGGAGGTCGCGGGTTCAAACCCCAGCGTGCGCAAATGATTTTATTTGATTAATTTTTGTTACTTGAGAATTTATTCATTTAAAATAATATGTAGTATATTTGCGGCATGTTCCAGAGTGGAAGATACTCTCAGTATCGCCCTGGTGTAAGACCACCATTCAGAATTGAACGTTGCTTGAAATGGCTTTAGCTGTGTTTGGTGTCCCGATCTGAATAGCCAGGTACTCCCCCATCTTCCTCTTTCTCATCTCCTACCCCTCCCCACTGAAGGATGGGGGATGTCATAGTCTCATTGGCTCCAAACGGTTGGGAGCAGTTTAGACTCTTCTACGGTATTCATATAAAAAGATAAAATAGAAAACTTATTTGGTTTTGATGCCAAAATACCCAACCAAACTGGATGAACTTTTTCTATAATTACTTAAAAGGTATAATTATCTAATATCTTGTATTGCTTAGAAGTACTATTTATTTTTGTTTTAAAAATCACCTCTGGGCTGGAGCCCCAAAAACCTTCTTGATTTTGTGCAAAGGAGGGCGTACTGTCTGATTGAAAATCCGTGGTTAACAGGCAAGCTGATTCTGTTATAAAAATATTTTAAGCATTTCAGCATTTATCCCCAGTGCACGTGCGTGAAACACGGCGGACACGAACGGAACACTCGTTTACAGTTGATGCTGACTTTATGAGAACGGGTCGTTTCTTCGACTCGTTTTTAAGAAGTCGGCTAGAATGTGTAACGATAACGACACCTTTTTCCTCCTTCACATAATGCGGGTTTCTTCAAGGCCCGCATTAATAAATACACTCGTGCAGCCCCTTCCTTAACCCACCTTCCTGGCTGCCCAACCGGGTGGCGACACATTTCCCCTGTACCGACTACAGACGGAGGCGCTCTTGTGAGATGTCACATAAAAAATAATAAAACAAAGTTGCCTCTTAAATTTTAAACAAACATGATAAGAATGTACTCGTGCTATACACCTTTTGATTTAAAACAATCATTCGGTTTAGTTTCATTTCATTTCATTTCGGTGAGTTTTTTTCCTCAAATTCACTAATGAATACTTGGAGCAAGCGAACGGCTGATTTGAATGACGGGTGAATAATTTTATAATTTTAATCAAATGTTTAGGTAGGTTGGTTTTTTATTTATTTATTTATTAATAAACGCCCATTTTCGGGGTTTTTACATATATAGCATTTTTAGACAAATACATATTTATTGTACACAACTGAACTGCCGCAATAACAATATTTTTAATTTGTTTAAAGATGAATTGAAGATGTCCACTGACTTGGTATAATTGTTTCCCTCCATTAGTATTCTGGGCAAAGAGGAATACATATGGTAGTTAGTCCCAGAATTCCTGCACTGAAATAAATCCTGACTTCTAGTATTACGAAGTGGAATTCGGAAGCTTATCAGTTCAAGCAATACCGGACTATCAACAAAATCATTTAGAATTTTATATAGAAATACCAAGTCTATGAAAATTCTTCTGTCTGACGACAATTTGAGCATATTCATATCATTTAACGGAGTGTTGTAGTTCAACATACCTATTTGCTGGAATACCTATTTTAAAATTTAGAAAACGTAAGAATTTGTTTTGTTTTCTTTCAACAGCTTGTACATGTATATTATAATGTGGATTCCAGACTTCAGAATACAGATTCCAGGGAGAATTGTACTCAAGTTGACTTCTAACATACGCAAAATATAAAAGTTTAATACACTTTATATAACAATATTATGCATGTCTAATTATACTTCCCAAGAATTATTTGTAGAAGCTGTTGAGTATATAACGTATTACAACGGCAGTATAGACGTGTATTTCACTATCGTTATCAGCATACACCGATGATTAGTGTACTATTTACTCGTTATCAACTAACTGTTGATAAGCGCTTTTGGAGGTCATGTCTAAATTCAGATTGTTGACAGAAGGTTTATAGGACGTTTTAAATGCATCTATACTTACCTAAACCCCTCTAATTTACAATGTATTGTGAATTTTTACATTACGCTTGTACTCTAGTAATCATATAATCGAATATCTTATGTTTAAAAATTTAGGTTCCTTACACTGAAAAAAATGAGTTAGCTAAAGTGTTAAGCTAATCGAAGTTGTGTAACTATCGCCTAAACTTCAGCTACTTGTTCCTAAACTACTTTATGTGCAGATACCGTCGTTGTTTAGTTAAAGGTGCTAGAGCTACTACAACTAAACTTTAATAATAGCATACTAAAAGCTAACTTACCTTAACAAAATAATTAGTTTAGTTAATTTACCTAAAGTAATTTACTAAACCTATTTCACTTTAGTAGCCTAAGTTTATTTGTTACTTCCCAAACTATTTAGCTAAATTTAACTAAACATCTAGTTTGGTTAAATGTTTTGTTCACTTAGCCAAACTGAGGTTGGAATACCTAAATTTGGTATTTTTACATAACAATTAGTTGCATTGCACAAACTTGAGCAAAGTGCTACAAAACTTTAGTTAATTCTCCCAAACTTTGCCTACCTAGGTACCTAGACGAGCAATAAATACAACGGCCTTTTCGTTATCGCTAGCTGCCCGGCGGGCGCCCCACCAGCTTCCGCCCGGCTGAGATGACTGACGCAGTTCTCAGTTCTCTGTTCTCTGTACGCATTATACGCGAGTTGACGTTCGTTGGGAATTTATTTTTTGCCGGCCGATGTTCCTAGTTCTAATTTGTAATGGCAGACAACACCGTGGTGGATTATTTAATTTCTTGGAATCTGGAAGCTTATATAGAGAAATTTAAAGGTGAGTTTTCTTTTTTAACTTTTTGATTGATTTAGATCGTGGAACTATTATATATATTATGATAATATCCATTCATTTCGATTTAGGTACTGGTACCTTCTTTATTCTATGACTGTCAAGTACGCAATAGATTTAGTAGATTTGTATTTATTATGTACCTAGTTTGTATAGTGCGTGTGGACGCTAAAACCAAGATTGTGTCATGAGTCATGACACAGGTCAGAGAGAGTACAGTATATCTTTGTTAGTTTCCGCCAGTATTATTTTGTATTGAACGAATGTTTGGAAACTGCAGTATCTTCTGAGTTACAGTTTTACCCTAGCGTCAGAAACTAGAACCAACCAAACTAGCTTTGAAGTACCGATAGATGGTCGATCATAGCAGGTTATGTTTATAATTTTAATAAAAGTGTTCCTATTGCAATTATTTCGGTCATAACATTTTGAACATTGAATTGTGTTTAACTATTTTATCTCCGCTTGGTTCATGATACAGGGTATTCGGTATCTGCTGTTGCATAAATATAATTTTTTTTTAAATGAATAATTTTTAAATAATTTTCATTCCTTTGAAAAATAAATTTTTATTTTCTTGTTTTGAAAATTTTTCTATTTTCTCGTCTTTTTTTCTTTATTTCAGAACAAGCCATAGACTCGAAAACACTCCTGATAATATCTCAAGATGATATTAAAGAAATAATTCCGACTGTAGGGCACCGGGCACTGTTTACAGCACACATTAATGCGCTCAAAGATGTAATCAATCCACCTGTCATAACTGTAAGTTTTTAAAAGCAGTAATGATGACATATATACCTAGGCCTTTTTTAGATAAACATTTGGAAATAGTTATTAACCTTACTTATAGACGTTAAGATTAAGTACATGCCTCTTGATAATATTTTTGTTTTGTTTCAGATTGAAGATATACCTTCAACTTCTAAACAAACAACGCCCCTGTACCAACTCGATGACTTTGTTGAAAATGACATTTCCTTGTTGGGTAATATAACCAACTCGCAAACAATAACGCAAGAAGCTTTTGGAGCAAATTTCGAGTGTAAGTTAAATAGTTTTAGTAAGTTTCAGATACCTAAGTAACTTAATAAATAAGGCCGCAATACCTGCTGAAGGTCTGCCCATTCCTATGGGAAGGAAAAGCATGGATCAGCATCAGCATGGATGGTACTAATTAAGGTACTTATATCCATCGAGTTCATTTATTTAATATAATGTACTATTGTATGTATGTACACGAAAAACTTTTACTGTATTTAAGAAAAAATTGTAATAAAAAATGATAATATAAATGTGTGTATGATCAAACGTGTTTTCTTTTTTGAGGCTTTGCTTGGTAGCCGGAAACAATATTTTGAGAGACGATTCTTAACAAAATAATTTTTATGTGAATTTTAATAAGTAGATTCTAGTCTTACAAAACATAATATTTATTTAGGTTTCATCTCTCAAAGGGTTGTAATAAACTACCAGCAACTCAAAGTATTTAACCCGTGATTCTGAATCGGGTACAATCCTTCGAGTTGGTGGTGGTTACATTTACACCCTGTATTGTTTTCAGCTAAACTGCAAAGCTGCACTTCCTATCTAATAAAGATAACCCAACCAAAAAGCTAAGCTACAGTACCTAAAGCTAGCTAGCAGTAGAGAGCTAAAACACCTATATCGGTGGGGCTGTTCCAACCAAAGTTTGGTTAAATCAACCTAACCATTTTGGAATATTAACAAAATAATAAGGTTACTACATCCAAACAGTTATTTTGTTCTAACCAAACTCTACAAAATAGTTTAGATATAAAATACACAACAGTTTAGGTAAACACAACTAAAGTAGAGAGTTAAAACACCTATATCGGTAGGGCTATTCCAACCAAAGTTTAGTTAAATCAACCTAACCATTTTGGAATATTAACTAAATAATAAGGTTACTACATCTAAACAGTTATGTTTTTCTAACCAAACACTACCAAATGGTTTAGATATAAAATACACAACAGTTTAGGTAACACAACTAAACACAGAAAGCTGTCTCAACCGATTAGTTTAGCTAGATTATCTGAATCGTTGAGCTGTCATAAATAAACTGCTGTTTAGCAAACAGTAGCTAAATGTTCGGCAGTCACCACAGCAACTGAACTGTTTAGTAGATAATTACTGAAAATTTAGTAAATAGTACCTAAACATTTCTTTCAGTGATGTTTGTGTTCGCAAATCTCGGAAAGTAATCGATGTATTGACTCAATTTTTTTACAGAACATTGCATTGTAGCAGAAGAGTGTTTCTGTATAAAATGGTAAGCTCTGCCGTTATGTAATTTGTATAAAAAAAATTACTACAGGTGGTGCGCGATTGGTTTGAAAATATGTGTATTTCGTATATTTTAGCGAAGGCAGGAGGGGGAGGGTAACGAAGGAGGTGGGGTTCGCGGAAAGGGTGACGGTGGATGGGGAGTGAAGGGGAAGGTGGATGGGAATGCGGGAGGGGAATGGGGACGCATGGGTATGGACGTGCAGGGAGAAACAATTTATTTCTTTGAATGAAATGTCATGCCGGGTACCAGCCAGTATAGTATAGTTACATAATATAATTGTTTGAAGAAAATAAACTACAAATAAACCCACACAAAAGGTCTACTTATTTAGGAATGCTGTGTGGAGGGTAAAGAAACGGAAGAATTTGTGAAGTTATTTGGCTCGGCCTATTTCAGCACATCGCTCACCATACATAGTACCCATGCTGAAATAGGCCAAGCCAAATAACGATGGCGCTTTTATGGCTACGTCTGTCACTAGTGTAAATCATTCCAGTCGCCGTAATGGTCCGGTATCATGCAGAAACTGTCAACCGTGTCCTAAATTCATCGTGCAAAAGTGACCTTCCGAGCATATTCCCTTGAAATATCGGTAGAACAAAAAACCGCATTCGCACCTGCTCTAAAGGTTGCACATCAAAAAATACGTCTGTGAACAACTATAATAGTCGGGTGTAAGGTTAATAATGAATTCCATTAAGGGAATTTACGCGTGGAACTGTTATATGTCAGTTTGGGCCCGGTAACTTAGCGGTTTGTGGTATATGTATTATTCACCGGAGAATCCCCAGGTCTCAGGATGTGTCAGTGTCAGTGTCGGTGTCAGGGAGATCCCAGGAGAAATCACGTTAGTGTCAGTAAGACACGAGATACAACACCCTTTGCGTAATGCTCCTTTCCATTGTTCTAAATTGAACTAACTAAATAACCATCACGCCGTTTCCGCAAGGGTAGGCAGAGAGGACGGACATTCATACATCGTATCATACATGCTCTTCTATTATTCTGATTGACACGTCCCGACTCAAGTATCTGATTCACTTGGTCGTGCCATGTCTTTCTCGGGCGTCCCCGACTTTTTCTACTATTCACATTTGCGTCGTGTATTCTCCTTACACTACTTTCCTCGTTTATTCGCTCTACATTCCCAAACCATCTGAGCGTCCCTTTCTTAATTTTACTCATTACGCTTACATCAGCCTTGCATTCTTTTCGGATCTCCACATTTCTCACACGATCATTTCTACAGCATTCAGTTTACTTTCATGCTTCCTCTGCCATTTCCATACATACATCAGGGTAGCACTCCATTATGGACGGCTAGCTTCGCTTCTTTGGACAGTTTTTTTGTTGGCGCCAACGGCTTTCAGTCCTCCATTAATGGAGTTACCTGCATTTACCCTTCTTCCAATATCTCTATCAGCCTTCCCATCTCTCGTAAACATACTTTCCAAGTACACAAACTCATCCACCTGCTCCAAGTATTCATCATTCACAACTAGTTTGTGTGCTTCCCAAGTACACAAACTCATACACCTGCCCCAAGTATTCATCATTCACAACTAGTTTGTGTGCTTCCCAAGTACACAAACTCATACACCTGCCCCAAGTATTCATCATTCACAACTAGTTTGTGTGCTTCCCAAGTACACAAACTCATACACCTGCCCCAAGTATTCATCATTCACAACTAGTTTGTGTGCTTCCCAAGTACACAAACTCATACATCTGCCCCAAGTATTCATCATTCACAACATGTTGCATATTGTTATGTAAATATCATTGCAACTATATTCTAAATTGTACGACAATATTTCTGGTTTTAACCGGTTGACACTAATGTTCGGATAACGCGTTATAGGTAGCCACGAATTGTGGGAAAACCTACAATTATCGGGTATTTCTATCTCTTCTTTGGCAACCCCGTAAGAGCAATTTCTCTCAAAATATCACCGGTAAAAAAATTACATTCTTAGTAATACTAATAATGACACACTTCTCAACGGTGTTTTAGTTAAATAAATAAAGACTGTACAAGATTTGTTTCGAATGGTTCCATGCCAACTGGGAATAATGTCAACTCAACACCTCCTTGAAAAGTCATTAAAATCTATGAAAAAAATAATTTTAAATTAGCCGATAACCCTAACCTAACATAACCTATTTAACCAAATTTTTATATATATTTTTTATCACTCCAAATTACTTATCTGAGATGGTTCTGAGTTGGTTTCATTCCGAGTTGGCCGGTCACCGTTTCGAATAAACTGACAACGTCACATTTGGCATTCTGGCACCAATCCCACGCATGCGCGTTTGTGTTTGTTTCTTCCGCCAAAATTGAGAGTGACAAATTTTTTAATGTCGTCTGTAATCTCTTCGTAAATACTGGTTTTGTTCATAAAATGGTCAAATAACTATTATATTGATGTAATTCGGTTCCAAGACGGTTGAACGGTGTTTACACAATGTTGTTTAGTTACGCTTTGAATAATTTCTATTTCGAATTATTACTAATAAAAAATGTCACTTGCTGCGACAGAACTGGCAACATTGTATTTTGTTAGATTGGCGCATGTGCAGTTTCCCGGCAAAATGAAAATTTTGATTTCTGTTTCATATCATGCTTTTCAGAATACACTGGAAATATTTCGAAATTCGATGAGAAATTATTATTATTAACAGCTTACAACAGAAAAGCAACCCTCTTCGGTTGCGTAAACAGTGTATATCTTTGCATTAACTATTTTAAATATGTATATAGCTCTTAACGTTTCTATTAATGTGGTTTTTACATACACGTTAGTTAATCAATTGCATAAAATTTACACCACGTTTATTAGTAAGACTTTCAGTCAATAAATCGTCTTTACAAAGCATTTACAAATATTCTTAGCGACAAATTTTTCGCAGAGTGTAGGCGTACGCCCCTGATACATCAGTATTCAACTTGCATTCGTTTATTTATGCAGATCCACTGTTAGTTATTCTCAGGTCTGGTCTACGCTTTACAAATCTCAATTACAGTAAAAGACACCATGCAAAAAGGAAAATTATTCTTCATAACATTTAAATGCTGGTGTAATTTACAACTCATACTTTTTTACTATGCATTTTTTCAGTGCTTAAAACTTTAAAACACGGCTAAGTGCAACGTTTTAATTCCGCATTTGAACTTGGCACCCTGTAAAAAAGTTTCACATATTACACGATATTAAAGAGCAGTTATTTGATGGAAGTTTGAGTTTTTTACTTGAGCGAAAAGAACACTTCTGTTCAGATCTAGATAAAGTGAACTGAATTATTCTTTGTTTTTATGCGAGCCCATTGTGACTTTTAAATTATATTATATATTTATTCGGTGTTGTGCAATGCAGGATGCATGAATATTTATGTTCTCCTCGTTAACGTAATGAATCTGTGTAAATTAAGGAATAAATTTGTACCCTAATGATTTGATTCTTCTTGTGTAGGTACTAAATTATCTTGCTTAGTTACAGTTATTGCAAGGTTACGTAGGAAATTATGGTTTTTCGGGTAAGTTTTTATTGAATGAAAAAAGCCTTAGCTTATTATTTTATCGGCTATCTGTTTTTTTTTATGACTGCCCAATAGAATAAATAATACTTGTATTTACTGATTGATTACTCGGGTAAAAATATTTATCATACCTTTGAAGCTATGATTCACCGACATTATTTGAAATGGTATTTATTTAATGGGTGTTTTTTGTTAACATTTATAACTCCAAACACGAGCCCTGAGGGAAATAATTTCCCCCATGACCCGTCTGATCTTTGGGATTGATGTATATGTGTGTGTAGATGTCTTTTTGGGGAAAGGAAGAAGATAAAGTTTTGGGAAGGAAAAGGTTTGAGAGCTTAATTTTTAATGCATAATTCGAATATACTCGTATTCAGTGATTTAATAAATCCATACTAATATTATAAATGCGAAACTGCTCGAGTTTGTTTATGACCTTTTCACGCATAACACAATATAAAGACTTTAATAATTCTTTCACCAATATAAAGCTAAATTATATGCGCAGACTACAGGTTGTATATGATGGTAAGCTCTGGCGTTATGAAATTATAAATATTAATATATTCTATTTGTTATACGTTTTCTGTCGCTAACAAAAGCGAGTTTTTGCTAACGTCAGAAAAAAATCTTTTCCATGGAAACAATGTCAGTCTACTGGTCAGCTACTACTGCAGAAAATTCAAATATTAGAATTCTTTTTTTTTTTTTGGACAAGCTTGGAATAAATGTCAGATTTGAGTTCCTATATTAAAAATATAATTCGTAACGATTATAAAGACTGAATGATAAATAGAGTATTTTTTATTATATTAACGAACTTCCAAATATTTAAATAAAAATAAATATCCGAAATGTTTGTAAGCGCATAAATTCTGAACGAATGAACAAAATTGGATAAGTAATTCTTTTTTTCTTTGAGCTATAACATTATGAAATTTAGGTCGTAGGCGAGATGTTTGAAAACTGAATGTAAGGGAATGAATATATGGAATGCGGGAGGGGATGGGGGTGGGGTGGGGGGGAGATAATTGATAAGTGCAAGCGCTACAGTAATTTCCCGTAATACCATGCGAGCGAAGCCGCGGGGAAAAGCTAGTATGTTTATAAAGGTAGCAGAATACGTAATAACAATATTATTGGTCTGAAAGAAATTGATACAATCGTACCATGAAAGAGATCTGTATCCCAATTCGCAGCCCAGTAACGAACTAGTCGTGAAAACAAAAAAAACTTCACTTCAAAAGTAAGGGGGCATCCATTAATTACGTGAGATCAAAATAGGGGGGAGGGGTCTAGTAAAATCTCACCAAATTTAAAAAAAATTGTTTCACTTTTGAAGTGTCCATTTTGCCGGCTGAAAAAATTTAATGGTTATTATCTTTATGAAAATAAATATATTCATTCCATAAGTGTAGTATAAGCCTCACGTGAGGGGTAGGGGGGTCCCACCAAATATCACTTAATCTCACCAAGGTGGGGGGGTCTAATTGAAAAAAAAAACAGATCTGTAAATAATGGATACCCCTGAAGTGTGCTTGACAACTCTATTATTGTCCTCTACGTCTCTGCTTATACGATTTTAATCAAATAATAATTAAAGTTCTGCTTCACGGATCTTAAATGGTCGCCAGAATGCAACAAGATGAAATAAAACATAACCTTGATTCGAGCAATAATAATATCGTTGACCCGCCAGATTCGAGCGATCTGTTTGACCGACAAAATATTATTTACCGCGCATTTTGTGGCGAACAAAGGCGACACTGGGAGACAATCACCTCTGCGCGATATAGTCATACGATGGGCTCAAGTTGTTGACCTCGCGTGCCAGCAACGTGGAGCCACTCAGTAGAATGTGACAAGCATTCCCCCTATCGCCAGGAATGCGCCGATTATAACTTGTGCCGTTCTAACGAGGTGGCGTCAATGCTGGACTATGTATTGTGAGTAAGTCAAAAGGCAACTCCAGACTAAAAAATGATATTAGTATTTTTCTCAGAATGTTGGTAGGTAACGGTTTTTGACACCCGTACTGGTTTTAGCAAACCATCTGGCGTCTTTTCTTATTTTTTCCGAGAGATAAATTGTTATTTAAAAGCTCCGTAGCTCATGGTGAAAATTGTGTGGCAAGTTGAAAATAGTTGCGATAGTCTGCAAATTCCAGAGAGAAAAGTTGTGCTGACTTCATTATGACAGAGTTCACAGTCCAAAGATTTTTGCTGCCCAAGTAAACAAATTTTCTGCTTCATGGTTATTTATAGTAAGGAATTTGTCGACCATGAACTAACAGGCGAAAGTCTATTTTGTTATCTTAATTTAACAGTTCGGTGAAATGCGTAGAAAATGCAAGGCTTGTTACAAATAATGTATTGGGTACATTGCAACTACTGAAATGTCAACACAAATAAAATTATATTTATCGCATAAGTACATGCTTCTTTATCTTTTGTCGCTTGCAGTGACATGCGAATATATAAAATATGTTCCATTTAACTGAAAAATACAGTTTTTCAATATGCGTTTTTGTGTGCCCTTCTTTGTAAGAAATTCTGCAGAAAGACCCCAGTCAAAAATGTGAAAAACGAATAAATGTTTTTCTAAATAAAACTAACGAACTATCACTTGTTTCCTCGCAGGGGTAGACAGAGAGGACGGCCCGCAAAACTAATCTTGCCACACACTCCTTGCTTCATTCACTTCCATACATAGCTCATACACACCTTTCTGTTATTCTGACTCTTGACGTGGCCCGACTCATCATGCCGTGCATTCGTCAAGCGTCTCCGATTTATTCTTCCGTCCACATTCGCGTCGTACATTCACCGTACATTCTTTTACCCTTTTATTCAATATAAATAATAATACCTATCAATTTCAAAGTTTTACAAAAAGTTTATTTGATGTTTTCAGCAGAACGACGCCCGTTTATTAATTATTCAAAATGTTTTTATTCTACGTGGACTCGTCCTTGGTCGTAAAATCACAAAATGTCAAAAGCTTATTTCTAATGAATGAAGACATAAAAAATGTATTCCCGTCATAATAACTACTACCCTCTAATTGAACAAAATGAAAGTAATATTTTCACAAGTCAGCTAGAGTGAAATGAATTAATTTTTAATTAGGCATCGAATGAAGTCGAAATGGAAATATATAAATAGGCGTATCAGGTTGGATTGATGATGTCGATTTATTTATTAGTTCAAAAGCCAAAGACGTTTTGTAACCCAGATGGATGTGATGGGTGTCGAGTGATAATAAGGTGGCTGCCAAGACGGAAATAGTATGATTCTACCCACTGAACTGGGGAGATGATTATAATATTATCTGAGGTGCGTATTATTATTTTATCTATGGATTGGTTAATTATATCACTATTAGATACTGACATCTTTATAAACAAACCGTATATTTTAAAAAACATGAGCTAATTTGATGTCATGGTAAGCAGAAGTATTTGAATTAAAAATTATGTAATTGCTTTATTATTTATTTTCTTTCTTTCTTGTCTTTCTTTGTACTATACATTTCTATGTTTTATATTTTATTTGGCAATTATTTTTTCTATTTCACTACTAGCATATCTCCTAGCAACTAAAACCTGATTTAAGCTTGCTGTGAACATTTTTAATTGCAGTATTAATATCTATGCTCCAATGGCAATTTCATTGTGTTAACAATTGTTAACACTTCGTTTTTGTAATTTGAACAATTCATCAAATTTCCAAGTTAATTTCTGTGAAAGTCCTATTCAAGTTCTGTAATTCTATCAGTGAGGGCCAGTTGCTTCACAAAACTGAAATGATAACAGATAATAAATAGCCCGTCCTTAATACAGTTACAGTTAATGTCCATAATAAATTAAACTATTTTTGACTAAGTAAAACATTTATAATAAATAATAACAATAGATCTGCCCTCTTATAATCCACTATTCGCTCCAGTGTAGACCCAGGTAAGGTAAAACGCAATGCACGTTGCGATCTAAACACTTCGATAAAATGGGCGAACTTTTTCATATATTTCATGTGCATATGGATGAAATTGAAATTGGTTTAGGGGTCAATTTCCATTCCGATACGCCCGGTTTGATTTGGTCGATGTTCCGAACAGATGTTATAATATAGAATTTAGATTTATTATGGGATAATGCTTTCAATTTCTTACATTGATGCATTTGTTAGCTTTGTCATCATAAAATTTGGATAGGATTTCCTGTCTGGAATTTCTTGGTAAGTACATCTAATTTCAGCCCGCAATGGTATTTCGATCATCATGTTATAAGACAGTACATCATTTTTATTGTTCAATAAGATGTAAATGCTTTAATTGTGAAGCTAATAAAAATTTCCTATTACAATAAAAGTAATAATGCCTTTTAAGAATATTTGTAGTAAAGTATCCCCACAAGAACGTTTTTTTTACATAGTGGGTAAATTCATAGCTTGAAGCTCTCATTAAATAATCTTGCTTTCTAAATGCTAATCTATACTAATATTATAAAGAGGAAGGATTTGATTGTTTGTTTGTTTGTTTGTTTGTTTGTTTGCATCGAATAGGCTCCGAAACTACTGAACCGATTTGAAAAATTCTTTCACTGTTGGGAAGCTACACTATTCCCGGGTAACATAGGCTATATTCTATTTTAAAAAAAATTAGGGATCTTTACTAAAACTACAATAATGTAACCCAAGGTGTAAAAAAATTACCGAAAATATTCTTTAAATCACGTGCGCTGCAAAAACTATTGATGATAGAATAAAATAATGTACTACAACTTTGTAGAACACATCATTATCTACAAAAAATGTCGCGACAGCATATGTCTAACTATTATAGTTATGCCACAATAAGTGTTCTTTTATTTAAAAAATTTAATTGAAATGCCGCCGCTAGAAAAGACTCTTTATTTGTATCTTGATATTAATTCTTATCAATATAAATTATTTTATATTCGAGACTGCTTCAATGTCTTTATATAACTTTTTGAATTATTCAATTCGGACATCCCATTCAAAAGATATCACGAGTTTAAAAATGTAAGTATTATACAATGTTAGCGTCACTGGGGTACGGGCCGTACGGAAGGACACCAACAAACAATCAAATCTTTCCTATCTTATATATAAAAATCAAAAATTGTTTGTTCGTATTTTATACGCTGTCATACCGTTCATCCGATTGCGATGAAACTTTGGTGATTTGTTGTGCGCACGCCCGCAAAGGATATAGGCTATTCATAATGGTAAGTTCTGGCGTTATTGAATTTGTATTAATGAAAATGTGCGTATTTCATATATTTTAGTGGCAAGGAGGAAAGGCAGGGGGGAGGAGAACGGGGGAGGTGGGGTACGTGGGTGGGAAGACGAGGGATGGGAAGGCGGGGAAGGTAGAAGGGAAACGCGAAAGGGGAAGGGGACTCGGGAGGTGAACGGGGACGCACGGGAAAGGACATTCAAGGAGAATCAATTGATTTCTTTGCATTGCAACGCAAGCCGTGTTTTGTGCTTTGAGTTTTAGCTTTAAGCTTTGAAATTTAAGCTTTGAGCTTTGATTCTTGAGCTTTAAGCTTTGAACTTTATGCATTCAACGTTAAGCTTTACGTGTTGAGCTTTAAGCCTTGAACTTTAAGATTTGATATTGAATTTTGAGTATTGAGCTTTGTGCTTTGAGATTTGTGTTTTGAGCTTTAACTTTGAGCTTTGAGCTTTAAGCTTTGTGCTTTGAGATTTGTGTTTTGAGCTTTAACTTTGAGCTTTATTTTTAAGCTTTGTGCTTTGAGTTTTAAGCTTTAAGCTTTGAACTCAAGTTTAGAGCTTTGATATTAAGCTTAAACTTTGGCCTTTAAACTTTGAATTTTTGCTTTAAGCTTGAGCTTTAAGATTGAGCTTTAAGCTTTGAGTTTAATATTTGGGCTTTATGCATTCGGCTTTAAGCTTTGAGCTTTGCGCAAAGCATAAAGCTTAGCGCTAAAAGTTTAAAGCTTAAAACTTAAGGCTTAAAGCTCAAAGCTCAAAGCTTGAAATTCAATGCTTTAAGCTTAAGGCTTTAATCCCAAAGCTTAAAGCTCAAAACCTGAAGCTCAAAGCTTGAAGCTCAAGGATTTAATCTAAAAAATTAAAGCTCTAAACTTAAATTCAAAGTTTAAAGCTGAAAGCTTGAAGCTCAAAGCTTTAAGCTCAAGGCTTTAATCACAAAACTTAAAGCCCAAAGCTTTAAACTCAAAGCTTAAAGCTCAAAACTTAAAGCTTAAAGCTCAAGACTTTAATCTCAAAGCTTAAAGCTCTAAACTTACATTCAATGCTTAAAACTGAAAGCTTAAATCTCAAAGCTTAAAGCTCAAAACTTCAAGCTCAAAGCTTAAAGCTCAAAGCTTGAATATTAAAGATTAAAGCTCAAAGCTTAAGGTTAAAGCTCAAAGTTTAACCCTTCAAAAATTTTAAAGCTCAAAGCTTGAAGCTCAAAGCTTAAAGCTCAAAGCTTAACCCTTCAAAAATTTGGCGTATTTTGTCAAAAGGTAAAAATGTTTCGATATGTTTTTTTTTTTTTTTACATAAATACCGCACAAGAGTCCCAACTGCTCCCGTCTGAAGCCAGTGAGACTATGGCATCCCCAATTGGGGTATGTTGTGAGGCTGAAGGTAGTGGGGGGGGGGGGGGGGAGGAGATAGGGAAGAGGTAGGTGGGGAAGTACCTGGCTATTCAGATCTGGTCACTAAACACGGCTAAAGCCATTTCAAGCAACGTTTCAATTCTGAATGGTGGTCTTACACCAGGGCGATACTATTAGTATCTTCCACTCTGATACTATTAGTATCTTCCAATCGATATATATCGATTTCGCAATAAAAATTCAAATAAATGGAATATTTGTAAACGTATCGAAAAACTAAATAGATAC
Source organism: Glyphotaelius pellucidus (assembly GCA_936435175.1). Lineage (NCBI taxonomy): Eukaryota > Metazoa > Arthropoda > Insecta > Trichoptera > Limnephilidae > Glyphotaelius > Glyphotaelius pellucidus. Next base: position 17,460,709 of record OW386545.1, read on the forward strand.
TGGTTTTGAAAGGTGAAATACGCTTAAATAAATGGTATTATTAGAAATTACAAAAACATTTTTTAAATACAATTTTTTTTAATGTAAACTTTAAAAAAATTTAAAAATACTCAACTGACATTTTTGATATTAAAATTACTGATCTATAGAAAATGTGTTTGTTTCTGTCTATGTTTGTGAGATGTTTTGCGTTGCTAAACCGTTCATCCGATTGCAATGAAACTTTGGGGATTTGATGTGCGCATTCCCGCGATGGTTTATATACGTGTAAAGTGAGTTCTGGCATCATCTGGGACGAATGGGAAAGGGTAAGTAGAGCGATTTTTTTTTTTTATTAAGTGGCATAGCATATGCCGGGAACTCGCTATTGTATTTAAATGCCTGTGTCAGAATTTGGTAAATTGAATTATGTAATAGAAAGTACCTACCCTAAAATTCTAAATCTATACTAATATTATGAATGCGAAACTGCGTGTGTTTGTTTGTTACGCTTTCACGCATAAACTAATAAACCGATCTTAGAATTTTTTTCACCAATAGAAAGCTACATTATACGCGAGTAATATAGGCTATATATAATGGTAAGTTCTGGCGTTACGAAATTATAAATATTAAAATATTATATTTATTTTACGTTTTCTGTCGAAAAAGGCGGGTTATTTTTTTTTTTTTTTTTACAGTTATTTTTTTTTTTTTTTTACAATACCGCACAAGAGTCCCAACTGCTCCCGTGTGGAGCCAGTGAGACTATGGCATCCCCAATCGGGGTATGTTGTGAGGCTGAAGGTAGTGGGGAGGGGAAGGAGATAGGGAAGAGGAAGGTGGGGAAGTACCTGGCTATTCAGATCTGGTCACTAAACACGGCTAAAGCCATTTCAAGCAACGTTTCAATTCTGAATGGTGGTCTTACACCAGGGCGATACTGATAGTATCTTCCACTCTGGAACGTGCCGCAAATATACTATTTATTTTAAATGAATAAATTGTGAAATAACACAAATGAATCAAATAAAATTTATTTGCGCACGCCGGGTTCGAACCCGCGACCTTCGGATTGTGAGTCGAGAGTCTTGCCTCGGGACCACGGAGGCCGGCAGTTATTGCTAACGTCAGAAGAAAAGCAAAACAAATCGTTGCCGTGAAAACCATATTGATATATATTTTTTAAATCAGTAATCGTAGTTAATATTTATCTCTAAAAAATGAATCGCCGAAATGTATTTACGCGCATGACTTCCGAACAACGGCACCAAATTGGATTTTACTACTGGTGAGCTCTGGCATTATGAAATATGCAAAAGGTGGCATGCGAGCTGTTTGAAAACTGAATGTACCGGGAAAGAATGTATGAAATGCGGGAGGGGGACTCGGGTAGGGGGTTCGCAGGAGGGGGAGGAGGGAAACCCGTGAGGGGGAGGGGAATCTGGGAGGGGGGAGGGGAGCTTGGGAGGGAGGTTCGCGGGATGGGGAAAGGGGTATTGGAGTGGGGGGAGGAAAGGTGGAGGAGGCGGAGTAAGAACGCGAGACGGGAAGAGGACGCGGGAGAGGAAGGAGAGGCGGAAGGGGAACGGGACGAATGGGAAAGGACACGCAGGAGAAAATAATTTATTTATTAAATGGCATGGCAACGCATGCCGGGTACCAGCTAGTATAAAATAAAATGAAGCTTTATAAAATTAATAAACCAAGGTCGGTATTTACAGAAGTGGCGGGCGGCTGTGAAAAGGTTAAGGTTTGTAGATTTTTTTTTTTTTTTTTTTAAAGTGATATGTTAATACGCTTTTAACTTTCCAATTTTATGTTTTATTCTTTCTCTTCTTTTCATTTCTTCAATTTTCCCTCTTTTTGTATAAATCATGGTCCATATATATTCACACTTATCCTAATTTGACTGTCCTAAAACGGGAATCATCCTAGTTGGACAGTCAAAACATTTTATAAATAATGTACATAAATGTGTAAATATTTTACTAAATAAAAATGAAATAAATAAATAAAATAAATAAAAAGGAAAAAATAAGAATAAACTTCTGCGAGAATTATGGAAATAAAATCATTAAAAAAAACATATTTACGCAAGCGTGTTTTTTTTACATTAGTTACACTAGTGGAAAACAATTTCCCTCGGGGCCTGTGTTATCTTAGGGGGAAGCTGTTTGGAGGGTCTTTTTGGGGAAAGGAAGAAGAAGAAGTTCTGGGAAGGAAAAAGGTATGAGGGGTGGATAGGAATCTGACAGTCAGTGTGTCAAGGAGTGACGGACTTATGAATGCATCCCTCCAACTACTGTGCAAGGTGATGGGTAGAGAGAGTCCGGCTGGAGAGGTCAAAAGGTCTCTCTCAACCAGTCTCTCCCGAACGAGGGAGAACTCAACCCATGAATCCGGGCATCCCCGCTAAGTCACCAAATGTAGCGAACGCAGTGAAGAGGTGTTTGTAATACAATAAAGGGTTTCCTATACCCGCCTCCCAAATGAACTCAAATATGAAATTATGTTGCATAATATCATTAAAATGTTCGAATGGCGTAATTTTCATCTTTGTCCTGCTCCAAATCCCTAGTTTGAAAAACTGTTTCAAGGCCATCGTGCCACAACGCACTTTCCTATCACTTCTATTAACAACGCAACAACCGCATTTGACAAACTCGCCTCTCGACTAGACGCTAGCGGTTAATTTGCCTTATCCGGTGATGGACGCCATTCGAATTGATCCTCGGTTCACATGTAATAATAACTGCTGCGACCTTCCGTACTCGTATGAACTGCATTCGCGCGTACGTGCATCCATGATACGCTTGCATTGTATGGCTAGATACACACTTGCATTTTGCAGCGTTTCCGAACAGACGGAATATTGTTGACGGCTGCTTGGCACCGATTCATTCAATAACAACTCTCACTCGTGTCAATGATATAAACACAACGTGCTGTAGCTAGTGGATGGAATACTAAAAATGTTTATGGTGAAAATTAGTTTTTTTATAAGCCCCGAAAAAAATAAACTATCAGGTCTATAACAACTGCTTAAAAGTTTAATATCTACTTACGGTTTTGGTTTTATTGTATAATGTGGAAAATTAAACTCTTTAGAAAATGATCCTAAAACATTTAATATTTGTAGGCAACTGAAAAGATACAGCATAGCCACTGCTGTTCAACGTCCGCCATTTTGAAGTTTGGAGTTGAAAGGTTGGCGGCAGGGTATCGACAGCCATCACACGATCGGCCAACCTTCCAACTCCGAACTAAGTTCGGTGTGGAAGTACCATTCTGCTCCATTCCCTTCATTCTCAACACTTTTCCTTACTGTGTTAACTTTGTTGAATTTTTTCCACCATTCTCCTTCGCTTTTTTAAAGCAATCCCAGGATTGGAAGCATGGTATGTACATACGACTTGTTTATTTCTGCTACAGGTTGTACATTCACAAATATTTTTGTGGCATGCAAGTCTTTATTTATGGTATTGGCAGTGATACACCCATATTTACTTTAAAATTTTATTTTTTTACCCTTAGTGCTTCATTTAATTGAGGTATTAAATTTAAGACTCCTCACCCCTTCACGAATCGTTGTTCATATCTCCTATTTTTTATTCGAAATAAGCACATCCTTGATTATACTACAGCCTCTTAAAATAAGCACAGGAGGAAAACGTGCAACAAATAATTGCCTTTTTATTCAAGCGTAACCTTCGATTTTCAAAGGTCGATCGATTTGTATTCTAGATATTACCAATTATTATTACTATTTGGTCTACCGATTAAACATAATGGATGATTGATTCCTTAACTTTTAGTTTACTTGCATTGTAATCGCAAATAAATAATGTAGTCTAGATTTACTACGATTCAAAGGGTAGACTGTATTTAAATTTGTTTTGTGGACTTTGATGCTGACACAATATACGGGATAGTAATATGGAATTAGGCAAGATCTGATTCACCAAACGAGAAAACAAGGGAATTCCTGCACAAGTTTCCTACGATGGTCGATATAATTTAGAACTGAGGGAGCAAGGTCACAGCACTGCAATTAACAACAGACTCCTTTAATAGTGGATGTTGAATGCACCGAGAGATCATTGTGGACCATGCCACAGCACATAACAGTCTAGACTTCTTTAAGAGTGGATGTTGAATGCACCGAGATTTCACCATGGACCATTCCACAGCACATAACAGACAATAGACTGACAAATTATTATTGTTATTTAGTTCACTAATCCAAGTATTGTTAAGGGAAGATTTATGTGGGTAGATGGGATAGATATGAATGTAAAGGTATATACAGGGAAAGTTATGTATATTTGCGTCAACGTGTATATTTTTAGTACGCATTTGTAGATTGGTACACCTTGCTATTTTACATACTATCTAATCTTATTTTTATCTATTAATCCTAAGTTTGATCCAAATTACTATAATACGTTCTCTAATAGTACTCCAACAAACAATTTGTTATTTTAATTCTGTTTATTTATTATATTATCTAATCTTACACATTTTGTAATATTCTCGTCTTATGTGTCTCCACAACACACCCCAATTGGGGATGCCATAGTCTCAGTGGCTCCAAATGGTTGGGAGCAGTTGGCACTCTTGTGCGGTATTCACTTACAAAAAAAAGAAATTTTTCATTTCATATTGTTATTAAATAATTTCTTTATTTACGTAAATTATATTACGAATTTCAAGTATGTTATTTAAAGTTTGCTTATTTGCTTTAATGTTGTAGGTTTTTGTTGTTTTCATACGAGAAACTACTTATTATTATTGTTCGAAATATTTTTATAATATTGCTTGTTAATTGGCCGCTTTTATAGTTCCCACGGTTATTAAGGCTCGGCGACGGCACAAAAAGGCAATAAAATTACTTTCTTTATCACAATAATGCTGCAGCTCTTTCTTACACATTAAACAATACTAGCAATTAAAAACCCGCTCCGCAGGTTTTTGCTGCTAGACCCTGCGGGCAGCCTTTGGATCGGCTCCGCCAAGTTTGAGTGTTGGTAACCATTTTATTAATCCTATAGGAACTGGTTTAAAAAATTGCCGGTTCCTCGGATCCACTGGGATCCAGTGACAACTAATCACCGGGACAAAGTAACCGCGCCAGGATACAGGATTCAACCAGCCGAGGAAATAACCACTTAAGCTGTGATGATTTTGAAGTAACGAATTTTGCGGGATGTCCTGATTTTTAAGCAATAGTTGAGTGTCCCATGCGGAAAAGCTAAATGCACGACTTTTCAAAAACAAAAAAGCCATACGGTTAAGGAATCGACATAAACCGTTTTTTACATTAGCTCCACGCAGAAGGCCCCAAGGAAAATAATTTTCTTCAGGGCCTGTGTTATCTTAGGGGATGCTGTGCGGAGGGTATTCTTAAGGAAAGGGTGGAGAGTATGAGGAGTGGGTTTGGAATCTGAGGGTCAGTGTGTCCAGGTGGTCAGTGTGTTAGTGTGTGTTGTGACGGACATATGAAACCATCCCTCCAACTGCGGTGCAAGGGGATGGGTCGAGTGAGTCCGGCTGGAGAGGTCAAAATACCTCCCTCATCCAGTTTCTCGAACCGATCCGGCCGGCAGGCTCATCCGCCGCCAAGACCTAGACAAACATCACCCCATGAGCCCGGGCACACCTCCTAAGTCTCTTTACCGCTTACTTTAGTGAATTTGACTTTTCTGTAGTGTATTCGTGAGCCATGCGGGGTAACTTGGCATTGGCGAACGGGAACAGTTTTGAAGTTTGTGTTGTGTCATTTAGGATTAATGTCATAGAAATAAGCATTTATAAGATTGAAATGCTCAATTTTTTTGGTTGTCCCTCATTCTGCTCCTAAATCCCTAGTTGTTGGTAAATCGATCACATGGTAAAAATCACGATTTGGCAAAATAATAAATGTCAACCCTGAACATAACTTACAATCAGTTCCAGAACCTACGATTAGACATTTATTTTCAAAGTCAGAATTCTCGCGAAATCTTATTACGAAGTTCGGTATTTATTTATTAAACCGTTACCTTTGGTACTATCTAAAGGGAGATACATATCAGTGAAGTCCAAAGTTTTATAATGTTGCGCCAGCGCTAACAATGAATACATTCCCTCCGAGGGCAAAGTTCTACAAAGTTCTAACTTCAAGCCGAAGTTACTTCCAACAATACAACATGGATGAACAAATTACAGTCTCAAGGTTTATCTCTGATTTAATCTTGCTTCGTCCTATTCCCGCTGGAATGGTCCATTTTGTTATGAGGAATCTGTTAGTCTGATTTATCAGTATAATATATTGTCAAAATATTATTAATGTGGATGCTATGAAAGTATGCTTCATTCATTGAACCAGTATTTTGATAATGTCCATATTATCTTTAAGCTTTATCTCTACTTAACCGTTTTAACATGATCATGACATTATTATTTGTTATGAATAAATTGGGAGATACGAAGTCTCTTATCTGGTGGTCTCACGGGATACTGTGATTGAGTACTGAGTATTTATATAACGACGGTAAATAAATCTATTGAGTGTATATAATATGAGTTAACTTAATAATATTCATTTTATGTCTCATTAGATCAGTGGTCGAAATGACGGTCATTTTTGCAACAATTTGGGATTGCTGTTGCGAAATCTACAGCGTTTTGCTTTAGCGTCACCAATATTCTCCTTGTTGCTTTGAACGCCTCTGATCCGAGTATAAGTTAGAATGCAACACATCAAAGTAGGTATTTATACAAAGGAAGCGTACTTACCGCAGTCAGTCTATCCTCCACTTCAAGGAGATCACAGACGAAGCGTGAATTGGTTATCTCGCCAGATGTCACTTAAGGATCCACTATCCGAATTTCTACCGATTTCTTACATATCTCCCTTAAACATTTGAAGTTTTTAAGCTCTTAAAAAAATATATGTTATTTTTGAAGATAATATCTAGATACGTTCCACGCCGAAACGCAAATTATATGAAATTCCCTCGATAGAAAAAAATCGCAAAGTATGCTCCGAAAATTATTTAAAACAAGTCTATTTCTATTATTTTACAAGTTGTATTTGTGAAAAAAATTCACAATGTTTCTTTAAATGATACTTAAGATACGTTCCACGAGATTTTTGCTCTATTTTAAACGAGTCATGTTTTATCAAGCTTTTTCGCCATTTTCGCTGCGATTTCATCACTTAAAATATTAGCGCGCTCTGTCCAACATTCGTAATTTCATATCTCTCCATCTTCTTTTTGCGCCGGGAAGTGTGGTCTTAACGAGTTTACAAGCTACTATCCGGGAAATTCACTATCTGTTAGTAAACTCGCTCAGTGTCATCGTATTACTTGCTAACTAGCAGATTGTGGACAATCTACGAAAATAGTTGAAAGGTGTTCAACTTTATTCGCTACTCGCTAGTGTTTGCCTAAAGATGGCGGCCCACCAATAGCTGATTTTAACTGTCAGGATTAGTTCGGGCGGAAGCCGTTATTGTCTAGCGTGTGGCACTTGCTGCGAATTCAAGTTTTCTACAAAATGTCGACAGAGTTGCATGGCGCGGGAGTTGTTATTGTAGCTGCTACCGTTGCTACTGAGCGAGTAGACGGTTTTGTGTATCATCATGACAATCTCACTCGTCGATTCACCCGCTTTTCAACTTACCGGCTAGTCCGTCGGACTGGGAAAATTGTCAAGATCATTCCAGAGCAAAAGAGCATTTTTACCTGACTACCGCGACACGCAAACTTCCTTAGGTGTAGATTAGAACATGTCAAATTCGTGGCTCTGCCTTGGTGTAAAAAATCACAAGCTCCTCCGGGAACCAACGACATACATGATTACGAAATAGTCGTATTTCCATTTTGGTTATGCTACATAATACTGGATTTATGTGGAACCGCTGTACACATTGGTAATTCTATACACATTGAAATAATATTTTAAATGCCAACATATAGGTTTCAACTTTAAAGTATCAAAGTAAATCAGAGAACTTTTTGAAGTAGGTAGGTGATCCGAAATGTTTTTTGTAAGATTGATATATCAGTACCCTTCTAATCTTGAAAAGTGAGGAAAACACTTCAGGCCTTCGCTCACGGAGAAACTGAAATGAAACCAGTTGTCAACGCACCAGCACTTTTGCTTGTGTGGTAGTTGCTTTTCAGTTGCCTTGTTAACAGGTTTCCATGGTAGCGCTCATGAATTTCGAATTGCGTTGATAATTGGTTTCATTTTAGTTTCTCCGTGAGCGAAGGCCTTTACTCACTACTATTTAGTGGCTTACCGATTTGGAGAAAACCCAAAATTAAGAATAGTTTATTAAAACCATTTAGACCAAAAATACATTCATACGTTTTTTTAATAAGCTAGAACTAGGACTTAGGTTGTTTAAACAATCACATTACAAATAATATTAAACTCTGCGGCCAATTTTTTCCTCCATAAAGCGGATAACTTCATATAATAATGTCATTGACGAAACAACTATTTATCAATAAACCGCCTGAATGCAAACAAACCTTGTAAAACCGAGCCCCTGGGTTAAGTAGTATGGGTGCGGGGTCTGTTATCTGTGTTACCAGCTGAATGTCAAGGTCGGTCCAATATTCGCGTTGTTAGTTGTTGTTAGTCGCCAGTCTCCAGGCTCTCGCCGAAATAAGAAATAAATCATCGTTACCATGATTTGACACTCCGTTAAAAGGTGCCTCTTGGAATCATTGATCTAAAATATCTGTGTTGGGATCAACAGCGCCCTTGAGATGATTTTTTTTACATAAACGGCGCTCTACAAATTAACTAACTATTATTATTAATTTATAGTAAATAAGCAGTTATCTTGTATTGATTTTATCTAAAACTATCAGAATGTGTTAATGTTAGCGTTTAATCGATTATGCTGTATTTAATCATTATAATGTGATTATTTCGATTTTACTCCCTTAATTTACTAGAAATTACTTAGTTTCTTTCATTCCAAGTCTTTTCCATTACTAGATGAAAGAGCTGATTTAATTATTTTCAGAGACAGCAGAGTATGAAAAAGTAGTTTTGTTTTTTGTTTAAAACATTTACAGAATTTAAAAAAATAATTATATAAATGAAATTGCCATTGGGATATGCTTAGATATTAAAACTCCATTTAAAAATGTTCATAGCGTTCGTAAAGCAAGGTTTACTTGTACTAGGTGGAGATGCTACTAGTGAAATAACATAAATAATAATTACCAAATAAAATATAAAACTTAGTAGGTATACAGTATAGAGAAAGAGAAGAAAGAAAAGACATAATAATAAAGCAATTACATCATTTTTAGTTTAAACTAGCGAATTCCAGGCATGCCTTGCAAAGCCACTAATAAAGAAATTGTTTCTCCTTCCGTCTCCCCTTCCGCTCACGCGTTCCCGAATATTATTAGATTTGTAAATAAAAATTCAATTCAATTCCACTCTGTCAAGCGTACATTCACCTAAAACAAACTGTTGTTAAAAATTCATTTACTTGAGTTTATTCGAAAATCGATCAATCATATTTGGTACCTAACATAGGTACACTTTTTAAAATATCTATAATTCTTGATTCGATTCAAAGCATGAGGTGAGTGCTTCAAATAAATTCATTAATTTAAAGCGTGGCGAAAATTCAATTTTGTTTGAACATCATTGTTTTGCAAAATGTCATTCTCAAATTGTGTCACTTTTGACAGATTCGCAAGAGTTTTTGTGATGATTAAAAAACATTTCAGATCTCTTGTCATGTGGTTGTAATAATCCAGAAACCTTTGCGGGGGTGGAGAGAAGGTATTTTTAAAGTTTCAAACAGCAATACAAATAGACATCTCATATGCGCATAACTCATATACGTATATATCCCCAAGCAAGCATATTTTGAATTTTATATGGATAGATATTTCTATTTGCCGTGACGTCATACTATCTTCCTTGACGGCCGGCGTAATCCAGCGGTAAAGCTCTTGACTCGCATTCCGAAGGTCGCGGGATCGAATCTCGGCGTGGCAAATAATTTTTATTTGATTAATTTATATGATTACACAATTTATTCATTTTAAATAATATATAGTATATTTGCGGCACGTTCCAGGGTGGAAGTTACTCCCAGTATCGCCCTGGTGTAAGACCACCCTTCAGAATTGAAACGTTGCTTGAAATGGCTTTGGCCGTGTTTGGTGACCAGATCTGAATAGCCAGGTACTACTACCCACCTTCCTCTTCCCCATCTCTTCCCCACTACCTTCAGCCTCAAAACATACCCCAATTGGAGATGCCATAGTCTCACTGGTTCCAGACGGGAGCAGTTGAGACTCTTGTGCGGTATTCATATAAGAGTTCCAGAGTGGAAGTTACTCCCAGTATCGCCCTGGTGTAAGACCACCCTTCAGAATTGAAACGTTGCTTGAAATGGCTTTGGCCGTGTTTGGTGACCAGATCTGAATAGCCAGGTACTACTACCCACCTTCCTCTTCCCCATCTCCTTCTCTTACCCACTACCTTCAGCCTCAAAACATACCCCAATTGGAGATGCCATAGTCTCACTGGTTCCAGACGGGAGCAGTTGAGACTCTTGTGCGGTATTCATATAAGAGTTCCAGAGTGGAAGATACTCTCAGTATCGCCCTGGTGTAAGACCACCGTTCAGAATTGAAACGTTGCTTGAAATAGCTTTATTAGCCGTGTTTGGTGACCAGATCTGAATAGCCAGATACTTCCCACCTTCCTCTTCCCCATCTCCTTCCCCTCCCCACTACTTTCAGACTCACAACATATCCCAATTGGGTATGCCGTAGTCTCACTGGTTCCAGACGGGAGCTGTTTAGACTCTTATAAAAAAAAGCTAAAAAAATTAGCACGTAAATTTCAAGTTCACATATACATAATTTTTTGTACCTATTTTAAATGCAGTTAAGTAGTATTTACTTATCTTATAGCTTTGTATAGAGCTGTAATTTTAATTGAGAAAATGCTATGTTGACTTGAGAATAATTTGCATAATAAGTGAGGGGGTGGAAATTATTATTTCATAGGTTTTTACATAATATTAAAGTAACTACTAGCACGGAATGGTAGAATAATGATTTATCGTTTACATAATATTGATAGGTAAGCAGACCATCGTCCGGCACAACACAATATGAAGAAACGATACCATTGGAATAATTTATTGTTGCGAACAAATAATACGTAATTCAATTACCTACGATTCGGTCGAATTGAATTATAAAGTGATCATAAACGATTTTTCAGAACGCCTGTAAAAGTGAACGCGTTTTATCAGATGCTATATATTTTTTTATTCAATCAACTCGCAACAGCCTTTTTATAGTTTTTTTTCCTGCTTTTATAGGGTTGTCAAGCGCGTGGTATCATGGCTGTGGAATATCGTTTAGTATTGAATATTCAGATGAATTTTTGCTCAAGTAGATTTCTTACAGCACGTGGTTTCTTTTTATAAATTGGTATGTAGGCTTAAGGGCAGTTTTTTTTTCAGCTGGGACTCTTGTGAATACTTCACAAGAGGCTTCCATCTGGAGCCAGTGAGACTATTGCATCCCCAATTGCGGTTATGTTGTGAGGCTGAAAGAAGAGTTAGGGAAGAGAAAGGTGGGGACGTACCTGGCTATTCAGATCTCAAACACGGCAAAAGCCATTTCATGCACCGTTTCAATTCTGAATGATGGTCTTATACTAGGGTGACACTGAGAGTATCTTCCACTCTGGAACAAGCCGCAAATATACTATATATTATTTTAAACGAAGTAATTGTGAAATAACACAAATTAATCAAATAAAATTTATTCGCCCAAGCCGGGATTCGGTCCCGCGACCTTCTGATTTGCGTAATCAATTAGCACGATGCAAAACCAATACAATACAATCACAAAGTTTTCACTAAAACACGTCTTTTGACACATTTTCAAAGACATTCGGCCGGAGTAACCAAAGCTAGAGAAATAAATGCACGGAATGAAATAAACACGTCCAATCCAAAGGACTTCCGGACGTCCGAGAGAACTCCATCTAAGAGAAAACAAAAAAAAAACAAGGATATCGTATCTCTTGAGAAAACAAAAAAAAATATGAAACTTATATATTTTTAACGTATCTATGTAAAATTGTACCTATAACCTCCCACTTCTGCATTGTATTCCGTTCTAAAATGAAGCTCATTGGGATTTCCCTAGCAAGAAATAAAAATAAACTGGTAATCAAAATAGTAGTTAATCGTTGGGATACATAAATATAATGCTATTATGACAATTGGGCATTGATGGTAAACGGCAGTTAACCGACTTAACATAATTATGGTGTACGACTATTTGGTCGTTATTATGGCATTTGGGTCATCTGAATATAATGTAAATGATATTACAGAAATTGGCTGATAGAAAATGAGTAAGTAATTAGTCATTGAAGATAACACTTATAATCTAAATGAAAATATGAAAGAGAACAAGACACAGAAAAATAGAAAAAGACAATGGTAATAAATAATAATAAATAAATGGTAATAAAGGGAATAACCTTCAAAAGTTGTAAAAAGAGAGTTTTTCTTATAAAAAAGTAATTAGTCGTTTGAACATAATTATATTGTGATACACTCTTTTCCTCGTTGACATTCACACATCATCTCGTACATACTCTTCTATTATTCTCTCGACATGGACCGACTCAAGTATCTGTTTCTCTTGATCGGACGATATCTTCCTCGGGCGTCCCCGATTTCTTCTGCCATTCATTCGTTCACTTCGTTCATTCGCTCTACGTACCCAAACCATTTGAGCGTCCCTTTCGAAAGCTAATTTCAAAACTAGCTTCATAACACCCTAAAATGATTGCCTCGAATTTATCTGATTTTTATGTTCCGAAGTTTAAAATATAAAGTAAAATAATGACCTTATCAAATGATTTAAAATGTTTAGAAGTACTGTTTACATTTAGGTCTCTAATTGAGTATTTCAAGAGGTTTCTGCAAATGCTCTTAATAGGTTTGCTTTAGAAAACCACTTTAATTTTGTACCATTAAAACTCTCAAATAATTTACTTCCCTTTGAGCCATCTGGAAAAGCTGGGCTGGCGAATTACAACACTATTTATATACCAAGTTTTTTAAATTTATTTTTATAATGCCTCCACACAGGAGGCCTTGTGTAAAATAATTTCCCTAAAGGGCCTATGTTATCTTTGGAAATGCTGTGTAGAGGGTGTTTTAAAGGAAAGGAAGGAGAGGATATACTGGGAAGGAAAAGGTTTGAGGTGTGGGTAGGAATCTGGAGATCAGTGGGTCCAAGAGAGATGGACGCACGAATCCATCCATGGGTTGAGAGAATCATGCAGAAGAAGCCAAATGGTCTCCCTCAAGCAATCCCTCATGATCCGGCCTGTCGATAGGTGTGGCAAGTGGGCAGACGCATCCGACGCCAAGACCTGGACAAACCGGCACCCCTGCTAAGTCACCAAATGTAGCGAATCACTTGGGGTGACCTATGGCAGAGGTGTTGGTTATCCAATAAATAGTTCCCGGGGCTGCGGTACGTACGTCATGTTTGACTTACAAATAAATCATCAGTTTCCTGAGATTTGTGACTATTTACTTCAATCATTATTTATTTGTACACATTTTCTGCGTATGATCGAGAACTCAGGGAATTACATACTTCACCTGTCAGCACGACGATGAATTAAAGCTTATTTTTAGCAGTATAACCAACACCTCTACCATAGGTCACCCCAAGTGATTGTTTAAGTCTTGGTGGCGGATGCGTCTGCGTGGCATGCCGGATCGAGAGAGACTGGTTGAAGGAGGCCTTTTGACCTTTCTAGCCTCCAGACGAGAGAAATTATTTTCTTCAGGGTCTAAAAAAGCGACTATCGAAGCGTACGTACTCTACGTACGTTATTTTCACATGCACGTAGTTTATACATTATGGAGTCCATTTTACATAGTATATTCATTCTCAATAACCCTATAACTGATTGCATATTGGCCCAATTTCTAAGTGACGCATTATCATTATCACTTTATTGTGCTATTAATTATTGTTATTCAAATTGTTAATATGTCAGCCTTTGACATCTTGATCTTTGATAACCAAATAACCGCTATAATCACCAGGGTTATTGTGTTACAAACACAACGCTGTGACGTAACTTAATATAGTGATTTATCCCATCAAACAATCCCATAAACTATGATTTAAAAATTCAAATCCTTACTTTTTCATCATTAATATTAGTTCAAGCTTTTTTGTTATTAAACAGTTACTCACAATGTTTACGTATAATATGAACTATTTATTACACAGGCCTTTAACGTAAATTTTCACCTAGTTTTTTTTATCATATGTCTTTCACCAACGTTGTGTGATTTTTTTTCTGGTTTCGAAAGATGACTGCTTTTCTTGTGTGGTAATGGTTCTTTTTAGTGATAGTTTTGGTTAGATGTCAAAAATTGTCGGAAGAATGCGAACCCTAAATTTTATATGTTTCTCTTTCAATCTTAGTTTACTTCATCATAACTTACATACAGCGTGTTTGGACTTAAATAAATATAAGAATAATTAATAATTTATAGCGATCGAAGCGATATAGATCCGTCGGGGTCACCATTTATAGCTATTGAAGATAGTGTAACTTATCTAGGAACACCATGCTATAAAGATCGCGGAAAAATGTAGAAACAATAAAACTTGACGATTAGTGATTACGTTTTATTATCACTTTAGGTAATGCACAATTTTATATTCAACTGCGACAATTTAATCAAAAGGTTTTTAAATATTCAGATGACATGTGTGGTCGACTCTAGATCCGAAACCGCAATGGCGCTGCTAGTAAAACTCTCGGAGCTTCTCGACATTCTGGGGTGGCCAGTGCATGGAAAATGATGATACCACTCTATAAACAGCCAACTCGCCACAAATTATTTCACAATTCAGTTGCCAAAGCGTTAAGTTATTTCAAGATATAGAATGTATTTTGAAATATCCTATGTTGTTTTATTTTATTGTTATTAATACACTGAAGGTTTTTAAAATAGTTTATCTGAATGTGATAATCACAAGCATTGAATTCAAATACGTAATAACTAATAAACAATGACGAGATATGCGTCCTTCGAATATTCTAACACAGTGAACATATCATTAACTTGCTGTCCCTTTTCCGCTAGTCACAATAAGGAAGCTTGAATGAGACATATGAAATTAATGTATAAAAAAAAATTTAAAACATATTATTGATTGGTGTGGTGGCATGTATTATCAGCATCCACCATTGTGCGCATATAATATTGATTTTAGTAGTACGTAGTCTGATGAATAAATGCGATGAAGTAAAATCAACAAATTATAGTAGAAAAACTGACACAAATAAATCTATTAATTAAATAATGTTAACTGAGATTATTTCACACGCGATCGAACTGGAACCGATATGAATAGGAAAGGCTGTGCTCTTGTTGTCCCTCTTCCGCAAAATAAGACAAAGGCTGCTCCTTTCCGGTGGAACCGTCTACATGCGCAAATACATGCAATGCTAAGCTTTCGTCTCGTTAGGAGTCGTCTTAACGCATGGCGTTACCAATACCTGTACATACATTAAACACTGTACATCAGTGTAAAGAGTACCCTTTCATCTTGCCTTCACTTCAATTTGTTTCACCAAAGGAAAATGAGTATTTAGTTTAATCCGGTTTAAAGTAATTGCCAGCCATTAAGTAGATATCGCTTTCTAGGCCATGCCCAATTGATAAATAACCTCATAAACTGTTAACACAACCTACTATGTACCTTAAGTATCACTCTTCCGATTACCCATGTAATGTTAAATTATGATGATGATTGTTGAACTTTGAGCAGGAATTCATGCCATTATTATAAGTTATATCTGCCATCTCAACTGATAAGCGTGAACTTAGTACATACATCGTGTTTTATTGTTTAAAAATTTTAGCATGTTGTTATTTTGTCGTATTATATTGTCGTGTTGTTATTTTATCATTATTTCCCTACCGTACAAAAAAATTACATTTATAGTCCATAAATTAAGAGTAGAAAATATAAAAAAATAGAACTACAAAATTTGTAGGTTGGCAACACCAATTTAACTGTCAAATATTCTTTTAAAGCACAATGATACTGAAAATATAGAACACTGTAAATCACATTTTAAAAAACATTTTTTTGGTCTTAAAGAAAAAAAATTAAAATCGAAGAAGCACTGTTGTTAAGGTACCTGATTCATGACTTAAATTTGATTAAAGTTTTAAAAAATGATTTGCTTTCTTTTAATTTAACATAAATTTGAATTAGTATGTAGAAAGGAAGAATCACTAATGGTGGGTTACTTCCACTACTTTTAGATCTAAATGAGTAAAATATGTTCAGATTTAAAATTAGAGACATGATCTAAAGCCCGGGCAACACTACGTACTTAAAAGCTAGTATTAAAAAATGTGAGCATTCTTCATTATGTTAACATAAAATTGCAAAGGTATAATAATAATATACCTATATGCAATTCTAATTTTGAGATCAGTGGGTATCATCTTCATTGCAATGAAAAAATATTTTTTTCATTTGAGCAAGCTACAATAAAAGTTATAAATTTATTGAAAAAAAATGATTTGATTCAGTCATCTTGATTTGATTCAGTTATCTTGATTTGATTCAGTTAATCTTGATTTGGTTCAGTTATCTTCTGAATTGATTCATATGATTCATTCGGTCATCAAAAATTCACGGAAGCTCATCAGAAATTTCAACCCTTGTCTGCAAAATAAAACAAAAATATTTACGTGTGGATTTCCCAGATTTTATTACCCATTCGTAGGGAATGTTTGTGAGCAAATAATAATAATAAGCACATTTGTATTCGTACCTAATCATAACAAATATTTAACAACACCGTACAAGTAAACCAAGGTTAGATCGTATTGCAACAGTGTTTATTCGACAGGTATGCTATTATTTAATGGGTAAAGTTTTCCTCTGCGCTTCTGTAATATTATCAGCCTTGTTGTTTGTTTATTCAGGGCAATTTCCTGTTTCCTTTGGCTCTCCACAATTTGCTGAGCTATTTCCAGAATTTGTTTTATTATTAAAAGCATTCCCGATTCCCTCCCCCCCGCAGTTGTCGATCGAAGAGAGCCTTGCTCCATCCGAGTGCGTCGTTATAAATACGCTCAAACTGTTACTTAAACACGCAAATATCGTTTGTTTCGTTTTAAATTGTATTTAAAGGATTAAAATTTAATAACTATTGTTATGTTAATATTATATACAGCCCTGATTAAGCTTCGGCACGAGCGAAACGTGATCGGCGACTAAATGAATAATAAGTAGTGAGTTTAAAACGACCTGATTGTATTTAATTCTCTCCGTAAAGCGTGTGCTTACTAAAATATGTTACCATTTTACCATCGTGTTGCAAGTTGTAAGTAAGCGTTTTCCAAAATATGCGAAAATTTTATGATTTAGTGAAACGTTGTCTGAAATGGTAATGTCCGAGTTTATTCAAGAGATCTGAATAGCCAGATAGTTACCAATCTTCTTCTTTCCCATATCCTTCTTCTACTCACTTTCTTCAGTCGCATAAAACCTCAATTGGGGAAGCCATAGTTCCACTGGCCGCGGACAGTTGGGACCTTTGTCCGGTATTCACATAAAAAAGTTAAAATATAACGACATGAAAATACTTTATTGTTTTTTTATGTTTGTTTTCTGTAGCCTTATTATTTATTTACTCTTTTATACACCCATGGGACATAACATTGGCATATACTGTGTACTACATGGGTGTATATTGTTTACATTTTTTAAAACAAGGGCTAGTAATAAACAATAGGTTGCAAAACATAAGTTCTTACATTGCAGTGGTCTACGATTGGATACATTTGAAAAAAATTATTAACAATAACCTTCGATCAGCTAACCTTGTTAAACGCATTTTTTACGAACCTTGTATTTTCTACGAACCTTGTGTCCTTATGCCTGGTGAGTCGAGTAGGTACTTAATTAAATTGACTTCACTCAAGACTTCACAACAGTTGAGCTCCGAATTTACAAAAAAAAGAAACAGGTCGATTATACTTCGCTGATCCTCAAGTGTATTTTTAAGGCACTTAATAAAAAAGTGTAGTTAATTTGTTCTAATATAACTTAAAATTCATAAATCGTAGAAACTTTCGCTGAATTTTATGGTGAGGTGACCAAATAACGGAATTATAATCGACTAATATATCGACTAATGACACAAATATAATTTTGAAGTGAATTTAAGTTTTTAATGGTTCTAAGTAAAAATCCTAATAATTTACAGTTTATTTGAATCAAATTAGTACGTTTAAACTTTATAATTATTGTTTTGTAATATTTTTTTATAAAAATGATTTATTTTGTGTATTTGGAGGAACTTGTAAATAAATAAATAATTACTCAATATTATAAACTTAACAAAAAATGGTAGAATAATATAAATAATTCCATTGTTTTATATTTGTGTCTCCTCTGTTAGTTGGTATCTGGGTACAGCTATTTTGTTTGTGTCACTTTTTATTGCAAGAAATGATGCACTCTCATTTGCGTCCATTGAAGTTCGCCCACAGCGAATTTAAATTTAAAATGCTATTTTAAAACGGGACGTTTTACCTTCTCGACTTCCTGTCATAAAAATACCCAACCCGAAATAACCCACGCAAAAAAACTACGTTTTAAAACTGTATTTTGGTTTTTCTTCAACATAATTAAAGTATTCAGAATCATTAAGTTCAACGTTCCTAAGATTTTGTTTTCCGATTTAAATTATTTATGCCTCCTTTTTCAAATTAAAACTTAATTTGAAAATGTATAACATAATTGTGTCTCTCGACTGTAGAAAGCACTGTACTGTTTTATCGTACGGTGTTTTATTGTACAGGTAATTTCCCTCTAAATTAGCTCCGCTAGGAGCTGATGCTGAAGTAATATTTTTTTAGTAGGCAAAGGAGTAATGAAGCGCGAAACTCGTTTTAAATTGTCTGTAATGCATTTTTGTTATTGTTTTTGGGGTGTTATGCCGTGTTTCGCTACCTCCTTCTTTAGCCAACGTTTCGGACAGCATTACAGTGTCCATCATCAGGGCAGATGATGATCACTCATCTGCCCTGATGATGGACACTGTAACGCTGTCCGAAACGTTGGCTAAAGAAGGAGGTAGCGAAACACGGCATAACACCCCAAAAACAATAACAAAAATACTTTTTGGCCGTGAAAACCTAAAAACATACCTGTCTGTAATGCAATTGACACATATTTATTTGGAAGGGCTTTTTCATCCAATGCAGTACATCTTTTTAGAAAAATTACTCTAAAAATATAGGTAACATAACACATAATAAGAGTTAACAAAATATAGATAGCATAAGAAATAAATGTGATAAAAAAAATCAAACCGTGAAAAACAAATTTCTTTTACTATAATACCTGTATTTTCAATTTTTGATCTAGTTGTGCCATCTCTTGGGCCAGCTAGTAGCCAATTTCAAAGATTTAAATTTTATTCGATTGAACCTTCCTCCCCATGAATTGGCTCTTAAACTGCTCAAGTTGTTGACTGGAGTCAACAACGCTTACAACTGAGCCAAATCCCAATTGGACAGGACCGAGATTTATTTCCTGTAATTTTTTTCAATTTAAGGAAAATGAGTGTGCGCGCGCGCGTGTGTGTGCATTAGTGCCGCCAGAAGTTGCCACGAAATTTTTGCATCGGCACAACTTGACGGAGGTACCTAACAACTAGGTATCTAATTATAAAATTTATTTATATAGCATTAGGCTGCTACACATAATATATAAATAAAAGATGCATTACTACCCTGCATGCACATTCATAGACGAACCTCGCTCCCACTATTCCCACAGCAGGTGTTCGTAATCCTTGTCCCTAAATTCCAGGAGTAGGTACCTACCTACTCAACGCTGGGATTAAACCATCACTTTGTATCCAACGATTAGGTACTCTCTCCCAACCTTTAACAATGTGTTTTTAGTTCCTCTTTTGGCCGCCTCCGAAGTTATCCGTGCAATATGAACGCACTTTCACTCAGTATCATCAGCGAACAAATTTTCTTTTATACCTGTTCGATAATTGAACGCGCCGTCGTCGATGATGATTATTTCCCCCCAAATTAGCGGCACTCTCTCCTGCCAGGTACTTCTACTTGTCTTACTTTTGGTTTTGAATTCGGAATGTTTTGCCGGCGGGGACAACCTATGCGCAGCAAGGTGGGAGATAAAAAGCCAACCAGCGCCGGTTGCTATCTGCGCCGGAAACTGGGTCAAGGCATGGCCAACTAAACTTTGCCAGCGCCGCGGCCGACGCTAGTCGCTGGCACTAGCGAACACTGGTGACTAGTACCTACTAGTGCTGCGCTCGCGTTCGACCGAAGCGCACAGCGCGCCGCGGCCCGCTCAACGGAGTCTCATATTTCTAATTTTAAATTACTCGCTCAAAACTGAAAACTTCTATGGAATGGAATGGAATTTGTTTGTGAATGTGTTCATCTTTTGAACAGTGTTGTGCTTCGTATTAATTTGGAATTCGGTTAAGATCGCCACGAATGATATTCGAACAACTTTACTAAACGCTGTGTCACGAATCGCTAATAGTTTTCGAATCGCTAAATAACTACTCTCTGGTACCTAGAAGTGTTTTAATTTATTTTGTGAATATGTTTGTTGTTCCGAATGAAGAACTTGTAGTATTACGAAATTAAACCGGTGTGGTTGTGAAAAAACTATCTTGTGAAGAGTGGCCTTCGTACTTGTCGAATTCAATTTTGTGAAATTGAAGTTGACGTTATTAAATATTTTTCCAGTGAGCTCTAAATTTAACAATAAGCATTATAAAATTTCAGTTTTCTGAAAAGTGTGTTGATGTTTTATTTGACAATTATTATTTTAATTATAGTTCAGTATTAAAGTTCCACCTTCTGGGCAAGATGACATGTTCTTTTTAGTTATACAGCTGATCAAGTATTATGAGATAGGTACTCAGCTGTTCAGTTTAGTGATGTTCAGTTACCCAATTTTTTGATGAGAAGTGTTTTCAATCATGTCGTAGCAAAAAACTGTTGCATTTTAAGGGATTAATTTACGGTAAGTTAACTATTAAATCCTTTATTATTATATAATTATAACCTTTGTCTGAACGTTACATAATTTTCCCCCGAATAAAACACACATATTTTCAATTTCAAATATCAATCGCAAGCAAAAACCTTTACTATTCATTTTATTTAGGAAAAAAATTATTTATTTAAAAATTATTTAGGAATTTACTGTGGGACATAAATTTTATTACGTAGTTTTATTGGTAATTATGAGGGATATATTATTGAAGGTTAATTATCTTAGAACATCTAAATACTTTTAAACTAAGGTACCTAGGTATTTGCGAGTTGCTAGCTTTGTTATTTGAATAAAATTCGTCATGTTTCGATGTCGTCATTGATGGGTTTAACTTTAAAAGACTGAAGTCCCCGGCTTTGCCAGGACATTACGGAGATTTTTCGAAATCTCATATAGTTAGGTAGACAGTTATTTTCCTGTTATTTTGAATTACGTCAAGTGTGCAAAATTTCATAGAGAAATATCAAAATTCTGTTTTTGGGGGTGGGAAAAGCGGATGTGCTTGGCTTTTCGAAATCTCATGGTACCGGTGAACTTTCTCTTATTTTGCAGGTCAAGTGTGCAAAATTTCATCAATCTCTGAATAAAACTAGATTTGTATAAAAAATAAAATCCACGTCGCCCGCCCGCCTCGGGTCACGGACATTTCTTTGTATAAATAAATATTGGTTTATATAAAAATTAAAATGTGTTTAAAAAATGGTTGCGTAATAAACAATTTTAAGATGCGTAATAACAAAAAGTATAAATTTGGTACTAGGCACCATTGTATCGACATTCGAAATCGGCTTCAAAAATTCTCAAACGGCACGACTTAAGAATCGATTTGTTTTTCCTTCGCAAATATACCGAAATATGGCAAATACGAAGATTGCCTATCAAATCGCGGTTCGCCTATTATTATCAGTACTTCTATATTATTTACCGCGTCGATCCACTTCGAGGAATTGTTATCAACTTATTGCGAATTACGATACCCACCGCGATTATGACGAGTTTCGAGTGTGAGAAAATTACTTCTCTCATTGACAGCGGCAAAATTGACTTTATTCATTATAGTTTTTATTTTTTAATAATTTAAATTCGCATATCGCGCTAGCAAAACTACACTGTTTTAAGTCGAAAAACCCGTTCTGAAGTATCTTCCTCCAACCGATAACTGAACCGATTGTTAACTCTTTCAACTCTTCCTCCAACCAATAACTGAACCGATTGTTAACTCTTTCAGACCGTGTGCATCATAGACATTGACATTTTCATATGTCTTTGGTGTGCATATTTGAAAATACTTCGATTTCAGAATTTTTTCCTTTTTATCTGGAGCGAATAAAATTGACTAGGTAGGTACCTAGCTTTGCGCGCTCTTTTTTTAAATTCCATTTTTAGCTTCTAGTTCCGGCGGTAGCCAATTCTATACAGTATATTGAAAGATGATTTTTGCATCCCGATTATTTGTGAGGTTAATTTTGATGGTATTTTTTTATGTTTTTTTTATTTTTTTTTTAAATATGTTTATTCAGTTTTAATTTAACAATATTTTATTTTACAAATCTTACGAAACTGATCAATCAGTTTGATTGTAAGAAATCTCTCACTTTTTTCTAATTATTTAATACAGTATACTTTTCAGTTTTACATAGTAAATATAATAACTAAATATAATACTTAATTATTTCTTCAAAATAGGCAAATATTAAAATACTAATTATTACGACAAACTAATTATTATAATTTTAATGTTTTTTTTTTTTTTAATTCAATAAAATGTTTTATTTTTGATATACGATTTGTCATTTTATGTGAAAAAGGCCCATGGGACCTATCCTTTCAAACGAAACTAAATTCTAAACTATTGACAACAAAAAAAACATATATTTTTTTTAAATAACTCTACCAATTGTCATCAAGAATCAAATATGTTCTACCACTGACATTTTTAATTCAGGTCTAAAAGGGTTAAGGCTTCATTACAAGAGTTCAAAATTTTTAATTTCGTCCTCCAATATTATGTAGGTAAACACGAATGCTAGGGGGAATACCTAGTAAAGATTAGAATTAATAACTGTAGGCGATTGTGGTGAAAGCATTGAATAAAACACTAGGTACATATTTAAAACAGAGTAAAAAGTTCTCGGCATCTGAGTTAAGTAGCATTTCAAAAAACACTGAGAATTTTTTCGTACCTATAATATATGTTAAATGACAGAATCAGATGTGTATTTTTAGAATTTTCGGAGTGTAGGTAGGTAGGTAGAATTTTTTTTTCAACTCTGAATCTCGAGATCTTATTAAAAATAAAATGTTTATAATTTTTTTAAGCGCTTAAGCCTTGTTGAAGGTATGTATGTGTATAATACGCCGGTAGAAATTTGAAATTTGGGTCTGAAATATTTTGTTTTGAATTATTACTCACGCAAGACCTTGAGACAAACACGCGTATTATTTGAATACTGAGATTCACCCCTTTCGACCTTTAGTTGGATCCATGAATTTCTCCCACTCGTCAACAATTTACATCACACTAACTGCATAGCACCCCTCACACGTACACTTCGGAGCGCGCCACTTCTGGCCGCCGCGCAGAAAAGTAAAGACCGAAAGTAAGATAACGGTTTACGGCGCAGTTCACTGTGAGACTTTTCTGCGCGGCGGCCTTGTGGCGCGCTCCGAAGTGTACGTGTGAGGGGTGCTATGCAGATAGTGTGATGTAAATTGTTGACGAGTGGGAGAAATTCATGGATCCAACTAAAGGTCCGGTGCCCGGGTTCATGGGGTGAGGTTTGTCTAGGTCTTGGAGGTAGACGACCAGGAAACACTGAACCCCAGATTCCTACCCACCCTTTATACCCTTTTCCTTCCCAGAACTCTCCTCTCCCTGCTTTCCTGAAAAAAAAATCCTCCACACAGCATCCCCAAAGATGACATATGCCCTGAGGGAAATTATTTTCCTCAAGACCTCCTGTGTGGAGACATGTAAAAAAAAATACCACTCACTAATCTGAAATAAATTCTAATTTAAGGGTCTACTATTCGTATTTCGACCGATTTCTTACATATCTCCCTTAAAAATTTGAAGTTTCTAAGCTCTTAAAAAAATATACGTTATTTTTTAAGATAATATCTAGATACGTTCCGCGCCGAAACGCAAATTATATGAAATTCCCTCGATAGAAAAAAATCGCAAAGTATGCTCCGAAAATTATTTTAAACAAGTCTATTTCTTTTATTTTACAAGTTACATTTGTGAAAAAATTCACAATGTTTCTTTAAATGATACTTAAGTTGCGTTCCACGAGATTTTTGCTCTATTTTAAACGAGTCATGTTTTATTAAGCTTTTTCGCAATTTTCGCTGCTATCCTACGACTTAAAATATTAGCGCGCTCTGTCCAACATTCGTAATTACATATCTCTCCATCTTCTTCTTTTTACGTTTTTTATTATATTTTCAGGTCAATGTTAGTTCCAAACTAGCCGTATTATCTGTTCTAAAGATTCTAAAGAACAAAATTCTGCAAAGCAGATTAAAATTTTCTGAACACATCCTGATAATATGTACTTGTTATTTTAATTTTTACACGCGTTTGATCTTTACCTGCGATTTCAATTAAAAGAACGTGAAAGTGAACCCGTATAAAAATGTTATCAAGAATACAATACGTAAACAAATACGAAATGATAGGGATTCGCGTGGAAAGCTCTCGAATAAAATCAATTGACTGTACTTAATTTGATTTCCGATTTGTGTTCACAGGTGATCATAAATACCTGGCGATCTTTTCGCTCGAACTGAACAGAGCCGCGAAACCAGGTCACATCGCCCGTGGATAAAACCTTGTCCGGACTCGATTAACACAGAAACAAGTCTAAGGCACCTTGTAAAAATGCTTACAATTTAGCCTTGACATTATGAAGTCACTTCTTTGTTCCTTTTTACAAAGCTTTGTTTTAAATTGATACTTTTTCCTCTCGGCGGAAAATCTTTATCATCTGTACCTATTAATGAAATATGTACACAAAATGTATCTTTCCTTTTTACAATCTGTTGGTTTTGTCACAATACCAAATCCAAGGTGGCGCACCTTTGACATTTGGATACTTTCGTGGAAATATTTAGCTACTCTTGCTTACTCTGTAAATAAAATAAGCTTGAAACATCGCAGTACCTTCATTTCAATAACAAATTGTTCTCCAAAAGAGGCACTTCTCACGTGATTGTTATTATTGTTTGAGCGTAGCGATGTTCTGTTTTTACTCGGAACATTTTGCATTTCGTCTGTCTGT
Source organism: Glyphotaelius pellucidus (assembly GCA_936435175.1). Classification (NCBI taxonomy): domain Eukaryota; kingdom Metazoa; phylum Arthropoda; class Insecta; order Trichoptera; family Limnephilidae; genus Glyphotaelius; species Glyphotaelius pellucidus. Next base: position 17,486,162 of record OW386545.1, read on the forward strand.
AAATTTGTTTGTACGTTCCGTTTCCGGTTCAAGTTGGTGGCTGGTTTAGTAAAGATTCTTTTTTCAAATGTGAAATCGTCGTGTTTATTTGGAATTTATTTTTGGACAAATGGTACTTATAATTCCATATTTGAAATAAAAAAAGTTAAATACAATATATGTATGGTTTATAATTTAGGCGCCGTATCCCCGCTCAAAAATTAGAATTTGGAGAGATATCTAATTACGAATGTTGGAGAGAACGCGCTAATGTTTAAAACAATAAAATTGAAGCGAAAATTGCGAAAATGTTTAATAAAACACGACTCGTTTAAAATAGAGCAAAGATCTCATGGGGAATATCTAAAATTGCATTTAAAGAAAGACTGTGAATTTTTTCACACATATAACTTTTAAATTAATTTAACCCGTCTAATCACAGGAGACCCTAGTTGTCCCAAAACATCATATGCCGTTATAATAACAGGAGACCCAGATTGTCCCAGAACGACCGAGCTTCATTAAAAGTTAGATATCTCTCTTCCTGTCAAGCAAAAATTTGTGATTTCTTTTGTATTTGAAAGCGAAAGAAATATTACTTCTTATTGCCTTAGGAATAAACGAGTTATATTGATCAGATATTTTACAAACCCGATCATAAGTGACGATTTTATTTTGCGCCAATGTGTGACGTAATAAACAATTAATTTAAAAATAAAATTGTATGAATGTGATAAAAAGTGAAGTGACAGTTTTATTACAAATTTTCTTAAAAAAGAGAATCTGTATTTAAAATTTTAATTTTCTTTTATTTTATGTACTTTTTTGGGGAGACCCCAGGTACGTAATATTTAAGCTAATTCACATTTTCAATACAAAAATTTTAATATTTTAAAACAAAAATCTTAATTTTTGATAAGCACATCGGAAAGATTATTTTATCTAGATTTTAGAACAATTTTTTTTTTTCAAAAATATTAAAAAATAACCGATAAAAATGAACATTTGAAATGCATGGGAAGAACCGAGAATTTTTGCGTGCAAACTTTGACAGGCAAAAGTTCATAGATATTATTTTCTCATTATTCGAAGGGTTAAATGAACGTGTTACTAATAATTTTCGGAGCATACTTTCCGATTTTTTTCTATCGAGGGAATTTCATATAATTTGCGTTTCGGCGTGGGGAATGTATAGATATTATCTTCAAAAATAACATATATTTTTTTGAGAGCTTTAAACTTCAAAAGTTTAAGGTACATATGTAAGAAATCGGTAGAAATTCGGATAGCGGCGGCTGAAGTAGGTAGATATTTAAGTCCCTTCTTATAATTTGATTTAAGATGAATTTTGGTTTTGATTTATTAAATAAGAAAAAATTTGAAATATATTTTTTGACACAATGCAAAAACTACTAGTTATATTATATTTTAATTTAAACTAGTACCTACCGAAACATGGATTTCTTAATATTAAATTCATTTTATAAAACGTGCGCTACACGTGTTAATGTGTTTTTACATTTACATTAGAATTTATGCACGTCCATCCACCATAATTTAACATTTCTGCTCGTTTGCGTTCAATCTACAGCCTTTCAAATAAAACTGAAAGCTTCGCTCATACCTCAAAAGGTATGTGTCGATCATACATTTAATAAAAAGATGCACTGCTGCAGGTCCGAACCTTTTGTACAATTGGCACCCAACTTAGTTCTCCTGGTAAGTGGACTTATCCATAATATTGGATACTAGATCGCTTATAATGCCAGTCTCGGCCTTGTATTTGGTGCTGTCCGCTTCCTTCCGCATAGAGACTGTAAGTCGAGATAATATAATGCAATAAGCCTTGCATCAAACGTTACGTTGAGTTAAGCCTTTAGAGGTCAAAATACGAAACTGAACCCGGATTTAATGCCCGAATATAAACCGTTTTCAGAAAGGGCTGAAAGAGCAATCCGGTTTGGTGTTATGGTTCACTTAAAAGGGTCATCTTTGTAACTGCTGCCACTGTGTCAACACGACCTTTTTGGTGTCTGTCGCTGTAGAAAATGCGTGTAACAAAATATAAATAACAGACCATGTTCATGTGTAAAATATTTTTGTTCCAATATTTTACTTTCATAATTCGGGCCTTTTTCGAAAAAAGAACCTGTTGGGCCGCTTTCGAAATTTCGAACGCGTGACGTAGCTTGAAGTAAAACACTCCTACTAGTTTTGCGGTTAATTCAAATCTCCCAGTGGAACATGAACAGCAAGCTACGTCACGAATTTTTAGCCAATCACCGCTCTACCCCCTCGATGAGCTAACTTTGTTAAACGCATTTTCTAAGATCCTTGGGTTTTAGACATTGTTTTCATTAAGAAAAAAGGGGAAACGATTGAGAGGTTTTTTAGTAAATGTTTTTGATCAGCAGAAAGATGTAGTTGTGACTGTCAGTGGCCGGTTTTGGGTTATTTTTTAAGTGAAAACTTCTTTAGCACCGTTGTGATTTGAAACTCGACGAAACAGAAACGAGTAACACTAAAAAGAGACAAGCACATACATCTATAAGATTTAGCCTGCGAGAGAATGAAATAGACTAGATGTCAAAGACATTGAAATACGACATATCTTTGCTAGGTATCCTCGGTGTGCAGTGCTTCATAAAATAAAATGTAAAATAATTTTTAAACTTGGTAACGTTTGTTACGCTTTCACGCATAAACTAATAAACCGTTTTTAAAAATTCTTTCACTAATAGAAAGCTACATTATATGCGAGTATAATAGGCTGTATATTATAGTAAGTACTGGCATTATGAAATTATAAATATTATGTTTATTATGCGTTTGTTATATGACATTCAAGACGAAAAATGTAGCAGTTAACCCATCCTTTCCTATCAGGAAAAGTAACGTAAATAGTTATGACTCTTAAGCTTAGTCTTCTAGAGTTTTTTTTACCGATATTCTATTTCAATATCATTTATTTTGATACTCTTATTATTACATGAAATGAGGCTAAATCGTGATACTTATATGCAAAAAGTGATTTTTAATTTAAGCTCCTTTATTTTGTAAAATTCCCCTCAATATAACACATACAAAGTGTGTTGCTATTTTTTTCCGCAATAACGTCGCAAATTGATTCATATCACTGGCAGCACCGCAAATGTCACCGGGTTATTACTCCACTTGTATTGGCTATTACCCCTTTAACGCCTTAACCACCGGCAAACAGCAACCGAGTTGTTTGCAGTGTTGTGCCTTGTTTCCCATTCCCTGTGCCCGCATCGTAAAGGCCCGTCTCCTGCGCCGGAATACACATGAATAGTAGCTTGAACGACACTATAAACGTTCATTGTTTTCCGTCTCCTGCGTTTTTTGAAACATGGTTTGAAAGATTGGTGTGAACAGGTGTGAAGTTCGCGCGGTCACACACTTTGCTAGTGGCCTGTCCACGAGTCCGCGCGTCCATGCGTACGCAACTGACTTGACGTTTGACGTTTAGCGTTTAAATAAATGTTAAAATATGTTCCGATGAAGAAGAGATGCTACATCAGGGAGAAAACAGAGATATTTTAATAGATGTTTATTTACCAGGAAAGATTTCCGACTAATATCAATTATTATGACCTAAAGTCAGTATTTGAATTTCGAATGCGTAATTAATTACGCATTCGAAATTCAAACGTCAAAAGTCGAGTTCTGTTAATAAATTTAGCGATGATATTGTAAACGAAATATAAAGGAGAACACGCAGATTTCAACTTAGACCTAACCTACCTAACTAGATTTTTATTAGGTATTTATTTATCAGGGAAAGAATAGAATACCTATTTTAAATGGTCATTTCTTCCGTGTCTCTGAAACCGATTTATAAATTAATAGACTTTATTTACAAGTGAGATCACGAAAGATATAATCATCATTACGACAGTATTTATTTGGAATTTAAAGTCATAATTAGGTATTAGGCTCGCGCGGTTGACATAACCCCAAACGTCATTCGATTTACCTCCGGTACCAACCAACCGCTTCGTACGGCTCCTGTAAAAATATGAACTTATTTCCCCCCCCCGCCGGCCCCGCCGGCCCCGCCTGCCTTCCCGCTCCCGCTTCACCCACTTCAAAAATAATATTAATGTTAATATTGTTAATATTCGTTATTATGTTATAATTTTATTATCAAATATATTTATTATATTGTATTTAGGTATCATAATATTTTAAACTAGTGATTATTAAGCTTGCTCATTGCGCATAACCTCAAAAACTTGTTCGGTCTGATTCTCCATACATGACCGCATCGCGCGGCTCTTGTAAAAATATGAACACATTTCCCCCCGCCAGCCTTCCCCCTTCGCCCGGGAGATGAATGTTTTCCGTCGGCTGTGGTAAAGCTTGAACACAGGGTTTTTGAACACGAAGTGTTCAAATTTTCAATGTTTTGGGTGCCGTTCAAGCTAATGTTCATGTGTATTGTGGCGCAGGATACGGGCCTTAAAACGCTCGAGTGTGAGTACGGCCATGTTTATGTTTATACAAGTTTTTACGGCGTTTTCGCGTCGTGGGCAGACACTATCTACAGCTGTTGGACGCGCCACCATCTTGGATGCAATTACACGCACGTCTTGCCGGTGTTGCTAGCGCTAAAAATAAATCTGATATATTAATATTCCTACTTGCACAAAATTACCCGTCTAATAAACCTGTATTCCGAATTATTATTTATACGGAAAATCACAAATATAATTCAAATCCAAAATTAACTCCACAGGTTAATTGGTTCGCTTTTGGTTACAGCTCATATAGATCTCATATAAATCGTTGTATCTCCATTACTGTGAGAAAAACGGTGTTAGAAAGAGAGAAAAAACACGCATTAAATTCGAATCTAGAAGTAAATCACAGAAAAATTAAAATGTGGACCTCTATTGAAAGTTTTCGACCTATTGAAAGTTTTGTTTTTTTTAAACGACATCAAAGTTAGGTGACAATTACGTTTATAATAAATTTATGTAATAAAAATATTTGTGTTTTTTTTTTGCTATCGGTAATTTTAGTTAGAAAAAAGAAGGTTGAACTATTTTTAAACCGTTTTTATTTTATTATATACAAAATGTTAGTATTTTAAAAATTATATATGTATTTATTTTTAAAAACAAAATTTGAAAGCTTATTTCACCACCTTTCAAAAACTGTTTGTAGTTTTCGGATACATTCAGAAATATTCCATTTATTTCGCTTTTATTGCAAAGCTGAAATTTTCTGACTTGACAGAATACGCAAAAGGCCTGAAGGTTAAGTTTATATGAAAAAGGCGCAGCCGTTCCTCTGAAGTTGTCGGACTTGTCAACTAATACAATTAACTCGACTTCTTGCAAAACCGTTGTTATCTCTCAATTCATTCGCTTATTTCTCATGAACTCTCGTCTATAGTTTTTTAAATTATTCTTCATCGTACCATGTGTGCGTAGGGTGTCCTCGCCTCGCCCGGCACATCTGTGCTTCGTAAAACTAAGTTTTTCTAACCGTTACTTCTTCAACCATGTCATAAACCACCCAAGCGATCATTTGCTGATATTATACATCGCTTCCTTTTCATATCCTGTTTTTTAAATCCTTACTCATTCCATTTCTATACGTTATTTTTTTTAAATAAATCTATTTTAATTTCGTTTTTTTTTCTTGAATGAAGGAATGAAAATGAAGTGAAAATTAACCCATTTTCCGACATACGATCGAACTGAAACTCGGCAGATAGACTCATTGTCTATGACGCACATGCACGCGCACAAACGCATTTCTCTGAAATTGGCTATTAGTCGGCTCACCAAATAGCACCTAAGTAGATCGCGCCGTTCGATGCTTAGGACTCAAGACCGTGGCGTACAGTCGAAATGGTTTCACTGCATAATAAAAAATAGATGTATTATAGAAGAAAAATTTCTTTTACTGATTGATTTCTATTTAAAATTAATCTACGGTGTAAAACTGATAATTTTGCAATCGGCCAAAGGAGGAACGAATGGAATGATTGTTGAACTATTTTTCAAATTCATATTTTTTTGTACCTTCTTACTAGCGAGTCCGCTAGTACAAGTATGTCCGTGTCTAGTTGTAACTACCAAACTCAAATTGTCATAATAATAATATTTTTATAGCAACATTTTTGTGGAATTTCATCTGAAGGAATCTGAATTTGACCAAGTATATAACATACAAAAAAGTAATTAAAATTATTTATTTAAAGGCCATCAATAAATCCAAAAACCTTGTAATTATTATGTCCTCTCGGTGTAGCCTTCATGATCGAAACGTTGCTTGAAATGGCTTTAACCGTTTTTGGTGACCAGATCTGAAAAGCCAGGTACTTCTCAACCTTCCTATTCCCATTCTCCTTCCCAACTTAACTCTCTTCTGTCTCCAAATGTACCCCAATTGGCCCGTAATGTTAGGAACTTTCTTAGAAGGTGGGAAATTAGGAAGGCGTAAAACTCACTGTAGCAGGCTGGTTGATTTGATGATGTCCACATAAGATTCACATTTCACAATAATGTTCAAAACTGTGCACAGATTGTAATAGGTATTAAACCAACAGTATAATTTGAAGTCTTTACGTAAACAGGTAATTTTCACTTGCATTCTAAAATACGAACATAATAGAACTTATCATAATAATACACTGCTTGCTTGTTAAAAGTTATCACCGCACTGGTTTGCAATTTCACCAAGTGGGTAGAAGGAAGTATATAGGTGGGTATGTGGGAAGTTATATGAAAAGAACAAGATATATTCCAAACACGTAGAATAAAGAATAACACGAGAAATGGCGTGTTTCGTTATCCAAAAGTCTGGCCAATCGGCCTTAAATTTCCACTGTCTACCTGCACACACTTTTTAATGACTCTCACAATTTACACACAACATACGGTTTATTACATTAATCCTAACTATAACATATGTTATATAAATGCTAAAGTGTGTTTGTTTGTCCCACGTTAACGTCGCGACGAAGCAACCGACGAAGCAACGATCGACGTGATTTTTTTACGTGAGGATAGTTGTGAGGACTGAAAAGTGACATTTCATGTCGGAAAAACATTTCTCCCTAAAGCCTCGATTACATTGAGCGAGTTTACAAGCCACTACTGGCGAATTCACTATCTGCTAGTAACTAGCAGATTGTGATCAATCTACGAAAAACGTTGAAAGGGGTCTACTTTGCTCGCTACTCGCTAGCGTGTGCGGCAGATGGCAAGATGGCGGCCCGCCAACAGCTGATTTCGTAACTGTCAAACTACTGCTAGATCTGGATTATTTGTTTTACAATCTGTTAAGCCTCGATTACATTGGGCAAGTAGCTACTAGCGGTGAGCTAGCTGCGAATATCTCAGTTTTCTACAAAATGTTGACATTTTGAATTAGTCCGCGCGGGAGTCGTTATTTTAGCTCAGCTAGTGGAACGTTTTATGTGTCATCATTACAGTCGCACTCGCCGATTCGCCCGCTTTTAAACTTGCCGACTAGTAGCTTGTAAACTCGCTCAATGTAATCGAGGCTTTATACCAGACGAGCGACGCCACAGGTAAAAGCATAATGTCAGGTCTTACATAAAGCCGAGTTTCCAAACATTAATTCATTACTTTCTGCTGCATTCAGACCGCTTCCCCTTTCTTTCCCCACCCCCTTCTTTTTAGTTCCGCAAGAAAACGTCAGGGTAGGTACCAGGCGGCTTAACGCTAGCAATTAATTATTTTATTAACGAATTGGCTTCCTTTTGCCTGGAGAATTTATTTTCCAATTAGGAGAGTGCTCACTGCTTACATCACGCGACACGTGTCAGTGTGTGTTTATTATGAAGCCGGCGTTACTCTCAACACGATACAAAATATATAAAAAAACCAAAATTTTCTCTTAGAATTATGGCAGCATAACATTTTAAAATGTTGTCGTTATTGTCAGCTTATTCCTTAAGGCGGAACTCCTGCGCCACAATACACATGAATACTAGCTTGAACCACACTATAAACGTTCTTTGTTTTCCGTCTCCTGCGTTTTTCGAAACATGGCTTGAAAGATTGGTGTGAACAGGTGTGAAGTTCGCGCGGTCCGACAATTTCTGCTTCCCGCTTCACCCACTTCAAAAATAATATTAATATTAATGTTGTTAATATTCGTTATTATACTATAATTTTATTATCAAATATATTTATTATATTGTATTTAGGTATCATAATATTTTAAAGTAGTGATTATTAAGCTCAATCATTGCGCATAACCTCAAAAACTTGTTCGGTTTGATTCTCCATACATGACCGCATCGCGCGGCTCTTGTAAAAATATGAACACATTTCCCCCCGCCAGCCTTCCCCCTTCGCCCGGGAGATGAATGTTTTCCGTCGGCTGTGGTAAAGCTTGAACACAGGGTTTTTGAACACGAAGTGTTCAAATTTTCAATGTTTTGGGTGCTGTTCAAGCTAATGTTTATGTGTATTGTGGCGCAGGATACGGGCCTTTATTCGTACGCGTAACCCAGGAATGTTTATCTTACTTATTTTTTTGTCAAAACAGTAAGGAAGCTAAGTACAGTCTAGGTAGTCCTGCAACAAGGGTTCCCAAATCAATCGATCGTGAGCGGAACGGTCGATCGGAAAGGAAAATTTAGTCGATCCCAATTAAGATTGTGAATAACCGTAATGCACATCTATTCCACAATTCCATTAAATTGCAATATTTTACGGTCACCTTTCAATGAAGGAAAATGATATCAATTATCGCAAATGGGTATTTTCACAATCTATGAATATCATAAATGTGTGGAGGATTTAAAGTTTTTTTTTTGATTCTGACCATTGTACAAAAAATATGTAATTTTAATACATTCATTCATAACTACCGAGTTCCCGGCATACGTTGCAATGCTACTTAATAAAGAAATTATTTCTCCATGCGTGTCCTTTCCCATTCGTCCTGTTCCCACTCCACCTTCCCTGCTTCCCCCGTCCCGCGAACGCACCTTTCGCGTCACCCCCCCCTTCTCGTGTTCCATACATTCAGTCCCGGTACATTCAGCTTCGCGCGCCACCTTTTTAATTTTTTTATACAAATTTCATAATGACAGAGCTCACCAGTATATATAGAAACCTCCGTGGGCTCGCGCACAACAATTCACCAATTTTTCATCGCAATCGGATGAATAGTTTAGGGACCGCATACGTTTTGGCGGCAAATCGAAAATGGCACATTTTAAATTGTTACAGAAAATTTATTCGTCAACATAGAAATACCTTTATCGCAATTTTTTTTCTTATTTTTTCGAGATTAAAAAAAAACAAAGAAAATACCTACTCTGTTACGAAAATATTAAAATTATTTATTTGATATTTTTATATTTACCGACATAACTTTTAAAAGAATAACAAACATTCTTAAATTTTCTTTCTATAGTACAATCGACATGAAAAAATAAAAGTTGAAAGTAGCCCTCGACCTCAAAAAGGTTGGCAACCCTTAGTTGTTGTACAGGATGATATCGTTCCGCAACGTTTCCTCGCTTGAATTGTTAATTCCTTCCGGCCAATGCCCTCCGCATCACTTGACCGACGTCTTGCGAGCTCCATCTGTTTGGGACGAATTATAAACAGTACTGCCTGCACGAGTCAACGCCCCGTAAGCTCAAATGTATATAGACCAAGGTAATTGTAGGGTTTTGCATTTTTAGTCACTGGTTATGCAAGCAAAAGGTTCGAATTAAATAATATATATCCCTTGTATAAAAGTCGACGGTCGAATAGCAAGTCTAGAATCTAGAAAAAACGTAGTTTAACACGAAGAATATAATATATAAATACAAGCGATATACAGGGTGTAACCGCACGTACCCGAAAGATTTTAACCAGCAATTATTGAGCATATTTTGAGTAAAAAATCGTAGATGTAATTTCTTATTGATAAATGATTTCGTAACCCAATTTTTTGAACCTAAAATTTTGATTTCGGTGTCATTTTTAACATCCACTCGCCCTGAGTGTACTGTGTTTGTCGATGCCCTTGAGTCATTGAACACAAAAAGGAGTTTCAGGAAAATATATATCTAACGTCAAAGTTGATGAAAAGCGAAGTCAGGGGACGCCGACTCGACAATGTCAAGAATCAAGAATAACAAGGGTCCGCAGGTACTTTAATAGTACACTACTGCTAACCCTGTACAAATCGCAAGTGCGCCCCACGGTTGAATTTGGCAGCCACCTCTGGTCCGGAGCTCCAAAATACTTGAAAAATACCCTCGACTCTGCAGAAACGGGCAGTCCGTTTGATATTCTGTATTCGTATGATTCTCCCACCTTAAGAACGGATTGCAATCTTTAGAGCACAGGCGTCGGGTGGGAATGCTATCAATGTTCTACCGGAATTTCAATGGAAGATGCTCTGAGGAACTAGCGTCATTGATCCCTTCGGCACCGGTGCATAGTCGGGAGACACGCCAAACGCGCGCCCAACATATGTACACGGTTGACATTTGTTACATGAGAACAGGTCGTTTTTTCGACTCGTTCTTGAGTTCAACAGCTCGGCAATGGAACGATTTGCCGGCTTCTGTGCTTCCTCCCTCCTACAACACGGGTCTCTTCAAGACCAATCTTCATTCCTTCCTCTCCTCAAAAAGATCCTCCACACAGCATCCCAGATTACATAGGCCCTGAGGAAAATAATTTCCCTGTGTGGAGTAAAAAAAAAAAAAAAAACGAAAAATATGACGATCGTCCTAGTTGATTAGTCAGACATCTCCAAATACTAAGTTTTGGTATAATGAGGAAAGCAATATACGAATGCTCACCATACATCAACTATTAATTATGTCTTTGTTTTACATATAAATATGCTACAAAATAAGACAGGGAGGCATCACGGTCTGTTACATAGTATGATATTTGGAAATATCCTACTAGTAACCTAGACAACATCAACATTTTGTTTAATTCACAAGTTTTTTGCATTATTATAGTAATCTGAGGATTGTACTGGATAGAGTGTACACTTTTATATACAACTGCATACTCAATTTCTATTTTTCGGAGATGTCTGATTAATCAACTGGACGATCGATGTATGAATGTGAATAAAAGGTGGAGGTTGTGTCGAGATATATTTTTGGGGATCTCCTATTATCAGCCTAGTTATCGTTTACTTGTGTTATTTACGCATATTGATTCCAAAAGTCTACAGAAAGCAAATCTATATGCAAATTGAGGTCAAAGTAATGGAGAAAGCTGAAGTAATCATTTTGTATGCTAACCTGTCACAAATCGTAAGGCATACTTAGGTGTTTTATAGTCTATTTTGTGCTTGGTCGAATGAAATAACAGTTACGCGTTACGACACTGCCACCTATGGTTCAAAACTGTACGCAAAATAAGGTCCCAGAAATAGGTTAAATAATAAATTAAATTAATAAAATATAACGTCAAAACGTAAAGTGATAATACGAAAATTTTGTGGAATGATAAAACTATGCCAATCGATATTTTAATGAAATATTATCACCTCAAGGGCATTATATTGGAATTTAGTCATGAATTATTGTCATGAATCATTGCTACGTAAACACAGCCGGTCTTAGGAAAATAATGCCATGCATTCGAATCGATTACGTGACCCATTTATGAACGTTTGTTCGAAGAGAGATTAACCTCAACCACTAAATTGAAGTATGATTATTCCATTACTGCAAGCAGCGGTTGAACTTAACCATAGGTTGGACTTTAAACCTTTCTATTATTGGGTTAACAAACTAAGAACGAATTGGTTCACAGAAATTCAATCGTAACATTGTCACCAAATGTCCATTCAGCGCCATTTTGTTTTTTTAACCGATGAAAGATCCCCTACCTACTAAGTCCGTTTCAGGTTTTGAACTAATGAATACCTGAATTAATAAGAAATTGTTTTTTTAATTTTTTTTTTAATTAAAAAAAGTCTTACAGAAACATAAATAAAAAAATATCATAAGAATAAACCGATATAACTAATTTTATTTCGAATTTAAAGAAGGCATTAAGTTCCACTACTCTTTTCGCACAAAAGATCTTAGTGCACCGTGAAAAGTTACTAATAAAAATAATAACGTAGTATTTACATAGCGCAGTTTTGTGTTTCACTTCAAGTGCCCTTAACTAAAATTAACTTAAGAATAGTCCTATAGTGTTCCTTACGAATCCGAAACAAAAATTGATCAAATAAAATGAAACAAAGAATATACAGTATATACGAAGCAATGCCAAGAGAACAAAATTAACAACAGTGTTGTTTTGGCACAGGACAATAGATAATGATAAACAATAACGGTGTCCTTAAGCCGCCGCTATTCGAATTCGACCGATTTCTTACATAATATATTTCCCTTAAACATTTGAAATTTTTAAGCTCTTAAAAAAATATATATTATTTTTGAAGATAATATCTAGATACGTTCCACGCCGAAACGCAAATTATATGAAATTCTCTCGATCGAAAAAAATCGCAAAGTATGCTCCGAAAATTATTTAAAACAAGTCTATTTCTATTATTTTACTAGTTATATTTGTGAAAAAATTCACAATGTTTCTTTAAATGATACTTAAGATACGTTCCACGAGATTTTTGCTCTATTTTAAACGAGTCATGTTTTATTAAGCTTTTCCACAATTTTCGCTGCTATTTTACAACTTAAAATATTAGCGCGCTCTGTCCAACATTCGTAATTACATATCTCTCCATCTTCTTCTTTTTCAGCCGAAGAGCGCCACCTTAAACAAGAATCATTAAAAGTAAAATATAATATAAAAAAGAAGGCAGTTTACGTTTAGAAATAAGAAAATTCGGAGTGCACATTAAACATAAAATTACAATAAGGAGGTAACCGAAACCAAACAATTACCGGAAACTTGAGGAACATGGCTTATTACAGTATATTGAAAAGGAGTTAGATTCGTGAAAGGTATGATTTTTTAAAATAAGTTTGTTTTTAAAGCCCGTTTAAATTCAGCCAAGTTCTGGATATTAGTCAGAGCTGAGGGAAGTTTATTCCAAATGAGCGAGCCAGTTACGCGAAAAGATCGATCATAGTAAATGGCTCGATTTGACCTAGAAAGTTCGATTAAACGATTAGTAACATGTAGATCTGCTGACCTTAGGTCAGAGCTGTCTATCGCTTACTCTAAGGCTACTAAATAGCACCATGTGTGATCCATACTAATATTATAAATGCGAAATTGCTCGAATTTGTTTATGACGCTTTCACGCATAACATAATATAACGATTGAAAAATTCTTTCACCAATAGAAAGCTAAATTATATGCGAAGACCATAGGCTGTATATGATTGTAAGCTCTGGCGTTATGAAATTAAAAATATTAATATAATATATTTCTTATACGTTTTCTGTCGCTAACAAAAACGAATTATTGCTTATGTCAGAAAACGAATCGTTGCCGTGGAAATGATGTTGATATATTTGTGGGCTCTATGCTGGTAGGTACTCGGCCTACTGGTCGGTTGCTGCTCCAGAAAATTCAAATATTAGAATATGCTTTGTTTTTTTGGACAAGCTTATGTTTTGGAATAAATGTCAGATTCCTACATTAAAAATATAATGCGTAACGATTATAAAGACTGAATAATAAATAGTGTTTTTTTTAATTATATTTACAAACTTCCACATATTTAAATAAAAATAAATCTCCGAAATGTTTGTAAATGTTGACTGCACCAAATTGGATAATTCTTTTTTTCTTTGAGCTCTAGCATTATGAAATTTAGGTGGCATGTGAGCTGTTTGAAAACTGAATGTACTGGGAATGAATGTATGGAATGCAGGAGGGGGGATAATTGATTAGTGCAAGCGCTACAGTAATTTCCCCTAATACCATGCGAGCGAAGCCGCGGGGAAAAGCTAGTAAAAGATAAAAATAATAGTGATGGAATACATTATTTGAAATTCCCAAATATATTAGTACAGCTACAAATAATTTTGTGGCACTTAGGTCTCTGTGGCGTATTTTTGGCACTTAGTGCTTCTTTTAATGCAGGCATTCAAATTGTGAACCTGCTCTATTCGTTTGTGACCTTTAACAAATCAGATCTATTCATTCCGCTGTGGAAGCAAATGGCTACTAAATAAAGCACGTCGCGTGACCCAAACATGAACATAAATGTTGCAACATGCAATTGACAACCCTTGTACCAATGCCCTTTATCTATTAAAATTAAACATAACGGCTTATCATATTGTTATCTAATGATAATATAGCAGGCTTATTAAATTTGCATTTTGTAATTAATTATTGAAATCAAACAATGCAGAATTTGTTTTTGCTGATTGCATTAACAAGAATTCGAATTCGCCAACCTTTAATTTAATATTCAAAATAAGTCAATTTAGGCGGGTATGGGTACCGCCGTCCGGGAACCATTTATTGTTACCAACTCCTCTGCCATAGGTCACCCTAAAGCCTCGATGACATTGAGCGAGTTTACAATCTGGGAAATTCACTATCTGATAGTAAACTCGCTCAGTGTCATGGTATTATTTGCTAACTAGCAGATTGTGGACGATCATCGGAAAAAGTAGAAAGGTGGTCAACTTTACTCGCTGCTCGCTAGTGTTTGCCTAAACATGGCGGCCCACCAACAGCTGATTTCGTCTGTCAGAATTAGTTCGCACGGGAGTCGTATTCTCGCTACCGGTTAGCGTGTGGCGCTAGCTGCGAATTCAAGTTTTCTACAAAATGTCGACAGAGTTGCATGGCGCGGGGGTCGTTATTTTAGCTGCTACTGTCGCTACTGAGCGAGTAGACAGTTTTGTGTGTCATGACAATCTCACTCGCCGATTCACCTGCTTTTAAACTTACCGGCTAGTAGCTTGTAAACTAGCTTAATGTAATTGAGGTTAAAGTGGTTCGCTGCGTTTGGTAACTTACCAAGAGTGCCCGGGTTCATGGGGTGAGGTTTTTCCGGGTCTTGGCGGCAGTTGCGCTTGCTCATCTACTTTTTGCGTGGCTAATGCTCTCGGACTGTGAGAGACCTTTTGAACTCTCTCGGAACATCGCCTTGCACCGAAGTGGAAGGGATGAATTCATACGTTCGTCACTCCTTGACATTGACCTCAGATTATTATAAACTGTCAGTTTGATAATGCCTTCAGTAGGTGAAACAGCTGTCCCACGTAATAATAATTACACAGCAGAACTTGTTTGTAATAAACAGTGTTTTATAAATTGAATAATAATATTATTGAATACACGTACATTAAAGAAAAAGTTCTCTGAAACTTGATAATACTAGCGTGGTATCAAAAGTTGCTCTAATACTCTCCCTCATCACGCCCATAAATAATATTTACTCAATCATATAATTGATAATACCAACATTTACTTGTGGATGGTCTGGGGTCGATTCTCCAATCGCAATCACCATCGAAAGTGCATACATTGGTCGACTCTCTTATTCTCGAATCTCGTCGAATGTACTTACATAGACACGAATTCGAATGAGAGACATCGCATATTTTTACAAAGTTGTTTTAAGTTTCATATGATGGCGATATTTATTGGCTGCAATACATAATGTAGAACAGCTTCTGCTGAAGCAGAAGCTTTGAGACAAATAAGAAACGTGTCGCCGGACAGTAGATAGTTTTCACATGAAAATAAACATCGTAATTATTCTGTTACAATGTGTGGCTTTGCAATTTTGATGATGGTTTGTTTGTTTGTTTGTTTTTTTTTTTTTTTTTTTAAGTTTTCTTTATTCATTGAATTGTTTGTTACATACATTTTAGAATTTTTCGACCACCATGCTAGGCACATGCCCGTGTTGTGGTGGTCGATTTTCTATATATTACATTAACATATAAGCAATAAAAAAATGTGCGAGAAAATAAAAAATATAAAATAAAATAATAATAAAGAAATATTATAGAATACAAAAGAATATAAAATGATGTAAATTGCTATAGAGTAATTATAAAAGAGTTAGGAAGAATATAAAATAATATAGTACTAAAAGTGTAGAACATAAAAAACATATATATATACTAGAAAGAATATAAAAAAGTAGGTGATTATAAAATATATAAGATCAAAGTAAGTGCTATATAATAAGCAAATAATTAAAGGTTTTTTGTTACGATGGAAATCTATAAGTGCGTGGTTATATTGGTAGGTAAATTATTTTACACCAATTTTTTGTACAAATAAATTTTAGAATTCATGTTTCAAGTCCGGCGAAATTACACTGGACACTAGAGTAAATTATTATTGCCACATTATTGGACACAGTGCGTGTAGGCAGTGGGCTCAGTGGACAGAGTACACGGTACTTGTAGGCACCGTAGAATCTGTTACTTTAAGGATACTTTAATCTGTTACAAGCTGTTTTTGATTTGAGATGTGTGCCAGCCATTTCGAAGAAAGTGCGGTCGTAATTTCAAATTCACTTCAAAACGTCAAAAACATCAGAAACATTGACAATATTCGCAGGGCTGCCAACATAATCATCTCTTCAACCCTTCGACATTCAGGAATGCATATAAATGAATCAACAAAGTTCGTCGAGACGATAGGTAAAACGATAGGTAAGTTCGCAGGTGGTGCATAACGAATAAATCTTGATCGCTATTGGAGAATCGATCATCCATGGAATAAAATAATAATAATTGCTAAATGTGTGAAATTGATTCTAAGAAGTTTGTCTTCAATAATTAACCAATCGACCTGTTCTATTGACTTGACAAATACACGAGTACTAACATGTACTTACAAAAAACATTGCAACAAACACATCAAACAAAATTTGCTATGTCGAAAATGAGTCTGAATAAGTTTGACTAGACTTGTGACGTTATCCTGACAAGGGCTCAATTCAGGCAGCTTCAGGCGTCAAGCTTAATTCAGAAAAGCAGTAGAGAAAAACACACAACTCTTTGGAATTTGACGGGAGATTACGGAAGTTGTAACTTGGCGACTGTATTGTTCTGATTTGGTTTTTTTATATAGTCGTTTCACACAATCCGAGGTGATATTCACAAAAAAGGCGCTATACACATTATCAAATTATTATTGTTCAAACTGACATCATAGCACGCACGCAGCAAAATGCGCATAGCGCTCGTGTGAGACCGAACGTTACCCCGCGTCAATAAGTCACTGTCACCAATCTTTTCACCACGCATGATGGGCTCTTTACAAAGTGGGTTCACCATTTTAAGAAATAATTTTATGTTTCCTTCAAACTTTTCCTACAATAATTCATGTTTTTTAATTTTAATTTTACTTGATGTTTCTTGAATTTCGCACTGGGCGCCTTATAGAAATTAATGGAATTACGTCCATTTGATGGTGGGTTAATTCCTTTGAACACGTGTGATGCTTCATCTCGTTTTCTTTCCTAACCTAACCTCATTTTACGTTAATTGTTATCTAAGACTTTTAATTATTATATTGCGAGATTTTTCGCTGTTTAATAATAATATATTTTGTAAAATCAACACGTCAATATTGTTATGATCTGGTAATAATTATGGTGTCTTCAAGTACGTCTAATTGGTTCTTTGTATTACAAAACGTTTTTATTGCGATCACTATCGATAAAGACCTTCGCAGTAAGACAAGCAAACTGGTTTAAATTGTTATCGAAAACTTAAGTTGATAATAATAGTACTGATAAAACACTTATACTGAAATTCAAACAACCTTAATATAGTCACTTACACTTAATCGTATCCGTAGAAGCAAACCATGCTTATGCTTTTTCCTAAGTAGTTTTCGAAATAACCATTATAATAAAAAAATGCATTCGGTAATGTCAGTAAAACATTATCATTATAAATAGTGTAACCGTGACCCAAAATGAATCAATCTATCAGTATCATAATATATAAAAAAAGTGTCTATGATTTAGAAAAAATTTGGTTGTCTGTAAAGTCGGTTTACGGACGATAATTTTACGTGTTAACGTCACATAATAATGGTGGAGTGGAAGAGAGATAAATGCTTCAAAAGCCGAACGCTTGTTCCGCGCTCTCGCTTGCACGCTCGGCTCAGGTGTAACGTGACAATGAGTCATGCTTTTTCGTGAGTGCAGCCGGCGTTCATCGATTTATATGATGTCATCACGTCAAAAAAATAATGATAATACATTTTTTTATATCATTTTATTGGTCAATAATATATCTTCCCTACACTGCCAGATGTGTATGTAAAAATACTGTTTATAATGAAAATAAATAAAATAAAATCTACAGTTTTATTCCGAGATTCGAAACAAGAGGAATGTTTGTCTATGTGAGACCCCCATCCACTTTTCTAATCCAGCAGAATCTTGATGCTTTTGATGAAATTTTGCACACTTGGAATTCAAAATAAGATGAAAATTACTGTCTGCATTGATTTCTAAAAACTCTATGTAAAGCCCGAGCAACGCCTGTAGTAAATAATAATATCGATTTATAATTGGTTTAAAGTAGTTTTATTGAAATATACTCGTACAATCGACAGTTGCGGTCGGGAAACAACAGTTTCGGTCCAAACGAAACCATTTGATTGATTGAGTTCCTGATTTCACCGCCCACAACCTGATGGTGGGAGTGTACAGTTTTTTAAACTTGCGTGTGACTCCGATGAGCGCGCAACTGATAAGAGGAGCGGTAGTTTTTGGAATTGGAATTTTTGGACAAAATTACTATAACCTGTAAATTGTTCGAATTTGTATAATTCAAGCAGTCGTTCCTCATTTTTTATACCTCTCAAAATAGCTTTTTACACAAGAGTTTCGTAAAGTTTATATTGGCATATGGACGATACTCGTATCCGTCAAAATGTTTACTTTTTCTCCTACAAATTTCTGTGAATAATATGCACAATTATTAATCAAAAACACATTTTATATCTGGGGTTTTAATAAACTGAAAGAACTACTCGTAATTTGACTTAATTACTGGAAGTTTTCAATCATTTGCCACACTGTTAACGCATTCGCGTTGGACCACTCTTGTGAACGATGGAGCAATTTTGAAAAAATAACTACGATGTCATTACGAGCTACAATCGAAACAGAACAACGGTTGGTTTTAAAGGCGTCATTCAGAAGCGCGGTCCGACGCGCGTGCGTTAGAAACTTCATGAAAATTGCCAGTTTTTGAAAATCAAATTACGAGTAAGTTAATCCAGTACATTTTGGCATATTTTATAGTGTTCTGCCACTCTTCTAGAAACGCTCCACTGTTGCGTTTTCATATTAATAATGTCTTACATATCGTTGTATATTTAGTTGTAAACAACACAGGCCTCTATAATTTGTTTTATTGTTGTCTCCTTTTTATGATTGGTATTCATTGCAACACCTTCTGGAATAATAATTATTTACGAACACAACTAAAAGGAAGCTAGAATAAACAGAAGTTAAATTTAACAATTACGACATAGCTCGGAGTACAGTTGTTCGTTTGAACTCAATATTATGTAAATTATGGAGTAGTTTTCTAGTTGGCGGGGCATAAACTACCGGTGTGGGATTTAAGTACATAGGTTGGAAGGAGGAATCTCAATCGGTTTTGTTTTAAAAACCATACGTATATTTAAAGTGTTAGCAAAATGACGCCATGCATTATGTTCTATTCCATGGATGACGGATACGAATAGAAGCAAGGCCTTGCTAGTAATCTGAAAAGCCGAGACAGAGTTATTCGAGAACAATTTGAAGTTAAGGGGAAGATCCGTTACTTTCTTAGTTTTTTAACGACATATCCCCATTTTCTGTCTCGTCAAATACCCTCAAAAATCACAAGGCGTTATAATTGTATTAACAATATAAAATTAAATAAAATTAAAATCGTTTTATACCTGCAAGCAAATCATTTCAAAAGTTTGTCGTACAATTTCCCCTCGCCCTAGATTTGACTTCAATGTCATTCATACAAAATTCCATTAATGCTCTGTCCAGGTCTTTTCAAGTTCACGCTTTAACATGATCTATTCAACCATTAAATTGGCTCGGCTACTTGATTTTTGACTTTCAAAAATAAAGCAATTAGCCGTCTGTAGGCACTTTGGTTATTTCGAGATAGTGAAAGCGCTGTGCGAGAGATTTGGAAGTGTGAGATGTAAAATGTTAAAAATCTATTAGGAATCAGTTTAAACATGCCTAGGTAAATACATGTTATGCCCGGTGGTTTTTCGTGGCGGTGCGTGGCCCGTGTTATTGGGAGTTCTCGGACATTCGGAGAATTCGGACATTAAAAAAGGGACAAAAAAATTCCATCAACTATAAATCCTATATTGGTCTTTTCCTTATTTATATACTTTCTCTATTTCTAAAGGAAATTCACTCACCATATACCGCACCTTAGGAGATTAGCGACCTAGCAACAGGAGATTCATTAAGACCTTTATTGCTAATGAATATAATCTGATTTTCCTCCTTCTTATATCCGGGCCTCTTCAAGACCCGCAATAATAAATCCCTTCCTATCTCCTTTAACTCCCCTTAACCCTTCCTTAACTTGTATCACAACGCTGCCCAACCGGAAGGCGACATAGTTCCCCTGCCTTTACACCGTACAGACAGGGGCGCTCTTGTGAGATGTAACATAAAATAAAAAGAAGTCGGGGACGCCCGAGGAAGATACGGCACGATCAGATACTAGAAGATAATAAAAGTGTATGTATGAATGGGTATGAGACAAGGAGTATGTGCCAAGGAGTGAGTTTGGCGGTCGGTCCTCTCTGCCTGCCTCTGCGGGAAACGGCGTGATAGTTGAATAAATAATTAAGTTTTTTCTAACCTACTGGAAACTTGCTACGTAAATCTAAATGGGTGTCAGTCAGTGTTTATTTTATTGTTTTGTTTTATTGAGTAGTTACGTATATAAACATCCCATAATATTTGGGGTGACCGGACAACTCGGAATGAAACCAACTCAGAACCATCTCAGATAAGTCATGTAGAGTGATAAAAAAAATATATATAAAAAAATTGGTTAAATAGGTTACGTTAGGTTAGGGTTATCGGCTAATTTAAAATTATTTTTTTCATAGCTTTTAATGACTTTTCAAGGCGGTGTTGAGATGACTTTATTCTCAGTTGGCATGGAACCAATATTTGGCCATCTCACCGACCTCCGCTAACTTACGACTTGAGCTGACAGACAATACATCATTAAGAATAAGGTAAATTTAATGATGGTTTACAGTCGAATACACGTGTCGCGTCGTGTCGTAACTAAATACCCTTTCCAACATCTGTGTTGTTGATAATATTACCTAATAGATAACAATTAAAATACAAACCGGTTCCCGGACAGTAAAATGAGTTCTTAAATAAATAGTTTTTATGTATACGAAGAACATAATATTACATCATCATTACAATTGTTGTTAAAATCGTTAAGATTATACTGCCCATATTATTATTAAAGTAAATAATGTTGCTCACATCGACCGTACTTACCGTAGTATAGGTATCGATACTCGTCAAGAAACTTAATTAAATTCCCAGTCACTTTCACAATTGACTTGTTAATAATAGTAACGGTAAACAAATCAACAAATGTTTTAACGTAATTTGAACCTGTCCTGATTTTTATGTGTAAGATTTAACCGTCCATAGGTGTAATGAATGTGGATCCAAGGTTAAATTGGAACAAAAGAATAATGTTTGGGATTCTTTGTTTGGACATGAATTAAGGAATAAAAGGGCATGTCTTGTATGGAAGCCCTCTCTTCACCGTTGACCACCAGGCGATAAACGTTACTTAAATATATTCTATAACTATACGAGTTATATTATTTTATTTAACGGTCCCGAATACAGTAAAGGCACGACATCGTAATAACTAAAAAAAGAGAGTGACAGTAATGTAATGCTTAAATTCCAGCTGCTTTAATTTAACTTTGGTACATTTTTAAACCCACATACCCGGGGTTTATTCAAGATCATTTTACTCAAGGCCCGGGTTCACTCCTTCCTTTCCACAAACACCATCATCCCAAAGATGACATCATTATTTTCCTCAGGGCCTTCTGTGCGTATCAATGTAAAAAAATGTTCCACCAAAATAAACAATCGGGAAAGTAACTTTGCCAAATGCCAAACATTAATCGTTTTAATTCTGATTTATTTAATTCGGTTCATTGATGTATTACGTAATTAACCTTGGACACAAAAATTACACGAATGGTAAACAAACAAACTATTTTACAAATATTTAATCAATCGTCCTTGACCCTGTCTGTCAAATAATCCAATGTAGGTTTTTTAAATTAGTACGATACAAAAAGATGGAATTTACAGTTAGTGAAATAAATTTTATTAAATCTATTACACTAATTATTGTTAGTGACTAGAGCATACCCGTGAAAAATTACGGGATAGTAGTCTTAAAATTACAATTTTGAAAAATTTCAAATAAATTCATTTCTTTTAAAAATATTATTATATAATAGGTAGGTACCTACTTTATCTCTCGTCTAAATTGTTCATGTACCAATTCTGAAAATAAATTAAATTCAAATCAAAATTGAAT
Source organism: Glyphotaelius pellucidus (assembly GCA_936435175.1). Lineage (NCBI taxonomy): Eukaryota > Metazoa > Arthropoda > Insecta > Trichoptera > Limnephilidae > Glyphotaelius > Glyphotaelius pellucidus. The sequence continues at coordinate 17,508,685 of OW386545.1, forward strand.
TCATTTAACCACATTTCACGCAGAAATAACTAACACACATCACAGACAACTGAAATGAGTAGATATGTTTGATAATCCACACTAATATTATAAATGCGAAACTGTTCGAGTTTGTTTGTTACGCTTTCACGCATAAAACAATAAAACGATTTTAAAAATTCTTTCACCAATAGAAAGCTAAATTATACGCGAGGACTATAGGCTTGTATATAATGGTAAGCTCTGGCGTTATGAAATTATAAATATTAATATATTATATTTGTTGCACGTTTTCTGTCGCTAACAAAAGCGAGTTAGTGCAAACTTCAAAAAACAAATCGTTGCCATGGAAACGATGTTGATGTATTTAATTAAAAAAATAAATCTCTGAAATGTTTGTACGCGCACAAATTCCGAACGACTGCACCAAATTGGATAATTATTTTTTTCTTTGAGCTCTGGCATTATGAAATTTAGGTTGCACGCGAGCATTGATAAGTGAGAATGATTGATAAGTGCAAGCGCTACAGTAATTTCCCCCTAACACCATACGAGCAAAGCCACGGGTAAAAACTAGTTGATTATAAATTTTAAATTATTTCGATGAATTTTAACCGACTGCCTATTTGAGTGATGTGCTTACGAAACGATGAGCAACAGAATTTTTCCTTTCTTACGCCTAATTGCTTTTAGCGACGATAAGTTTTTCGAATTTGAATATTCGAACCATTTTTACGTGTTCAGAATTCATTAATAAATCGAAATGTTTCGAATATTATTTCGTAATGAAACTCGATTGTTACATCACTAGTAGAGACGCTTCTTTAGAAGCACTTACCAAAAGTTATTTATGTTTTACAGTAATAAATATGGAAGCCCTTTGACGGGCCGCAAATGGAATACATTTTCATCCGAACGGTAACGCAATAGAAAAGCCAGATAGTTCGCTTCTGGAAAGGAAGTGGAGCTTTTCGATGTCGAAGTGACGACGCAGCTTTTCCAATATGGCGGTTTGCACGGAAAGCGGAACTGACAGCACTCCTCCTATTAACATTTAGTGTAAGCTCTTCCTGACGTTCTAAATTTAAACCAGACGTTACATTTCAATCACGCAATGCACCATTTTCCGTAGCGTGTCAGTTTGAATTTGGAATTGGAACGTCAGATTAATTTCTGACTGAACTTCAGAAGATGGCGTTTGCTATTTATGTCTAATTAATTACTGCCATTAAACGATCAGGCGCATTGCCAGGTTGATTTTGATTACACAACTCACAATAAATAATACAGCGCCCTTGAGGTGATTTTTCACAAAAATGGCGCTCTACAAATTATCCAATAATAATAATAATTATTAGGTAGATACAGGCAAATCCTCAAGGCCCGGCATTCCGAATTTTTATCCGATTTATAATATATTTTCCTTAACTAGTTTATGTTATGTATTATAATATACACTTATTATTATACTCCTTTACAACTTGCCTATAATAATGTCTTGTCTTGTAGGTCATTATGTCTTGTAGGTCAACATAGTTCCTAGCTAGGCAGATTGCCTGTTCTAAGGAACCAATTGCTGATGAAAAAGTCAGACATGTATTTTGTAAAAAAATGTTGTTTTTATTTATTTTTTCTAATAAAATATGTACTCAGTTTATATTTAATGTGCCATTTTTAGGTAACCATGTAAAACTTTAAGTGACATTATTTAATAGTTTTTCAGACTCCATCCTACCCAAGTCAATCAACCATTTAGTTATTAATGAACCGATGCAGGACATTTTGCATGTCTTAATATTTAATTCTGGGGGGATTTTATTATACAATAATGTATACACGTAAAAGCCTTCAAGGCGATAATAAATAATTAAAAAACTTCTGCTTTAGGTACTTATTGATTTCCTAACATTTTCGTGGAATTATATAGCCAGTATTAAATTTTCCGAGTGTTATAAACAGATTTTTTAAACTTTCCTGCTTTTAAATTAACTTCTCTATGGCTTTATAATAACCAAGTCAAGATTTTCTTCTGAACATGAGGAATAAACAGTGTGGTAACGTGTCTTATTTATAAATTTTCTGTTTAATGTATATTTAAAACTCCTAATATTCCTTACGATAAAAACTACGCTCTAATCGGAAAATAATCGCTTTGACCTGAATATTCCAGATAGAAAAATCCGTGCTATTCCAAAACGCCGCCGGAAATCATACTTCAAAGTTTTCTCTGCTTTATCACAGATTTATATACTTTAGGCTTAATATTGGGTATTCGTACAATTACACCAATAAAATTATACCTGTGCGTTATATTATACCTGTTATATTATACCTGTTATATTATACCATTATACCTGTCTCAACTTTTTATGCAGAAATTTAATATTTAAACTCGACTCAAACTTTGTAATCGAATAATATTTATGTTAGATATATTTGGACGTGAAATGTAAAATGAAAGATACGACTTTGTAAATGGTATACTTAAAATAATTAATAATCTTAAGTTATGCTTTAACTTTAACCCATTGGCCACAAATCCCGGCTCCCTGTCGGGTGTGCAACTGAGGTACTCAACCCCAAACCCCGGCTCGCTGACGGGCTAAATAGGTCCGCCAAAGAAAACAAGCATAACTGTGACATCTTTGAAATGGGCCAAAAGCTCTGTAGGTGATGAAGCATTCATTTCGTATTATTTTATTGGCAATAATGTTTCTTCAGTTTTTTCCTTGATATTTATGTTGGAAGCAGCCAACCGCCATTTAATTTCTTCAAAATGGCAAATAGTTCTAGACTTGTGGCGGTGGCCCTTTGATTGCTTTGAGTAATATCATAACTAATTATTTTTCAGTTATCAGTATGTATTTATGTAAAAATAAAAATTTTAATATTAGATGTATGCATATTATGTTTTTTCGTAACTTGATGAATAAAATTGTGAAAAAAACTTATATTTCTCTCCTTATTTACCCGTATTTATTTATTTTTTCATTTACCTTCAACCAATATTTAAACAATTTTTTTTAAAAATGAATTGATTTGAATATATGGTTTAAAAGTTATAATTAAATTAGATTTAGTACCCCTTGCAGATTTTCATTTTTGGTACAAAAATAATTCAGTAGCGAAGGCCAATTTTTTAGCATAATAATTCTGTGGCCAATCAATGGGTTAAATATTAAGATGAAATATGTGTTTGAACTCGTACGTACGCAATGTGAATTAAGAGTAAACGATAAACAAACACTAATCTTTCAAGAAAGGCTTACAAATACATTGGATATTGTATAAATCTTTCTTGAAAGAATTGAATTTTGTAAACGGACAAAAATATGTATTTACTACGTTGTTACAGAGTATTTGAGTTATGCTATATTCATTACCTGGTCGAACACTTGATTTCATGCGATAAAAATATCCCATTTTAAAAGCTATATGTTAATGGCGAAAGTGGAACTACGTCCAGCGGGGATTATTTGGTTCGTCTACACGTGCCGCTCCACGTGCCGAAGGAGGTCGCCAGGCGAAAGTGTCGTTTTCCCCCATTACATTGGCGCCAAACTGCCGGAAGGTAGTGGCAAAATACATGTAATTTCTCTTTATAACTTGTGCCCTAGCATCTTTCAAAATTTGACCTAGCGTACCGAAGTCCCGTTTTAACTCTACCGTTTTGCATTTCGTCTGTCTGTAAATTTGTTTGTGCGTTCCGTTTCAAGATGGTGGCCTTTTTAATCATTTAGTAAAGATTCTTTTTTTTTAAATGTGAGATCTTCGTGTCTTTTTGGACTTTCTTATTCGCATTTTTTTATCTGCTGAAGAAAATTTTAAAATGTGAACATTTCTTTGCAGAAATTATTGAGTGCATCCTCATTTAAAAACTTTAAAGTTAAAATTTGTTCCTATGCTATCTACAACGGTTGGTCACTTAGCAACTCTTAGAATACACCAAGAACATGTAATTGTCTATCTTGTTTTGCAATTATAATTATTAACTCTACCGAACCGGATAGGCGAAATATATTTTTTAAATAATGTTATCTAACGAAAGTATCGTCTGTAAATGTACAGCGCCATGACTACAAAATTGACCTGTAACATCTGAAGACTTTTTAAAATGTCATTTAATACAAAAAAGATTGTGTTGGAAAATAGTTTGAATTACGTCTAATAGTGCCCCAAGCCATATCAATTACAAATCTTTTTAGTGCTCTTTTTATAGCTGTTGACGCAACTAAATGCATCTCCCTCTAATCCAACCTGCTATCCAAATACCTGTCCCTATCTGGCAGTGTGTGGCCAATTTACATACTTGTTGACATTTGCATCAATAAATCATAGCACAATCAGTCTAATAATAATACATTCAATGAAAACAAATAACTTTGTGTACACCACTATTTAATTAACAATATCGACGTTTCAAAAACTATGTTTTCTTCGTCCGGATAATAAGTTAATAAAAAATAACAAAAGACAAACAATTATAGACAAATTAGAACATAGACGACAACACATATAATACAGTTTGTTTATAAGAAGTTATGGATACCTACTAATATTTCTAACGATTCCAAAAGAATTTTTGAATTTGATTTGATTGATAAGTAGTAGAAAATTATAAACATACTTTTTGGGACGCGAAGTTCACTAATTACTGTTCACAGAACTAGTAGTATAAATCTATATTTTTGAAATTAACATTATTGTGTATTAAATTCTTATTGAAAACTTTCGTATAGATCTTCTCAGTTTATAGCGTTGTTATTTCATTTATATTCCTTTGTGACTGTCACTGAAACGAGCACAAACCATATATTATACATTAACTTCTTTTATCTCTGAGATTATGACATGCTAGGCTATTCTCAGTTTTTCGTTCGCCTCCTCGAACACAACTAATAAAACAAACTTCTCTCCTCCGCTTACAAGAAATGTGAAAGTGGCAAATGTAATGACGCTAATAAAAATTCAAGTTTATTTTTACATTTGAAATAAATGTAACCTAACAACCTTTAGTATTGTTAGGGTCCTTTCACATCATTCCTTTGCGGCTCTCGGCGTTTTATGCTAATTCGACCTTCACCTTCCAACAGCGGTTGAATTATTACAGAAACTGTGAGTTCTTTTATTGTATTGTTACGATATGTTTAGGGCCCTTACACATTAGTTTTAATCTTTGGTTCTTCTCGACAATTGAGCGTTGTGTTTATAGGCGAATGTAACTTGTCTCATGTCACGTACCATTTGCTGTATTTCGGTACTGTTCTAATTGCTATTGTAGACCCATATTCTTTATTCTCTGCGAATCAATTTGTGGACTGTACTCAATACTTTAAATACATATGGAAGTTGGTAAAGATTGTGATATTATAAAGGACTGGACGGGCTTGTTGTAAACCACTTGTCGAAGACCACTTGTCTTCTTATATTCTTGTTGATAAGAATCGTTCTTGTGGCCTTGAGGGATACTGATACAATGCACAATCACACACAAGAGATTCGAAATTATACACAGGAGTACCAGGTAGTCACTGCCCTGATTTCTTAATTGAGTCATTATTAAGTTGCACTTCTAGATCAATTCGTTTTTCGTTGCACGGTTTTCATTCATTCACTATATACAGAGTATTGCACCCACGCTCTGTTCAGCTGGTATAAACAAACTTTATTACTATTAGACTGATTGTGCTATGATTTATTGTTGAAAATATCTACACTTATGTAAATTGGACACACACTGCCAGATAGGGACAGGTATTTGGATAGCAGATTGGATTAGAGGGAGATGCATTTAGTTGCGTCAACAGCTATAAAAATAGCACTAAAAAAGATTTGTAATTGATTTGGCTTGGGGCACTATTGGAGGTGATTCAAACTATTTTCCAACACAATCTTTAATATTTTTTTTGTATTAAATGACATTCTAAAAAGTCTTCAGATGTTACAGGTCAATTTTGTAGTCATGTGACTGTACAGTCACTATCGCTAGATAACATTATTTAAAAATATATATTTCGCCTACACAGTTCGGTAGAATTAATAATTATAATTGCAAAACAAGATAGCCAATTAAATGTTCTTGGTGTACATTCCAAGAGTTGCTAAGTGACCAACCGTTGTAGATGGTATAGTAACAACATTATCTTTGCATAACTCACACAAACAATGATGTGTATTATTAGTAAATAATTGGCGCAGTTCAGTGATAAATTACGGGATATTATAATTACGGAATTAGTGAAGCTGAAAGTATTAATCAAAAAAATATTAACATCTAAGTGACCAGCTCAGGTATTGGGGCCCATCGAAGCCAGAGTTAAGTTAGCCTCTCAGAAACTGGGTGTACTGTACAGGGCCCGCAGATACTTTAATAGTACACACCTGCTAACCCTGTACAAATCGCAAGTGCGCCCCACGGTTGAATTTGGCACCTCTGGTCTGGGGCCCCAAAATACCTAAAAAACCGGTGCATAGTCGGGAAACACGCCAAACATGCGCCCAACATTTGTACATGGTTGACATTATTCACATGAGAACAGGTCGTTTCTACGACTCGTTCTTGAGTTCAACAGCTCGGCTGTGGAACGATTTGCCGGCCTCTGTGTTTCCTCCCTCCTACAACATGGGTCTCTTCAAGACCCATGTTTACTCCTCCCTCTCCTCAAAAACACTCCACACAGCATCTTAGGATGTCAAAGGCCCTGAGGGAAAATAGTTTTCCTCAGGGCCTCCTGTGTGGAGTTAATGTAAAAAAGAAATCGGAAATGTTGACTTTCAAAAATAAATATCGTCAATTTTCTTTATAATATGATTGTATTTTTGTTAACAAATGTAAGACGATCAGAAATTTATCTTTAGAATGAAAATCGTTATTAAACTTAAAAAATCGAAATATCTGGCAAAAATTTAAACAAAAGAAATACAGATATGATTTGAGATTCTCACGGCCAAACGTATTATACATTCACATTTAAATTATTTGATTGAAATCTGGGGAAACACATGTGAAACATATATAAATGAACTACAAGTAATACAAAACAAGTTAATCAAAAAACTATTTCACTACAAGCCTAGAACATCCACAAAAAAGTATACACAGAAACAAAACTATTAACATTAAAAAAACTGTATGAATACAATACATGTCTCCTTATATACAAAATAAACAATAAACTCATACATACAAACACAGAATTCATTAAAACATCCTAAGTACACAAACACTTTACACGACAACACGATAACATACAATATTAAACACCATCCACACAATCCATTGGTTACGAGTGGGGCAACTTATATAATTGCCTACCAAACGACATTAAAAAAGAAAAAAAGGTGGGTAAATTTAAAAAAAAATTGTTAATGTATATTCTTGATAAACAGAGTAATGAAATGGAGTAGCGTATTATGGTGTTTTAGTTTGATTTAATGTATTTATTATTTCTGGTCAATATGAGTGAAAATGTAATTTTCTTTTTTACTAGAATAAAAAAAAAAAAATATTATCGTGATTTATTAATAGGGTATTGCACCGTGTTGCACTACCCCCTCCTTTAGCCAACGTTTCTTTTTTATACATCTGCCCTGATAATGTACAATGTACACTATATTAGGTACATTGTACATTACACACCCCAAAAAAACACGATTAATTCAAATATTCAATTATTAATGTCTATACCCCAAGTGGTTCGCTACGTTTGGTGATTTAGCAGGGGTGCCCGGGTTCATGGGGTGAGGTTTGTCTAGGCGGATGGCCAGGACACACTGAACCCCAGATTCCTACCCATCCCTTAAACCCTTTTCCTTCCCAGAACTCTCCTACCTGTCCTTTCCTTTCCTTAAAAAAAACCCTCCACACAGCATCCCCAAAGACGACATAGGCCCTGAGGGAAATTGATTTCCTCAGGGCCTCCTGTGTGGAGCTCATGTAAAAAAAAAATAAATAATTATTTTCCGATTATGGGAAAGGAACTAGGAACTTGCTTCATCATTTGTCTTGATTGTTCACATCACCATTTCCAATTTTGAAAATGTAGCTTAATTTCATTGCAAATTTGAGTTCATTGAAGATGCATAATTTCACGCAGTAATAATAACTAACGCACATCATCACAGACAATCGAAACTATTATAACCTATCTCCCAGCACTAGGTAAATAATTACATCTATTCGTTACTTTGTACGTGATGCAACCTTTGTGGTTGTAGGTATGCATTAGGAATATAGGAAAATACATGCATAAATTGCAGCCACAACTCCATTGTTACTATCTGCTTATAAATAACGTTATTTGTAGGGTCCTTCCACACCAGTTTCCATCACGATTGTCTAGGCTAGGTTTCTAGGCTTCTATGTTAATTCGACCTTCACCTTCACCTTCCGACCGTTCCGAGCGCATGCGGCCGATTTGTTTTCGCATACCCGGAGCAACATTTCCATTTCATTATGCATAATCCGATACAGGCTGAAGCTAGCTTTTATAAATTGTTCTCTCTCTATTTCCTTTTCTTTGCACCCGCTGGTTCTAGTTTCATTTGCACGCTGGTTATGTTATCAAATGCGATATTGTATAAGAGTACAGTTATATAAAATGTTATATATCTCTAGCCCCAGAATAAACAAGGAAGTTGTTTCACAGAATTTGAACAATTCTTATTTATAGTACTCTAGCTGGTTCCCGGCATGCGTTGCAATGTAATATTAAAAAAAAAATTGTTTCTCCCTGCATGTCCTTTCCCGTGCATCCCCGTTCCTCTCCCGCGTCTAGCGTTCCTCTTCCACCTTCCCCGCCTTCCATCTCCCCTTTCCCGCTCCCGCCAACCCCTCTCTCGCGTTCCATATATTCAATCCCAGTACATTCCGTTTTCAAACAGCTCGAGTGCCATCTATTACAATTTTTTTTTTCAAATTCTCATTTTTCATATACATATTACAAATATTCTTTTTGTGTATTTGGTACCTAACGCAGGTGCCTATTTAAAATATCCGTAATTCTTGACTCGATTCCAAGTATTAGGCGAGTGCTTCAAATAATTTCATTAATGAATGGCGTATCGAAAATTGAATTTTGAATTAACAATCGATAGTTTGCAAATTTCTTTCTCAAATTGTGGCATTTTTGACAATTTTGTAAGAGATTTTGTAATGATTTAAAAAACTTTTGATGTATTGTCGTGTGGTTGTAATAATCCAGAAATCTTCGCAAGGACGAAGAGAAGGTATTTTGAAAGTTTAAAACATTTCATATGCTTAATTAATTTAGCAATACATAGACATTTCCCAACTTATACATCCCCAAGCAAACATAGTTTTATTTTTATATATATAGATATTACGTAAGACCATAGAATATCAGCAGTTAATTTCGCTTGAACTTGATTAATTCCACTTTAATGTGAACGGTCCTTAAAACTCAACTAATTAATGTATGAGTAAAAGTAATAAAAATTAAGAAACCGTGTGGAGAGTAGAGAGAAATTTTGAAATCAAGAATTATACGTTCCCGAATTATAATTGACTGTTAATAAAAGTTTAACGAAAAAATAAGCAAAAGTAGTTTTAAAATAATTTATGATTTATGTTGGCAAGGAATTATGAAGTGTTTTAATTTTACATTTGTTGTTGTGATTATGTACTCTGTTTTGAGTATGAGTTGTGATTATTATGTATATATGCTCTATCTTAATTAAATTTGATGTACCTGTGTAGGTATTTGAAAACTTTTCAATTACCTTATACAGTTTTTTACATTATGTATGTGTGTTCGTGACCTTTCATACAAAATGTCCTTTCATATGACATGGAACAAAAATAACAGGCTGAATTATTTCGGGTTTTATGCGCACTATTAGCAGCAATAACGGACTAAACGAGTAAAATGTACCGAGTAAATGTACAGTAATAGGCACCTCTGTATACATACGACATAATTAAAATTGTTGATCTAGCACCTATACATATATAAGAAATAATTGAAGTTGTAGATCTAGCACCTATACATATATAAGAAATAATTAGGTGTTGATCTAGCACCTATACATACGCAAGAAATAATTAAAGTTGTAGATCTAGCACCAATACATACATAAGAAATAATTAAAGTTGTTGATCTAGCACCTATACATACGTAAGAAATAATTAAAGTTGTAGATCTAGCACCAATACATACATAAGAAATAATTAAAGTTGTAGATCTACCACCTACACATACATAAGAAATAATTAAAGTTGTAGATCTAGCACCAATACATACATAAGAAATAATTAAAGTTGTTGATCTAGCACCTATACATACAAAAGAAATAATTAAAGTTGTAGATCTACCACCTACACATATATAAGAAATAATTAAAGTTGTAGATCTAGCACCTATACATACATAAGAAATAATTAAAGTTGTTGATCTAGCATCACTTATAAGCGGTAGTTTAGTGTTTTATTGTCCTTGTACGAATAAAGAAAATGTGCGACCCAAAAGAAAGAACCGTTGTAATTACTGCGAACTTGAACAATGTGTCCCCATTTTGTTTGGCGTGCAAAAAGCAAAGTTGGCCGCACCAGTTATCAGCGCTTGTAGGTTTGGGAACAAGTAGGTACACAGATTGCTAATAAATTACCATTTCGTAACACTTGCTTGTAGAATAAGTGGGACAGGGCAGGGAAAGTGCCGAGGAAACGCTTTTACCGCTTGGTTTGGAGTTCTTCCACGAATGAACGTGATAAAATCAATACCTAAAGTCGGGACAAAATGTTTTCAAAACATCTGACAAACATTGGGGCACGGCCGCAATGTTTTTATTTACCCTGACCTAAGCGTTTACAAAAAGTGTACGTGTTATTGCCGGAGTTTTCAACGATAGTTGAGTCTAACTCAGTAACTATTCAGAAAGTGTGTGTAAAAGTTATTTGTCACAAAGGAAAATCAAAGTAACAAAAAATCGTATTTTTAAATAATTAAACGAACAACCCGTAAAATTTTCTGAATATTAAATTCGATGATGCTAACTAGGAAAAAAGGCTGTCGAAAGTGAATACAAATGCACCAATATACACAACCCTGAATATGTTTCGACCCTCAACCTCTAATTGCGCTAAACATATTATAGGATCAAAATTTGCAAAAATTTGTTTCGATTGTTTGTGAATGGTCAGTTTTAAGTTTAATATTCATCTTAATCTTCTTGTGGTGCATTACCCTATCGAAGGTTGGCTATCATTAGGGCAAACATCACCCTATGCCACTGCAACAACACATCGGAACTACACTTGAACTAGTCAAGTATACAGTAACAGTGATGGATCCCATTTTTCATAATTTTGTCATAATTTTTCCCTATGTTATTGGGTGAATGCTCTACGCGTCAATAGTTTTTTTTAATGAGCGTTTAATGCAAGTCCTGTAGTCCTTGTTCTACCGGTATTTCAATGGAAGAGGCACCGGGGAACTAGCATCATTGATTTCTTCGGCACCGGTGCACAGACGTGAAACACGCCAAATGCGCGCCCAACATTTGTTACACGAGAAATGGTCGCTTCTACAACACAAGAAAAAAGACCCTCCACACCGCATCCCCAAAGATGACATAGGTCCTGAAGGAAAATATTTTCCTCGGGGACTCCTGATTGAAGCAAATGTAAAAAAAAATAATTTTTAATATCTTTAGAATCCGGACACGCATTGCCAAAATCGGATACTTAGCAACCCTGCTCCAAAGTAAACCCTTTTCCGAATTGACCCGCGCCCTTTGTCCTGGCTTTATTTACTCACCGAGTTCGTACTTTCGTGTTTACAAGTCAATAAGAAGAAAATGAATATTGTGTTCCACCGTTAAAAACCCTCTTTAACCAGATGTCGTTCGTTCTCTTGGAAGATAAAACAAATCCTAGATAATAATGAATTAGTACACACGGTTTTTTTGCCTAATGGTGTTCTGTAAAATAATGGCGACAAAATTGCCGTGTAAGGTAAAATGCTAATTTAGCTGTATTAGCATTTGCGTCCGGTGGTTATGTAAGATAAATATTCTTTGTCTCGAAATTTCTGTTAACATCGTAGTTCCAGTGACTGTTTTTTTTTTTTTTTTAATTGCCGGCAACCCGGGCGTTTATTACAATAAAAATATAATACAAGAAAAGTATGTAACCCGTCTCACTAGACGATGTCTGTTCTGAGACGGGTACATAAATAGGCGTGCATGAACATATTAATACACAATTAGCATATAAAAACATATTAATTATATAAACACATACACACAAACATAACATACATACACACATACATACACAAACGTATACGCATGCATGCAGTATTCAGTTTTATTAAATTTGAGAGTTTAGCCAGCATCTAAAAACAATAACATTTCAGCAAAATAATATAAAGTATTAAACTAGACATGGGTAAAACATAAGCAATATTAATAAGAAAGCATAAATCTCTAAAAATTTAAATATCGCATATATGTAAATAGAGAATCAGGATTAGACTAAGATGGGATTATTAGTAACTTGGTGATGCATTCCCTTTTTTTGTGTAGTAACCAAGTGTTGAAATATTTATAAAACCCTTTTAGGTTTTTTTGCTTCAAGCAAAAAGAGGTTTCTTTTAGGAATGTGTTGTAAATGAGAGGTGCGAGGTAGGATTCGTGCTTTTTGGCAAAGGTTGATTTAATTTTTGGGACAAGAAGTTGATTAAGCGTTTTTGCTCTTGTATTTTGTGGGTGAGTTACGTGGCATGGTGAGGATTTTATGCAGTTAATTTGAATGATCTTTTTAATGAATAGTTTCCTTATATCTAGTATGTTATTTGTAATTAGGAGATTTTCCGTTGGATGCAGATAGGGTTTTTTGAACATGATCCTAATTAATGTTTTGTGAGTTGAGTTAAGCGGCTTAATGTACTTGTCAGCGGCTCCCCCCCAGGCCGAAATACCGTAAGTTAAAAGGCTTTGACATAGAGCGTAGTAAACATTTTTTATTTGTTTTGGTGACATGATGTTCCTTATCGTTTTAAAAATGAATGATAGTTTTCGGATTTTCTTTATGAGTAAGTTAATATGACATTCCCAGTTTAATTTATGGTCCACTGTTAAGCCTAGATACTTGACATTATCTGTATGTTCTATTTGTTCGCTTTGATGGTTTGAGGTAACATAAGGGTGGAGGTATAAAGGCGAAAGGGTTTTTGGTTGCCCAGTACTGGTTTTGCTGAATGTTAGGTATTTTGTTTTAGAGATGTTTAAGGTCAGTAAATTATTGTCGAGCCAATTTTTTATTTCTAACATGCCGGTTTCCGCACTTTTGAATGCCTTTTCCCAACTTGGAGCTTTGAATAGAATTACCGTGTCATCTGCGTAACTGATAACCTTATATTCGATAGACGCCATTTTAATATCGGTAAGTTCATTTATGTAAATGAGAAATAGAAGAGGACCTAGGACGCTACCTTGAGGGACACCATACTTGATTTCTTCCGGATCACTGTAGCATTTATTAAGTTCTACTATTTGTTTTCTATTTTTAGTATAGCTAATGAACCAGTCGAGCGGCGGTCCATTGATACCATTATTTTTAAGTTTCTCGTACAGAATGTCGTGAGAGATAGTATCAAAAGCCTTGGCCAGATCTAGAAAGACTCCGATTACTTTGGCTCCTTCATCTGTGTTTTTAACAATGTAATTAGTTAATTCAGATATAGCCTGTTCAGTTCTCATTTTAGCTCGAAAACCGAATTGACAATTTGAGAGTAAGTTATGTTTATCGAGGTAGGTTAATAGTCTTTTTTTCATTGCTTTTTCCAGGACTTTCGATAATGAATTTAGTAGTGAGATAGGTCTGTAGTTAGAAATTAGGGTTTTGTCTCCAGATTTGTGAATTGGCTTTATAATGGCAATTTTTAGTTTATCCGGAACGATCCCTTGGCTGAAACTTTGATTGAATATGTGCAGAAGAGGTAAAGCAATATGTTCATGCAGATTAATCAAAATTTGGTTTGAGATTTTATCCGGGCCCGGAGCGCAATGTTGCTTGAGAGATAAAATAAGTTCAGAAATTTCTTTTTTATTAAGTTTATATATATTAAACGAGTGTATTGGTTGTTTGGGAGGGCTGTATTTGGATGACAGTTGTTTTGTGTTGTGGTTATTGGTGAGTATTTTGTTTGCTAGATCTGGGCCTACGTTAGAAAAATGAGAATTAATATAATTTGCCATTTTGTATGGTTCGTTGTTTGTTTCAAGGATTTCACCATTAATTGACAATTTATTAATATTATTGCACTTTTTAGATTTTAAATAAGCTGCTTCATTTATGACTTTCCAGGTTTTTTTCGGATCATTTTTGGCTTTTTCAATTTCATTTCTGTAAAATTTAAATTTGGCTTGCTTAATTAATTTGTTACAGAGATTTCTATATAATGAATATTCGTGATTTAGTTTACTGTCGTTTGGGTTTTTATTTACTCTCATGTGCATCATGTTACGCTTATGAATACTTTTTACTAGCCCTGCTGTAATCCATGGTTTTATTTTCAATGTTTTATGAGCGTTGTTTTTGTGAGTTCTGTGTGAGGTGTGTTTGGAAGTGTACATTTCCAGTGTTAGTAGGAAAGCATTAAGAGCTTTGTTCGGGTCTTTTTCTTTTAGTGTTGAAGTCCAGGATTCATGACTTATTTCTGTCCTAAGTGATTTAAAGTCTATAACGTGATGTGTGGTATTTGTAGGCATTTTAGTTTTTTTTTCGATGTTTGATCGAATGCCGAGTGAAGTAGTGTAGTGATCAGTTACTGTTGTATGAATGATGGATGAAATGGTTATTTTTTTGGTTTTAGCAAAAATATGATCAATGCAAGAATTCGACTCAAGGGAAGTTCTTGTGGCAGAGTTTATAGTTGACTTAAGGCCATAGTGACTTAAAAGACTTAGGTATTCGTTAGTTTTCGGATTGCTATTGAGAATGTTTACGTTCATGTCACCCGCTAAGATGAGTTGTTGGGTGTTTAAATTATCATCCAGAAGTTTTTGAAGGCAATTTAGGAAAGGAGTTAGATTTTTAAAGCATGGAGGTCTATAAATAGCAAAAACGGATAGATCAGATCCTAGGGATATTTTGATGCAATTTGCTTCCGTTAGGTTTATTTCAGAGATAGAAGGATTTAGCGACTCTCTAACGAAGATAACTATCCCATCATTTTGGTTAAGTTTGGTAGTAGTATGGAAAGTCGAATATTCAGGTAAGTTGATGTCGGTGTAAGAGTCGTCTGTCCAGCATTCACTTAAAATTATTATGTCAAAGTCGGAGTCAAGGTCTTGTAAAAGAACTGTAAAGCTGTCAAAGTTCTTACGAATGCTTCTAATGTTTTGGGAGATAATATTTAACGAGTTAGTTGTGTGAAATACTTTGAAATCTTGTGTATTTTTGAATACATGTTCTTCATTATTTGGTGGTTCAAAATCTATATTAAATATTGAATCCATTTGTAATATATGGAGTTACATATATATTTAAAAGTAACAAAGAATGTGATCAATTAGATAATACGCTGTAAATCGCCAACATGTTTGATGTTTATTATTTTAGAACTAATGTCAGAATTTTTTTTGGTGAGGATTTTATTGTTTTTAAACCACGTAAAAAGATAATTATTCTCTTTGGCTTTTAGCTTGGTCTTCCACAGTAGCTCTTTGAAGTAAGGGGTCAATAGTTCGCCTACAAATACGTTGTTCTCTCTTGCGTGTTTGCGGAAGTTCAAAACTGTCTGTTGGATCTTGTTATTCAATTTCAATTATTTTAACCAATATTTTAATGTAAAAATGGTGAGATATTTATGTTTGAAGTATTTGAGACGAGATGGATTTATCGATCCTCCATATCAGATGGTTGGTTACATGGCAAATTACACAGGCGTGAATTTCAAGTACAAATATTATTACGTACGGATGAAATTACACTTGGAGAGAATTACATCTACATGACGCGGAAAAGCGGTGATATTTTGAAACAAAAAAGAATTTTTGTAAAATTATTAAAATTTTTAAGCAAAAGTGGCGGAAAATAATTTTTTACATGAAATCGAAAAATTAGTAATCGATTTATTATAATATAGTATAGTTATTATATGTATAAAGTAGCAAATTTCGAGTTTTTCTCATGAAAATCGCTAAAAACGTTGATGCGTTATAAATTTGTGTAAGTGGAGTTAAAAAATAGGTTCCACTTTTGTGTCAGCCCAGTTATTCCGATTTTACCCCCAACGCTCTCGACGCTCTAACGCCGACCGACCGGAAACTACAAAATCGCAAGTGGAACCCGTTTTGACGAGATATTGGTGCGCACTAGCGCTTTAAGCCGCCGCTACCCGAATTTCTACCGATTTCTTACCTATGTACCTTAAACATTTGAAGTTTTTAAGCTCTTAAAAAAATATGTTATTTTTTAAGATAATATCTATATCTTTACATATCTACACATTCCACACGCCGAAACGCAAATTATTTGCAATTCCCTAGATAGAAAAAAATCGCAAAGTATGCTCCGAAAATTATTATAAATACGTTCATTTCACTTATTTTAGAAGTTCACAGTCTTTCTTTAAATGCTATTTTAGACATTCCCCACGAGATTTTTACTATATTTACGAGTCGTGAGTATTTTATTAAACATTTTCACAATTTTCGCTTCAATTTTATCGTTTTAAACATTAGCACGCTCTCTCCAACATTCGTAATTGCTTATCTCTCCATCTTCTTCTTTTTGAGCGGGGGTATGGCGCCTTAAGTAATAAAAGCTCCGTAGCATGACGAATTTCGCGCAAAAATTCGCGTTATCGCAACGCAAATGATCCGCGATGACCGCGATCCACGGATATTGTAAAAATGAATTCTCTCGCGAAAGGTCGTGTCATCCTCGCTGTAGGCCACAGGTTACACTGTGTTAGCAATCGACTGCCTCGAACCTCCCACAATCCGCAGTCACACGTGCGTCACTATTTAATTTAGTTTATATCTCTTGTCTGCTTGCGGGCGCGGCCGTAAATATCCCGGACAGTTATAAACGTTCTAACTCGTCCGTAAAACCGTAATGCGATGACGGGATGTGTAAATGTGACTGCAGAATGAGGTGTTTTACAATAATAATCCTTTATTCCAGAACGTGATGTTGGGGTAGTACAGTAGGTTGCGTAGCTTCAACCGTAAACATATCGTTGTACTGCTCACAGTGCTCATCCCAAGGTAGATCAAGGTAGATGCTCTCAGTATCGCCCTGGCGAAAGATCGCCATTCAGAATAGAAACGCACATATGATATCCTTGATAATTAATATGTGACGGCCGGCCTAGTCCAGCAGTAAAGCTCTCGACTCACAATCCGAAGGACGCGGGTTCGAACCCGGCATGCGCAAATAAATTTTATGTGATTAATTTGTGTTATTTCACCATTTATTCATTTAAAATAATATATAGTATATTTGCGGCACGTTTCAGAGTGGAAGCTCCCATCAGTATCGCCCTGGTGTGAGACCACCATTCAGATTTGAAACGTTGCTTGAAGTGGCTTTAGCCATGTTTAGTGACCAGATCTGAATAGCCAGATACTTCCCCACCTTCCTCTTCCCTATCTCCTTCTCTTACCCACTACCTTCAGCCTCACAACATATCCCAATTGGAGATGCCTTAGTCTCACTGGCTCCAGACGGGAGCAGTTGGGACTCTTGTGCGGTATCAACTGAAAAAAAAAATATATATATCAGGGGAAGTAGGTAGTTAAGAAGTCCAGCTCCGATTTATAATATGTTTACTAGCAACTCGCAACACGTTTCTGTGGCTAACGAAACACAACGCCATTACCCAAACTTTATAACCAACGCCATCTGTTAATTAGCATCATGTCAAATCCACATCGCCCGCTTGCCAGCCCGCTTCCTTTATTTATATATTTCAACCAATTAACACAAAACCTCGACAAATTATATACCTAAAAACCCTCCTATTGAATCACTCTATCTATTGGTGAAAATTGCATGAAAATCTGTTGCGTAGTTTAAAAGATCTAAGCGTCCAGAAAGCGGGAGCGACTTCATTTTTTACTATGCAAAGATATTTAAATACTTTACACAATGTTGTTAACTTGATAAACGACACACACCCGACCTGTCACGCGTAACCCCAAATTATCAATGGCAGGTTATTCAAACAGGTGCACCGCACACATTCGCGCTCTCATCCTTGCATTACCTCACTCTTCCAAACTCACCTATACATACTACATAAAATAAAACGTTTGAATTTATTTTCAACTGAAAATAAAGGCTACATTCTTTCGAGCGATAAAGATGAATTCGTCTTTCAGAGTAAATTAAATAACTTTATAATTTAATTCATATTTCCACAAAAAAAAAACTTTTTCACAAGCCTGTTATGTTCGAAATAAATTTTATTGTCGTAACATGAAAGCAAGACTACATTGTTCACATTTCTTCACATTGATTCGTGAATGGTGAACTCAATTTTCATTGTGATGATTCACTTTTTATCTTCGTCACTGACATCGCAGCCTTACTTGTCTCCCGTCCTGTTTTGCGAAGTTTAAAAAATAATAATTTATTTATTTTATTTATTTATTTATTTATAAACATACATATTTCAAAATGAAACAATACAAAATGGTCCTTTGTCTATCCAACTGGGAAGGATTCCCGTTTCAGGATAGGCAAATTGCATTTTTAGTTCATAATATTCTTAACTGTCCAAATAACTATTGAGAACATTAAAAATTGCATCCTGAGCGTAGGAATAGATTCTTTATGTCCTTGAAAGAGTCGCAAAGTTGCGATTATTCTAAGTTTGATTTGGAGAAAATTAATAATTGCATTCAGGAAAGTGAATGGTTTCTTATGAGAAATCGCAAGGTTGAGACTCTTTCCAGGTCATTTCGGAGAACAATTACAGTTTTATATTTGAAAATATGGTATTTAAAAAAATATAGTTTTTAACTAAAATGTTTAAACATTTACTAAGTATTTAGAAATTACAAATTTATAAACTTATATATGACAGTGAAATCCCAATGTATTTATAACAATTGAAATGATATAAAGTACTGCAATTTAAATTTTTTTTTTTTTTTTTTTTTATGTTTCCCAAGTAATGTAATTTACATATTTTAAAACCCGAATATATGGTATATAATATTTATAAATAATATACAAACCAGAATATATAATATTTCCCAAGTAATGTAATTTACATATTTAAAAACCAGAATATATGGTATATAATATTCATAAATAATATATAAACCAGAATATATAATATTTCCCAAGTAATGTAATTTACATATTTAAAAACCAGAATATATGGTATATAAAATTTATAAATTATATATAAACCAGAATATATAATATTTCCCAAGTAATGTAATTTACATATTTAAAAACCAGACATATGCATTCCCAATGTAATTTTGACTATTTAATTAATATAGAGAATATCCCAGTTTAATTACATTTGTTTTATAGGCAAGTTTGAAAAGGCAATATTGAAAACTTAAATTTTTGAAATGGATAGTCATTATTATACAAGAATCAACAAAGAGAGCAAAATATTTGTAAGTTTAAATTAAATATTAACAAAAACGGATATCAAGTTATCAGGGGCATAAAAAAAAATAATAATATCATTTTTAGAAATTAATAAAAGTAACTTTCTGATTCCTCTAATGTACAGAAATAGCCTCTGTGTTACAATTTTTGATAGTACATATTATTTTACTCATAATTTATTTTTATCATTAGTACAACTTTTTAAAATATTTTTTATACCTTTTTTTGTAACCTAGTAACTTTTTGATTGAAGAAAACAATATTAAAAAAATACAGATAATATTATACAATCTATATTATACCAGCTAATAAGATGAGTACTTACAAAATTCTTATGGATTAACGTAAACCTGATAGTACCTATTATTAGGTAAGTAAGTTTGTGTGAGCATATGTTCGCTCTCGACTCTCCCCATGTCCAGAAGCCAATTGCTAACCCATTTGCGCAGAGTGCTTGCACTTTTCAATTTCCATGCATCGGGTACGAGGTTGAACAATTTTGGCCCTAAGTAAGAATATTGTCTTTGGGCATGTGATGTGTTGGTATTTGGTGGAACTACTGGATTCCTCCTTGCATGACGGGTGTTGTGGAGATGATCAATGGATGAATAGTGGTGTCGATGTTTTTGTGTATGTAGAATAGTTTTTCTTATGTAAAGTTGCCGTACGTCAAGAACTCGTATCTCTTCAAATAATAGATCACTGGGATACCTGAAAGGTTTCTTAAGGATGACCCTTAGAAGTGATTTTTGTGCTTTTGCTAAGGGATCAAGTATTGTTTTCGAACAGCCGCCCCATCCTAAGGATGCATATTCTAGCAAGGAATTACACATGGCATGGTACATTTGTTTCAGATCTTTTACGCAAAGAATATTTCTAACAGACATGAAAAGATGAGTAAGTTTTCTGATCTTAGTGGTGGTAGAGTCTATGTGTTCCTCCCATCTCAGAGATTTATCTATTATGATTCCTAGATATTTTATGCTATCGACACATTCTAAGTTATTGCATTTACAAGTGGTTAGGTCATTACAGTGGTGTATAATGATGTTGTGTGTTTCTTTTGGTTTTCCTGCTTGTGTTGCACTGAAACGGATGTATTTGGTTTTATCTAAGTTGAGGGTGAGGAGATTATTGTCTAGCCATTGTTTGACCTTGTTTAAACCTACTTCTGCTTTATTATGAACAATATTCCAGCTTTTGTCTTCATATAGTAAAACTGTATCGTCGGCAAAGGTAATAATGTGGTCGGCAAAGGAACTGTTGCATAGTTCATTTATATATATGTTGAATAAGAGTGGTCCTAGAGTACTTCCTTGGGGTACGCCGAATTTAATATTAGCTGGAACGCTTATAGTGTCGTTGATAAGTACTCTTTGGCTCCTGTTTTCTAAATAGCTACACAACCATTTGAAGAGCTGACCTTGTATACCAATACGCTGTAGTTTATTTAACAGAATTTTGTGAGAGATAGTGTCGAACGCTTTGGCTAGATCCAGGAAGAGAGCAATGCATTTTGTACCTCTATCGATGTTATTAGAGATAATTTTTGTTAAATTAGCAATGGCATTTTCAGTCCCTAAACCTGGACGGAAACCGTATTGTCTATTGGAAAGGATGTTATTGTTTTCTAGATATAGACTGAGCCGATTCTTAACAATTTTCTCAATAATTTTAGATACAGAATTGATCAAAGAAACCGGTCGGTAGTTGTTAATCTGAGATTTATCCCCATTTTTGTGCAGTAGAATAACATTTGATTGTTTTAAATTATTAGGGAAATTTCCAGAGTTAAAGCTTAGATTGCATATGAACGATATCGGTGATGCTATGACGGATTTAATATTTTTTAATAGATTTGATGAGACCTTATCAGGACCGCATGCATTGGATGACTTAAGCTCGTCGATTATTTTCATCACTTCGTGTGACGTAGTTCGAATGTTATCTATTTTGTGACGGAAATAACAGCCAGTTTGCTTCGCGAGATCCTCTTCAGTTGTGTTGTTTTTATCTAAGATTTTTTTTGCCAGTGTGTTTCCCACCGACGTGAAGTAGTTATTTGCAAAATTTGCCATCTTTTTTGGATCTGACGTAATAGTGTTATCAATGTACAGTGATTTGATTTCGGAAGTTTTATTAGTTTTAGTTTTAGTTATATTACGGAATGCTTCCCATAGCAGTTTAGGCGTGTAATTATTTTCGTAAATAATTTTTTTAAAATAGGTTTCTTTAGTTGATACAATTAACTTTTTGCACAAGTTCCTATACTTTTTATAGCGAGTTTGTAATATTATATTATCTGGGCTCCTTTTTGCCTTTTTGTGGAGTTGGTTCCTTTTGTTAATTGACTTGACTAGACCAGGAGTGATCCATGGCGTGAGTTTAAATTGCTTATTAGATATGAGTTTGTTACTCGTGTGTTTAGATATATAATCATGTAACTTTGAGATGAATTCCGTCATTGCTGAATCAGTATCCCTTTGGTCTAAAACGTTTCCCCATTTTTCTGAACTTAAGTCCTGAAGTAAGTTGATGTAGTTTATTCGAGGTATGTATTTAGTTTTGGCAGTGGTGGGAGGCTTATTTTTAAGGCAAAGAGCTGTGGTGTAGTGGTCAGAAATTGTGGTGTGGATAACAAATGAGTCGATATGTTTGATTTTTTTAACGTTGATGTGGTCTAGACAAGATTTACTTGTACCCTGTTCTCGAGTAGGACTGTGAATTGTCTGCATGAACCCATTTTCCGTAAGCATACATAAATAATCTTCGCATTGACGGTGGTACTCAGGAATCGTGTTTATATTTAAATCACCTAAAATTATTTGTCGTTCAAATTGTTTTGAACTGTTGATGAATGTTTGAAGAGAATTCAAAAAAGTGTCAATATTTTGGAAAGAAGGTGATCTGTAGATTGCAAAAATACACAAATTATTGTTCAATACAATTTTCATACAGTTAGCTTGTGATAGTGAAATTTCGTCAACTTGTGCATGTAGTCCGTCTCTGATATAAACTACGATTCCACTGGATTTATTTAAATTTATGTTTGTGTGATGTTCTGAGTAATTGTGAATTACTTTGGAGGTGTATTCTTTATTTATCCAGCATTCCGACAAAATTATGACATCGAATGCGTAATTAAATTGATCAAGAAAAATTAAGAAATCGTCAGGTTTAGATATACTTCTTATGTTTTGATGTATAATTTTTAGGCTGTAAGAGCCCCAATTATAATTTTTTATTTGATTCAGATCATCAATGGTATTCATGTTACAGAATATATCTGAATGGTTACCAATATCACAAGTTAAATCAAACATAATTAAATATTAGTTGAGTGTGGAACAGCGAACCGTTTACCAATAATATATTATTAAATCCATACCTAACGTTGTTGCAATTAGGTGTGTATGGAAATAAATTGACGGTAATTTGATAATATAAAGCAGAATGTTTAAGGACGCTGAAACGCCGTGCAAACAAAATATTATGAATAAATGATAACAATTTAATATTTGTGAATGATAACAAACTATTATACGTAAATGTAAACAAAATATTATATATAAATAATAATAAATTTTTATATATAAATGTTAGCCAAGTATCATAAATAAATGAGCGAGACGGGGTGTACTCATACCTACTTAATATAGTGAAATATGAAATTAACGCTAATCGATTTAAACCTTGGTAAATAGTACAATGAAGACAGGTAAATTCGCTGGTTCGCCGTGTTAACAATTTCATGCATATACCTGAAAACGAGTGAGACGGTACATACCTAGGTAGTGTAATTTGTTCAATTGTATCACATAGATTCAAGTTTTGTTTCATCGGATATACAAATAGCATTAGTTCCCGTAGCTCGTCTGACGTATATCTGTCCTTGTCTCGTCCACGTGTATCTATAGCCTTTCGTGATAGCTGCCTGTCTCGCCTTCCAATACAGTTGTTTGGCTCGAAACGTCAGATGCTCGGAAACGTAGATCCGCGAACTTGGTCCAGCAATTCCAATGTTTGAGGTATTTAATTTGTCTTCCACATTCGGGTTGTTTTTGTTATATAATTTTACATCCGCTAATAGCTGTTCTTTAGCTATATTCGATTTTAGTTTGATTATAATTTCTCTCGGATGAATATTATTTTTTTTTTTTTGCTGCGCGATGAATAGCGTCAATATCTTTGATTTGGATGTTAGACTTAGTTTTTTGGCATATGTTAAAAATGACGTCTTGTAGAATTTCTCCTTTATTTTCCGGGATGCCTCTGATTTCTAAGTTGTTGGCCTTTAGAGCCCGCTCCTGGAATTCGAGACAGTTCTCCAGTACATTAATCCTGGTTTCCAAAGTGATGTTCTTTTTTGTAAGCTCCTCATTCTTTGATTCAATTTCACGGATCCTGCCTAGGAAGTCCTCGTATTGAGCACTCATGAATTGAATGCTTTCTAGAATTTTATTATTTTGTTCGAAGATGTCATTTTGTTTTCTTTCTAGATTCGACGTCTTATCCAAGACTAACTCTTGCAGATCTTCTAAGTTTGACTGGGCCTGAGCGGTGGTGGCCGGTCTTTTGATGTTCATTTTTTTTCCTGGCTCCAAAGGTTCGTTATCGCTGATTGACTCCTGTAGGCTCGAAGCGCCCGTCGTAGCTGTCTTGGTGTTTTTGCATTGTTTACATTTCAGCAGTGCACGCCGTTCCTGAGTGAGTCTACGATAGCCACTCTCAGTGAAGCCCCCACAGGCTAGATGAAATGTGCCTTTGCACGCAGAGCACACAAAAATTGACTCCTCTGTAATCACAGGGTCCGGGCAAATACGGCAGTGCATTTTGTAACTAATTTATGTGCTACCCGCGTTAAACACTTTAGTAATATTAAAATTTATTTTTCTTTCACTGATTAAACTCAGTAGGGACAGTAAATCGATTAAACGAATTTTGTAGAATGTAGACCTTGGTGTCACAAACAGCAATCACTCCCTTTAACTATCCGATTTATGTGTTTTATCACTTAGAAATCACTTTAAAGCAGAGCAAAAATATTACGAACTAGTCACAATGACAGATGTTGTTGTTGTTGAAATTTTTCGCAATATTATTCACACTTTTATCGTGTTCCGAATTTTCATTTTCTACCGATTCAACTGAGCCTATATCGTGTGAGATTGACGCTTTTGTATATTGTACACGTTCACACCTTGATACTCTGATTACTTTGATAGTTTGATGCGGTGATACTGTGTACTGCGGTGCGATTACATGACTCACCGCCTCGGGACGTGAAGAGACAAGGGGACCGTTGTTGTCGTGATTCCTAGAAATCGTGTCTTATTTGACTCTAAAGTCAGCCTTAATCTATTTAATTGAACAAGTGCGCGATGTCGCAACGTTTAACTTCGTATTTATATCATGAAGACATTTTTTCTTTATAACTCTCACGACTCGAGTAACTAGTCTATTATAATGTAATGTAACATTTTCATTGACGAAGATAATATCAACAACTCTCAATGAAAATATGAAACAGACACAGAACATAAATATAAGTAAAATTTTAAATAAACCCCGACACAAAAAAAGAGCTGATGACCTTGCAACGCCTGTACAGATTTTCATGTATTTTATAAATTGTAGCTAAGAACCATCTCGATCACGCCAGCTTTCAAACAAAAAACCGCATCATAATCGGTTCATTCGTTTAGGAGCTACACAGACAGACACACAGACACGTCAAACTTATAACACTTCTCCCTTTGCGTCGGGGATTAAAAAGGTAACGGTCGCTGTCACAGCGAGGTTTACACGCTTCAATAAATTATCCCTAAAAAGATTGAATAATATATTATTATATATATTTATAATTATTAATATTATTATATATATATATATATATATATATATATAATATATTATTATAAAAATATTATAATATTGTTTCCATCATTTCAATGAATCTTCTCTAGATCTAGATTCCTCTTCAGTTAGCGGTCTCCAATTCTTCATATTTTTGTCGTTCCCAATCGAGTTGACCCAGTCCTTTCCTCAGGTATTATGTTATTACAGAAACCACGTCAAATATTATCCGTATAATGTGTAACCCCCTCTATTATCACATTATGTTATATTCCTTCACCTTCCGTCAATTTTTCCCATCTTTCAATTTATTGACATATTCCTTCTTTCCGTGCCAAGAACTTAAAAAAAGACAGAGTAGGCTTCAAGCACGAACGCGCCTTGTGGAACACCTCATTTTCAAGGACTTAACAAAAAAAAAATATTTATACAACGAGTATTATCATAATATTGTTTATTATTATTTGAAACTCTTAATTGTAAATAACTTTGGTCCCCAAACTAAGATAAATAACATTGCTGTGAGTTTTATTTTATAGAAATCACGTAAAGTATTATCTAAATAACATGTAGCTGCTATTTATGTAGATACCGACTTATCATTCATTGATTGATCAGAGCCAACTCTTGATGCTAAAAATAACATCCTATTTGAAAATGACTGCAGTCTATAATCGTAATGTTGCAACCTTCATCTTTCGTTCACATCGACAATTGTCTCCCACACTCGTCAATAGAAATCAATTTGTGTTAACATTACGAACTTTTCTTTTCCGCGTTGTCCAAATTTCAATTCAAACACATCGCGGTCCTTATTGTTTGTGCAATTTAGACATTGTAATGCGCTGCGTGGCTGTCCTGATGATGAAAAAACAATAAAGTCTATGCATCGTTGGTAAGTTACAACACTCATTTTTTTTTCTTATTAAAGAATTAAAAATTATCTTGTCTCACTTTTTGACACATGGATATTTCAAAGCTAAAATGAATTTGCGGGATAAAAATAACTGTGTTTATTCTGTCTTGTCGTTTGTGGTCTCCGTTCGAGAGTTTGCGGTCTCCGTTTCATAAATGTTATGTGAGTTCTGATTTAGATGATTTTCTTTCATTTTGCTGAATCTGAATGTAAAATAGTGTACGCAATCCATAGCTTTACGTATCAGCATAACATTAACTCGACAAACCTTGTAATCATCAGCAACTGTAATGTAAAATGCGTTGAGCAGCCATCTTAATGTAAATGTTTGCTCACCGGATTGCATCGTAGTCCCACGCTCTATGGTTCTTTATTCTCGTGCCCGAACCCGAAACGCAATCTGAATTGCTAAGGAAGGAAGCCATCGTCTGTGAAGTACATAATAATATTTATGGCGTGGAGTTGCGGAGTCAACGGCGCAAGGCCGCGTATTAGCCAATCCATTACGTCATCATCGTGAGCCTTCATGGGCTGGGTGCGGTTTAGGACGATCTCATTGAAATTGTATTTTGTACCAGGCGTTAGACCTAATGCTGTTTTAATAAGCGGTCGTTATTGTTTTTCGATTTGGTTCGGTGATTATTTTGATTACTATTCTTGAAGAAGCCATACCCTTTCCCGTTCTTGGAGTTCCTGTTCAACAAACTATATTGTCGTTAATAATTTCCTTTTTTCCTTTTCTCGAATATCGCTCCGAATCCCTGCTTAATCATATTCTGGTGTTTGGTTTTCCTAATCCTTTTCCGTCAGTTTTTTCCTTCTCCCGATTCGTATAATATTTATTTATTATTTATAATGCCCTAGTGGGCTTTTACGTGAAAATTTTACAATTGATTGCGGTATATATGTGTACGACCCACATCTTCCTTTATTTCAATTGTTTCTTTGTGTAAAAACAAAGTGGGCCTCAACCCTGAGCCTTGCGGAACCTCTCTTTTTTCAAGCTCTAAAAACGCTCTTAGTTAGTTGAAGAACAATGATAATAAATTCTGTTATCACGTCGATATTTAATTTTCTTTATTATTATTTGAAACCCTCGGTTTTAATCTTCGCTTTCGTTCCCAAACGAAGATTAGGCACTTCATTGTTGGGGTTGTTTGGGTTGAAGTCTTTTGAATTCTTGAAGTTGGTGGTTTCTGTTATATCATTTTTCTGTTTATATTCCAATTAATACGTCCATTGACGTATATTGTAGATGTGTGTTTGTTTGTTTTATTGATTTTGTTGTTTCTTTGCAGGATGGGTGAAAATTGGATATGCGAATACGCCTCTTGTGGCTTCAGCTCGACTCGTACTGAAAGTTCTTTCACGACGGGGTAATCGGATAAACTGTCCTCGCAGTGGTGAGTTTCATTAATTAACATTACCATTATTTTGTTGAAGACCACGGTGTCGTGATTATGATATTAGGTACTCCGGATCTGATCCCAATGCAAGTGAAAAATATTGACATTTTATTTCCGATGTCGGTGAGACCCACGCTTTCCAGCTTTTACAAAATAACGTATTTCAGACAGCGTTATCGGTCATCCATCGCTATTTATGGGACAGTTTCACCTCCCGCCACTATTTCCTCCCGATAGCACCATGCTAGCAGGTTTTGTTACCGCTATGATATAATTTATAATACAGCAGACCGTGCTACCTATGAGTTCATCTTTATAAGTAACCTTTTGTAGATATTTAAAACTAACCATTAAATTTTTAGTTAATTAAGTTTAGGGTCCCTTTTCAAAATTAAAAATAGAATATGGAAAGTAAAAGGAAAAGGGAATTAAAATGTATTTTGCAAAATTCTTTGAGCCACTTTACTTAATGCTTCCTGGATAAGCACTGAACCAGTGATAATCAATCTTTTTAAACTGGTGGGCCAATTTATCCATTTTCAATTTTTTCGCGGGCCGCAGGCGGTACATACACTTACTAGTGGCGGACCATGACTTTTCAGTGAGCTAGAGTGGTAAGATTGAAAAATAAGATATTAGAAAAAGAAAATGATTTTTTTTCAATATTTAAATATTTTGTGTGAAGATTTTCAGGATTTTTTCAGTTTGGGGAAGCTCAGCATCCTCAAATTGAAAAATCTTCATACAAAAAATTGAATTTTGGTAAAAAGAAAGCGTTTTCACATCTTTTACTTTAAATGTAAATAATATTGTTATTGTTATCTTTATTTTTGTGTTAAACTACTTATTCTAAACTGCGCCTGCTGTCGTCTATACAGGAATTCCTAGTGAGACAGGCACATCACAATAACCTATGTAACTTAATAAATAAAGATTATAATAATAATAATAATAAACAAAACATAACAGAATAAAAATAAACATAAGCCGTTGAATATTCTTTACCCTATTTCATTGATATTTTATTTAGCCAAATGGGCAGTACTAAAAGGCTTACGAAATGGACTCACGGGCCGCGGGTTGCTCATCACTGACTTAGACTTTACGGTATCCGTTTGGAGTTTAATTAGAAAGATTTTAATTGAATGGAAATACTGTATCAACAAATCCGTTTAAATTTCCCTTCATTATTTCTTACTACACATTCTGCACCTCCGTACCTTTTATTAATTATTCCGACCAACCATTAACTTATTTTTGTCTTGCTTTATACATTCATATGCGTATATTAAATTGGAATTATTTCATTATCGAAAATCTTGAAAGTAAGCGAAGAATCGAATGAAGGAAATAATGCCGAAGAAAAATATATCAATCCTTCTGTTCGCTAAACAACGTTTGTTTCAACCTGTTTGAGTATCAACCCTTATTAATTACGTTATGACGCCTCAGAAAAGTAACACTCCACAAACCTATATTGGATTATCTGTAGTGAAGAGCATCATCGATTCATTTTAATAATCGAATGAAATAAACAGTATCGCTCTACAATATTTGGATGTTCCCCTCAAAGACTACGGCCAAACCATTTTATGCCACTCCCCCAGGGATTATCTGAAATTATTATAGTTTTCGCCCGTGCCCTTGTGGGAGAATTACTGTCGTATCTCCCACCTAGTTTCCATACCCTGTTAGTATTATTTGAAATCGATTATTTTGAAATGGATTTCTCGATTATTCCAAGGTTTATTTTACATCCAAGTTCTATCAAGTTATGAATCCTACAGATACATTATTTTTTAAAGTGTCACAATCATTTTGCCATGATGCCTGGTGAAGAAAATAATAACCTGACGACATAATAAGAAAACAATATGATTTAATATTAAATTACGTTTGTATATTTATCGAAGCGTTGACGCCGGAGAAGAAAGGAACTCTGTTGATATATTTTTCATCTACATACTTTTACGTATTTTTGTGATATTTTTTGTCCTTGAGTAGAAAAGCTCTCCAAGGACAAATGCCTAGTAGAAAACTTTTAAAACTAACAAAAACCAAGTTGTCTGTGTACGATTTGCTTAATTCTTAGATCAAATTATAGAATTTAGAGGAGATATGAATTCTCGATGAAAATATACTTAAAAAAAAACAATTTTAATAGCTAAAAGCTAATATTATGACGTTGTGGTAAATTTAAGTATTTGATCTAAAAGTTATGTAATTGCTTTTATATTTATCCGTCTCAGAACAGACATCGTCTAGTGAGGCGGATTACTTGTAATGATAATATGAAATCAATAAACGCCCGGATTGCAGGCAATAAAATAATTATTATATATGATTTATTATTATTAACATTTATTTTCTTTCTTTCTCTGTAATATATATGTATTTACTTTTATTTGCTTATTATTATTTTTGTTATTTCACTAGTAGCACCTCCACCTAGTAACAACTAAAACTTGGTTTACGCACGTTGTGAACACTTTTAATTGAAGATTTAATATCTATGCACATCCAAATGGCAATTTCATTAATGTAACAATTTTGAACACTCTGTAAATGTTTCAAAAAATAAATATATAAAGTCGTAACGTAATTTCGAGCACGCTGGAGCAACGCAAACTTTTTAACGAGTGAACACAATCCGTTAGATGACCTAGAAATAATCGAGAGACCTCGCAAAGCTAATGGAAAATCGATAATTCCTACAA
The DNA here is from genome assembly GCA_936435175.1 of Glyphotaelius pellucidus. NCBI lineage: Eukaryota > Metazoa > Arthropoda > Insecta > Trichoptera > Limnephilidae > Glyphotaelius > Glyphotaelius pellucidus. The sequence goes on from OW386545.1 coordinate 17,539,165, forward strand.
GTAAGGGTAGCTAAATAACTTGTACGTTTAAGGTTATCTCTGTCTCCTCCATTCTCGTTACTTTCTACTATCTTCGTTCCTGGCTCCCTGGTTCCTGGTTGGGAGAATGAATCCGAGCTCTGTGATTAAATCCAACATAAGGCCGGTTTTCATTCAGCCACAGCTATTTTCTTCGAAATTTTATGCTTTTGAATTCCAACATTATCTTATATCCGTTTTAAATTTGCAGTTGAAAATCTTCTTTAAATTTAAAATGCCAACTGAGTAATACAAGTGAATATTGCTTAAGCATTCATTATTCGAAATATAATTAGTGTTCATAATTAACTTTTTCTAGCCCATTACGATTATTGCAACTGCTTCTTCGAAGTAATGGAGAATCAGCATAATATCTACGAATCATAATTTTAAATGAATATAAGTTGCAATACAAATAAACAATCAATTCATATTATAACCGTGATATCTGTTCATTGCAATATCGCTTTAATTGGAATCTGAAATTCATATTCATCGCTCATTTGTATTCATGCAATAAAGGCGGCAAGTCGCTGGTGTTTATTGCGGGTTCACGCGATGTTCGCCGATTCCCCGAGGTTCAGAGAAATGGTGCCAACAGTCAACATACACCTTCCGAATGAACCGGTTTGCCGCTTTATATCCCGTTCACGTATAAATGACGGTAGAAATCGCATCCAAAGCGGCCATCGCGGGCTCGACCGCTCCGGGCCGAGTGCCCGCGGAAAGTCGCTTTGAAAGTGTGCCGAGGCGGGAGAAAGCTCGCGCTCGGGAAACTTCGGAAACGCCCGAAGCCTTCCGAAGTTTCCCGAACTTGCCCGAATGCACAATCGTGACGCTGCGTGTTTACCCACAAGACGCCATTGAACGTTGATTGAACACGATTGGTTCCGAAACGGCGCTTTTCAGCGGGGCAGCCGGCAGAAGGCAGTGGATTCCAACTACTTTCTTTTGTGAATACATTTTACCGTTTCGTATCGCCGATAAGCGATAAATTTCATTCGGATGAACAGTTCGAAATTTTACTTTCTTACATATTTACATACATACATATTTGCCGCTAACAATATTGTAAAACTTCTAGTTTGGGTTGCTTGTAGATCGAAAATGTTGCCGGATTTAGATCTAAATGAAATTAATATTATTTTCATAATAATTATTAAACATATTAATTAATTTTTAAACTTCAAACTTATCAGACAAGCGATAAAGTAGATACCGAAATTATTTTATTATTTTATAATTCTTATTCGAAATGTGTATTGCTTTTGTTTAAATGTTTGACAGATCCTATTATGAATTATAAGAGTGAAGATACATTACGGTGACAACACTGAGGTTTCATTGAACTAAGTCCAATGGACATACTTCGTACACATATTTTTTAATGGATATCCTTTCTATAAGCGGTGCTATATATTTTTCGAATAGTACGTTTATCTCGACATATCCAGTGAGTCAGGCATCGAAAAATCTGTATAAATAAATAAATAATGTCACGAGTCTTGTATTTTTATAATGTCATCGGATAGATATTATAATTTTTCAGGTTTACTAACATTCGCAAGGTAAATTTCTTTTTTTGAAAGGCAATGAATGATCTGAGATAAATATTTTTTTATAATGACAATCCTACAATTTTTATATTCTGTGATTTTTCATGGGTCTGCGCTAGCACCTTGGTAATCAAAATATATTATAAAAGAAAGTGTATAATGTGCGTGCCGCTAAAACTCAGAAACGAGTCCCGGTACGATCAAGGGAGTTATATTTATAAGGTATGGTAGCCCTCTTTCCCCGTCCATGAAGAAGGTTCCCGTTTTTACCTGAAGGGCGTACTTTTGAAGATATAAGGGCTGGAAGTTTCGCCCTCTAGAAATATCTAGAACAGTCCAGAACATTCGAGAATATTCGAGAGCATTCCACAACATTCCAGAACATCCCGGAACATTATGGAACGTTCGGGAATAGTCTGGAACGTTCGGGTACATCCCGGAACATCCCAGATCATTGTGGAACATTCCAGAATGCTCTCGAATGTTGTGGAATGTTCTGGAACATTCGAAGCCTTTTTTGTACATTGTCAGGGAAGATCCGTCGTGGGTTCGAAAATAAATTTAATCTCATATCAACAATAAAAATAATTTGTCCTATGAGGTTGTTGTTAGAACCTACATTTTAAACTATATTTTTATTATTACCACGTATTCCACTAGGAATTTTTTCATTGTTTATGTTAACAGGAAAAAAGGCGAAGTCTGATTCTAGTTAGGTACTACCTAGACTGAATAACTAGTAAGCATAATATAAGTTTTATTATTTTAATACTAGATTTTGCCCGTTGCGGGTAACTAATTTGTAAAAAAAAAACAAAACATCTACATGTTTTATTAAACGTTTTATAAACGTTATTATTACCACACCTTTTTTCATGTAAAAATTATTAAATAAAAAATTCCCAAAGTTTCAATTTTTTTTTAAAATTGCGATCCCAAGCTTTGGTTTCATAAAGGTGTACATTTTACTTGTGATTATTTTTAGATTCGAATATAAAGGGTGGTGTTTTTTCTTTCCAAAACCGTCTAAATCATATTTCTTGATAGTAAGTGAGACACAACGATTTCTACGAGATTTACATGAGTTGTTCCGAAAAACTGACAAATTAGCTGATGGGTTAACATGTGAATGTGAATGAAGACAGGAGTTTGTGCTGTAGCAAAATATTTCATCGATCATCGCTTTTAAAATATACGATGCATTGAGCACCGATATAGAGTCAAGTAATTCTTTATCCCTCTTTACTTCCCTTGTACAACATTGGATATTTGAAAGGGTCGAGCTTTTTTTTAAAGATTACGTGAATTGAAAATTTCACATATTTCATTTTTCTTTTTTAAATTTTCATCTTTTGTGTTGGTCGGTACTTCTTGGGAGCTCTTTACCGCTCTATACAGTTGTAATGAGTTCTGTGAATTTGACTTCTTTCAAGGGAGGCATTTATATCTTGCCTGCTTTTAATCTTTTTGAGCATTTTATTTCTATTTTCTTTGAAATGTCTATTTTTCATTCATTTAAATTTCAGTTTTGATTTTTGTTATGGTTTATGTTTTTTAAATATTGTTTTTATTTTTGTGTCATACTATTCTTATTATTACATTGTAATATAGCCTATACACGACTGCCATGATATGGACATGATCATGGTATGGTCGTGGTGATGCAAATGAATATTGTATTAAATTTTTAATAAGAACAACTCTCTTTTCATAACTTTTGAATGTTATTCCAATCATTGAAGAAAAAGTAATATATCATTGAAAAAGAGATTAGACTAATAATCTAAACGAAAGTATGAGAGGGAACAAGAAACAGAAAAATAGAAAAAGAAAAAAAAAGATATTTTCGTTTAGATTATCTTCTTCAAGAATGTTGTATTGTGAAATTTATATGAAATAATAAAAAAACTAATTTATTTTTACATTAATTAACTCAACACACTAGGCCCTGAGGGAAAAAAATTCTTAGGGCCTGTGTCGTCTTTGGGGATGCGGTGTGGGGGTCTTTTTAGAGACATGGGTAGGAAACTGGGGCTCAATGTGTCCAGGAGTGATGGACGTGTGGAACCATCCCTCTCCTTGCGGTGCAAGGCGATGGGTTGAGTCCGGCTGGAGATAGGTCTTAGTTAGGTCTCCCTCAATCAGTCCTCCAGATCCGATCCGACCCGCCACGCAGTAGGTGGGCAAATGCATTCTCCGCCAAGACCTAGGCAAACCTGACCCCATGAACTCAGGCGCCCCTTCTAAACATAACGAACCGCTTGGGGTGACTATGGCAGGGGTGTTGGTTATCCAATAAGTGGTTCCTGGGGCGGCAACACCCATAACCTAAAAGTCCAGTCAATATATTGTTTCGCCTCGGAATGAAACGGTATAAGCTGAAAATTCGGGATTCACGAATGACCTTGCGCTATGTATGGCTGAGCGCTCCGCACTATTCGCGCTCTATCTTAAAAACGGTTAAGCGTATAAAAAAATATTTAAGACAAAAAATTTAGAATGCCAAAATAAAGATTTATACAAATTTTCACCTTATTTCCGTTTCATTCCGAGGTTGACCCCTTTTTTGGCGTGACTGGAGTATAAATATAATAGCTTGCCGTAGAATAATGGCGCCTTGCTACGTAAAATATTACATCGTACTTTCAATCATAATTTATAGTGTTTTCATCATAAATAATTCTCAATGAGACTCGTTAACTAAGTATGTATTGATGAATTATTATCAGTAGTTTCGATTAGCAGTTATGTACAAGTATCGTCATTATTAGTCATTGCTTGTTTATGATTAGATATTTATTATCTTGCGCACATGAGGTGATTTTTCACATTATCATTCTAATATTGTTATTATTTATCTACTCAATGTTATTTATGTAATATCACTAATAACGCAATAAAATGACATCAATGCGAGTAATCGAGTTGATATTTAGAAAGATTTCGAAATGTATAAAATCGGTAATGAATCGATGCAAAAGTAACATTACAAATAAAAATTGAGACGAATGGGGTCTTTTGTATGAATCGCTCAGATTCGAATGATGAAGGTAATAAGTTTTTATTTTATTTTTATGAGTAAAACCTCAAATTGTAATATTGAATTAAATATTGTCTTCATTTAATTAAGTAATAAGTTTTGATGAATACAGTCAACAGCATTTTGAATGTTATAAAAATCGACAACAGGAATTTTTATGTTGTTGGTTTATGAAACTTGTGAAATTGTTTAAAATTTTGTAGGTCTATCTCTGTCTTATCGTGCTAATAACAAGTAATACCACGTTTATAATGTATATCTACGATGGAAAACGTATTTTCAAGTAGGTAATGTTTTTGTCCTTATTACTTAACGGTTTTATTGACATTTATTACGTAACGATCTCTCAACCCCCATAGTTCACTTTCCGTGAAGCTTTCGACACGTAGGAAATGCATGTTCCATTTTTAATTCAGTGAAATCGGCGAGTGGATTAATTTTCAGTTAAATGAAGAAGAAGGAGAAGTTCGTGAGTGAATGGCTATCCAGATCTGATTACTAAACATAGTCAAACTCATTTTAATCAACTTCACTTCAGCATAATGAACATCATTTCCGCATAATGAACTTCATTTCCACATAATAAAGCTTCACTACCACATAATAAAGCTTCACTACCGCATAATGAACTTCACTTCCACACAATGAACATCATTTCCGCATAATGAACTTCACTTCCACATAATGAAATTCATTTCTGCATTATCAACTTTACTTCCATTTAATGAACTTAATTTCCGCATAATAATAATAATAATAATAATAGTTTATTCCAGAATGTATGCAGGGGTAGTGCAATGCAATACATTCCATATTTTGAAATAACAGAAGCAATTTAGACAAATAATAGGTTAAGGCACATAGATAAAATAAATGTAAAAAAACGAATAAGCATGAAAAACATGAGAAATGAAATTGAAAAAAATAGTAAACACTAAGATGAATTCATGCATCTGTTTACGGAGGATATTTCATCGTCTCCCGCCTCCAGAGGGCCATCAGGGGGGACTCCATCCAGGCAGTCATGGCGGTGATGATCGCATTCTTCGATTGGCCCAGTCTACGCCATAAGCTTCCCATACGGTGGCGGAGAAGTGCTCGGAAGGTGTGTACTCGTCCCTCTAGGAACATTTCCGTAGCACTGCAGTATCTTGGTAGGCGGAAAAGTTGGCGATAAGCGTTGTTATAAGCAACCTTTAACTTATGCCATTGGGATGTAGTGTAGTTGACCCATAGTTCTGATGTATACAGAGAGGTACAGAAAGCGTGATGAACTTCACTTTCGCATAATGAACTTCACTTCAGCATTATCAACTTTTCTTCCATATAATGAACTTCATTTCCGCGTAATGAGCTTCACTTTCAAATTATCAACTATACTTCCATATAATGAACTTCATTTCCGCATTTTCAACTTCACTTCCATATAATGAACTTCATTTCCGCATAATGAATTTCACTTCCAAACTTAATGAAAATCACTTCCGCATAATGAACTTCACTTGTGCATAATGAACTTCACCTTTCATATATTATTCGTGACATCCACAGATCATAGAAAAGAGTGATAACAAAGCACATTTAATTTTAAATTGATATTTTAATTTCATTTTGCTTCTATCTAAAATTGAAAAAAAAAACATTAGTATTCTTGCCATTTCTTAAACTTCCTGGAAACCGCCGAGGTAAAACGTGCCATTGCGCCAACCTAAACTAGCTAATTATAAATTACACAGCTCCCTTTTTCCATAAATATAATATCTGTGCGCTTCTTCACTTTAACCGTTGCTCCGTGACGTAATCCCGCTGCCAAGATGGCCGCGCAGGTAGATACCGTTTCCCGCCGAATTCCGTCCACACTTTACCGTAAGCAGCAGGTTGTAACACTTACCGCTCTATGACCGCCTTAGAGCCAGAGCAGAGATAGCGATGATGGTGAAATGGCAGCCAATTATCTCCTTATTATTATGTTTCACCGGCCGGAGATCGACAGTGATTTCTGCGGTTATGCCTGCATTTCGCATTGCGCAATCGTACGGTGATTTTGCCTCAGTAATTACGCATTGTGCGTCTCTTTTCAAGAGCTTATCACGAATTTATAAGCTCTTGAAGTCGTGACGATATCTTAAGACGAATATAAACGCTAGAAATATTTCGATTCTCGTGCCTACAAAATTTAAAATTGCGCGTCGTATTTGCACGAGGCAAGTAAGCGAAAAAGTGTTTTTTTAAATTTATTTTGTGCATAATTTTATAAGAATGAAAAAAAGTTAGAACATACAAAACCTCAAAAATAGTCTTAGCCATAAAGGGGAATTTTTAAAAAATGGTTTCTAATATTACTTCATAGTTAACTCACGAAAAAACATTTTTTCAGTGGTTTACGCTTATATTTTTTGTGATGTAAATAATAATTTTATTGTTATTCCAATATTCAGAAAAGCTTCAATTTATCCGTAGCATGTTTTTCGATGTTCATACTGTAAACCGATTCGTTGTAAAGATGAATCTAAATAGGATTTCACGTATAGCTTCATCTTAACGTACTAAACCGTTGATATTTGAAGCAGCGAGATATCTCTAACAGTGAGCGCTGGCGTATTTGAAATTTGCACAGTTTTTCTTCCTCATTGAGTATTTAGATCTACACAACTATTTTCGGCTCTCAATGTAAAATCCATCACGAGCATTTCTATATCCATATTTAGAATATCCATTAAACCTTCAAATAATACGGCAAAAAGCAATAATTTGTTCAATCCAAAAAAAATGTACTGTGAGTGGTTCTAACATTCAATGATATCAACTTTATGTACCAATTTTCCGATTTTATGTACCCACCTACAACATAAATAAATATATTATCTACAATAGCGTAGATCGTATGAGAATCTTATATGATTCTTGGCGTATATCTGAAACCCTGTCAAAATCACAACACGTATTCAAAACACGATTTATGTTTGTTTGAAGCGAGTAACCTTACATAATGTATTGAAGGTAGTACCTAACTCTATTTATCACAGCCATACAATTTGCATACTTTATTTGATCCATTTACATTCATACACTCTCTTCTGTTATTCTGACTCTTGGTGTGGTCTTTGTAGGTAGTGTTTTTTTGTCGTATATAATATCATCGAGGTTTCTCACTCACACAATGTTATCATTTTTGCTTCTCATATTTTAAAATTACAATATTAATATATTATCATTGTCTTAATGTTTTTTAAAATGTACTAAGATGTAAGAATTCACTTTCAAATATTTTCCAATTTACGTGATCCAGCATATTTCATGATTCTTGATATGTTCGTGTTATTGCACTCAATTGAAGCTTTTAAATTCTGCATTTCCGATTCGATGGCTTCGAGGTCATCAATATTGTCACTTTCTGTTGTTCATACTTCTTGATATGTTCGTGTTATATACTTGCACTCAGTTAAAGCTTTTAAATTCTGCATTTCCGATTCGATGGCTTCGAGGTCATCAATATTGTCACTTTCTGTTGTTCATACTTCTTGATATGTTCGTGTTATATACTTGCACTCAGTTAAAGCTTTTAAATTCTGCATTTCCGATTCGATGGCTTCGAGGTCATCAATATTGTCACTTTCTGTTGTTCATACTTCTTGATATGTTCGTGTTATATACTTGCACTCAGTTAAAGCTTTTAAATTCTGCATTTCCGATTCGATGGTTTCGAGGTCATCAGTATTGTCACTTTCTGTTGTTCATACTTAATGCATGCAATGATAAATTGTTTTTAATGCACTTGATTGTGCAGTGTCTTCCCCCGACATTCCCAACCATAACGTCCATATCGTATATTGTTTTGTTTCTTCTTCAAAATGAAAAATTTCTTGTTTTATGTTGGCTTTCTCTCGTCCCAACGATCGAAAAAAATGTGAATTTTTTTATATGACCAATAATTGGCTAGTATTATAGAGACTGGTAATCCCAATCAATAAAGCCAGTAGCTTAGTCATTCTTAGCAAAAACTTACCACGTTTGTCCTGCTGCCTACCTGATTAAAAACTCTGTACGCCACTGATTGTGTTGGTGTTGCATCATGATTTCCTCACTTCATGTTTGTTGACCATGTTTGTTAATTTCCTTCTTCATGTTTGTTGACTATGTGTTAGTGTTACTTCATTAGTTTTATGTTTTCCCCATACTTAGCCATATTTTGATATTGTTATATTTAAACATTTAATACACAATTCATTCCCGAACTTGAAAACTACGCACAGCCTGCCGATCCGTTCTCGGCTACAAATGACGGAAAAATCTGCAAACATTAATCAAATAATTTGCCAAATTATAAAAAGGGGGAACGAATACGGAAACTAGATGTACAAAAATAATAAAATATTGAAAGGGTAAATAAAGAGAACACAAAACAAATGGTTAGCCGAGTTTGCCAATGTTGGTGGTGTTGATTGCCTCGGGCCTTGGGGAGTTCAGAATGGAAGTGGGTCAAGTCCAAATTGCACAAAGCGGTGTCAATATTAATATCGAACACACGTACAACTGAATTGCACAATATATTTTAAAGAATTTAGACTCGTGAACTGACTGCATTATTCATTTCGTATCTTGTTGTCTTCGTTATATCAACAGCCTACGTTCGCGTTTTGCAGAATGAAGGGATTCAGGTCATACAATATTTTCTTGTTTTAAATTGGAAATAACTTAAATTAACTCTTCATTGTGATGAATCATTCGTACATATCAATAATATTAAAAATAAAATTAAATAGAAAAAATTAAGATAACGATCGAGACTCGAACTCGGGACTTCTACTAACCCGGGAGTGATGCCATTCGTACACGGAGATACTTACGAGCGACTCGAATTTTGAGCGCCGCTCGTTTAAGCATCAGTCTCACAGCGTTAAAAGCGCGAGCACTTATCTGTTGAACCGCGAGCGCTTATGTATTGTACCGTCACACTACGTTATCTAATATTTCTTCCTATGGTTTGGAGAGGGGGTCAGTTGGATTAGAGAGCTGCCACGAATTGTTATTTCTTTGTACTGGATCTGTCAACTTTACGGCTGTCATTCGCATGTTCCCAGCTCCGTAATTAAAATGACCCCTCTCCTGTTAACGGTGGAGAGGGGGTCGCATAACTTTTCACATATCGTCTCAGGAGCGGTTCTGGCAGATTACGGCGTATAATTTTGAGCTTCTGCTTAGGTATGACAGGTATGTATGGGATTGTATGGAGAGCGGTATTGTGCGTGCGATAATCTTTTATGTTCTGCTAGTGTATGCGTCGACTACGGATATCGCACGGAGGATATCACTACGGATATCACTGACAGTGCTAGTAATACGCTACGCGAATTGTAATTGCGTCTACCACTCGTTTGACCGAAATGACATCCGAGTATGATTTGAAAGTTAAATTTTGTTCTGAAGGCGGGAAAATACCCATATTTCTACAACTATAGTCCGTCACTCCTGGACACATTCACCACCAAAATTCCTACCCTCTTCTTAACCTTTCTCATTCCTTTCCCTAAAAAGACCCTCCCCACAGCATCCCCGAAGATGCCCTGAAGTACTTTTTTCAGGTTCTCCTGTGTGAAGCTAATGTAAATATATATATAAAATTATTTCCCGCTTAAATACAATGAGTACCTGGCGACCTTTGTATCTTGTCATTGCAAATTCCTTTTGTAAAGTTAAACAAAATAAAACCGTCAATTAGACAAACTGTTGCATTTCAGTAGATAATAATACATTTTCAATATTGTATAACGTTCTATAAATAGCGGCTCGTGTAAGAGTGTGGACTACTCATATATTGATTGTATAGCATTTTTGCCGACTGATGCCGATTGCCAATTATTATTGAGTAACGATGTATTTTTGTTTTGGATTGCGAAAGTGTTTGTTTTGCAGTTTTCAATGTATTTTCCTCAAACAAAATGGGACTTTACAGTGTTTTTGCTTCAGTTATTTATCGGCATTTGTCGCATGAATACACCGCATTGTCCGAGAGAGTTGAATTATTAAAAACAAGAACTACTGGTCCCAGGGGCACGTATGTAATACATGTATAACTGTCATTTTTATTTTAACATTTTGTTTGATTGTAACCACGTAACCCTTATCGTGTTTTATATTTTTCTCTGCCTCCTTGAGCCAACGTTTCGGACAGCTTTACAATGTCCATCATCAGGGCAGATGTGTAATCGATTTTGGTGAATTATTGCCAGCCTCTAAGAGCTGGTATTAATTACATTATGATTTAAAATAGTCTGCGTTGAGTTTTGGTGTAGCCGTCAATTACCGGATACCAGGAACCATTGGGCCTAGCTCTGTCGTCTTTATTAATATTATTGGATTTTTTGTGACTTTCAAGTGCTTCTGTAATTAGACGTGCTTTATGCGTTTTGGGTCTCCCCAGGACTTCAGGAACAAAACCAAAGTTTAGTCAAAGAAGGAGGTAACGCAACACGGCATAATATCCCAACCAGAACCATCTCAGTTAATTAGTAAGCTTACAATGTAAAAACTGTTTCCTCAATAAAAAACACGAATCGAACAGTTTGTTCTGGAAAAAGATTACCCTTGCAGTGCAGACAATAATTGTACAATATTTTGCATTTTAGATACACTTTTGTGAAGAAGAATTATTACGAATACATGTTTTATTACAGAATATAGTAACATAGTTGAAGTTAAATCGTTTTGCATGCATTATACATTTTAATTAAACTTTATCCGTAGCTTAAGCTTAGGCCAACAGCGTAACCGTTAAAGATTACCGCAGATAGTTAATTGCGATGACTTGTTCAGTCCGTGGAGAAAGTTGAAGTGAGGCGATGCCGCGGAACATGGCCAACTTTCCGAGAATAGGTTTAACTCGGCAAGATTGCCCTCAATTACACTCGTTTTTATATCTGTGCTTAGTAGATGCTTAACACTCCCGTTCCGGAGGGAGGTAATACACTTACCACAAACAAGAGTTTTTAGGTAATCCTAAGAAAATTATTCAGTAATCGGTCTGTATTTGAAATATATCCACTGCTGCTTGGTAAAAAACTTCAAGCCACAAAATGAAAACTTTACAGGAGACGATGAAAACGAATTTACAAATTCGTAAAACCAATTAAAAATCTTGAAATTTATATAAAAGTGGTTAGGTATATGCTTTCAAAAATGTTGATCTAAAATATTGCAATTCTATTTATAATTTTGAAAGATTTGAGGTTTGAATATTTTCATCTATGTTTTTTTTTAATTTCATCTAAATTTATTTTTTTGCGTTAAAAATGCCTAAAACATTATTTAACCATGACGTACATCTACGACTATTCCACAAGAAACCACTGGAATGTAACGTTCCCAAAAATGTAGCTTGAAGGATTTTACTAAAATAAATTATACCAGTTTTTGAGTCACGCTCGTTTTCTTACAACTTCTTTACCGTTTTGTATTAATTAAATAATATATATACTAAATAAATAACGTGTAAAGGATAAATGTAGGAGTTACATTGTTTTTCTTTACGTTCAAATATAATTGACTGCTGGCGAAGATGTCCGGTTAAAACGGTAGAAACTATCCGAGTGTTACTGGAGAGGGCAAAATGAATATGAAGAGACTCGGGCGACTTTATGGAGGACCCTAGTGATCCCCCTTCGGATCGTACATAACTTTCATCTCGGATACGTAAAGGTTAAAGGTAAATTCATTTTATAGTGAATTTCTACTTAATACAAGTTGTACCTAACTTTTTTTCATTAGATAGCTACAGACTACTAAACTAACTTGATTTATTTACTTAACTAACCTATTCAAAATCTTGGATCATCGATTAACGTATTTGAATTATGTATGAACATTTGATAATAATATGTTAATATTGGCATTCTAACTTTCCTCTGCTCGGAAATCCACGATTTAACGTAACTTCGCGATATATCTACCAAGTATAAATGTCAAACTATCATCGACTGAAATCGCGTTGGTGGCAAGTTCATAAGTGGTTCTATCACTCGTGGTGGATTGCTGTGCGACGTCTCCAATGCCAAAAAGTCTCTGCGCCGAACATTTTGATTCCTTGTCAATAAAACTTGATTTCTTCTACATTAAACTCTAAAATTATATTTTTTATAACCGGCAGAGTATAACAAAATTCGTGCCTTTTAGTAGCGATGATTTTTTATGCAATCAATGTCGATCTATTGATACCTATTTGCCAAGGAACTGACACAGGAAGGTTGAAAGTGTGCTGAATGCTGTAGAAATGAGATCCCTGAGGCATACGTGAGATAAAACCATGTATGATCGTGTGAGAAATCTGGAGATTCGCAAAGAACGCAAGGCTGGTAAGCGTAATGAGAAAGATTAAGAACGGGACACTTAGCTTAGTCAAGAGTCAGAATAAAAAAAAGTGTATGTATGAGACGATGTTTTTTTAATATTTTTTTTTACATTAACTCCAGACAGGTGGCCTTCGAGGAAAATTATTCCCCTTATAATTAAGGGCCTATGTCATCTTTGGGGAGTGGGTGGACAGACTTTTTAAGAAAGGAAGGGTAGGAAGTTCTGGGAAGGAAAAAGTATGAGGAGTGGGTAGGAATCAGGGGGTCAGTGTCTCCAGGGAAGAGGGACGTATGGATACACTGAGAGTCGTGCTGTAGTGGTAAAAAGGTTTTCCTCCACCAGTTTTTCCCGATTTAGCCTGCCACACAGTTGGTGCCAAAACCCGGATAAACTTCTCCCCATGAACCCGGGCACCCCTGCTAAGTCACCAAACGTAGCGAACCACTTTGGGTGACTTATGGCAGAGTTGTTGGTTATCTAATAAATGGTTCCTGGGGCGGCGGTACACTTAATCGCAAACTGTATGAATGTGAACGAGGCAAGGAGTGTGTGCCAAGACCGAGTTGTTTGGGGGGTCCGTTCTCTCTACCTACCCCTGCGGGGAAACGGCGTGATGGTTAGTTAGATACCATTATTTTCTAACTCATTTGAATAATGCATCGCCTTCAATTATTATCATAAAAAAATATATATATAAATATGCCTAATGTCTGTCTTGCTGTCTCATTGTCCGCGATTTTGATCATTGTTTCGCACAGGGTAACGTATTCCCAACCGGGACGTATTATTAAACTCTAATGTCAGACACTTGAGAGCATCGAACTATTTCGTCTGACTCTTTTCCCGCCCAATTAGACTGGGCCGTTATTTATTATTGCAATCCTTCGATCCCGCCCAAACCTCCCACCCAAACTCCCGCCCAAACTCCCGCCCAAATGTTCCGCCTAAGCCTGAATAAGGCCTGATAGTCGAAGAACGAAATCGAGGCAAAATGGTGCATAAATAAGGCTCGATTGCAGAATAATGGGGCTATTGAGTGGGTTAGTAATTATGTTATTTCTTTCTAAGGCTTGGTTCTCACGCGTGCTATTACAAACTCATTATTAAATATGCTAATTTCGGTTGTGATTCTGTCTGTAACTACGGTTCAGTCAACTCTGCAACTTGGATTTGCTTTGAATTAAGGTGTCATTTTCCAAATGACATGTAATGATTGGTAGGTGCTAGGTTCCAAATATGTATTTCTTTTCTTTAAGTTTTTGACAGATGTCGTAATTTTTCAAGTTTACTGACAGGTCAATTTTATTCTGATGTCTCCGAAATTGACAATGTTTGTTTTTAAAATGCAAAATGAAATCCTGAGGCAAATATTATTTTTATAAATACCTTCAGCTTTACCCCCTAATACCCCTCGATTTTTCACGGGTCTGCGCTAGTTATTCCGTTCCTCGGATACACTGTTATCCAGTGATAGCTACTCACCGGGACAAAATAACTGGCACAGGCAATGACGTCATATGTAATATATATAGTCGCTTTACATACTTCAAAACCGAGTATAACGTCAATCTTTCCATATCCGGAGAGATACCACAAATTCACAAATTCGTAGTACTTATACCTGCCTGGGGCACGTCCCCATGCGATCTGCTAACATCTTTTGACGAATTCTTGAATTCGAAACCGAATTACAACGGTAGCTTTATTTGAAACTGCACGTGCACAGATGTTTATGTGGCGCGGCGCGTAGGACGCGGCGGCAGACATGCACTCGAAGCCGGGTCCTGAAATTCAACCACGCAGACGCTATCCTATTAATACTATTCGATAATATAAAGAGTACATGTATAACTCTTGTGAATACAATACTACTTACTATGTGTGATAAATGATAATGTATTGTAAATTTTTTAATAAAATAATATCTATTTTCAAATACACCTTTAACAATGGACACAGCATTACGTTCGAGAATGGTAACAAGTAATGCGTATGCTGTGATTACATTTTTTTAGAAAGGCTTGATATAAAAAAGAAAAGCCACAAAAGAAAAGGTGTAACTACACACGAGGAACGGTTACGCGACCTTTTTCATGCAAAACTTAAATTTAAATTCGAGGCCAAAATACCCAACCAAACTGAATAATTATATTTTTAACCAAAAGGAATATCAAATATCTAGTAAGGATATGTGCTACTTTATTTTTTTAATGTTTTAAATTATGATATACTAGCTGGTTCACGGCATGCGTTGCTATGCCGTTAATTGACATAAATTGACTCCTTTCTTATCCTTTCCCGTGCTTCCCCGTTCCCTTCCACCTTCCCCGCCTTCCCCCTCCCTCGTCTTTTCCCTCTCCATGAACCCCACCTTCCCCCTACCTTTCCTCCCTCCTGCAAAAATATATGAAATACACACATTTTCATTTATGCAAATTTCATAACGCCAGAGCTTACCATTATATACAGCCTAAGTTACTCGCTGATATTGTAGCTTTCTGTTGGTGAAATTATTTAAAAAATCGGTTCAGTAATTTCTTAGCCTATTCAATGCAAACAAACAAACAATCAAATCTTTCCTCTTTATAATATTATTATAGTATAGATGGGCCAATAAAGAATTCAATTTATCATGATTTTAAATAAAAATTAAATTCTTTAATGATGTTTATTGAAGTAAAACTTCTTTACGCACGCTTGATTTGGGGAGTAAGCTGGCGAATGCGTGACGAGAGCGTTACGAAAAGTGTAATCGGGCTTGGCGAACGAAGCATAAAGAAGTTTTACTTCAGTCGTGTGGTCTAAAGCACACTCGTTTATTTTATATTTAAAACACAAATAAATAAAGTGGCACGTATCCATACTAAATATTTACTGCATCTTTTGATGAAAAAAATAATTTTTAAGTTCGGTTGCCCTCAAAACCAATTGTAAGTTTTATATGAAAAAGGCCGCGCAGTCGTTCCCCATAATATCTGCAGTGTAAATTGTGACCTCAGCTTTATGAAAAGGTGGCTTCTCACGCGCCATCAGAAGTTTAACCACAATGGCACGAAGCGCGGCTAAATGAAGCGTTCATTATTTAAAGGATGAAACAGTTGTGATAGGTTCAAAACGCCTCCTGGCAGATTTGGAAGTTGGATGTTTCATGAATAAATTGCACATTGCGCTCAAGTAAATGAACTAATTACGATATAGTAGATATTTCCTTTAACTTTGGTTTAATTTTTGGAAAATGAGGAAGCGATATTCCTATAAGATTGTTGATTGTTAATTGCAGGTAATTTATTAAACGTGGGAAAAGCAGTTAGTGGAGGTATTAATACTATATCGATACAATAGAGACTGGATAGCGTCCGGGCAACCGGTTCAACGCATATTAAGCGGGGTTCAGAGTTTTTTCTTTGGACGACTCCTCGACCTTGGTTTTATTGTTCTAACTCACTATATTACGTTCTTTCAATGTTTATACATTAATTTGTTAATCCGCTCTATGATCTTAATTTATTCTTAATATCGGGTACGGCGAGAACTCTCGCATTATATCCAATAAAATATGTAAGTAGAACGGCGATAAAACTGCACAAAGCGGAGAAAAGCAGTTCATGCTAAATTTTCTCACGAGAAGAACGACAGAGGAAAATATTATCTGATATTAATATGTGCTTTCCTGAATTCGATATTCCTTGACCCAGAATTGTGTTGATATATCGCCGAAGTAGATCGGGCCAAAGCTGTAAACCTTTGCTTCCAAAACATTCATTATCCGCGACCACCCCGCTCCGCTGGGCGTCTCGCGCCAGACTGTTTGGGGTTGGCGGGATCCCCCTTTATATAGGCTGTGGGTGGGTGTCTCCCTCTGGAAGGGAACACAAAGGAAACAGCCGCGAGCGAGACAGATCGATAGCCTTCGGAGGGAAGGCGTGCAACAGTCGTAGACGAACTCAAACCCTGCGCTCCAGACTCCAGACGCAATTGGCGCCCAATCGTGGGGCATCCACCCTATACCTACCGAATGCACATTAGACAACCTATAATAACCTCCGAATAACGTGTCCAAATCACTATTGGAACTTCTAAACTTCGCTCGTTTGTGAAACAAATAATCGCTCCTTACACTGTTGTCTCGATTCAATATTACGATAAATGCAAACATGGTCATTTTGTAGAAAGTATATAATTTCACTGAGTTACATTTCTTCTTTCGTTTGATAGTATCTATGATATTTTAACCCCTCAGGCCTCGGGCATATTTTGTCAGAAGGTCAAAATATTTCCGCTTTACAATAAAATCCAAATAAAAGGAATATTTCTGAAAGAATCCGAAAAATAAAAACTGCTTTTGAAAGGTGATAAAAAACTTTCAAATTTTATAATTCGAAATAAACTCATGGTTTTTGAAATACAATTTTTTCATGCAAACTTTAAAAATTACTTACCGTACGGTTTTTATAACTAAAATTACTGATAAAGAAACAAAAAAGTATTTTATTAGTTAAATGTAGATATTATAAACGTTATCTTCGAAAGTTTCGTAATTTTTTTCAAATTGCGGTCGTAAACTTTGTTTTCCTAAAGGTGTACATTTATTTATTTTGTTGTAAACTTTTATATTTCCTTATAATGCGTGGTTTTTTCTCTTTAAACACCGTTTAAATCACACATCTCACCATGATAGTAAGAGAGGCTAACGATTTCTAAGAGACCTATATGAGTTGTTCCCAAAAGCGAACAAATTAGGCGGAGGGGTTAAAAAATGGTCCACCAAGTCAAATAAACCATCGAAACTTATATTTCCACTTACTTATTGAAACTTTTAACACGTTCTCCTGAGAAATTTAATTGATGCACTTCTCGTAATAACGACTAAATGTATAGAACGACAAATAAAGCCTTGTCTCCTGCGACCTCTGACATCAACATTTGCTTGAATATTACTATAAACTTTGTCAAGTAGGTTTGAACAATTCTTGTTTGCAGGTGCAATGTTCATGCTTTCCGTGGCAGGTGGAAAACATTCTGAAAAACTCCCGTATGAAGCGGGGAAGGCAGAGGAGGGGATTAGTTCCTTTTTTACAGCAGCCGCGCGATGTGGTCAGTCATGGAGAATAAAACGAACGAGATTTTAGGGGTTGTGTCAACTGTTCGAGCCTAATAATTATGAGTTTAATAAATTGTAAATAAATACTGTCGTAATGGATGATTATGTCTATCGTGAACTCACCTGAAAATGTAAATACAGTATGTAACAATTTATGATAATGTTGTTTTGAAATTCTTAAATGGTACATGTAGATCTTGTACGGATGCTAGTAACCATAAATTTGAATGTAATGCCAATTCGTACTTCTGGTGAAATTTTTCTTTCACGTGTGGTATAATTAAGTTCTTCAAAAGTTCAATTCAGTTCTTCAAATCGGTTTCAGAGTCACGGAAGAAATTGCCCAATCCAAATCGGTATTCTATTCTTGGTTCCTGATAAATAAATACCTAATAATATTTCGAGGTTGTACGGTTTGAAATCTGCGTTTTCTCCCTGTAGCAACTACAATCTTATTGCTAAAACTATAAGAATCTCTTCCACATCAGAACTTGACTGTTTTTTGACGTCTACGTAATAATTTATAGTACATTTAGGTTATTACGTAATTATTATAGTTATTATAATTATAATTATTACGTCTACGTAATTATTTATCGTACATTATTATTTAGACGAAATTCTTAAATAGCACATTTAGGTCGTGTAAAATTGATATTAGCCAGAAATCTTTCCTGATAAATAAATATCTATGAAATCTGATAAATAAATATCTGTGTTTTCTCCCTGATGTAGCATCTCTTTCTCATCAGAACTCATCTTTACGTAGACGTCAAGTGTTCAGTGCGTAGATACGCCTTCACCACAGACCACTAGACCAAATGTGTGTGGCCACGCCCACTTCGCCTCAATGTTTCAACAAATGGAGGAGACGGAAAACAAAAAATGTTTATAGCAATGTTCAAGCAAATGTGTAAACAAATGTTCATGTCGGAGATCGCAAGACACCTGGCTTTAAAGGTGATCATTACGCGGAAACAAGCCCAATTTATTTAAAAAAAGTAATACCAACAAATTCCATCTGTTCATTTGATAAGGAAAAACGTATTTAGTATCAATTTATTTAAAGTATTGGTTAAAAATTGACAATTTTAGTAAAGGGTTAATTCGCGTTTATGGTTTCTTGAAAATGTTAAAACCACCAGTAAACAAATAAAAAAAACACGCTCGTTTATAGAAAGACTGCGACAAAATTGAAAAAAAGACAGTAAAGTCAAAAAGTGTTTTTCTGAATTATTGGTGTGTTCTCAGAAGGGGCCCAACCTCTCCTAGACGGCCTAGACTTCAGGTCAATGGATTGCGTTGAACCAATTTGACATTGGTATTTCGTACGACTATATTAGGTCATTGTTCGACGCTTGTTCAATGACACCTCCCACGTCCAACGAACGGTTACACACTTTTGAATTAATCACACAGGTCGATTAAACTCATCACTTTTGATAAATGCATTGCTGGTTCGATGAATTTAGTGTTATTATGATTAAATACTGTTTTTGTGAGAAATGTGGAGATCCGCAAAGAATGCAAGGCGTAAGCGTAATGAATAAGATTAAGAAAGGGACGCTCAGATGGTTTGGGCATGTAGAGCGAATGAATGAGGAAAGGAGTGTAAGGAGAATATATGACGCAAATGTGAATGGTAGACGAAGTCGGGGACGCCCGAGGAAGACATGGCACGACCAAGTGATTCAGATACTTGAGTCAGGCGATGTCAAGAGTCAGAATAATAGAAGAGCATTTATGAGACGATGTACGAATGTGAACGAAGCAAGGAGTGTGTGCCAAGATCGAGTTGTTTGGCGGTCCGTCCTCTGCCTACCCCTGCGGGGAAACGGCGTGATGGTTAGTTAGTTAGTTAAGACTGGTTTTGTCAATACAATTGATTGGTTGAAATGTATTCCGATCGAACAAAAGTTAAAACACCTTAAAGTTAAAACACCGCAGAAGAAGAAGTGATGGTTAGTTAGTTAGTTAAGACTGTTTTTGTCAATACAATTGATTGGTTGAAATGTATTCCGATCGAACAAAAGTTAAAACACCTTTGTAGGTAAGCTGTCAAAACCGTTTTACAGGTCAACATTGTAGGTAATCCATAAGAACCGTTTTACGGGTCAAATCTTAAATTTATTTACAAATTTTTAATACATAACGAAAACATTCAACTGTTAATTTAGATTTGGTCATCACACACGTCTAAAGCTATTCCTCCACACATCATCCCCAAAGATGACATGAGGGAAATTGTTTTCCCCGGTATTGTTTCAATTCGGAATGGTGATCGTACACCAGGGCGATTTGAAGAACATTTTTTAGTCTAGACACCTATGTAAATTTATGTATTCATAAAAGCATAACAAATTAACATAAGTATTTTGTCGCAGTCTTTCTATAAAAGAGGAAGTTTTTTTTATATTTGTTTACTGATGTGGTTTTAACATCTTTTGGACAGAGAAGTATTAAATTCTAAACTGTAAAATGCTCTACCAAATCTAACAAAAATATGACTGAAATAAATATATACAAAACAAAAAATAAAAAAACTTGGCTGAGAGGACAAAGCGATAATCAACTTACAAAAATTGTGAAAACGATATAAAGGCAACCTGAAACTAAATACAAAAGTTGTAAAAACTACAGGCCGCTTCAAAACAGGAAAACCTAGGACTGAAAAAAAATTAATTTGTATTGATATTATACTTTATACCAACTTCATGATAAACTTTGCTATTGAAACTAATAAACAAAAATTTGGTTGTCTGAAAAGTCGGTTTACGGACGATAATTTTACGTGACAACGTCATATAATAACGATGGAGTGGAAGAGAGATAGATGCGTCATAAGCCGAACGCTTGTTCCGCGTTCTCGCTTGTACGCTCGGCTCAGGCGGAACGTGACAATGAGTCATGCTTTTTCGTGCATGCAGCCGGCGTTCATCGATTTATAGGACGTTATCACGTCAAAAACTAACAATTTATTTTTAGTTTATTTTGCATCAAATCGAAAATTCACGACGTTTTGAATATTTGACATTTAATTTGAACGATTTCCGTCAGCGTAAAAACACTTTTTTACCGACTCAGCGTTCACTATTACATTTGGTTTAATTGGTAAATGCGACGATAAATAAAGTTCTCGTTGATTGCACGATAATAGAATCGACGATTCGGAACATTTTTTCTTACCCATTATTATTTCTGGGCTTAATCAAGTTTATAGATTTTAATCAAATGAGTAATAGGGGTTTTGAGCTCGCTTTTTATTACAGATTTTTATAAGCAATAAAATCTGGGAAAGGTCGCACATTTATTGAGCTTTCCAATTCGACGGACTTTATACGTTTAGTTAAACGCTAAAGCAGACGATTTCGCATTATCTCTACTCTTTAGTGGCAGTTACGCTTTAATGTTCGCTTTTCATAAGCTCTCTCAAATAAAAGACACATTTTAGAGATTTAACACAATGGAGGAGACACAGAGTACATTACTGTGTATTTCAGAGACAACTTTGAATTCCTAAAAGGTGTTAAATATAGGTCACGCTTTCAAATGAATGTTTATTATACCTACTATTTGTTACAGTTCAAAATGTTCATCATTCTTCAAATGATTGCCAGCAATTATTTGATACGTCAAAGACTACTTTGTTCGATTTTTCAGCTCTGGTTTTTCGTTTATTACAAATGTTTAATGTTCTTTAGTGCATTTTTATGTGACGCACAAGAATCCCAACTGCTCCTGTCTAGAGCCAGTGAGACTACGGCATCCCCAATTGAGGTGTGTTATGAGATTGAAGGTAGTAGGGAGGGAAAGGAAATGGGGGAGAGGAAGGTGGGGGAGTACCTGGCTATTCAGATCTGGTCACCAAACACGGCTAAAGCCATTTTAAGCAACGTTTCAATTCTGAATAGTGGTCATGCACTCTGGAACGAGCGCAGATAAGCTATATATTATTTTTAATGAATAAATTGTGAAAAAACGCAAATTAATCATGCACTAAGTATACAAATTAATCGCTTTTTATTAATCCTCAGATTAATTAATAGGTTAAAATATCAAAATGACATTAATTTATTACCACGTTTCGTTTCGCCTGCCTTTCAATACATCCTTTACAGGTAAATTTGTATTTAAAAGTTTCGTAGCTCAAGAAGGAGTTGCAAGAAATTACAGGTGAGTTTCATGATGCCGAAGCTCACCGTTTGACCGTTTTTTTTTGTTATTGGGATACAAAAATACATTTTCCGCGTTATGGGCAGTTACGAAGACTACAGTTCAGAATTTTGCTGCTTTGCTTTTGGCTTTAGTTGTGTTTAAAACTAAATATAAATAGCCTTATACTTGCCAACCCTCGTCTTCCCCGTATCATTTCCTTTCCAAGTCCCTTCGACCTCACAACGTACCCCAATTGAGGAGCGTTTTTGTCAAACTTCAAAAATTCTTCACCCAGTTTCAGATATCCTGTATTTCGCGCACCCAGCATTTGTACACAGTTAACATTTGTCACAGCTCGGCTGTGGAACGATTTTCTGTGTTTCCTCCCTCCCACAACATGGGAGGGAGGAAACACTCCCAAGTGGTTCGCTACGTTTGATGATTTAGCAGGGGTGCCCGGGTTCATGGGGTGAGATTTGTCTAGGTCTTGGAAGCGGATGACCAGGAAACACTGAACCCCAGATTCCTACCCACCCGTTGAACCCTTTTCCTTCCTAGAATTCTCCTCCATTTCATTTCCTTAAAAATAACCCTCCACACAGAATACCCAAAGATGACACAGGCCCTGACGGAGATTATTTTCCTCAGGGTCTCTTGTGTGGAGCTCATTAAAATTAAAAAAAAAAAACATGGGTCTCCTCAAGACCCGGGTTCACTTCTTGATTTCCACAGAAAGACCCTCCATACAGCACCCTCAAAGATGACATAGGACCTTAGGGAAATTATGCTCCTCAAGGGCCTCCTGTGTGGAGTTAACGTTTTTTTTTAAACTTTTTTTGCAGTTAAACTATACGTGAAAATGTGTTATCGCTTCTTGTATAATTTATTTTCAATTTATATTTTTAACAATAGTATCTGATTTTTATTACTTTTACTCAAAGATACAATAAATAAATTTTTGAAAACACACTCGTAAACTGGAAAGTCACACGGACTTATTCGTAATCACGTTTTAAAAAAAATCTGTGATTGAAGTGGTATAACATCAACTCAAATCTGTGATTGAAGTGGTATAACATCAACTCAGCTTCTCCAAATTTCGTAATAATTTTCCCCATCCCCCGATGTCAAAATCATAATGACACCCCGTCAATTGTTTACACGCGTTGCAAAAAGAGCTATGGCATCCACTGTGCCCTGTGCCGAATCTCCAATAGGCCGAAAAGAGCTGGCATCACGCGCCACCATATCTACACTAACATTGTACAACGTACACCCAGCACAATGAGAGGCGTCGCATTCACACCGCGATCCGCCATCCACCCGACCGTTGTAATATTTTTTGAACACCCCTCTCCCACTCGGAATCGTGAGCAGGGCCTGTTTAGGAATCAAGTCGCCCTGTTCAATTAAATTTTGCATTAATTAATAATTTCACCCTTGAAGTACATTGTAATTAAATACGACCCCTTATAAATCAGAGTTAACAAAAAAAACCTTCGTAATAAGGTGGAAGTCTGTGGGATTCTGAGATAATTCGACGGCGTCGGGAGTCAGTCACTAGGTTCTTTTGACGATAATATCAATAAATTTATAGAGCCGAAACGGATATTATATAAAACTAGCAGTTAAAAACCCGCTCCGCAGCTTTTTACTGCTAGGCACTGCGGGCGGCTTTTGATTCGGCTTCGCCCAGTTAGTTTTAGTTACCATTTTATAAATCCAATAGGAACTGGTTTCAAAAATAGCCCGTTCCTCGGATCCACTGTTATCCAGTGTAGCTAATCACCGGGACAAAGTAACAGAGACAGGTAATGACGTAAAATGTGGCCGCTTGATACAACTATGTATTACCGTCAATCTTTCCATATCCGGAGAGATACTACATATTCACAAATTCGTAGCAGTTATACCTAGGAGGGACACGTCCCCATCCGACCTGCTGACGGAAGTGGCGACATCTTGTGACGAATTCTTGAAATCGAAACCGAATTACAACGGTAGCTTTGTTTGAAATTCAACGTTATTTGATGATGTTATTTGTGGCGCGGCGCGTACGGCGTGGCGTCAGACGTGCACTCAAAGCCGAAGCAGAAATTCAACCACGCAGACGCAAGCCTATTAATACTATTCGATATTCGATTACCTCGTTAAATGACATCTTCATCTTCTTTTTGAACGCTTATTACGAAGCCTTACTAAGAGCCTTTCCGGAGCTAAGAAGTGCCTAGGTCAATTTTATAAATCGCTCAGGAGTTAAGATTATTTTCTTCATTAGAAATGCCATAATTTCATTAATCAGCCCCTGACGTAGGCATTCTAGCATTTAAATATGGGATGTTTCAGAGTACTTTCTGGTGCCAAGCATCAACGCCGGATATATAATATATTCATATAGATTGTAGATTAACAAACGTCGATTTGAAATACAAACGTTTTATTATAATTAATCGTACGTAGAATTAATGAATTGATATCTATTAAAAAAAACAACAACAAAACACACCAGCACATCAAAACACGACGCATTCCCTGACAGTTTCTCGACTAATGGAGGGCGGTGCGATGTTCGAGAGGACTGGGAGTTATTGTAGTGGGATAGAGCCAAGTGTTCCCCTCACATTAGTGTTTAGTTCCACGTCGATCTTTTGTTTGCGCTCACAATTTAAAATAAATAAAATATAGTGTTCAGAATTTCGACGAAATACCGCCCCCCTAAAATTAGCCGCCCTAGACAGCCTCGGTTGCCTGGGTTTAAATACGTCCCTGGTAGTGGGGGCTGTTAACCCCTGCAGCCTGTAGGGCCGAGGCGGAGGGCGGTAGTTCATTCACTCTGTGCCACGTCTCGTATAGTTTGTAAACCGATTTCGCATTTCGGGTTAGCCCGTTCCGAGCGAGCGCCTGCGGTGTTTCCCCTCCCCCCCTAGGAATAGGCACATGATTGTAATTATTGGATATTATCTTTGTCTCGATATCTATTATTCAATCTAAAGGGAGATGATATTTATCTTGTGTTATTGGGTTGCACTTTTTATAGTTGCGAGATTGTCTAGATTTCTAGATATGTGTATTTTTAGGTTAACCCATTACAAATAGAGAAAACATGTAATCTTTTGTGAGTTTTATTTTATTTAATTTAAATATAGATAACTTAAAGAATTTTGCGAACACTTTCTATCTCCATTGCTAAAACATAAATCTTGGTTTAAAATCCCCGTTTCCTTCCTTTCCTCTTCCTTCCTTTTTCTCTTTTCTCTCTTTCTCTTTACTTACCTTTTACCTTTACCTTTCATTTACCTTTCCTCTCTTTTCACCCGATCGAACAATTGAAAGATTTGATGTTTTTAAACGTATACATATTTCAAAGGGTTCCACGGCAACCCACCAAAGTGGCATTTCAACACCCCTTTGAAAAGTCATTAAAAGTTATTAACCACTCGGACCCATCCATAAGCATAAGTTATTATTAACTCAGGTATGAGGCGTACCTGAGTTAATAATAACTCAGGTACGCCTCATACGTCATACGTATGTCTAGTAATGTTACATTGTCGTGTTTTAGCTTTTGTTAAAGCTTTTAAAAATAGCCCATAACCTAACCTAACGTAAACTATTAAATCATTTTTTTAATCACTTTTAATTTAAAGACTTTTGAAAGAAGGTGTTCATGTTTGAGTTGTCCGTCACCATTTCAAGGCACTTTGGGGGCATCAAACGTGTACACCAAATAAGCATTGATCTTAACTTACAGGTTCAATAATTCAATAGTTCAACAATAATTCAGAGCACGAAGCAATTCGCGAGCCGTTAAATCGGCGGCAATCGGAAACAGAATGAGGTCTCTTTTAGGTCGGCACCCATTTATTGCTGAAGTTCGCTGCGTTAGCATACTCAATATAGAAAAACTAAGCAAATCTCTTGACACCAGAGTTTACTTTTCGAGATAGTCTTTGCTGCTTCATACATTTAATTTTTATTTGGGGTCAACTCTTGAAGGTTACAGCGTCCTAGAAATCCATTCATAAATTACTTTTCCATTGTCTTTAGATGGAACGTTAAACTTTTTCGGCGTCTGCTTTCTCCGGGCTGGCGAGACAACCCTTGTAACACTGAGGCCAGCAAGTGAAAAATATTAACTGTCTTACTAGATTCTTTCGCGTCGGTTAAGCCGGTTCCAAGCCAGGTTTAATGTCGGTTTAAACATTACGCCGTATTAATAACTCTTTCAATATTTACCGCGATTTTAACTATGTAAGGCAGGGTTTCCCAAACTTTTTCTGCAACCCTTTGCAAACTCATAAATTTTAATGGAACACTTGGCTTATTTTTTTAAATTAAAAAAAAATGTTACTAAGCACATTATTTATAATTTATCATTTATATTATTTTTTTTATATATATAAAATCATTAAACTTATTTATAATCCATTTTTTGTTCATATGTACATATAATTCATTAAAATTATTTATAATCCATTTTTTGTTTGTATATAAATTCATTAAAATTATTTATATTCCATTTTATGTTTACATACTTATAATATCAACGAAAAAATGTAATACGAAAAAGTGGAATAAATAAAGTACGTAATGACTGATGATTTCGAATCCGTGAATTGCATTTCTTCTTGATATCAGGTACAATATTGGTAAGTTGGATTCTAATATCTGGTGTGGCGTAGAGCCTGCTGCTGCACTTTGTTTTCGTTGCAGCATAATTAGAAAATCCCTCTTCTCATAAATAGGTTGTAGAAAACGTAAGTAAACAATAATAACTTGTTTTGATGTATTGGGGTACTCTTCAAACTCGCCCAGAAATCATTGAAGGTTGATCTTCTACTTGGAAGGGTCTACTATAAATTAAGAACTATTGGAAAAAAATAATACAAATAATAATTAAGGGTCTGCTATGAATTTGAAAAAAAATAATACAAATAATAATAATAATCTTGTGAATAATACCAGTAGTGTTGCAATATGAATATTATATTAAATGAAATTCTTCTGACAAATTGTCGCGGAACCCCTATTCAGGTTCAGCGGAACACTGGTGTTTCGCGGAACACAGTTTGGGAAACCCTGATTTAACGGGACAAGTCTGTAAATCCTCTCCGAAACTTTACACACAAGTATAATTATTTCTTCTTGCGATTTTTCTTTCAGCTTCTAACCAACTGTTATCAAGATTTTGTATGTAATCTGAAACTGTTACTTGTGTGGTTCGTATTTGGTATTGTTTGTTCAAGGGTCTATTATTTCGACCACTAAGGTTGGATTGGAAGTTAATAGTTTATCCAATTTTAACCGCACTTCGCACACATTGACCGCAATTATATAATATTAATAATTTGTTATGCAATCAGTTCGACAATGTTGGATCTGATAAAAATTGAAAATCGTTCTGTTGGGTCAATTATTGGCTTATTTAATTCAATTTGGGATGCGGATTTGGATACCGCCGCCCCGGGAACCAGTTATTTAGTAACCAACACCTCTGCCGTAGGTCACCCCAAGTGGCTCGCTACGTTTGGTGAATTAGCATCCCTAATTCACAAACGTAGCAAGGTTTTTACTATTTTTAGTAGGCGTTTTTATTATTTTACTAACGCCAGCGATTTGTAAAATAATTAAAACGCCGACTATGTATCGTTTTGCATTCCATTAAACATGAATGGAATACTAACAATTGGCGGGCTATTCATGAATGGAAGTTGGGAGTATTTAATCTAGTACCTGTCCGGTAGCTACTTCTGATTAGATATATGAGTTAGTTAAAAGCTTCCCAGATTCGCACATAGAGGGCAGTGCTAAGAGCTTTCCCGAAAGTCCGCAAGATGGCGGCTGGATTAGTTACGTGTTAGTGCTCCAGAGGGCCGAGGGCCGAGGTGCAGGAGCTCCCACAAAACACGGCGGGAATCAGATCTATTTCAGGCACATTTTTGTATTTTTCTTACGGTAACTTATCAAATTGATTTTATAAGCTGTGAGAAGACTGGAAGTTCGCTCGGACGCGATTAGACCTGTCAAAAAACTTACAACTTCTGTAACTTAAAAAAGAACGACTTCTGTAACTTGCTGTAAACTACGGTAAATGACATTGGTAATTTGGCTATAAATCACTTACGTAAGCGACTTACGATAAAAAACTTACGTATATAAAAAGGCAGCCTTTAGTTATTTGTTTAGTTATAAAAATTCTCCATTATAAAAATAACCCACTCGTCTTTTATCCACATACACAGGAATATTCGTATACGGAGATAGGTACCTACTTTATCTCTTGTCTGAATTCACACAATCGTCATTTCCAATTAAAAAAAATCTAAATAAATTTGAGTTCATTACACAGGACTATTTCAAATCACGCACAAGGTCACAGATAACCAAAATTAGTATGTTATGTTTAATTTCTTTCATGTAGGTGCCACACGAAAAGAAATAAGCGCGAGCAGATATCCGTTGAACCGCGAGCGCTTATGTGTTGTGCCGTTAAATATTTCTTCCTATGGTAGGAGAGGGGGTCAGATGAATTAGAAAGCTGCCGCGAAATGCCATTTCTTTGTACTGAATCTATCGACTTGACAGCTGTCATCCGCCCGTTTAGGCAACTCCGTAATTAAAATGACCCCTCTCCTGTTTACGGTGGAGAATGGGTCGCATAACTTTTCGCATATCGCCTCAGGAGCGGTTACGGCGTAAGGTCTGTATTATCTATGGTTTATCTGCACATCAACTGCTTAGGTGTGACAGGTTTGATGGGATTGAATGTAGAGCGTTATTGTGCGTGCGATGATCTTTTATTTTTTTTATCTTCACCCGTCTCAATCTAAATTTTTTTGGATTCTTACACAAAATAATCCATTGTCGCGGTATTTTTTGCGGTGCGCGGCCTTTGTTTCTGCCTACACACCAAATTTGATAGTCCATGCAGTGTGGTCGTAGCTAAGCGACAGTCGTTATCTACATAGGTTTCTAATCTGAGAGTAGACCTGCCCTGCCGTTGCCAAGTTTGACGAGTCCCGGAGTTGAACCTAGTTCCGCGCCCTTACTTTCTACTTTGTCACCCTCGTGCCAGCCGAACAACTACCCCCTAACCCCCTCCCCTTTTCTCACCCTCCGAATTTTCCCGCCAAAATCGATCGCGAAATTTATGACTTGAGGTATGCTTTGTGAAATTAATTGGGGTCACCTGTTTCCATTTTGTTCTATTTCAAAGTCACAAAGTTTGAATAACAATGATAATTGTAAGCATATAATTATCGTATTACGAGATAATTCAAAAGTAATGTCTCTTAATTTTTAGTAATACAAAGAAACAATTATTTTTTGACCATTTTTACATCATTGAATAAGAAGATAATAAACATGAATTAGAACGAGGTAAAAAAAAGGTAACGGTCACAACTAGGACTCAAATCCGGGATCCATTTTTGTCGATCCCTTTTTCTGTTTATAACCGTTTTTACGGACATTCAGATCCTGAACAGAAAGTCTCACAATGGACTGCGCTACAAATCTTTGCTTTACTTTAGTGAGCTTTACTTTTCTGCGCAGGGTTCTGATATGCGAATTTAAACGGGCTTTAAAAACAAAATTATTTAAAAAATCATACCATTCATGAATCCTAACATATTTTCAATACACGTAATACCTAAGCCATGTTCTCAAGTTTCCGGTAATTGTTTGGTTTCGGTTTCCTCCTAATTGTATTTTTATGTTTAATGTCCGAATATAATGTCAGAATATTTCTCATTTCTAAATGCTAACTGCCTTCTGTTAGTATATTATATTTTAGTTTTAAGGTTCTTGTTTTGTCCTGTGCTGCAATAGCACTGTTATTGTTTATTATTATTGTCCTGTGTGTGCTTTGTATGACAACACTGTTTTTGTTAAATTTTGTTCTCTTGTCATTGTTTTGTAAATACTGTATATTCTTTATTTCACATTATTTTATCAATATTTTGTAATGGACTCGTAAGGAGCACTGTAGGATTATTATTATTTTTTAATTTACTAAGTTAAGCGCACTTGAAGTGAAGTGACACAAAACTGCGCTATACAAATGTAACGTTATTATTATTATTATTATTATGCGATATTATTTCAATGAGCGCTCTTTTATTTCTATGGTCAACGTATGACTGAAGTCTAAGTTTATTCAACGCAATCGCGAACTCTCCTGGTGCCAAAAATATGGTCGCGCGGTTTGTCTCCGGCTCGTCGAAATGAAACCCACATTTCGTGTTAGGGCAAATCTATTAATTTGAATTTCTATGGAGTGATCCATTTTTCACACACCTTCCGATTTATATTACTTTAGTGACTTTGCTTTTGGGGTTACAATCATACATACATGCTTTTTTCAAAATAGATAATATCGGAGTTTTATAAAAAGATACTGTAATTAAAATTCTAAAAACTATTGTATAATAATTTTTGTTATTGTTTTTGGGGTGTTATACCGTGTTTCGCTACCAGATGAGACATCTGCCCTGATGATGGACACTGTAACGCTGTCCGAAACGTTGGCTAAAGAAGGAGGTAGCGAAACACGGCATAACACCCCAAAAACAATAACAAAAATACTTTTTGGCCGTGAAAACCTTAAAACATACCTATTGTATAATAACATTGTATAGTGTAGTTGAAATTTACACAACAAACATTAATTTATAATTTAAAAAATAATAAAGTTCACACGCGGTAGAAGTGAAACCTTCAGAAAACTAAAGTAGACAAGAGTGGGGAGGCTGCCAAGCACCGCACAAAGAGGAGACCGATTATTCTACTTTAGAAGTTTTTACTTCAAAAACTGTATTACCTACTTCATCATTTTAGCAAGAGATTTGCATTATTGCTTACGATCGCATAACCAAGCTGTACAACACAAGTCCACTTTATTTGAATACCTAGCGGAGTTGGGAATTATTTTCTTAGAGGTCTCAATGATTGATATTTCTAATCAACTATTTAAAATTAATGAATAATGAATTGCTTAGTTAGGGGCCATCCATAAATTACGTCACACCTTAAGGGGGGGAGGGGTGTAGATAAGTGTGACATTGTGTGACAAGGGGTATGGGAGGTCATCAGCTCTGTGATGTCACATGTAAAATCTGAATTTTGATTATTTTTAGATGTAAAATTGCAAAATATGTAACGTCACACTAGGAGGGAGGGGGTCTCACCATAAAAATCATTCTAATTCGTGTGACGTAATTTATGGATGACCCCTTATCTCATAACTCGTAACATTTTTTGTCAGTTATAATATGAATGTTTGTAATAAAACCAAAAGACTTCCTATCTTATTGATTTTATAAATTGACAGAATTAAAAACTTATTTGCTTTTTCTTCTTTTTCAGATAGTTTCGCGTGTTTACGCAAAGGATGGACGTGAATTTCTCCAACGTATTAGAGGGGACACGACAATACTTCCAAGGTCTTCCCAAGGATTCTCCCAAGGACGAGTCGTCCTCCCAGCCTCAGCAACAGCAGCAACAACAGCAGCAGCATGAGGGCAGCGCTCCCTCCCCCTTGCGGCCTTACTGGGCCCCCGGCCCCCCCCCGCCCGCCGGGGAGGGCGCCCTAGCTCAGTCCGGTTGCCCCGCTATGGCGGAGTCCCGCCCGCCCTCCGAGGCTGCCGTGGGCGGCGAGCGGCCCCCCTCCTCCCCCCTGCTGGAGCCCGAGCCGCACATCATCCACAAAGCCACCGTCATGCAGCAAGCCCAGCAGCAAGCAGCGCGCCAGGCCCAAGCCTTCCTCAACTCCTCCCCCGGCCTCGAGCGGCCCTCTTCCGCCAACCTCATCTCCCCGCCCTCGCACATCATCCGCAAGCCGCAGCGGCCTCCCGAGTCGCCTGCCCCCACCCCCACCCCCACCCCCGCGCCTGCACCCCCTCAGGCCACGCCTGTGGAGGAACCCCGGATACCGCCGCACTTCGCCGTGAGCGAAGGAGGCGAGGCTCCACCGCTCGCGCCCTCCCCTGCTCGGGACAAGTTTGTCCCGCACATCCCCGCCCAGCCGCAGCCCAGTCAGCACAGCGGGCCCCACTACTCCAACCGGCTGCAGGGCTCCTCGCAGAGGACCCTCACGGTCCTGGAGCCGCGCAGGGCCAGTCTGGTGCAGCCGTACACAACTCGAGTGTATCCGGAGCTGGCTCCGTTGCATGTAACGGAAGACCGTAAAGTTCCGTGCAGTGTACCATCGCAGCAGTTAGAGAATTATAATCACCGGCGCTATGAAACGCTGGAATCCTATCCTCCCCCGGAGGCGAGGCATAACCTTCCCCCCTCTAATCTTTATTCAAAGAACCCGCACAAGTCCCAGTTACCTGTGCAGCCCGTGCCGCAGCAATCCAGCCGAGTTGCTCAACCGCAGTACCCGAGGTCCTCGAGCTACTACCCTCCGCAGAATAATGTGGACCATCGGCAAATGACTGATCGTGATAAGTCTACTCACCATTTGCCTGTGAGAAGTTACACCCAGCTGGTGCAACCTCAGAAAGCCAGAGCGTTACCTGTATCCAAGGCCATAAACATTCATCAAGCGGAAGTGAGTCAGCAAGTTCGACAGCAGGCCTATAACCATAGGGTCGCAACTCATCAAAATCACACTCCTTCCTACAGTCGCTCTCACGAATATTATACTTCTCAAATGAATAATCATAAACCCACAATGGCTCAAGAGAGCTCGTCTCGTGCTGCGAAAGTGATCTCCTCGCAGGAATATAACTATACGAGCCGCGTACCTCACCATAAGGCTGTGAACAATCATCTAGCGTCTGCGTCTACCGCTAACTATCAAGAAAGAGTGACTCCGGTGAGCGTGGACCACCAGAGGCATTCGTCCTTAGCTCCCCAACACAGTGTGAACTCGAGTAGAACTCAGCATAGTGTGAACTCCAGTGTTGCCAATACTACAGTTTCCGGAGATAACCCTAATCATTACAGTAGAGTTCCATCAGTGCATCCTCACCATCATAGTTCTAGATTACCCGAAGATTATCCACATCTCAAATCTCATTTACCTAATAGTCAGTCATATACTCTGGACGGGCAACAGTACCATGTCCCCAACTCTTCCAACCACTCTTCAGCACCCAGTAGTGCCAGTTCGTCGGCGTCAGTGGGCTATCTCATGCAATCCTACCAATCTAATTCTACGGTTAAAGCCACTTATGATATGTCACCAAAACACAACCCTGCCAGCAGTAGGAACGCGGCCAAACCTGCTTTACTTGTACACCAGCCTCGGATGACTGTGTCCGTGACTTCATTGGTGAATCAGATGAATGTCATGAGACAGCACACTCGCCCAGAGTCCACTACCTCAACAGTGCACAAAAGCAAGAAAGAATCTCCCTTGGATCTATCCGTCAAGACTGTCAGGATACCGGCTGACTCAACGGCTAAAGATGAAATGGAGAACGTCACCTATGACAAAAGAATTGAGCTCTTACATCACAATAATATTAGTAATGTAAATAATGTTAGAGACCTGCCTCCCCCCAATCATAGACAAAGGTTTCCGGCTAAACCTAATAACGTCAACTCTCACAAGGTTGATTTCCTACCAAACTTCAACGCAGCACCCAATACCCAGGCGGAGAAGGCTCCCGCTCAGTACAGAGAACCTAACCAATCATATTTAGCTAGTAGATTACCACCCTCGCATTATGACCCAGCTTATTCCAAGCCACATCACAGTGCCGTGTACACCTTACCAAAAGGACAACCTAAAATTGAACCTCAAGGCTATGGGAATCGATACGAGCAAGCGCCTCCTAAGTCAAACTATGGATCGCAAGGCTATAGCCGTAGAATTGATCCTAGTTTACCAAAAATTGATTTGACAATAAATTTGGATGACCATGAAAAAGAACACAGTCGCCATCCTCAAACCGCACCTAGTAAAGAAGACAACCGCAAGAGAGATGACAGTCACATTCCAAATCACGTCATACCGTCTAAAGTAGCGAGGTACGAGTCGTGGAACCACGATAGACATGCACGAACCAACATGGCTCATCACAAGGAGAGCGTATCTGCTCCCAACCATTATAATATTCCAAATGGAACAAATTTACCAAATCCAATTCAAAGAACTCACTATGAAAACCATACATATAAAAAGTCTGAAAATGTTGAACCACACTCTTCCAAGTATCATCTGTCACATTCCCAGCCAATGCACCCCCACCAAGAGTACTACCAACATAATCACAAAGCCGCTAGCGTCAACCATCACAACTATGATTACAGTTTGTCTGAAAAGACTGTTGCAGCCAAACAAGACACTATTCCATTGAATCCTGCTAGTTTTCACAATCAAAATACAACCCCCGCTGACAAGCGCGTCCTGAGCATTTTAAGAAATAGTTTAGAAGCCAAAAATACTGAAAGCCAAAAATTGAATGATGACGACTGTATTGTCATTCCATCTGATGATAGTCCTCCGCAATCTGTCGACAATACCGAGTACCAATCAAAGAAGTCAAAACATTACAATGAACATAATAATCGCTCGACTGCAGCGCTTCATTTGCAAGAGATCAATTCCAACAATGTTCCATACAAAGTTCATGTACCTAGAGCTGTAGATTCAATCAGATACGATTCAGACTCATCACAGAAGTCTTTACGAATCAGGGATGATTTACAGAATAACTCTACAGTTCCCATAAAGACTGAGCCTTCCGCCAATATCTCGCCCAGTGACCCGACTGTACCCGCAGAGTTGGATATTGCCGCTAGGATTAGGACTAAAGCAGAACTCAAGGGATTCATTCAACCCGTCCCTAATTCTGATAACAAAGCAACTATTACAGAAACAAAGAGTGTTGAGCGTCCTCCCAATACTGAAAGTGATTCTGTCCCCCACAGGCGGAGACTTTTTAGTAAAACAGAGAAAGACAATAACGGTTCTGTCGTAAATGATAATGGTGAATCCAAAAAAGATTCTACAGTTCGAAATTCCTCAGATTCATGTGTATTCGATTTTCAAGATAGTGGATCTGAATGCGAAGTGACTCCTATGGAGAAATCGGCGCCGAAAATAAGTTTGAAAGAAACTATCACTGAATCTTTAACAAAAATTAGAGAAGAATCTTTAGTGCAAGTGAAGTTTGAAAAAGTTTCCGATGAGGACTCATTTTGGACAGAAGCGTGTGATAGCTTTTTAGAAGAATTGAAAACTGGGAAGGTAAAAAAGGCCAAAAGAAGGAAACACACCAACTCTGTTGTGGATGAACCCACTTTGGGCAGTAAGGAAATTTTAGAATGTTCAATAAAGATAGAAAAACCTGTGATAGTTAATGTAGTTGATAATATTAAAACAGAACAATTGACAAATCCTTTACTTGTGAAAATAAAGGAAGAAGTTAAAGAGAGTCCGGAAGTGAAACCCGTGTCAGATTCATCGGACGAAGATCTTCCATTAATCAACAAAAAAGTCAAGAAGGAACAAATGGCCAATAATTTGATTGAGAAAATTAAGAATATAGACTGGAAATCTCCTGTTATAAAATTAGAAGCAAATGATGACATCGCAAAACGATTTTTTAATCAAAATGCTAGTAGTAAAAATAAAGAAAATAAAAGTGATGACCGAGCACCATCGAGCGATGACGAACAACTCATAGTTAAAAAAAGGAAACAAGAGAGGGCAAAAGAAATGCTTCCAAGTGATTCATCAAGTGATAGTGACTCGGAGGAGTTGATAAAACTAAACAGATTAAGGAAAAGGAAAAGCTTGTCAGTCGGTAAGTCTGCAGACGGAATGAAGTCTATGAAAACTCCAACAAAAGAAGAGATCAAGACGAAAGAGGATAACTTGCAACTGAAAAAGCCGGGATTTGGCGACGGTTCAGATTTTCACCCCGGGTGGGAAGAGGAAGTTTATAAATACAAAAGGTCTCTAAGAATGCCCGCCACTCTCATACAAGTCACTCGGCCGCCACACTGGCCCCGAGTGTCGACTTCTCTGCCGGATCTCGATCCTTGTCCCAACTCCCCGGCTCCGTCAACATCCACTGAAGAACTCTACACACAGAAGAAATACGCTCTTAATATCTTCCAAGATCGGTACAAGTTCAAACAGGACCTGGATAGTGACTCAGAATCTATGTCTAGTTCTCTCTATGCAATAAAAAATTCTAATTACGATTCAGAAGCCTCATGCTCCACTGTTATTTCCACTGCTAGCAAGAGAAACGCAAAGAAGCAAGAGTCTTCCATTACAGATACTTTAATTCAGAAATATGGGAAGAAAGATGTCAAAAAGAAGAAAACAAAAGAGGAAGGGAATGCTAAATTGATACCTAAATCCACCAATCCTTTAGAACTAATGGCCACCCCCAGTCTTGGCCTAGAAAAAGTTAACAGCAACAGTAAAAAAGGCAACAAGCATGTTCCCAAAGAAAAAGTCATGGAAGAACTCTTTTATTTGGGCTCTTTCAGAAAACAAACAGTGTCTACCTTCCGAGACGCTTTCATCAACAATACAGATGGCTTGTTAGGTGCTACTGAAGAATTTTCGCCCATGGTTTTAAAATCTAGGACAAGAACCGAAACGAGGGTGCTTAAACACCGGGCCACCATGAAGGAAGTGTTTGGTGACGAGAGACCCGCCTCGGCCCCCCCGGTGGCCTGCACTAAAGAAGAGATCACCGAGGAGGCCATGGAGATCATGGAAGATGTCAAACCCGTTATTGAAGAAAATAAAATCAAAGTGATCACTACAAAGAAGATAAAGAAGTCTATCGTATGCAGTACGCTGCGAGAAGGTTTGAGAAGTTCTCGACTTAAAAGATGTGATGCAAAGGGAAGGCTTTTGAGAATGAAAAAGAGGGACAACTTCTTGAAATCTCTAGCTTCAAAGAAAAATAAAATATCAGCTTCAAGCAGTTCTAAAATAATAAAGAAAGAACCTATTTCCCCCCCTCAAATTGAAGTAGATATTGCAACAGGACTTCCGAAAGAAAGTGAGATTCCAGTTCTTCCAATTAAAAAGAAACGTTTTAAGAGGCTATTCAACAGACGGAAGTTGAGTTCCGGATTTGATTACATAAGGAAGAAGAAAAAACTGATTAAAAAAGGAGACCCTCCAAAAATACGCAGGAGAAATTTCATACCAAGACCGAGCCCTGAGTCGGTTCAAGATATTCAAAAGGAAATTAAAAACTGGATCATAAAGAAGAGTGTGGGAGAAACTGTTCTGCACAGAGCTGCCCGACTCGGCTATATTGTAAGTATTACATCATTCAGATTAAAACTACAAACAATAACTTGGTCTATCTAATTTTCCCACTTTTATCATTAATAAGAAGACTAATCTTTGATAATTAGATATTCAGCAATTAAATACTACTTCATTATTATGTTATCAAGTTAGGAACCAATTACCTCACTAATGGATTTGTAATGTTTAATTGAAGGACTGCGTGGCTTACTGTTTGGAGAAGATGGACATTCCGCCGTCTTGCCGGGACAATGCGGGCTACACCCCGCTGCACGAAGCCTGTTCAAGAGGACACATGGACATTGCGAGGCTCCTGCTGCAGTATGGAGCTGATGTGTCTGAGGCAGCGCAAGGAGGAATAAGGTAAAACATATCACATACTCGTCAATTATCAGAAATCAAGCACCAAATTAAATTTTAAACTATGCATAAAAAATACATTAAATCAATTAAAAAAGCATTACAATTATGGTTGAATTTCGACCATTGGGTGACCACTATTAGTTTAAAAATCTGTAACCTTAAGGCTTAGTTGTTTGAACCCCGTCCTATTTCTTCATGAAATCGACAGAAATCATCAAAATAGCCGATTGTCCTTACGGGGACTGTTGAAATGTAAATATTTAAAATAGATCCTTTTTGTCATTCTAAAATGAGACAGAGATATTTCATCAAAACACATTTGCACATCAAAAAGAAAATGAATGACGAATGAATGTTAATGTTTTCAGACCACTCCACGAGGCATGTGAGAACGGCTACCTGGAGATAATCCGCCTGCTGCTGTCATACGGAGCAGACCCGCTGCTGGCCACTTATTCCGGCCAGACACCCATCTCCCTCAGCACGGGTAAAGCGGCGAGGCTACTGCAACTGCACCTGAATGATGTGCAAGGAAATGTTCCCCAACCCTGGCTCTTCCAAGGGCCGTGCAAACTGATGGGTAACTACTTTTCTGTCATTTAAATTTGCAAATGGTCTAGCCTTATAATTGGCAAATCTATTAATATTTTGTTTATCTACATTTAAATAAATAGTTTTTACTTAGATAATTATTTTCTATATTCAGTATATTATCA
Source organism: Glyphotaelius pellucidus (assembly GCA_936435175.1). Taxonomy (NCBI): domain Eukaryota; kingdom Metazoa; phylum Arthropoda; class Insecta; order Trichoptera; family Limnephilidae; genus Glyphotaelius; species Glyphotaelius pellucidus. The sequence goes on from OW386545.1 coordinate 17,577,701, forward strand.
GTTATACTATATATTATATACTCTATTATCAGTCACCCCTAAAATGGGAATTAATTCTTTTTATTTCACAAAATGATGCTAAGTGGTGAGAGTATCAAAATTCTAAATTCTAATTTAAGGTACTCTTTGCTTTCAGTCCCCATTATGTATTTATTTGGTGGTTCTTCCTGTACATCATAATATGTATAATATATATTTTACTTATGATTATTCTTCTTTTCAGATCCTTTGGAGAGTGGATTTGACCCACTGGCCTCTCCTCCAATCTCGCCCCCGTCCCCGCCCCCCATGCCCCTCGAGATCATTGCCGCCCACGCCCCGCTGCCACCTCTCTACCGCCTGCGTCCCCACTCCCCCGCCACTTCCACAGACAGCCCCGACACCGGCCTCTGGTGTCTGCTGCAGGACCTGGCCTCGTTACTCCAAGTCAAGTCCCGAGATGCACTCCTCAAACAGATCCACTGCGGAGCAGGTCCTCCCAGGGATTCCTTGAAGGAGCTCCGCATGCAAGAGTTCTTGGACCGCGCCCAGTGTCAGCAGCTCATGGCCGCCGGTGAAAAGATCAACATCCGAGCTTCCAAAATAGCGCTAGTTCGCTACACCGAAAAAGTGAAACAACTCTTAAATATGGAAACCGTCACAGTTAGATGATAAAAGGAGAACATTCCAAGCGGTGACAGTATTTGTATAGTAGATCTTAAGATCACAGTGTAAATAACTCCATGTATTGTATTGACATTTGAGTATGTCGTGTTGCAAATATTTCAAATATTTTCAATCCGATTCATCTCAGTTACCGACGATAGTTTTGTGTTAAAGTTTGTTTAGTATTGAGAGTGCAATTATTATTATTGTTGTGTACGGTATTGACCAGAAAGTTGTAAAGATAAATAGGACATTTATTAGGAAAGGGAATTTTAAGCAATGTGCAAATCAAATTGATCTATATTACACAGACATATTATGAATATATACTAAAATATATTACGTTGTAATTAATTTTATTTTTATTTAATGACCATTACGACAACATAAACACTATGTTAGTTGTTTTTATTTTTTATCGTTATTTAGGTACTTAAATTTTATTTAGTCACATATCTGACTAACATGCGTTATGTTTTTGTTCAAAATTAACAGATAGCTATTAAGTAAGATACGGTTAAGGGAACTGCAGAATCGTAGACGAAACCTCCTACTTTATGTATGAAATGTATCCTTGTATTTATATTTTCCTAAATGAATTCCAAGTGTAACCCTAATTCGTTTTAAGGTGCTTCTATACAATTGTATTTAATATCAAATAAACATAAATAGCATATCACACTATTATACGAAACGAATGTACAGCTCATCTAATCGTTAATTCATTTCAAGTAAATATATCGAATATGCCGACATGTGAAATGGATGGATGGAGAGGACAGAGGACACAACTAAACTGTGATTTTATAAGTTTGTTAAGGGAGAATGCAATTATATATAGAGTGAAATTATATTAAGTCTTGTTCTATGATGTTTACATAAAGAAGATAAATAAATGTATTACCTACGTGATTTGTTTATTATAAAAACTACGAGACTAGAAAATTATTACGATTTTTTTAATAAAATATTTTTTCCAAATGAAGAATTGTTTTAATTTATTCACTAGCATGAAATTATCATAAATACATTAAGGTGAGGTATACATTTACTGTTTCAATCAATGAGGCAGAACATACACTTGATGGTGACGAAGATTCATCTTATATTTTACCAGAACCAGCTGATTCCGTTCAGGCGGTAAAAAGACTTCACGAAACCATTATAAACCAGGTGTGGTCCGTTGATACATATTGTGGATGCTGCGCTTCCCTTCTTTTCTAGGTTTAAAATAAGAATAATAATTATTATTATGTATTTATTCCAAATTAAAAAGCCTTGGATTTATTTTTTTCTAGCCGTAAACCGCACTAGATTTTGCAATAACGACACCGCCACCGTACCCACCTCAGAGACCAACACTAATGCGACACATGGAGCAGGTCGAAATACATGTGTAATATGTATACATTCTCAATGCTCGCACATCGCTAGCAAAACAGTGGATGCTCCGTTCATTTCGCACCCACGGAGCAAATAACGAGTGTGATATTTTTGATATTCGCGCATGCGCTTTCAGTCAAGCCTGCGATGGTTGAAGCAAGGCCGAATACGGGACTATTCTTACAGAACTACCATCAATAAAATAACCCTGATCTGGGTACCAGGACATAAAGGTATTGAGGGCAACGAGCGGGCTGATGAACTAGCAAGGAAAGGGGCGAAAGCACCACTTGTGGGATCCGAGCCGGCTGTAGGAGTAGCAGCTTGCCACACAAAACTACATATTGATAGGTGGGTCGAATCCCAGCACTGCAAAGAATGGGAGAGGGCACCTGGAATGAGACAATCTAAAGTACTCATAAAAGGACCAGACCCTAGACGAACCAGGAAACTACTCAATATGGACAGAAACTCGCTGAGGGAACTGGTAGGAGTACTAACGGGACACTGCCATCTCAGGAGACACATGCAGATATTGGGAGTGGAAAACACCAATAGATGCAGGAAATGTGAAGAGGACGAAGAAACTCCAATTCACTTATGGTGCCAATGTCCTGCCCTGGTGGGAACTAGGCTCAGATACCTGGGGAGACACACAGTAGAACCAGAAGACATAGCCACATATCCGGTGACAACCCTGGTGAACTTTATTAAGGGACTGGGTTGTTACTAAATGATTGAGGTAAAATGGAAGATAGCACAATGGGCCTATGGCCTAAGTGCTCATGGGAACATATACTTGTAAACCGTCTCCGCCTTTTATAAAAAAAAAAAATATATACATTCTCAATGCTCGCACATCGCTAGCAAAACAGTGGATGCTCCGTTCATTTCGCACCCACGGAGCAAATAACGAGTGTGATATTTTTGATATTCGCGCATGCGCTTTCAGTCAAGCCTGCGATGGTTGAAGCAAGGCCGAATACGGATTCCATAGGAGCATCCAACGCACAGAAAACAACTTTAATGCTTACAGGCATAGTGCACAGAATAGCTTATCCAAAGCGAGCGAGGACAGTACCATTAGAGATTTGTTTGCCTGACCACTTTTCAGGTTATTTGTTGTCTTGAATAGCTGAATCCTATTGATATATTGAATAGTACCCTTTACACACAGAGTTCGGAGCGGGACTTGCCCCGCGCCACTTCAGGCCGCCGCGCAGAAAAGTCTCACGGAGAACTGCGCTGTTCACCGTAATCTTACTTTCGGTCTTTACTTTTCTGCGCGGCAGCCTGAAGTGGCGCGGGGCACATCCCGCTCCGAACTCTGTGTGTAAAGGGTACTATTATCTTTCGGAATACCTATTTAATTAATTTAATTACGGAACTGTAATATTTAATTTGAAGCATAAAGATTGAATAGAGCTAATTTGACGGACTATTTTTGTTGATAATTGCATCTTGTTCGTGGGCTGGTCCACTGACTTATATTTGATATTAGGTACATACTCCCAATATCCCTTATACAAAAAGTCACCGACCGCCACTGTTAACGTATCTGATAGCGAAGACGAAATTCCTTTAGCTATGTTTACCAAACGAAGTGATACTCAAAATAATTCAAAACCTACTCTTTCACAGCTAGTTTAATTATTTTGGGAAAAAACACTCTTTGCAAGTTATGCCTTAAAATATTAAGGTGAGTTAATTATTTAATTGTTTGCGCCAATATGTATGCCATGTGAAAATGAATAAATACTTTTATCAATAAACAAATCAATACTTTTAACACTTCCGTACCGGACCAGGGGAACGCACTTACACTAACGAGAGTTTTACGCTGTATCTAAGTTGTTTTTTAAACCACATACTCAATAATTTGGGTAATCCTAGAAAAAATATTTGGTTATCGATCTGCATTAAAAAAATTAATATCGCATTACTACTTTTCTTAATATTAATTCATTTATATCAAATTCCGGTCGAGAATCTGTCCAGCCCGCCCCCCTTCCCCTCCGTTCGGGCGTTACCCCGTATCCATCCGCTGGAAGTATCGGGACGATTCTAAGCGATAGCAAGTAATTTCTGAGTTGTTAGTGGAAAGGACTAGATCCCGTTTGTTTACACTGCGCATCTAGTTTGCTCTTTTTACAATGCTATAATGTTCGCTTGCCGGTCAAAGATCATTCGGTCTGGATCGTTTCCGCTACGCGCCAATCGCCAGTCAACATTCGGAAACAAAGCGTTATGGTGGCTATCGGCCCGCCTTCTCTGTTTTCTATGGAGAAATACGCGTTATGGTCTAAATTCGTTAGAATATTAATTATGACTTTATTTATGAAACGATTTAGATAATGACTATTGAAATAAGATGAATATGCTTCTTTCTAATTATTACCAAAACAAATTTCCAAAAATTGTGTCATTAACACCCTTTAATAAGCAAAACTTCCCGAAATGAGTTTTATTAAACTCATTGGGAGTAATATTTTATAAATGTTATGTAATATATTATCACTAATAAATAAATAAATAAAACAAATTGGGGTCCCCGAGTGACCCCCCTTCGGATGAAGTGTGATTTTTTTCTTTCCGGGACGAAAAGGTTAAGAAAGGCATACAAATTTAATATTGGTTTGAATCTCCGATAAAAAGCTATTAAATTAATTCTTATTTATCATTTTAGTTTATATTAAAAGTGCTTTTTCCCAAAATAATTCAGCTAGCGCCATTTGTGATTGCGCCTTGAAGTGAAATAACACGAAACAGCAGCATACTTACATAATTACATTATTTATTATTATTATTACGAATTCTTTTAAGTATCACCATAACAATAAACCAATAAAATAGAATAAAAAGAAAAGATTGTTCATAATGATTTGTTTACAACATTTTATACTCCTGATATAAAAAGCTTTCACTGAAAAATATAAACATCCATGGTGTGATTAGTTGATAAAGCACAAAGTGAAATGCTTTTGAGGATGAACACTTGGTGCCTCTCGAGGTAAGAGATTTAATAAACAACTCTAAAACTACCCTTATTGACAGCTGTTTCTCCTTCTGAAAGCATTATCAAACTGTGGTGAAACCACTTGCAGACGTTCCGTTTACTTAGAATGAAAATCAAACCAATATGTGAGATATCTAGCTTCCGAGCTCCGCATATAGATGGCAGTAATAAGAGCTTTCCCAAAAGTATGCAAGATGGCTGCAGGATTAGTTCTCGGTAGTTCACCAGAGGGCCTAGGGGGCAGTTTCCACCATAGACAGCGGGAACCAGATCTCTCATAACCAACTTCTAGTTATGTTGACTACTCGCAGTCACAACTTGTAATGAAGTATTAATAAATCCCAGATTAAGATGAAGCTATACGTGAAATCCTATTTAAATTCATCTTTACGACGAATCGGTTTACAGTAAAAAAATATGCTACGGACGAATTGAAGCTTCTACTAGCTTTTCTATGTATTGGAATTACAATAAAATTATTATTTACACTAGCTGGTACCCGGCATGCGTTGCCATGCCATATAAAAAATAAATTGTTTTCTCCTGCGTGTCCTTTGCCATTCGTCCCGTTCCCCTTCTGCCTCCCCTTCCTCTCCCGCGTCCTCTTCCCCTCTCGCGTTCCCACTCCGCCTCCTCCACCTTCCCTCCCCCCACTCCACTACCCCTTTCCCCGTCCCGCGAACCCCCCTCCCCCCTCCCAGGTTCCCCCTCCCAGATTCCTCTCCCCCTCCCGGGTTTTTCTCCTCCCCCTCCCACGAACCCCCTACCCGAGTCCCCCTCCCGCATTTCATACATTCTTTCCCGTTACATTCAGTTTTCAAACAGCTCGCATGCCACCTTTTGCATATTTCATAATGCCAGAGCTCACCAGTAGTAAAATCCAATTTGGTGTAGTCGTTCGGAAGTCATGCGCGTAAATACATTTCGGCGATTCATTTTTTAGAGATAAATATTAACTACGATGCCTGAATTAAAAAATATGTATCAACATGGTTTTCACGGCAACGATTTGTTTTGCTTTTCTTCTGACGTTAGCAATAACTCGCCTTTTTCGACAGAAAACGTAAAATAAATATAATATATAAATATTTATAATTTCGTAACACCAGAACTTACCATTATATAAAGCCTATATTACTCGCATATAATGTAGCTTTCTATAGGTGAAAAAATTTCTAAGATCGGTTTATTAGTTTATGCGTGAAAGCGTAACAAACAAACACACGCAGTTTCGCATTCATAATATTAGTATAGATTTAGAATTTTAGGGTAGGTACTTTCTATTACATAATTCAATTTACCAAATTCTGACACAGGCATTTAAATTCAATAGAGTTCCCGGCATATGCTATGCTACTTAATAAAGAAAAAAATTCGCTCTACTTACCCTTTCCCATTACTACACACGTATAGAAACCATCGCAGGCATGCACACATCAAATCCCCAAAGTTTTATCGCAATCGGATGAACGGTTAGCAATGTATGATAGCGATGCCAAAACTCACTATCGTATATAGAAACCATCGCGGGCATGCGCACATCAAATCCCCAAAGTTTCATCGCAATCGGATGAACGGTTTAGCAACGCAAAACATCTCACACAAATAGGCAGAAACACATTTTCTATAGATCAGTAATTTTAATATCAAAAATGTCAGTTTAGCATTTTAATTTTTTTTTAAGTTTTCATTAAAAAATTTTGTATTTAAAAAATGTTTTTGTAATTTCTAATAAATACCATTTATTTAAGCGTATTTCATCACCTTTCAAAACCAGTATTTAGTTTTTGGATACTTTTACAAATATTCCATTTATTTGAATTTTTATTGCACAGTCGATATATATCGAAACATTTTTACCTTTTGACAAAATACGCCAAATTTTTGAAGGGTTAAGCTTTGAGCTTTAAGCTTTGAGCTTTAAAATTTTTGAAGGGTTAACTTTGAGCTTTAACCTTAAGCTTTGAGCTTCAAGCTTTGAGCTTAAAGTTTTGAGCTTTAAGCTTTGAGATTTAAGCATTGAGCTTTAAGCTTTGAGCTTTAAGCTTTGAGTTTTAAATTTTGAGCTTTAAGCTTTGAGCTTAACGCCTTGATCACAAAACTTAAAGCTCAAAGCTTTAAGCTTTAAGCTTTGAGCTTTAAGTTTTGAGCTTTAAGCTTTAATGACAAAACTTTAAGCTCAAAGCTTTAAGCTCAAGGCTTTAATCTCAAAACTTAAAGCTCAAAGCATAAACCTTAAACCTCAAAGCTTAAATCTCAAAGCTTTGAGCTTTTAGCTGTGAGCTTTGAGCTTTAAGCTTTGAGATTAAAGCCTTGAGTTTCAAGCTTTGAGCTTTGAGCTTTAAGCTTTGAGTTTTAAGCTTTAAGCTTTTAGCACTAAGCCTTATACTTTGCGCAAAGCTCAAAGCTTAAAGCCGAAAGCATAAAGCTCAAACATCAAACTCAAAGCTTAAAGCTTAATCTTAAAGTTCAAGCTTAAAGCAAAAGTTCAAAGTTTAAATACCAAAGTTCAAGCTTAATATCAAAGCTCTAAACTTAAGTTCAAAGCTTAAAGCTTAAAACTCAAAGCACGGAGAGTAAAAATAAAGCTCAAAGTTAAAGCTCAAAACACAAATCTCAAGCACAAATCTCAAAGCACAAAGCTTAAAGCTCAAAGCTCAAAGTTAAAGCTCAAAACACAAATCTCAAATAACAAAGCTCAATACTCAAAATTCAATATCAAATCTTAAAGTTCAAAGCTTAAAGCTCAACACGTAGAGCTTAACGTTGAATGCTTAAAGTTCAAAGCTTAAAGCTAAAACTCAAAGCACAAATCACGGCTTGCGTTGCAATGCAAAGAAATCAATTGATTCTCCTTGAATGTCCTTTCCCATGCGTCCCCGTTCACCTTCCGAGTCCCCTTCCCCTTTCGCGTTTCCCTTCTACCTTCCCCGCCTTCCTATCTCTCGTCTTCGCACCCACGTACTCCACCTCCCCGTTTCCCTCCCCCTGCCTTTCCTCCTTGCCGCTAAAATATATGAAAGACGCACATTTTCATTTATAAAAATTTAATAACGCCAGAACTTACCATTATAAATAGCCTATATCCTTTGCGGGTGTGTGCACGACAAATCACCAAAATTTCATTGCAATCGGATGAACGGTATGGCAGCGCATAAAATACGAACAAACAAATTTTGATTTTTATATGTAAGATAGGAAAGACTTGATTTTTAGTTGGTGTCCTCCCGTACGGCCCGTACCCCAGTGACGCTTACATCGTATAATACTTACATTTTTAAACTCGTGATATCTTTTGAATGGGATGTCCGAATTGAATAATTCAAAATGTTATATAAAGGCATTGAAGCAGTCTCAAAAAAAATATTTTATTTTGATAAGAATTAATACCAAGATACAAATAAAGAGTCTTTTCTAGCGGCGGCATTTCAATTAAATTTTTAAAATAAAAGAACACTTATTGTGGCATAACTATAATAGTTAGACATATGCTGTCACGACATTTTTTGTAGATAACGATGTGTTCTGCAAAGTCGTAGTACATTATTTTATTCTATCATCAATAGTTTTCGCAGCGCACGCGATGTAAAGAATATTTTAGGTAATTTTTTTACACCTTGGGTTACATTATTGGAGTTTTAGTAAGGATCCCTAATTTTTTTTAAAATATAATATAGCCTATGTTACCCGGGAATAGTGTAGCTTCCTAACAGTGAAAGATTTTTTCAAATCGGTTCAGTAGATTCGGAGCCTATTCGATGCAAACAAACAAACAATCAAATCCTTCCTCTTTATAATATTAGTATAGATAACAAAAAATATAAGCGGAAACTACTAAATAAAATGTGTTTTTCATGACTTAACGAAACAATTTTTTAAAAATACCCCTTTAGGGCTAAGACTATTTTTGAGGTTTTGTATGTTCTAACTTTTTCATTCTTATAAAATTATGCACAAAATAAATAAAAACCACTTTTTTGCTTACTTGGCTTGTGCAAATAAATCGAAATATTTCTAGCGTTTATATTCCTCTTAACTAAAAAAAACTCTATTCATTCCCAAGAGAAATCTCCTTCCAAGACGAGTTGGAGAACCTGATTGTGTGAACATAACACTTTTAATCTCATTACATTACCATTACCCTTATTGATTTCTGCACAATTGGTCAATAATTGTTAAATTGCTCTACTAAGATCATTGGACACCTGTCATATACATACTATTCCGCAATGCGCATAACTCCAGAGTTGTGAGAATTGCATGAATGTGATACACCATGTGCAAAAAAATTTGTTTTTACCTTTAAGCTCTTATGCTCCTGGACCCCTAGCATGATCGATCGATAATAATGAATCAGATGGTTCACTTTTCGTTCATTTCTGTCTTTCAAAACATCTGAATAAGAAATTATACAAAAGTGCCGAATGAACTCATTAGTGAACCGATCCGACAATGTTGGATATTAGCATTTGGTATCCTTTACTTGTGGGTGGAATGAAAGCAAAATGAAACGTCTGAACACAGAGTTAACGCTCGATCATTCCGTCTCGCGTCCTGTACTGAGAAGACGTCATCACGTCACACGCAAAACATCAAAATACTATTTGTTCGGCTAATTTGTTAGGTTTTGGGAACATGTCTCATAGAAAATGTTGTGTCAGTCACACACAGTGTTAAAAGCGCGAGCACTTATCTGTTGAACTGCGAGTGCTTACGTATTGTACCGTCACACTACGCTATCAAATATTTCTTCCTATGGTAGGAGAGGGAGTCAGTTGAATTAGAGAGCTGCCACGAAATGTAATTTATTTGTACTGGATCTGTCAACTTTACAGCTGTCATCCGCATGTTTACGCAGCTCCGTAATTAAAATGACCCCTCTCTTGTTTACGGTGGAAAGCATATCACCTGCTTAGGTGTGACAGGTCTGTATGGGATTGTACGGAGAGCGGTATTGTGCGTGCGATGATCTTTTATCTTTGCGTGTGACACCTACATTAACCACAAAACAATTAAAATTTACACCTTTATGAAACCAAAATTCAGATCACAATTTGAAAAAAAATTATGAAACTTTGTGATTTTTTTTACATGAAACATATATAACGTTTGTAATTCATTTATCTAATAAAAATTTTCCACCTCCCAAATTGTGCAATGGATTAATGAATTTCAGGCAAGGATCTTGAGCTGGTGAAGAGAGGCAACATTGAAAACAGAATTAAAAAATTGTTTAAAAATGTACAATGGTTTTATTAGGTATAATTTGATTTTTTAATATTTTCATTAAAATATATTTGCTGTTAACAATCATGTATAATATAAGGCCATTATTTAACTTGTTAAAATTTGAAAAAATAACAATAATTACCTATTTTAAAATTTATTGTTACATAAAAAAATGTTTATCAGATACATTGCTTATTGTTCTGATACGTTACTGTTACTGTGGATGGTCCTTATATTAAATTTGCTTTTGATTAATTGCAGTTCATTTTGTAAAAATTGAAACTTTCTTTTGTATTCGGCCGCTTCTGATTTTGCTTGTTTCAGTTCTATTCGTAACCTTTCAACTTCACTCACATTAACTACGTTCTTTGGAATCAGTTGGTACTCTTCTTTGAATTTCTTTAAACTATCCTCCTGCGGGAACAAGGAATAAAATATATGATTATCATTGCACAAAATTAAAAGGTAAGAATAAAAACATGTGATGATTTTTAGAAGACACTATTCAGGATGAAGACGGAAATTAAAGGTATCATCAAAAATACTCATTCCGGTTGGTCGGTCTGTGTAACTCTGGTTCAATGAACTCCAATTTGCTTTGAATTTAAGTGTCATTTTCAAAGTGGAACTGATTTGTAAAGAATTCAGATCATCCTGTGATTTTTTGCAGGAAGACGAAAGTTGATAAACATGGAAATTAAAAGATAAAAATAAAAACAAGAGATAATTATTGAAGACAAGAGTGGAGGAATGTATTTTTATACAAAATCAAAGTAATGAGTAAATGGTTGTTCTCCGCAGAAGGCCTCCATGGACTGGAGGTAAGGCTCTCAAAAGGCAATACGAAGGGGTTCAAATCCTGGCGTACGCAAATAAATTTTGCATTTTATACAATTAATTAATTTTAAAAAATGTATAGTATATTTACAGCACTTTCCAGGATGGAAGATACTCTCAGCATCGCCTTGGTGCAAGATCATGATTCAGAATTGAAAAGTTGCTTGAAATGACTTAAGCCGTGTTAGCTAGATCTGAATAGCGAGGTACTTCCCCACCTCCTTCCCTTTCCCACTTATCTTCAGCCTCATAACTCACCCCAACTTGGGATGCCTCACGGGCTCCAGACGGAAGCAGTTGGAACATTCACATGGTGGATGTGTTAAGGGAGAAAACCTTTATCCACTCGTGTCTTCAATTGTTTAAACATAATGTGAAATTGTGTAACTTACCGAAATAATATTATTAGTGACACCGTTGCTAATTGTTTGATTATCCTTAACTGGCATCTGTGCTATGAATTTTCCTAAACTATTTTTATTGACTACAATTTTGACGGCATTCCCCAATGTGGTGCCGCTCTTCAGCTGGATTAGCTTTGTGTTCTTTCCCTGGTTGATATTGGTCAGCGCATTGAGGTTGATATTCCCGGGGACTTTGGATATGGTGTTCCCTTTAAATGACAATATATTGCCTCCCTTTCCTTGCTTAACAACTGTGATGGTATTGTGCCCCTGTTTTACGGGAGTTTTGTTCATAATGTTTACAGTTTTGTTTAACTTTGTCGCATTCATATTTACAATTTGAGCTGTTTTAGGTAACTTAACTAGATTGATTCCTCCGTTTTCTTTTTTGATTTCTATTGGAACTTTTTGTAAGATGTTGGGTTTGCTCTGTCCCGTCATGGCTAGGAATTGACTGCTGCTCATGGTGTATATTTTGGTACTTTTGATCTTCCCTGTGGGTAATATGATGGGTTTCGTCTTTATTTCTACAGGTTTAGGGGGTTCTGTTTGAAATTTACTGTCTTTAAGGATAAGTTTCCCAGCATCTGAAAAAAAAAACATAAGATTCATAAATAAATTTTAAAAACATGCAAATCAAGAGGAACCATAATTATTACAAGCATCATTTTTTTTTATGTGGCACCTCACAAGAGCACTCTTGTCTGAACAGTCTAAAGACAGGGGAATTATATTGCCATCCTGTTGGGAAGTGTTGTGAGGCAGGTTAAGGTAGGGGCTGAAGGAAGAGATTTATTAGAGGTCTTGAAGAGGTCCGAATCATATGAAGGAAGAGAATGCCAGAGAGGTAGCTCGTTCCACATATGAGCCGACTTACATAAAATGAGTCGAAGAAACAACCGGATTTCAGCATCTCTCATCAACTGTGAGTGAACGGATGTTTCTCTTGTGTCTGTCAAGTTTCGTGTGCACGCACAGAGCAGGCTGTATTGAAATAAAGGGTGTTTTGTGGAGGTTTGGTTTTTAAACTGGCAATATTGTTTCTATTGACTGTCAATTTGACAGTTGATTTGTAGTCGGTACGTTTTGCCATTTCACCATAAATAGACTGACGTCAGAACAGCGCTCGCAAATTGTGCAAATTTATTTTGAAAATAAATTTGCATTAAGTAAACGGCGGGTGCCACCATCAATTTACTGCGGGAAACATTTGATGAGAGCATAATTTCACGTAATGGACCTGTGAACTGGCCTCCACGATCGTGTGATCTCACACCATTAGATTAATTTCTTTGGGGGTGTGTGAAGTCACTAGTCTATGCTGATAAACCAGAGACGTTGGACCATTTGGAAGTCAACATTCGCCGTGTTATTGCCGATATATGGCACCAGTTGCTCGATAAAGTTGTCGAAAATTAGACTTTACGATTGCGCTTCATTCTAGCCGTGGCGCTCATATGCCCGAAATCATATTTAAACAATAATGGCATAAATTATCTATGAAATAAAACCAATATCATAGACATTAACATTATTTTGATGTGTTTTTTTTTTCATTTTGAATTTGTATACCTCTAAAAAAAACACCCTTTTCTTGTAGAACTCAGTATGCCTACTAGCGATGAGTCGGTCCTGTCGGAATGGGCTCTTGAACTCGGTTCCTTTGCGGGTAGCGGTTCCTACTCCCACTCCTTTTTCAAATCGACCACTCCTAGTGGGACATTTCCCGGTCTCGATGCTCGGAGCGCGGACTCGGGCCCAAACGCGGAACTCTAACTCAAATCCGAAGCCTCTACTTTGATTTTCATGGTAGTTAAGTTGTATTTTTACGAATTTACTTGTACTTACTAGGATGGCTGCAAACTCGACTTTCAGTAACCAAAATAATTTTTTAAAATTTCAAATTATGTGGGAATTTATTATTTCAAAATTTGGTTTTCGAGATCCCGGGGATTCGAAATTAACGGGGTAGTGTAAATGAATAGTTACCAGAGAGTACTATTCGCCTCCCACTCTGAAGGGCTGATGTAACAGTGTTGGTATTGTCTGCTGGTATCATGGTAATGCCGTGTTCCTTTAGGAGTTGCATGGTGGCTTCATTTGTAAATTCCTCTCCCTGAAAAAAAAATTATACAATTCAAATAACATGTATAATGTTAGGTATTGTTGAAAAGGTTGGAATCTGGGGAGTCAGTGTGTCCAGGAGTGACGGATGTACAAATTCATCCTTTCCAATGCAGTTCAGTGCAGTGAGTCCTGCAGGAGAGGTCAAAAAGCCTCCCTTAACCAGTCTCTTCAAATCCGGCCTGCCACCTCTTCCTATGAACCCGGACTTATTTTAGTCACCAAATGTAACAAACCACTTGGGGTGATCTATGGCAGAGGTGTTGATTAATTAATTCAGCGGTTTAGTAATTAATTCTCTATGGGTTAAATTTGATTGTGTGACAGTCAAAAAAATTTAAAAAAAAATCCTTTAGAGACTTGACTCCAATATATTTTCTAAATATAATATAAACCATATTACTCCATGAAAGAAGTCGAGGATGCAACATCAGATGGCCAAAGAAAATGGATTTCAAAATTACCTAATAATTAATTCCAGGTTTCGCAGAGCAGTTTTTCCATTTTTCGCAACATATTTTATTTGATTTAGTATATCTAACAAAATTTTATTTTATAAACTGCAAAAATTTTAAGACTTAAATTTGCGTTATCGGCACCAGAAGATTAGAATAAATTAATATAATTCAAAATGCGTTATTAAAAATTATAAAGAAAAAAAATATTAAAATTTTTTTTAATTTATTTTTATCTGTGCACGAAAATTTGTCCGAGTAATTTGAAAAAATTTCGAAAGCCTGGCGTTTTACAAAAACAGGTAAAATGCCGAAAAATTTCCATTATGCAGTTACAATTCGTCTTAACTCGTATTATTATTTCGAAAATATTTAAGTCTAACAGGCCGGCGAGGACGAAAATTTTGATTTAAACAGGAATATGTTGTGTTTTTATGAATTTACATTGAATATTTGTATTTGACAGAGTGGCCGCGACGGTAATCGCAGGAGAAATTCAATTGAAATAATTTACCTGTGGTAAAAGTGATGCCAAATTATTTTGTGCTTCACTTTCTTGGTCCAATTCATTTTCCATTTCCTGAGAATTTTCTGTTTCCCCCACTGGCCGTTCTGCAAAACAATCTAATGAAATCAAGAATGAAAAATAATATAAGGTAAATTCATAGGTCACCAAGTCACATATTTAATATTCACTAGGGTTGGTCGAAGATATTCTGAGCTAAGTAAGCAACTTTGAAAATGCTTGGAGAAAAGGGGAAGGTTTCTAGAGTGGTAGATACTCTCAATATCACCCTTCATTGCTTGAAATGACTTAACCCGTGTTTGGTGATCAGATCTGAAGTACTTCCCAATTAATACAATCTTAACATGCATATGTTGTATTGCTTACCATTTTCAATATTTAGTACATCTATGTTGTGTGTGATAAAATTGTTTTCTGCTGTCTGCTCCATATCTGAAAGGAAACAAAATGATATTACAATCAATCAACGAATGGCTCATGCTATTTGCATCCACTAAATTAGCATTTCATTATTTATGACTTTGGCATGTGAATGGCCTTTCAAAGTGCAAATTGTAAATATTATTACTGCACTTGGATATTCATGACCACGTATCCTTTCATAACGAGTTGTCTTCTAAGTATGTTCTTTTTTATTTCATTTCTCGTCCTTGAAGATGACTCATAGGCGGCCAGTCGAAAACGAGTTATGCATGCATGCATGCATCCATATCCATACTAATATTATAAATGCGAAACTGCTCGAGTTTGTTTATGACGCTTTCACGCGTAAAACTATAAAACGATTTGAAAAATTCTTTCACCAATAGATAGCTAAATTATATGCGAAGACTATGGGGTGTACATGATGGTAAGCTCTGGCGTTATGAAATCCATACTAATATTATAAATGCGAAACTGCTCGAGTTTGTTTATGACGCTTTCACGCGTAAAACTATAAAACGATTTGAAAAATTCTTTCACCAATAGATAGCTAAATTATATGTGAAGACTATAGGGTGTAAATGATGGTAAGCTCTGGCGTTATGAAATTATAAATATGAATATATTACATTTGTTATACGTTTTCTGTCACTAACAAAAGCGGGTTTTTGCTAACGTCAGAAAAAAAAATCGTTTCCATGGAAACGATGTTGATATATTTGTGGGTTCTAAGCTGGTAGGTACTCGGCCCCCTGGTCGGCTACTGTTTCGCAATATGTTTTTTTTTTTGGACAAGCTTCTGTTTTGGAATAAATGTCGGATCAGAGTTCCTACATTAAAAATATAATTCGTAACGATTATAAAGACTGAATAATAAATAGTGTAATTTTTTATTATATTTACATACTTCCAAATATTTAAATAAAAATAAACATCCGAAATGTTTCTAAGCGCATAAATTCCGAACTAATGAACAAAATTGGACAATTCTTTTTTCTTTGAACTTCACATTATGAAATTTAGGTGGCAGGCGAGATGTTCAAAAACTGAATGTAAGGAAATGAATGTATGGAATGCGGGAGGGGGTCATGGTGGGGTGGGGGGGGGGGAATAATTGATAAGTGCAAGCGCTACAGTAATACCATGCGAGCGAAGCCGCGGGGAAAAGCTAGTATATATATTTGTTTATGCTTGCAAATTTTTGCTGGGCACAAAAGCAAAATATCCAAATGAAGTTATATATTACAATGATTCAAACCCCTTGGGCAATTCTGGGAGATATTCTTCACACACAACCGCCGTTGAGTCTTTTTGGGAGATATATCTCCCAGCCTGAAAAGGTCTCATGCTATCTAATTTTGTATTGCAGTGAGATACAGTGAAACCTTCTTAAGAAGTTCCCGCAAGAAGTTTCGTGGCTTAAGAAGTTTGGTTTTTTCTGTCCGTCGGCCCAAAATTGGCCCAATTTTTCCCACATGTAAGGTTTTCTTGCTTAAGAAGTTTATTTTTTCCTGGTCCCTTGGAAAACTTCTTAAGAGGGTTTCACTGTATACAATATAGAATAACGTGCTTTCAGTTCGCATACCAAAATTTACTATGGAATCTACTGAAAAAGTTGAAATAATTCTATGAAACAACATTTAGCACATGAAAATTTTTTGTCAAGGTTTGCAAATTTTTTTATAATATATTTGTCTAACTAAATATATTTTTTAGTTTCTTGTAACGTGGTAATTACAGTTTACACAATAAAAACAGTAGTCTTCAGGAAGATGCTATCAATGCGAGGGTTAGTTCATAAGCTTACCTTGTGCCATATCCTGTATGCTCATAGTGGCTTCCCGTGTGGTGTTGGACTGCAACACCTCCACCATGGAGTCCCAGCCCATCTCAGCGGCGATGGACAGAGGCGTTTTCAGGAACTTGCTCTCGGCGCGAGGGTTGGCCCCCTCATTCAGCAGCACCAGGACACACTCCTCATGGCCCCGCTCCACCGCCCAATGAAGAGGAGTCATTTGCAACTGAAAGCCATCAACACAGATATGTATTCACGGGACCCAAGAGCAGTCAAATTTCCCTTTTTTCTACCAATGATGGCACATTGTAATAAGGATCTTTCAATAAATAAGGGCATATCCAAAGCCAGTAAACTGCTGTCCCGCCAAAAACCTGAACTGTTCCAATGTAAATAAAGCGACTTCGAATTCTTGGTGCTATGTTTTTCAAGGATTTTATTTTTATAATATGTATTGCTAGAATTAATCATCTGCAATTGTTCTTGGAAATTGGTAAATGAACAAGGCGCAAAAAATTTTGTTACGAGACAGTTGTGGTTGACGTTCATTATATTACAACCATTTTAATCTGCCTTTACTTTTACTATTTAGCTGAAAGCACAAAATCAAGCTACACAATTCACCAATATTGGTGTATTAAATTCAGTGGTCCGCCACGTGACCAGACTCGAGCGCCATGCTTAGTAGACCGACGGTTATCTTATTCTTACACATTCAGTTACTATACCGCCGTCTAGTTCGCTCTCGCTGACCATGTTACCAGTCTTACTTAGATTTTCAGTTAGTCTTCTGTGTCGCATGTGTTTCTGTTTATTGTTCTGCCGTGTTTTGTTTGAATAAGTCATTTCTTAATTTTGTATGTGAATACCGCATAAGAGTTCCAACTACTCCCGGAGCCGGTGAGATTATGGCATCCCCAATTATGTTTTGAGACTGAAGATAGTAGGGATGAGAAAGATGGGGAAGAGGAAGATGGGGAAGTACTTGGCTATTCAGATCTGGTCACCAAACACGTCTAAAGCCATTTCAAGCAATGTTTCAATTCTGAATAGCGGTCTTACACCAGGGCGATACTGAGAGTATCTTCCACTGATATTGCCACAACATCCTAATACTATTTTAAATAATTAAAATGTGAAATAACGCAAATCAAATAAATGGAAGGATTTGAATCCGCCACCTTTGGATTGCTAGTCGAGAGCCTAACAAAACAAAATGGAGTCTTCTCGCAAGCGTTAACGTGACACCTTAACTTTTTATACTAAAATATGAAATTTTTTGGAATTTGTTTGCTTTTACAAAATCCCTGTTTTAATTTTTAGCGTATTTTGTGTATATGGACATCGCTGTAACTAATTGGACACTTCCCAGTTTTCAAGGTGGCGGATTAGTGAAAGAGTACTAATTTGGTTCGTATAATACATTATGTAGCTTAGGAACTGAGAGAATGTTGATCTCCCTCAAACTGTATTACAATTTCAAGGGATGATCTGGGGAAAATAATTAAAACTGAATTATTTGATTATCGAATGAAGTAGTTAAAAAAAAAGTAAAGTATTTATACCATATCTTTACAATGAACTTCTACTCCATGTTCCAGAAGAAGTTTGGCAACTTCCGAATGACCCTCGTAAGCTGCAAAATGCAGCGGTGTTCTATCCACTTTAGTCCTTCCATCCTTTCCGATACCAGCCCGCAGCAATACTTCACAAGTCTCCAGATGGTTGTTCATGGCAGCCAAGTGCAGAGGAGATGTTCCCAGCTGAAACCATTAAACAAAATATATGCATAAAAATGACGCAATACGCACACACAATTTTTTTTAAAAGAAAGATAAAAAACATTCTCGGATTACAAACATCCTGACAATATTATGACTTAAAAAAATAATAGATCAGGAAGGAATACTGATTTTGAATGCACACATTTAATTGTAATGGTCTTTTTTATTTCTTTTACATATTCAAAAATATTAATATTTTCATAAAAACAGTTTATTTATAAACAAGTTCCGACAAGACAACTGTTTCGCCTTCTGAAGGCATTATGAAACATGGTGGTTAAACATGGTCAGGCCTGGTTAGGCCTCTTACAGACGATATATTTATATTACCTCTATATAAGTAATTACAAAGAAAATTTATTGCTTTTATTTTTATAGCAAAGCAATACGTAAGTAAAGCAATTGTAAGTATCCATATAGAATTAATATAAATATATTGCCTGTAAGTGGCCTAACCACAGCTTGATTATAGTACCCTTTACACACAGAGTTCGGAGCGGGACGTGCCCCGCGCCACTTCAGGCCGCCGCGCACAATAGTCTCACAGTGAACTGCGCTGTAAACCGTTATCTTACTTTCGGTCTTTACTTTTCTGCGCGGCGGCCTGAAGTGGCGTGGGGCACGTCCCGCTCCGAACTCTGTGTGTAAAGGGTACTAATGCCTTCAGAAGGCGAAACACGCGTCACGCGTAATAAGAATTTATTATTTATAAACAAACTGTTTTTCTAAATTAAATAATATTATCGAACATATAAAAGAAATAACAAATTAAGTAATTATGGAGTTTTACAAATTAAACTTGATTACAATAAATACACAAATTTTATTATACACAACCTGAAATTACATTTAGAATTGATAGGCGAGTTTTAACACCTTGTGATGGTTCGGCTGAACCCTCATGGGTCAGTCGGCCGCGTGTATTAATTTTCTCAAAATTTAAGAAAATTTTGAGCGATGTTGCGCTGCGTGGATTGCGGTAAACAAATTACTAAAATAATATAATTCCTGTTTATTCAATTCTTGGATTTATGTTGATTTCATACTGACTTGTTATTAACCGATAAAACTGAGGTACTTACATATGACGACACCTCGCACCAGATTTTAATCATTTTGGCGGCCTTTGAAAAATTCAAACTTCTAGCTACAAGACATGGATGGCTCTAGTGTAGAAAGATCTTAGAGCTTATATACCCAGTATATCAGTCATTTTTAAGCTCAGTTTGGTTGGAATGTCGAGTTTAGCACATAAACCCGTACTTAGGTTGTAAGTTTAGCTATCACCAAAGTTAAACATTTTATCTATGATTTTAATAGCAGGATGTATTTCTTTTTTCTTTGCAAAACCAAACTACTGTCATTGCGATGTTTCAAAATGCCAATGGCCGCAGTTTATTTTTATGCGGGTTTAATTTAAGAGTTGATTTTTGATAAAGTTCCGCACTTCAATCAGCATGCTAGAATACTAATTATTGTAAATAGTATTTGTTTTGCTGGAATTATATTTGAAAGCATCTCCATTAAACATTCTAGCAGTTTAAACTTAAAATACCATACCCAGTCAGTAGTGAATGGAGCTCCTTTGCTCATGAGGTCCAGCACGGAGACGGTGTCTCCCTCCCGAGCGCTCTGCAGCAACTTCTTGCCCAGCTCCAGTACCGAGGTGCATTGGGCCCGACTCCGCGACACCAGAGAGCCGCCACAATCAATCTACAACAACATATTTATGTTATTTTATTTACCGTTCTGTAACTAACTTTGAAAATATCCTCTCTCTCCAAAGATGACACATACCAGTTTTTGAGTTCCTGACACATTTTTATTCAGAAAAGTTATTTAAAAAATCCCTTGGACTGAGTAATGAAATACCACTGCAGAAACGCAGTCATTCGGATGCAACAATTTAAATAGTTGAGTCTTTAGTTTTGCTCTGAACTCTGAACAAATGTGGTTGTATGTTCTAAGCTGTTGGGTTTGCTACTCCAAAAGTAAGGCTGTTAAAGATGCTGATCGAAAGGGTGCTTGCCTAGTACTAACATCGTTTAGAATTCACAATACCGACAAATAGGGTGGCTGGCGCCATATCATGTATCACTTTAAAACCCATCTAGCAGAGTTTAAATTGGATTCTTTCAGGACACTGGCCAATGAACTAGTAAATGTTGCGATATTTTGGAATATTTGGAAACGCTGGCTATAAGTCTTGAAAACTGAAAAAAGGCGTATATTTCAGGAAGCCTTGCATATTCACGCAATTGCAATAGTTATGCCGTGACATAACGAAAGAATTATGAAAGTACGAATATGGAAGGCATTTCTAGCATTCTTTGTGTTCTATGGTTACGTATAATATCTATGTACATAGATAGACAACTATAAAATAGAATTGTTCGTCAATAAGTTGGAAAATCATTGCGTGGGAAGGAACCTATGTAATGAGGCTTCACAAGGTGAACCACGAGTCGTGACATGAGATTCATGATGTAAATTATTTTTGCACTCATTTCAGTAAACAGTAGTTAAAAACTAAAAAAAATATAATTACCGGAATGAGTGTAGCCCCGTCGAGTCCGCTTCCATCTTCACAAATCATTTTTACTGAAACAGAAAACCAGCAAAAAAATAAATAATACAAAATATATTAAAATTCATTTTTAAGAATAAAGAAGTTTGTAACCATTTACTACAAGCTTCACACAAGCGTGAGATTGTATTTGAAAAATCTTGACAGAAAATAAATCTGTTTTTGGGGATGGAACCGATGTCGATTGAACGTGCGATCTTCTTATATGGGGTAACTTCTTGTACGTTTCAACCAGTAAGTCGCCCAGCCCTATGGGATCGTAACTAATGTGGCCCATCACAATTGGAAATTATTTGCCAGTTGCAAAAGGATAAGTGAAAGATGATGTTAAAAACATAAATTCTAATATTATCATATGTCCAGTGTTTTCAATATAATGCCCTCCGCGTGCAGGACCGTATCTTCTGCAAGCATTAACTTTCTAATTAAAGTGTGTTTTTCGGAAGTGACCTGCCAGGTAAGTATGTTTCTGTATCTGTTTGTAAATATTAAATTGGATAGAACCAAGGAATTCTTAATAAGTTGTACAGCGCCCTTGAGGTGATTTTTCACAAAAACGGCGCTCTACAAATTATCCAATTATTATTATCATGATTGTACTTTACATTTTTTAAACTCACATCAATTCGGATGTTTTACAAATACCACCACTGCATTCTCCCATCACGTTCGTTTTCCATTAACTATCCAAATTCATTCCATTAACTATGGTGGTAAAATTCTTGGAAATATTATTATCTTATGTTCATTAGTCCGTAGGATGTTTTGTAAATAAAGCCTGCCATAGTCTCTTTTGCCACAATAAATAAAAGCATGAATTTAGAATGAATCATCGCAACCATGAATGTAATATAAAAACAATACTTTCAAAATATTATTTGCATAAAAATTGCACAAAGAATTTATTGATGTTTCTAGAGAAAACTTTCGTAGTTACAAGAGTAAAAACGATTTTATATATTCCATAATTAAAAGTTAAAAACCACCTATTTTGTTGACAACCTAAAAAAATAATATTACTTATATCAGCATAACCTTCAAAATATGACAATGTCAGAAAGTCAGTTCGGGAAGATATTATCTTTATTATTATATGAGTGACTTATCCGTTAGGTTTTTATTGAAACTAATATATTACACGGTATTGTTATATACATGACGTCTAACAATTAATATTTTCATTATTAGACAGCAATGTCGTATCGTGATAACTGCGAAACATAAAAAACCAATTTGTTTTACAAAAGTCAGGAATAGGCGATTATTTTCATACTCGACGGAAATAAACAATGATTATAAACATCTTCGTATCTGTTTATCAAACGTCAATGAAGTTTCAAATGAACGGTGACAGGATGAGGATGTTAACAACTACAGAAATACGCCATATTTGCGATACTTCCTGTTCCTGTAAAGTAGCATAAATATCGCCGCCTAAATATTCGCCATCACGTCGTGTCGTACGATTAGACTATTAGAAGCAGGGCACAACAAACTCGGTTAACTTACATAAATCTGTGCACTAATATCCGAAATAGTAACCACATTGACAAGAAGCCATAACAGTCCAGCACAAATAAAGTGGTTTCACGGCTTTCTATACTATCGCAGTTTTGAGCGCGAAACAAGATTGTCAATTTTTTGACATCGGATATAATAACCGTCAATGTGTAAGGATATGTTTTGTTTTTTCCTCATGAATTATGACAATTTCTTATTTGCAATTTACCGCTAAATGCAGAACTTGCGAAATAATTAAAACGATAAAGAAGTTCGGGAACGTAGACGTGATGTGGCACATCAGTTATTTGTTTTTCAGCCAGTAATCGACAATGCTAACTTCGCGAGGAAATAGGGGCTAGATGTTTAATTTTAATATTCAAAGAGTATTGTCTTTGTCTGTCAAATAAGAGTAAAAAATATAAAAAATGGAACTACAAAATTTGTAGTCTGGCAACGCCACCTGTCAAATCATAATAAAATATAATAATATATATAATAATTATAATATATAATATATAATCATCATCATCATAATATTAATACGTGAAGCCAAAACTTTGTACCCCTTTTTACGAAAATTGCGCGGACGGAGGAGTATGAAATTTCGCACACTTATAGTTTATATAAAGGAGGAGTGCAGAATGCTAATATTTTTTTAAATTATGCATAAAAAATACATCAAAAAAAAAACATTACCCATTAAATTAATTATGGTCGAATTTCGACCATTGGGCGACCACTAGTATTATTTTGAAGGGCAATGACACTGAAAATACAGAACACTGTATACACATTTAAAAAAACATTTTTTTTGTTCTTAAAAAAAATAAAATTGAAGAAGCGCTGTTGTTAAGGTACCTACTTGATGACATAAATTTGATTATTGTATTTTACAAAGTGATAGGCTTTAATTTAATTTAACATAAATTTGAATTTAACAGCAGGTAGAAAGGAAGAATCATTAATGGTGAGTTTAGTTACACTACTTTAAGATCTGAATGAGTTAATTATATTCAGATCTAAAGCCCGGGCAACGCTAGGTACTTAAGCTAATATTAAATAAATGTGAGCAATTTCTAAAGTGTGCTTTATATTTTATTACAATATCGTCATTCTTCATTATGCTAACACAAAATTGCAAAGGAATAATAATAAATAATATACCTGTATGCAATTCTAATTTTGAGATATTATCTATATTGCAATGAAAAATTTTTTTTTTTTACATTTATGCCTTTTTAATTTTTAATTTTTAACAAAAATATAGGTTACACAGCCTTAGATTACAACCATATTTTTATTACCACCGTGATTATATTTTAAATATTGCCATTTGAACAACAGTGGCGCCCTCCTATGTTTTCTACTCTTATTCGATAAACTGTACCTTATGCACCTCGCCCAAGGTTGCTAAAATATATAAGCCAAGATATATATAAGTCAAGTTTGCAAAATTTAACCAATCTCGGAATAAAACTATAGGCTTGCATACAAATCAAATCCATGCCACCCGAACGCCCACTCTCGTTATATAAGTAGATGTTAACGTATTTTAACATTATTTGGCAATCATCTCATCTGGAATTTTTTGCACTTCTACATTTTATATCTCTGGCCCGCTATTTGTCTTTGAAAAATAAATCTACTGTCTACACGAGTGGAATATCTATGCTCTCTCTGTCATTTTTATCTCATGCACCGGGAAATGGCGGTATTTCAAAAACGACGGCAGTTTATTTTTAGGCAGTTAATTTACGACTTAATTTTTTTCTCATCGAATTTGGTTCCCCATTTCAATCAGTATGGTGCTGTATGCGTACTCTAAGAGTATTGCGTACTCTATGAGTACTCTAATTTTAATTAGTATTTGTTTTGCTAGAGTCAGTGCACTATTAATAAAATTTGCCCCTGAAAACAAACTGTCCTGACGTTGAAACTTAAAATCCCTTGTCAGACTATTTTTGATTGATTATCAATTAATAACTTCGTCGTTTATCACCGTCCGATGAATATATTAGTATGAACTCGTAAAATTAGGCAATTTACGTAATTTTCAGTAGAAAGAATAAATTTTTTTAATTTTATTTTTTTATTAATATTGATTTCATTTACATTTTCATAATATAGCTTACATATTTTATACACTCTCCTAAGAAAGCAGATGCTTGAGTTTAGGAGAGGACAACTTGTTTATAACTTAAGAATTATTTAAAAAAAAATAAAAGATCCTTATCACAAACTAAAGAGTTTAACTTGTGAAGAGATTTAGACTTAACATATTTAAACGTTCATAGGAGTAATTAAACAAGAAATGTATATAGGATGTACATAAAACATTAGGAATAACAAAGAGTTAAAAATATATCTAGGAGAAAATTAAAATATGGTGGTACTACCAAAATAAGATTTAATTTTTTTTTTTAATTTGTTGTAATTTTTTTCTGTTCGTATATCAGCGGGTAATTGATTAAATAATTTTATTCCTTTATATGCATATTGATACTGTGCAGTTGTGGTTCGTACGGGAGTTACAGTTAGTCCACCAATAGAAGTATTCCTTATGTATTTTCGTAAATGCCAGATCTAGGATACAAGGATACGACTGCTAGCGCCTCGGCGCGTCTAAAATAGGAACTATTCTGCGGCTTAGCAAAGCTTGAGCGGTAGATTTAGCCCGCTGTTGGAGCGTAGTGTGTGGTTTGGTATATTTATGAGCATAAGCATGGCTAAGTCCTCCATCACAACACAAGCAACATTTTCGGCTTTATGTGGTGGTAGTAGGAGATTTTCAAACATTGTTGGGTTATTCGTAGCTTAAAAAAAAAAAAATAAATTACAAGGATTTTATTCGAATATATGGGTTTTCTTACAATTGTTACTAAGCTGTCTTTGACTGTCGAATTTCTGATTATTTTGGTTTTTTCCAGTAGGCTTAATTACCTCGGGTTTGTAGCCTTATTTCAATATTGTTCGGGAAAAACCTTACAAGTAATATGCATTATTAATGACCTAATTTTTAGTGTTGTCAAATCGTTATTATATTTATGATGATTTGGATTTTTTTTTAAGGGACCTATGTTTTACATTAGAGTTGGAATAATATTATAATGGTCATTATTTCATTTTATTTTATTTATTTATTTATTTAACTTCTCACCATACATTCTTATTTTTTTATTTTTACATACAAAAAAAATTAACTAATTAATTAATTTCATTATATACATATTTTACTTTAGAACGTGTGATGAAAATTACAATGGATATAAAGCGGAGATTTAGCAAATGATTTTATTCATTACAAAGTTAGGGTCTATTTTTTTTAGTTAGAGCAAACAATATGATTCATGTGTTGTTTGAAGTGATGCCAATCGAAATTGTAGATACGAAAATAGAGATGAAAAAAGCGATCGCGTAAAGCGAAAATTTTTGTCTTTGGTCTCTATTCAGGAATCGGGCTGAAAAAAGAGATCATGTAATGCTACGTTCAAGGTAATTTTTCTCCTTCTTTTTCTCTTTCGATCTACGTCGTCGAAATATCAATAGAAAAATAAGCGTATACTTTACGACGTGCATTTTAAGAGTTTTTTCTTAATGAAAAATTAAGAATAAATTAATTTCTGTTATTAAAGAAATTTATTAAAAAATTGAGTATTCTAAAAGATGTTTTCAGTTATTTTATGGTAAAAATTCTTTTAAATTACAGGCCTACAAAAAAAGGAGATATGATTTTTTGAAAAAAAAAAAAACTCTATTTTCGCTCTCCTGAACAATTAACATTGCGCCCTTTATAGCATTTCTAATTTCCATGGCCATTTTTGAAGCTATTTGTTCATTTTTACTGTGTTTGACATTATTTTACGAAAATTACGACGTGACCCCTACGCAGACGTGGGATAACGGAGAAGAGACTTCTGAAGAACCCCGAGGACTAACTCACAGCAACGAGAAAACTTGAGATCATGTCGAAGTCAATCTTTCTTTTCACCGAGTTTAGAGCTAGTTTAGGGGTGGCGCAGTGGACAGTGCGGGAAGCGTTACTAATTGAAATTCCGAATCGTCAAACACCAAACAATTTCGTAAAAATATTAATAAATTGGTAATGTTGATTTGAAATATCAATCTAAATATGCATTGGCAGTCCGCATTTACTTTTTGACACTAAAATGGAGTTAATTAGTTAATGAGGCCTTTATTCACAAACTGGATTTAGCGACTTCTTTCAATTCTAAAAGCTTCGTTAGTTCAACTCCATTCATAATTCCGCCAGTAATTTTGCGTAACGAATGACATTAAAAAAATGTATATATTGACAGTTAATAGAAACTTATCTGATACTGGTCGCGCTAAAATTTATCAATCATCGGTCGGAATATCTCTTATCAATTATTGACCGTGCTCGCAAATATTGATAGCTGACCGTAGATGACGGATTTAGTCAAAATTGAAGTAGGATTTTATCGATTTTCCGTGCTAGAACTCCAGCAGGAAAAACAGGATTTTCCACCCGTTCTAGGGAGGGAATGACAGTGCCTACAGACAAAAAGCAGTACAATTTTAACCAGAAAGGTTAAATTATTTAAGAATTCCAGTATTATTCCTGGGAGGAAAACAAAATAAAAATCAACCACATAAAAAACTAAGTTTGTAAATACATTTACTCGTATTTTAATTTTACCTTTCTTTTCTTGATTGAATGAATGAATGCCGCGGAATCTTGGATGTGAAAATTAACTCATTTCCCGACATCCGATCGTGCTGAAATTCGGCAGAGAGGCTTGTTGTCGATGACAATGCATTTTATCTATATTCTATTCAAATCAATCACTCACAAACACATGGACACACATACATTTTCTGAAATTCGACGACATTACAGCAGTTAATATAAATTGGGATATGGCTCGGTTGGTGGAGAGTTAACCCCAGACCCTGGGTAGGAAGGTTCAATCCTACATGATCGCCATGTTGATAGGACGTATTGTCATCGTTAACAAATTTATCTGCCGAGTTTCAGCTCGATCGGAAGTCGGGAAGGGCATTAATTTCCACTTCGACGATACTACTTCATTCAACAAGAAAACCAAATCGAAATTCAAATCTTTATAAGTAAAAAACAATATTTGTTTGTTTGTTTGTTCGTATTTTATGTGCTGCTTTACCGGCACGCTCATCCGATACGTTCATCCGATTGCGATGAAACTTTGGTGATTTGTTGTGCGCGTGCCCGCGAAGGTTATAGGCTATATATGATGGTAAGTTCTGGCGTTATAAAATTTGCATAAATGAAAATGTGTGTATTTCATATATTTTAGCGGAAGGGAGGAAAGGCAGGAGGGGGGGACGAGGGAGGAGGGGTTCGCGGGAGCGGTGACGAGGGTGGGGAAAGACGTGGAAGGTGGAAGGGGAACGTGGGAGGGGAAGGGGACTCGGGAGGTGAACGGGGACGCTAGGGAAAGGACATGCAGGGAGAATCAATTTATTTCTTTGAATGGCATTGCAACGCGTGCCGGGTACCAGCTAGAAGATTTATAAAAAAAGCACAGAAGTTGTAACCCATTTTATATTATCGCAAAGCCATAAGTGCTAATGCTAATCCCAGCGATAGATCGTACGTGATGTCATCGTTCTAATATCCTCTGTCTTTTTCGATTTCAAACAAGACAAGTGAGAAGGAAGATGATGAACGGCGATGATGTCCGTACGAGCTCTTACCGGGACTAGTTTTCATAAGTATTTATGAGAAGGAAAAAAAATTCTTTCAAAAGTGATGACGACATATTTATTTAAAATTTACGGCACAAAGTGCCATTTACAAGCGCGTGTTTATTTAATAACAGTCGTAGTACACTGAAGAAAGATTTTTTTTTAATTACACATAACAATAGAATAAGAAAATAAATTACTAACAACTTAATAAGAACATTAAAAAGAAACAATAAAATCAAAAAACTCGTTATGTAGTGACCTCGTTAAAATATGTTTGGCTGAAATTTAATGTTTGATCAGTACAGCTTTGTATTTCAGTAAGGAAATATAAAAAATATCAGCAACATTGGCATAAAAATTACCAACGTAATCTATTTATAACAGAATTGTGGCCTGAGACCGACGTGTAGTTGTCACAATAATACATTCTAGGGAACGTTGATCTAATGGTAGGCACATGAAAGTGAATCAACTTTAATATATCGGGGATATCCAACTGATAATTTACGATTTTATACAAAAATATAAGACCAACATTTTTTCTTCTGTCTAGAAGTTCTAAGGGTCTAGAATTAATAAGTCTAAAATTAATACACCTCAAAAATTTGCGTTGGACTCTTTCAATGATATTGAAGTGATTATTGAAGACAGATGATCGAATTGAAGAATTATATTCTAGAATGCTTCTAACGAGAGATGTGAATAGAATTTTTAATGTGTGAATAATTTTAAAATCCTCGGAAATCCTTAATATAAAACCTAACATTTTCATAGCCCTGTTAGCTATAGAAGTTACATGAGATACAAAGCAGAGTTTCTGGTCAAAAATGATAGGTGAATGAAAATGATGCCTAGGTCAAGTATTTCGACTACTATATTGGGAAGGTTTCCAGGAAATGATACCCTCAGAGGAGTCCTTATAGTTTACCCTCCATTTTTTTATGGTATTGCACAACGGAGTAACGAATATATTGCACATACTGATGTGCAATATATTGCACATACTGAATACTGATTCAGTATGGTCATCTCGAGATAAATTTCCACGAAAATATTCAAACACAAAAAATTACAAAACCCTTTTCTTACCAAACCTAATGAAAACAAATATATTATATCAATGACGTTACAATATATAAAGAAGCGTGGTAGAAATCTCAAAGTGGCAAGCCAAAAACAAGTCAAACGCATTGTCTTCGATTCCATAGTTTTAGTACTATACAATTACTAAATTAATATAAGGTGGTGTGCTTCTTCTAAGTAAATTGCATAAAAAATGTGCCAGATTGCCCTCGTGTGTGATGACAAAATGTTTTCATTACTGGGCAAACACTAGTAAAAGCCTAGGAATAAGATTTCAATTGTAAATACAAGTAAATTACTTATTATTATCGACACAATATGAATAATACAATTGTTTTCCGCCCGAAGATTTTATGCGTATTTAGAGAATGCAAGACCTACTAAAATAGGGTCTATGCGCCTACAACAGCCAAATTATGAAGTCAGTGCTGTCGCCAAGTAAACTTTACTGTTTAAAATAGTCTAATCACCCTGTTTATTTATATGCTTGTGGTAAAACAACAAACAATCTGCAGTAACAACAAGTACAATAACAATCGCCGCCATTTGAAAACTGTCGTAACTCTATTATAGCTTGTTCATTTGACACCTCAACAACTGTCTGGTGCCCAGGCTTCCTTTTTAATCGGCCTTGAGGCAGATTCGAAGGAACTTTTGAAAACGAAAACGCCGCCCGATCCTACCGCTTATTTTGTTTATACACACATATTCTTTGAATGTCTATCTTTGTCATACGTGAACAACGTTTGCCTTAAGAATTTGCTGGAAACATGAGTGTTTCTTACTTGCCAAATTTAATTTTGAGTTGGTGAGACAATAGCATGTCTACATCAGGGCCGTAGCCAGAGTTGAATTTAAGATAGGGCAGCGGTAATTACAGGTAGGGTGCAAGTAAAAATGTAACTTGATCTGATATGGTGAATCGATTTTCGTCGTACATGTGTGAGGCAATTAATTGGATGATCAACATTTAGTTATTTAACAATGTTAAAGCTTGCGTTCTTTCACCAAGTAGAAAATAAGTATTTGTACACAAAGTAATTCTTGATAATTGCTAACAATGAACTTCAAAAAGTAACTGCAGCATCAATGGCTTTTCATTTATTAAGGTTTATATTAGGTACCAAACATAATTTGAAATTACAGAATAAAAACAAAATTAAAAATAATAAAAAGTCCTCCCTTAAAACAATTGAATTCTTCGATTCGACATATCATTTATAAATACGAAATACTTAATTTAGATCAACTGACTTAGTTCTTTTCTTTTCAAGGGCTAGAAACACCATGCCTACCATCCTTTCGTGACCCATTGACAGCCTCTGAGGCCCATTGATTGCAGTCAATGTTGAAAACGTAGATTCGCACACAGGAGTGCTGCAGCCTATTAATTGTCGCCACATATGCAAAAAGTTCATACAAATCTCTAAACGCCTCTCGCTGCCTGTACAAAACTTGCATCGTGCTTTTCGTTTTATCCCCGCGACAACTCAAATAAGCTTTGACTACAGCAGCCTCTTCTCTTGATGAAATTGTTAGACCTGAAAAAATTTGTTAAAATTGTGAATTGGAGATAGATAAAATAGGCAGCAGAAGTTTTGTTTAAGTTTTTTTAAACTTACTTAAATTTTTCAAAGGTACCATTTTGTCTACATCCAACTCATCAAGACTCCCTATAGAATTCGTTGTCCAAAAACCTTCTTTGTAATTCAGCAATTAGTATGTCCAACGTTTCGAAATACTCAGATTTAAAAGGCTGAGCGTTCTGTCTTATACATTTTGTCTTGCTGATGAACACGAAGGGTCACACATCACGTAATCATCCATCCGATTTGATTTTTTGACTTCCTGTTTTGCGCCTGGGCGCTAATTTCGGAATTGTCACTTGTATATTGATGAGCTTCTTCTAAAATTTTATGATACACTTCATTTGATCTCAGTTTAGTTATTTCATTTTGGACACACTTTAATATTGTTATGGCATCTTTCAATCCTATCCTAGTATGATATGATTCCTTGGTTAATTCGAAGCTGTTTAGTTAGAAGTTGCTAAGCTACACTAATAGGTAGCATTTTTTTCAATCATATCAAATATGATTAAACAGTTTACTAGTACAGGGTGCGGCAGAGAGGACGGACGGTTTTAAAAAAATCATAAAATAGTTAATTTTTACTCAAAAACAAATTTATTGGTGGAATCAGGTTCGCAAGGAAATAGCATTTGAGACAGTCAAGTGTGGAAAATCACATCAGGCATGTGGTGGCCGAAATCGTTGATGCAGTGCTGGAGGCGTTCTTGAAAGTGAACCCAAAATATTAATTTTATGATTCAACAATATTGTATTTCTGTAGGTCAAGGTCTTTCAAAAAAGTTTAAGGGTAGGAGCTCTCTTTTTTCCCTGATTTTCATGGGGATCTTCTTTTCAAAACTTTTCCGCTTCATTAATAGAGAAGCACGAATATAGAAAAACCAATTTGTCCTACGATCAGGACATATTGTTTTTCATCCATGGTTGTAAATTTAAAATTTGTAATTAATAATAATTTTCTAAATTCATAATTTCTTGTTTCCCCACTCTGGACATATCCATTGAATAAAATACTTTTTTAAAAATATTTTTGTATTTCACGACCTGCTGGATCTTTACAAGTTTATTTTTTTAACACAAAGAACTTCTAAATGAACCCAAAACAGCAAAAACAAATACTTCACCACGCAAGATGGAAAAATAATAGATTGTAAACAGTACCTACAATAAATAAATGAAATAAGTCGAAGCAGAGCTAGGCAGGTTTTCAATTAGATTTGTTGTTTTGCTTCCCCATATACATTCTACTAAGACCTGTTTACATTTAGTGATTGATACCTCAAATATGTCAACAGCATCCTTATAATCACTTCCTAAATTCTGTTTACGGCGAACAGGAGTATACAAACGTGATTCCACACACAATAACATAATAAAACGATATTGGTTTGCGAGGTATGTTGAAAGGAATCAAGTATAAATAGTTCAGGGCTTTCAATTATTAAATTTATTATTTTATATAAACAAGTTAAGTCATTAATTATTCTACGTTCGGATAATTTTAATAAATTTAGATTACACAGTAGAAAATCATAATTGATACATTCCCTTATAATACCCGTTCCGAAATGAATAAATCTTAATAATTTATTTTGAATTCTTTCTATCGTGAGAAAATGAAAAGCATAACTTGATGCCCACTTTGTTAAGTTGTACTCGATTTGACTCCCAACTAATGAAATGTAGGTACAATTTGAATAAATGAAAGATATAGACGAAATGGGACCACAAAGAAAAGTAATAATTATTAATATACGGGCCGGGGTGACCAGACAACTCAGAATGAACTCAACTCAGTTGTAAAGGCTCTATGAAAAAAATGTATGAAAACTTGGTTATTTAGATTACGTTAGGTTAGGTTACGGGCTATTTTTCAATTTTTTTTTCAAAGAGGTATTGAGTTGACTTGATTCTGAGTTGCTGAGCGGCCGGAATGCTCTCAGGCGGTTCTACAACTGAAGCGACGATGGTAGAAAAGTACTCTTGACTGGACTGCCCCTATACACATCTGAGCTGTGGACACAATACACAGTAGTGCAATTGGACAAGCTGAGGGTGTGCTACAATGCAAAAAGGCAATTTATAAGGTTCTGCAGGACCACAATCTCTTCACTGAAGGGTAGGTGAATAAGATAGGGTAGACAGTGCATACGTGCCTGTATGGAATGCGCACCTATGCCCATTGTCATTGTACACCTAACCCTTAATTTACCCGGTAGGTCCCTGGGACTCCATGAAAAACTTTCAGCGCTCATAAAATCGTTAGTTTTTGGAATTACAAATTGTGCGTTCCAGTACCTTCACGCTGTGACGCGCTGGTAAGTAATCACTTCGATCGAGTAATCATAACAATCCGACTGGTAAGTAATCACTCTAGTGGAGTCCATGGGACTCCACCGGGGTATTAGTGTTATAGTTTTAGCCTATTGACGGTATTGAACAAAAAAAGCAAAAAAACAGAAACATGTCCTATTTTTTGCTTTTTGTAAGAATTGATTATGTTTTTGTTATATTTCTTTAAAAATTACTTTGAAAAATTGTTTTGTTTTTGAAATGTTGAGACTAGAAGTTAGGTCTCGTAATTTTCCTACAAAAAGTGCCATATTCAAGTTCCTTAATAAAAAGCTGTGTAATAATTTTAAGTAAAAACCTACGCCATTAAAAACGAAAACCTACGCCGTAAAACCAAATATGTGATAAATAAATATAACTAGCATTTCATTTAAAAAAGTGTTTATTTCATGCTTAATTTACGATTTTATTTTCGGGAGTCCTGGAGACTCCACCGGATAAATTGTGTATGTATGTAGCCACCGGGTAAATCAAGGGTTAAACAACATTCTTAGATGGTCTTTTCTCTATTATTTGCATGGCGCGGATTACCCATATTTAGTGTAATAAGTACTCGTAATAACTAATCTAAAGCTATGTTTCATTCAGAACAACATGTAGGCCCCAAGGACTCGCATAGTTTGTAAAAGATTACCATTATTCAAATGAATGAAATAATAATATTATTCTTACTCGAATAGAAGACCCGCGAGTTGTTTGACTGCGCCCGTTTAAGTCTAAAGGGGTGGGTATAAGTTGCGCCCCTAGTCCTTAGTCGTGCTGTGGCAGTCGCCGCGAACAGACGCCGTCCGAACGGCGCCGAATGCACCCGAATCGGTTCGGAAAACCTCGATTGCCAAATCGCAGCCTCCGAGAGCCGCTCTCAGATGGCACTGGAGTTTCACGTCAACCGCGATTGTTCATTTTTCAAACTTTTTTTCAGCGATCGATTATCTTTTGAGCTCGAAGCGCTCTAATAAAAATCGGTCGTCACGAAGTTTAATAGGCGCTCGAGGCGACAGATAAATAATGATAATTCCACGCGCTTATCGAGAGGCGTTGCGTAATAGTTTTACAGAAACTAACGAACAACTTCGTCGAGTGATTTCTAAGGCACGATAATTACAGTGATTCTAATAATAAAAGTAAATAAATAATATTTTTATAAATTGATAAAAAAAAAATTTAAAATAAATTACTAAAAACATAAAAACAAGAGTTTGTTTGCGTAAAGTATTTTTAAAACATGTGTTAAAATAATGATTTTTACTTTATTTTGCGGATGTAAATTAAAATAATTAATAATATAATCTGCGATTATATTAAATTTAAGGACGTGGAAGTACAAGGAAAGTCACGGGAAGGAAGGGAAGAAGGAAGATGCATTAGAAAGTAGACCAGCGCAAGTATGTGCGACCAGAAACGGGGTCAGCTGCGAGGCTCGCAGGGGCCGCGCGGGGTGCCCGAGGACCCCAGTGCAGTTACATAACAACCAGCACGCTCCTCACGCTCATCCCCTCATCATGCTCAATACCTCGCTATATCCATCCGGATGGACTAAAACTCAAATATATTATCTTTCATGGAGATTTCATCAATAAATAATCTTATGACACAGACTACAAAATCGCACAAACATAAGTTTAAAAAATAATTATAAAATATATACAGATAAAAAGTAAAAATATACAATATATAATCATATTTTTTATCGTCAGCCTATGAATATAATAAAATACATTTCTCCTCGGTAAATTCAATATTTTGTATTATATATTTTATTGCAAAGCGAAAAACGCCCAATTAATACCAATATTTGTATTTTTAATAATATATCTGTATAAAATATAATAAACGAAAATATAATCTATCGTAGATTTAACGTAGTGTGGTGTGTGTAACTTTTAGTGCAAAATATTATTTTTCTAATTTTTACTGCCGATGGGAGGTCGTCACGAATAAAGCTAAATTCTAAATGATGTACATAAACCTTAAAAGTAAGTCGTATAATATAAAACTTTATAAAATAGGTCACATCTTATAATATAACACGCGGTTCGTAAAGTAGGATTTTCATATATCTGTTAACGATAGATAATTAACAGATTATCGATATAATATAACGCGATATTAAGATATTAATAATAATTGTGTTCTGCGAAAGAAAGTGCGAAATCTGCGTAGATCAGCAGATATCTAACGAAACTTAATTTAAATAAAAGTAAATATTAACACTGATAAAGCAATACACTTTGTAAGAGCTGTGATCGACAGCGTTTCTAAAACGTGGCTTAAAGTTTTTAGAAATTTTAAAAATGGAATCACCCAGCTTCGCGCCGATTAAATATTCCGTCCGGTCCCGTTTCCGGCTAAAAAACAATGATCACTCTTTCAGCATATTCGCCATGGCTCTCAGAGCCTGGCTGGTGTGTGCGATCGTGGTCCAGACGGTGGTGGCAGGAAATCCTGACGCCAAGAGGCTGTACGATGATCTTCTGAGCAACTACAACAAACTGGTGCGACCGGTGGTGAACGTCACAGATGTGCTGAGAGTTTGCATTAAACTTAAGCTGTCCCAACTTATCGATGTGGTAAGATAAATAATAATCTATTTACTTAGTCCATTAACCCTCCGATGAGCGACCAGGTCTGGTGCGATCTTTCGATTTTAAAAGTGGCGTAGTTTTTTTTTTCTGGCTTGTTAGAATGAAAACTACATGGTTTCTTGACTTCCTCAAAGTCAGTGGAGGGTGTATTTCGTAGTGGTTTTTTTTTCAAAAACGATTTCATTTAGAAACACTAAAAGGTCTGTGCAGACCAAAACAATATTTTGAAGGTAGTTGCATTGTGTAAAAGTGAAGATAAAAAGCAACGCAAAAGTCGATTCCGTTTTTGCCGATTTCCGTGTTGCCTTTTTTACACATTCAATCTCACACACATATCCACACATCCTAGTTACAATACACAACAATAGTTGAAATAACGAAATTATTATTGTCCCCCAAAACACAAAAGCACAGCTTTTATGGAGTAAAACTTTTAATAAAAATTTAGGTACGTTATAATAAATTTTATGCAATAATAATTTTATTTTTTTATGTAAATTTACAGGAAAAAAATAAAAAATTAGATTTATTAATATTTGATTAATATTAAATTATAATAAACTTATATTTTTGATTTCTAAGGCAAAGTTATCGCACGATATCTTATATCCTTTGAAGTATCATAAAATAGTAATAAACAGTTGAAAGTTGAAATATTCTAGGAATGTGGGCGCTTTGTACATAATTTCATGAGGGTGTTTTAAAATTGTTTTGTATCCCGAGCGCCCGAGTCAAGTTTTAAATTTCCGCATTATATTACGTTTTTAAGATGTTGAAAATCCTTTGTCAAAACTTCAATTTTATTATAATTGACGAAGTTTGCCTTCGTCTTCATAGCTTTGAAAATTTAATAAAAGTTTTTTTAACCTCTCACAAGACTTTTCTTTGCTAATTTCCTTTGCTTACTCAAACAAAGGAAAATTATACAAATCTCCAAAAGGAGAGAATATATTATTTTTGACAACATTTTGGGAGATAAGATTTCGGTCTCCTATGGCGACAAGTATTAAATTTTTGTTATAATATTATTTATTTCCTTCAAACTATCGTTAATTCCAATGTAAGCACCGAACACATCTCTAACTGATCGTACCTACATTACAATAAAAGAAGTTTTAAATTATGAATGATGATGATATGCTTATCCATTTTATGGCCGATTGATTATTTATCTCAAAATCTTTAAAAAACGACGGCAGTTGGTTTTTAGGGGGTTTAATTTACGAGTTGATTTTTTATAAAGTTCCCCACTCCAATCAGCATGTACTATACGCGAGTATACTAATTTAATATATTTTTTTTTTACTAGGGTCAGTGCACTATTCATGAAATTATGACTAACCACTGAAAACAAACTGCCCTGACGTTGGAACTTAAAATTAATTACCAGACTATTTTAGATTGATTTTATCAATTAATAACACCGACATTCCTCATCCCTCGATGAATATGTCTATGCTGATAAAATTATGCAATTTTCGTAAATTTAGCGAGGTGCAATTACTCACGTAAACGATAAGTCTGGCATGTGACTGCTAGTACCTCGAGTCTAAAAAGGAAAAAAGAACTATTCTGTGGCTTATCGAAGCATAAGCGGCCGATTTAATCTGAGCGAGAAATGTCGTACATAGCGAGGATACGGACTGTTTGGAATATAATTATCTTGTCCGTTTCCTACAACTTCCTATATATCCACCTACAAACTTCCTTCTACCTACTTGGTGAAATTGCAAACCAGTGCGGTGATAACTTTCAACAAGCAAGCAGTGTAATTATTATGATTAAGTTCTATTATCTTCGTGTTTTCGAATGTAAGTGCAAATCACCCGTTTACGTAAAGACTTCAATTATAACTTGGTCATATAATCTGTGCACAGTTTGGAACATTTTATGTGGAATGTGAATTCTTTTGTGGACACCATCAATCCAGCCTGCTACATTAACAGTACAGTGAGTTTTACGCTTCCTAATTTCCCACCTTCTAAGAAAGTTCCTAACACGGACTGACTAATTAAGCGTTTTAATATAACATATGTAGTTAACTTTCTGTTATTCTTGAATTAACATCTAAGAAGAATATTTGGGGTCTCAGGAAAACTTGTGAATTTAATTAGTGAGCGCTCAGTAAAAGTTGTCCCTATTCTTAAAGGACTCGGAACAGAGTGTTATTTTTTTGCTATGGGCAATGCCATGTCCACTATGAAAATTCCTTTAATGATCTTTTTAAATAAATACTTTTATATTATTGAAAAATGCGTGACTGTGGAATAACGGCATTTCTTAAATACAAACCTTCCTAAAGTGTCAATATAACGTTTACTTAACGTTTTGTCCAGTTTAAAACTGTTAGCTAAAAATATTGTTCACATCGTCCAATCGATAAAAACAGAAAATATCTAGCAGTCACTCAGCCATGAGTAAGGACTGCCCAATTTATAAAAGAAAACTAGAAGCAAAACTGAGCAGAATCTCTTTTTTATAAAAAAATATTACGATAAAGATGAAATTATATACCTGAATATACAAAGCATCATAGCACATTACGAAGAGGTCAAAATACTTTTAGAGGAAAAGAAACCTTTTATGCTTATGATGAGTGAAACACATGTGACTGAAGATATCCAAGATAGTGAAATTAAATTTGAAAATTATAATACCATCCGCTGCGACTCACATAGTCGACATACGGGCGGAGTGATGATTCTCTTGAGTAAGAAAGTTTCATATTTTTTTTTTTTTTTTTACAGTTAATACCGCACAGGAGTCCCAACTGCTCCCGTCTGGAGCCAGTGAGACTATGGCATCCCCAATCGGGGTATGTTGTGAGGCTGAAGGTAGTAGTGGGGAGGGGAAGGAGATAGGGAAGAGGAAGGTGGGGAAGTACCTGGCTATTCAGATCTGGTCACTAAACACGGCTAAAGCTCATATGAAGTAATATCAAATCACCAATTTGAAAAACAGTGTTGGATCTTAGCCATCACCATTAAACCAGGAACTAAGAAAGGTGGATACACTGTTATTTATAGATCGCCAAACACAAGTAAGAGCGAATTTTTAACATATTTTCAAAGATGGTGCATGGAAAATTTACAAGATGAAAATATTAACATTATAGCTGGAGATTTTAATATAAATGTCAAAGCGAATGCAGACATATACACAAAAAACTGAAATCTATTATTCAAGCTGCAGGGATGAAACAATTAGTCAAAGATTTTACACGAATTACTAATACGTCAAAAACAGCGATTGATCTGGTAATGTCAAATAAATTCAACTTAAACATTAATGTACTAGATAGCCCTAAAATTAGCGACCATAGCATCATTGAAATTATACTAAATGACAGAGAAAAATACAAGTCCAGTAAAGAAACAACAGTAATATCATTTAAAAATTACAAAAAATACAATAAAGAAATTTTCATTCAGACCTTAGAGACTGTTAATTGGAATAAAATAAATCAAATGGAATATAACAAAAAAGCTGATCAGATGATATTAAACTTAAAAAAATCTATTGATGAAGTAGTTCCAGAACAGAAAATACATAAAATAAACAATAATAAATGGTATACAAAAGAACTTCGCATAATGCAACATGATAGAGATACATTTTACAAAAGAGCATGCCTTACTAATAGTACTATGGATTGGGATAACTACAAAAAAGCAAGAAACAAATACTCTAAAGACATAAAAAGAACGCATAATGAGTATATAAAAAAAAAATAAACTCAGAAGAAGGTGATCCCAAAAAAATTTGGAAAAGCATAAAGGAATTAGTACATGGCGAAAACAAAGACGACATAAAAATAGTAATCTTTTCAAAAGAGATAAATGAAGAAAACATGGCTAATAGCTTTAATAAATATTTTATTGAAATCATCACTCAAATTAACAAATTAATCCCCAACATTGATGTTAACCCCACAAATGACAGTAACGACTCAAACAAAGAATTATTTGTCTTCAGAAAAATAAATGCAGAATATTTATTTAACATTTTAAACAAAATTAAATCAAAGAATAGTTCAGATGGATTAACTATTGGCTTAATAAGAGATGCTTTTCCAGTAATTGGATCTACTCTTTTAAATATTATAAATGATACGATTGAAGAGGGAAAATTTCCACGGTCATGGAAACTATCTACTATTATACCGGTCCCAAAGGTTAAAAATACCAGAAAATGTGAAGAATTTCGACCAATCAACACCTTACCGAAATATGAACAGATTCTTGAAGTGATAATAAAAGAAAAATTTTTGCAATACTTAGATAAACACAATATTTTATACCAAGAGCAATCAGGATTCAGATCCAACAACTCATGTGAAACAGCACTAAACGTAATTGTCGAAGAATGGAAGGAAGGAATGAATAGTAATAAATTTATCTTAGCAATATTTTTGGATTTTCAAAGGGCATTCGAAACTATAGATCGTGATATACTGATAAGAAAGCTTAAAGAAATTGGTTTCTCATCTGTATCCATTAAATTAATAGAAGAGTATTTGAAAGACAGAAAACAGGTAACAAAAATAAATAATCAGTTTTCTAAACCAATGGAAAATAAATTAGGAGTACCGCAGGGATCGGTCCTTGGACCTCTATTTTTTTTTATTTTTTTTTTTTTTTTTTATTTATTTATTTTTTTTTATTTTTTTTTAGGCCAAATCAAAATTTATTTATTTATTGTTGTTATTGTTGTTATACGCCCATATGGGCTTTTACGTTCGTTACGGGCTATTGTTCATACTCTATATCAATGACATGGTGAAAATATTTTCAAAATGCAAAGTATGACTATTTGCCGATGATACACTAATATACTTAATTGGTGATAACTACGAAGAACTAATAAATATTTTTAATAATGAACTAAATAATGTATCAAGATGGCTAAAAATAAATAAGCTTAAATTAAATACAAAAAAAAAACAAAATGTATGGTGATTGGGTATAAGAAGACATCCAGTGAAAGCAAAATTAAAATTGACGGTGAAATTATTGAAAGTGTGACTGAAATGAAATAACTAGGAGTTATATTAGATTCCAAACTAACCTTTAACAAACATGCTGAATATACCCAAAAGAAAATTGGAAAAAAGTATCTTTTTTGGGAAGAATACGGCAAAAACTTTATAGAAAAACTGCAGTCACTATTTATAATTCAATTATTGCTCCACACTTTAATTACTGCTCAACTATCCTTTTCCTGTGTAATGAACGAGAACAAAATAAGTTTCAAATTCTCCAAAACAGGGCAATGAGAATAATACTTCGACGAAATAGATTCTCAAAAGTAAATAAAATGTTAAAGGAACTAAATTGGCTAACCGTGAAGCAGATGTTGACCCTGCACACGATGATATTTATCCATAAAATAGTGAACAACATGTTACCAAAATACTTCTCAAACAAAATTATATACAACAAGGACATTCACAGACGTAATACAAGGACTTGCAAGGAAATCAGACTACAAAAAAAGGACAAAACGAATACGCAGAACAGTTTACTATACAAAGGGATGAAGTTATACAACACTCTACCAGAAACTTTAAAGGCCGCACCAATCGGAAAGTTCAAAATTTATTGTAGGAGATACATAGAACAAGAAAAATATAGTTTGAAATATGAAATGATATAATTAATTAGGAAATTGTAAACTTTAATGTACAATTTACTAAAATAAAACAAATAAATAAAAAAAAATAAGTTTCGGAAATAGTAATTTGGACAAGCAGATATGCTTATTAAATACGATTTGCTTCAAAATTATATTCACGCACTTTCGTTAAAACTGCACGGTTCCTAACAGTAAGTAGTTTTTTTTACGTTAGCTCCACACAGGAGGCCCTGAGGAAAATAATTTCCCTCGGGGCCTATGTCAACTCAGGTGATGCAATGAATATGAGAAGGAAAATGCTATGAGGGGTGGGTAGAAATCTGGGGGTCAGTGTGTCCAGGAGTGACGGATGTATGAATTCATCCCCTCCAACTGCGGTGTAACCGCCACCAAGACCTAATCAAACTTCCCATGTACCCAGGCACCCTTGCTATGTTGCCAATCGTAGCGAACCATTTGGGGTAA
Organism: Glyphotaelius pellucidus; assembly: GCA_936435175.1. Lineage (NCBI taxonomy): Eukaryota > Metazoa > Arthropoda > Insecta > Trichoptera > Limnephilidae > Glyphotaelius > Glyphotaelius pellucidus. Next base: position 17,619,829 of record OW386545.1, read on the forward strand.
CCTACACAGAGGTGTTGGTTATAATAATAATTATTTAATAATTATCATAATTATTACTCCAATTAAAAATGGTTCCAATGGCGGCGGTACCCATACCCACCTTCCAAATTGTAAGTCATAGTAAGTTACATATATAAGAAGTCCCTGAAACGTTAATAATTAAATAATAATAAATAAAGAAAGACTTGAAATGTCAAGAGGCGAAACTACTTCTTTGTCAAAATATATTGCGCGACCCACGGACAATTCGATGTTGATATATTTTGAAAAGCAATTATCGCTTTTCATTGCTTCTCTCGGCAAATGCACGAGAATGCTAGCTTACAAAGCTGGAGTACATCGGATTCTAGGTAACTATATTGAAAGACTTAGGTACTCACTTTAGAGAAGTCTCACTCGCGAAAAAACATGATATATCAGATATAATTTCACTTTAAATCATAAATAATATGTATGCTTCATAACAAAATTAATCTTAATATAAGACCGAAATTTACAAGAAACCCTGAAACCTTTCTAATAGTTGTATTTGTATATAAGTTGTCCTCTCCTGCAAGAGCGTCTGCTTTATTAGGCAAGTGTTTGAAATTTTATGTTATGTTATGTAAAATTGCAAACACTGTAAATGTTTCAAACAATAAAAAATTAAAAAAATCACTATCAGAAATATTTATAATCAACCGATACTATAAAGTGCCTTAACTACATACTACGTCAACATAAAGACAATTTATACATCTACCTAGCTCCAAAAATTGTCAACCTTCTCCCTGATTACAACACCAAAACCCAACTCCATACTTTCAAAACACAAATTTCCCTGTGGATCCTCACATTTCTAACACCAAACACCACACTTTTCTACATTCTAACCACAAACACCATACATAGATGTCTCATATGACTTATTTAATTCCCGCCTGGAGCCAGTGAGACTATGGCATCTCCAATTGGGGTATGTTGTAAGGCTGAAGGTGAATGGGGGGAGGGGAAGGAAACGGGGAAGAGATAGGTAGGGAAGTACCTTTCTATTCAGATCTGGTCACCAAACACGGTTAAAGCCATTCTAAACAACGTTTCAATTCTGAAAGGGGGTCTTACACCAGGGCGATACTGAGAGTAGAGTGCTGAAAACATACTTTATATTATTTTTAATTAATTAATTGTGAAATAACACAAATTAATCAAAAAAATATTATTTACGCACGCCGGGATTTGATCCCGTGACCTTCGGATTTTAAGTCAAGAGCCTTAACCTTCGACCACGGAGGCTGTCAAAAGTGGTTTAATTGTTTGTAAGAGAGTTTTTGCTGTGTATTTGTATAAGAAATGTGTTGGCGTAAATATTAGATGGATTTGAAATATGTAAGATATTATACTCGACGAAGAATCGAATGGAGGAATTTCTTGTCGGTCAATGGTAACACATAATACCATTTTTGGGAAATCAAAAACATAACTTCATAACAAACTCCTCATTTATAAATCTTATCATATACGCCTAATATGGGCCACTAACTAACGACTCGAAATATTCCAAGATTCTATACTTGGCCGTGGTTCCCAACTTTTCGATCGATCAATCTGAGTCTCCGATCAGCCAAGTGATTTGTTAAGTAAGTCAGGAAGAGCGAATTTGTACAATTGAGGAGTGTTGAGTCAAAATTTCGACTGAATACTTTATCAGTGGAGTTGAGAACAACGGATGTTAGAAGACTCAACAAAAACCCTTGGTTTCTTCGAAACAGCATGATCAATTTGGACACGCAATTTCCTCCCCTAAAAAACACATCGTAGATTTATGTAGCTAAATCATTTATTCCAGACTTGTTTTGTACTCAAATCCAAGCATTTCGCGTCTCAGGCGATTCGACGAAAATCCTACATATCCACTCCCAGTATCCATAATATTTCGCCTTAATATGTCTGAGATTTGATTCTCTGTAACTCGCCAATCGCTATGCACTATGATAACACGACGGGAAGTTCGGGTAAGTAAGGGATTAATAAGGAATACCGCACAAGTCCCGAGACGGCCCTGGTTTGGATTAATTATGCTCTCGTTTGCAGATGTAAGATCCCTCCTTGAAACATCCGCCGAGATCATTTTGTAAAGTCGAAAGGGTATATTAAATTTCTCCATTCTCGTTGCTTTCGAGCGAGAGCAAATTCTTAATTACTTCTACAGAAGTTTTTATGACTCGTGATTCAAAATTTGTTTTAATGGTTTGAGATAATTCAGAAAATATGTATTTTTTTCAAGGTTTTGTTACAATATCATAATTAATTTATAATTATTTCTCCAGACAGACAATAATTCTCTGTAAGCCGTCAAAAACATTATTTTTACTACAAGAGGTACATCTATTTTAAAATTCCTTTTTATTATACTTTCAAAAATATATAAACCTTTGTTTTTTTTGAGAATTGTTCCCTCTTATTCAGGAATTGGAGTCGACAACTCTATCAACCGTGCTAAATCTAGATTATAGCGACATTTATTGGGCATATTAAGGCCTTTAATTTCTTCGATTTTCTGAAAAATGCGTATATGACCATGCGTGGGCGATTTTTTATAAATATTTTCGTTTTTCATGTATTACAAACATTCATTTTTGTATATTATAAGAACAATCAATCAAATGTGGTACCTAACATAAAATTTAATAATATCTATATTAGATTTATTCTTATTCTTGATTAAATTCAAAGTATTCAATTTTGGTTAGTATCACAGGTGGGTACTTCAAGTAAATTCATTAATTTAAGGAGTTTATTCTAAAATTGAATTTTGATTGAACAATCGATGGTTTGCAAAATGTCATTCTAAAATTGTGACATTTTCGTAAGAGTTTTTGTAATGATTAAAAAACTTTTTGGATCTATTGTCATGTGGTTTTATTAATTCAGAAATCTTCGCGAGGATGAAAGAAGGTGTTTTGAAAGTTTCAAACATTTCCTATGCTTAATATAGTAATACATAAACAACAAACAAACGAACAATCAAGCTAGCAACCAACCAAGCAAGCAAACATACATTCATTTCATTTCATTAAAAAAAAAAGTTACACTATTGATAAAATAAATTATATGAGGAAAATAATATGTACTAACATAAATTTCAGACGTTTTTTTATACATAAGAGGAATAACGACCTGAAAGTTACTTTTTATTTAATTATAAAATTTATTTTTTATATTCCTAATAACTTGATCTCCCTTTTTGTTACTATTTAAATTTAAATTTACGAATCTTTTGCTCTGTTTTTTTGATTCTTGTAAAAAATTACTAGCCCTTTCAAAATCTGAGTTCTCAATGTTGCCTACAAAACAATCTATTTAAACTGGTATATTCTCTATATCAATTAAATAGTCATAAATACATTGGGAATTCATGTCATTGTCATATATTTTGGTTTATAAATGTGTTATTTCTAGTACTTAGTAAATGTTTAAAAATTAGTGCATGCTATAATTTTAATTATGCAATTATAATATTCTCCAAAATGACATTGAAAGCGTTTCATCCTTGCGATCTCTTGAAAGAAACCTTTCCTTTGTCCAAATGCAATCATTAATGTTCTCCAAAATGACCTTGTAAGAATCACACCCTTGCGATACTTTCAAGGACATAAGGAAACCATTCCATTGTTAAGAATATTATTAATTAATTATGCAATTTGGCTGTCCTGAAACGGGAAACCTTCCCAGTTGGACAGACAAAACATCATTTTGTAATGTATTGTCTATACTAATATTATAAAGAGGAAGGATTTGATTGTTTGTTTGTTTGTTTGTTTGTTTGCATCGAATAGGCTCCGAAACTACTGAACCGATTTGAAAAATTCTTTCACTGTTGGGAAGCTACACTATTCCCGGGTAACATAGGCTATATTATATTTAAAAAAAAATTAGGGATCCTTACTAAAACTCCAATAATGTAACCCAAGGTGTAAAAAAATTACCTAAAATATTCTTTACATTGCGTGCGCTGCGAAAACTATTGATGATAGAATAAAATAATGTACTACGACTTTGCAGAACACATTATTATCTACAAAAAGTGTCGCAACAGCATATGTCTAACTATTATAGTTATGCCACAATAATTGTTCTTTTATTTTAAAAATTTTATTGAAATGCCGCCGCTAGAAAAGACTCTTTATTTGTATCTTGGTATTAATTCTTATCAAAATAAATTATTTTATATTCGAGCCTGCTTCAATTCCTTTATATAACTTTTTGAATTATTCAATTCGGACATCCCATTTCAAAGATATCACGAGTTTAAAAATGTAAGTATTATACGATGTAAGCGTTACTGGGGAACGGACCGTACGGGAGGACACCAACAAACTATCAAATCTTTCCTATCTTATATATAAAAATCAAAATTTGTTTGTTCGTATTTTATGCGCTGCCATACCGTTCATCCGATTGCGATGAAACTTTGGTGATTTGTTGTGCGCACGCCCGCAAAGGATAAAGGCAAATTCTGGCGTTATTAAATTTGAATTAATGAAAATGTGCGCATTTCATATATTTTAGCGGCAAGGAGGAAAGGTAGGGGGGAGGGGAACGGGAGAGGTGGGGTACGTGGGTGGGAAAACGAGGGATGTGAAGGCGGGGAAGGTAGAAGGGAAACGCGAAAGGGGAAGGGGACTCGGGAGGTGAACGGGGACGCACGGGAGAGGACATTCAAGGAGAATCAATTGATTTCTTTGCATTGCAACGCAAGCCGTGCTTTGTGCTTTGAGTTTTGGCTTTAAGCTTTGAACTTTAAGCTTTGAGCTTAAAGCTTTGAACTTTGAGCTTTATTTTTAAGCTTTGTGCTATGAGTTTTAAGCTTTGAACTTAAGTTTAGAGCTTTGATATTAAGCTTAAACTTTGGCCTTTAAACTTAAAACCTTGCCTAAAGCTTGAGCTTCAAACTTTAAGTTTAATGTTTGAGCGTTACGCTTTCGGCTTTAATCTCTGAGCTTTAAGCTTTGAGCTTTGCGCAAAGCGCGAGGCTTAATGCTAAAAGCTTAAAGCTTAAAACTCAAAGCTTAAAGCTCAAAGCTCAAAGCTTGAAACTCAACGCTTTAATCTTAAAGCTCAAAGCTTAAAGCTAAAAGCTCCAAACTTAAAGCTCAAAGCTCAAGGCTTTAATCACAAAACTTAAAACTTAAAGCCCAAAGCTTAAAGCTAAAAGCTCAAAGCTAAAAGCTCAAAGCTCAAAGCTTGAAGCTCAAAGCTTAAAGCTCAAAACTTACAGCTCAATGCCAAAATTTCAAAGCTTCAAGCTCCTAGCTTTAAGCTCAAGGCTTTAAGCTCAAAGCTTTTAGCGCAAGGCTTTAATCACAAAACTTAAAGCTCAAAGCTTTAAGCTCAAGGCTTTAATCTCAAAGCTTAAAGCTCTAAACTTAAGGCTCAAGCATAGTGCCCAAAGCTTATGGCTCAAAGCTTAAAGCTCAAAGTTTTAAGCTCAAAGCTTGAAGCTCAAGGCTTTAATCTCAAAGCTTAAAGCTCAAAACTTAAATTCAAAGCTTAAAGCTCAATGCTTGAAGCTTAAAGCTCAAGGCTTAAATCTCAAAGCTTAAAGCTCAAAACTTAAAGCTCAAAACTTAAATATCAAAGTTTGAACTTCAAAGCTTAAAGCTCAAAGCTTAAGGTTGAAGCTCAAAGCTAAACCCTTCAAAAATTTTAAAGCACAAAGCTTGAATCTCAAAGCTTAAAGCTCAAAGCTTAACCCCTCAAAAATTTGGCGTATTTTGTCAAAAGGTATAAATGTTTCGATATATATCGACTTTGCAATAAAAATTCAAATAAATGGAATATTTGTAAACGTATCCAAAAACTAAATACTGGTTTTGAAAGGTGATGAAATACGCTTAAATAAATGGTATTATTAGAAATTACGAAAACATTTTTTAAATACAAAATTTTTTAATGTTAACTTTAAAAAAATTTAAAAAGCTCAACTGACATTTTTGATATTAAAATTACTGATCTATAGAAAATGTGTTTGTTTCTGTCTATGTGTGTGAGATGTTTTGCGTTGCTAAACCGTTCATCTGATTGCGATGAAACTTTGGGGTTTTGATGTGCGCATGCCCGCGATGGTTTCTATGTACGATTGTGAGTTTTGGCATCGCTATCATACATTGCTAACCGTTCATCCGATTGCGATAAAACTTTGGGGATTTGATGTGTTTAAGTCCGCGATGGTTTCTATACGTGTATAGTGAGTTCTGGCATCATCTGGGACGAACGGGAAAGGGTTAGTAGAGCGAATTTTTTTCTTTATTAAGTGGCATAGCATATGCCGGGAACTCGCTATTGTATTTAAATGCCTGGGTCAGAATTTGGTAAATTAAATTATGTAATAGAAAGTACCTACCCTAAAATTCTAAATCTATACTAATATTATGAATGTGAAACTGCGTGTGTTTGTTTGTTACGCTTTCACGCATAAATTAATAAACCGATCTTAGAATTTTTTTCACCAATAGAAAGCTACATTATATGCGAGTAATATAGGTTATATATATTGGTAAGTTCTGGCGTTACGAAATTATAAATATTAATATATTATATTTATTTTACGTTTTCTGTCGAAAATGGCGAGTTATTGCTAACGTCAGAAGAAAAGCAAAACAAATCGTTGCCGTGAAAACCATGTTGATATAGATTTTTTTTAATTCGGGCATTGTATGTAATACTTATCTCTAAAAAATGAATCGCCGAAATGTATTTACGCGCATGACTTCCGAACGACTGCACCAAATTGGATTTTATTACTGGTGAGCTCTGGCATTATGAAATATGCAAAAGGTGGCATGCGAGCTGTTTGAAAACTGAATGTACCGGGAAAGAATGTATGAAATGCGGGAGGGGGACTCGGGTAGGGGGTTCGCGGGAGGGGGAGGAGGGAAACCCGGGAGGGGGAGGGGAATCTGGGAGGGGGAACCTGGGAGGGGGGAGGGGAGCTTGGAAGGGGGGTTCGCGGGACGGGGAAAGGAGTAGTGGAGTGGGGGGAGGGAAGGTGGAAGAGGCGGAGTGGGAACGCGAGAGGGGAAGAGGACGCGGGAGAGGAAGGGGAGGCGGAAGAGGAACGGGACGAATGGGAAAGAACACGCAGGAGAAAACAATTTATTTATTAAATGGCATGGCAACGCATGCCGGGTACCAGCTAGTAATAAATAAAATAAATAAATAATTTTTTATACGTAAAAGATGTGATTGTCCCAACAAACAGTGCCCGTTGTTTAACACTTCATCTTCTGAAAAGAGAGATGATTGTGGTTGAAACATCTAATTTCTCATTCCCTAAGTTGTTAACACAATAAACACAAACACAAAAATTATGTTTACGTAAAAATGTTTAACATGAAAAGGCTAGGAGTCCCGTGGGATACCCTAAAAAGATTAAATGCCACTCAAACCTTTTTTCACCGCGTTCCGGTCAAAAAATTCCTACCCCTTATGTTTAAAATACACTCATCCTGTTAGTGTAATATGACAATGATGAAAACTATAATACTACAACGCGACCTTAATTTCACAGTGTTCTAGACACCGTTAAAACAAATAATAATAGTAAACAAGTAGACCGGAACAGAAGGACATCAAATAGTATGATGAGTATTACTTAGTAGTCAGAGCAGCAGTATTTAGTTGTACTATTTGAATATGATATTTACAGTGCAGTTAGCAGTATTTAGTTATAATATTACCAAGCTGTTAGCAGTATTTACATTTGTTTTTTGGTACGGTAATATTATGTGATAGCGATTTACTGGCATGCGTTGCAATGCCACTAATAAAGAAATTATTTCTCCCTGCGTGTCTTTTCGCATTCGTCCCGTTTCCCTTTCGCCTCCCCCTCTCATGTCCCCTTCCCTCACGTGTTCCCCTGCCATTCCTCTCCCCTCTCCACGGTTTAATGTATTCAGTCTCGATACATTCAGATTTTCATTCAGCTCGCGTGCCACCTATTGTAATTTTTTTTATAAATTTCCTATTACAAACATTCATTTTTGTATACTATAAGAACAATCAATTAAATTTGGTACCTAATGTAGTAGTGTTCAAACGTATAATTGGCGTATAGCTAGTACGTCAAACATGTTGATTAGTTTTAAAGTCTATCAGCTTTACTAATAAAAAAACACTTTCCAACCGCCGGTTACACTTTGAAAAAAAAACTGAAAAATTTCTATTTCGAAATATTACTGAAAAAATGTCTTAACTGTACTGCGAAAGAACTGTCAAATTTACATTTCTGTATACTGGCGCACGCGCCATGCGCGCGGGTTTCCCGGGAAAATGACAGATTTGATTTGTCATAAGTGATGTACGCTGCATATCGTGTTTTGTTCATTATTTCTATTATAATGACAGTCACTTTTATACTAATATAATTCAATATATTAACTATTATTTACGTTATTTTTCGTCCAGTCATTTCGTTCATTAGTTTTAATCCATTAATAATGTCATGTTGTGAATTTAGTATCATTTTATGGAAAAAAAGGTTATTTCCGATATATTATTTTTGAATTGACTTTTACCGCATGAAGTTAATAACACTTCCATAAAACAACGCTTATATTGGGCAACAATTAATCGAAAATGTCAGATTATTTTGGTTATCTCGGGTAATTATTATTACAATTATTAAATTTATGAACGAAATAATTGAAATGATGGTTTTCTTACAAATTCATTAGAATTTTTGGAAATTTGTTAACTTTTTGATTAAAAATGTTTGTGGTATTTTTTTTCATGAAAATTAAAATATTGCAATTTTTTTATATTAAAGTATATTTCAAATACGAAAATCTAAAAGAAAATTTTGTCTTTTTAGACCTGTCATTAGCTGAATTGGCATCGCGCTTAGATCCCATCCAGGTGTCAATTCCTCGGCTGGCTAATTCCTCCTTCACAACACAAGCAACATTTTCCATTTACTGTGGTGTTAGTAGGAGATTTTCAAATACTGTCTGGTTATTCGTAACCCGGGAATGTTTGTCTTTCTTCAAAAAATCTAATTTCTAAAATTTTCTAAAATTTAATTTTCAATTTACGCAGTAAACTTTACTTATCGAAATTATCTGAAAGGCGAATAATATTTGATCTCCTGTTACTCTATAAAATTATTCATTCAAGGTTGGACTGCCCTGACATTATAAATTTATTATGTATCCAATGTTTGAACTGGAATAAGTTTTGTGATGTGGAATAGGTTTGATTCTGGTTTTTTATGACCCGAATACATCCTGTATATGGAGTTTGAAATTTTATCAATTATCTCATATGGTCCAATTTTCAGTTCATCCAATTTCTTCCTGTTCAGCTTGTTTCCATTTTCCACAAACACCATATCCCCTACGTTAAACTCGAAGTGTTTTCGCTTTTTATCGAATAATGTTTTATTGTAGTTATTGTGTTTTCAAGTGCTATTTTCCTGTCTCTGATCCAGTCACTATTTGATTCCTTAATTTAATTGATAAATAAAACACCTGTGTTACTAAGTTGTGTAACGAAGAAACGACATTTATGTTTATTATATCACTTTCTTTTTATGGTTTCTTCTAACAAACTGACACTTTACAATAAAATCATATAATAACAAAACAAGTGACAATTCTCAATCTAACCGACACCACAACAATACTTTTTCTTTACATATATAGGACATTTAAAATACCTAAGAAAAAATCCGAAATTCTAATTAAAAATTTATTATTAAAAACAGTGTATACAACAGATAAACAACCCTCTTTGGCTGGATAAGCAATGTACACATCTTTCCACGAACTATTTTTTGTCAGTATCTAAAGGGCGTTTTTTTTAGAGGTATATAAATTCAAAATGAAAAAAGACGCATTAAAATAATGTTATTGTCTATGATGTTGGATTTATTTAATAGATAATTTTATGCCATTATTGTTTAAATACGATTTTGGGCGTATGAGCGCCACGGCTGGCTCGAATGAAGCGCAATCGTGAAGTCCGATTTTCTACAACTTTGTCGAGGAACTGGGGCCATATATCGGAAAAAACACGGCAAATGTTGACTTCCAAATGATTCAACGTCTCTGGTTTATCAGCATAGACTAGTGACTTCACATACCCCCAAAGAAAGTAATCTAATGGTGTGAGATCACACGATCGTGAAGGCCAGTTGATAGGTCCATTACGTGAAATTATGCGCTCACCAAATGTTTCACGCAATTATTGCGGGCCTTTGTAACGTGGACCTGTGAACTGGCCTTCACGATCGTGTGATCTCACACCATTAGATTACTTTCTTTGGGGTATGTGAAGTCTCTAGTCTATGCTGATAAACAGACATTGGACCATTTGGAAGTCAACATTCGCCGAATTGTTGCCAATATATGGACCCAGTTCCTCGACAAAGTTGTCTAAAATTGGCGAAAGCTCAAAGTTGGCGAAAATTGGACTTCACGATTGCGTTTCATTCGAGCCAGCCGTGGGCGCTCATATGCCCAAAATCGTATTTAAACAATAATGGCATAACATGATCTATTAAATAAAGCCAATATCATAGACATTAACATTATTTTAATGCGTTTTATTTCATTTTGAATTTGTATACCTCTAAAAAAAACAACCTACATTGAAAGATTTTCACGTACACGGTTGTTTATCAATTGTATAAAATATTTACGACATGTTTTAGTTAAGCTGTAATGTTTTCATAATCTGTATTTTTTCCTTTGGAGTTGAATTTCAACTCCACAGAAACTTTTTTTTGAAATAGGCAATTTACCCTAAAGAGAGTGCTTTGTGAAATCCATAACAACTTCAAACGATTAGTTTGTTTTATCCGTGGAGGATTTATTCACGTTTATTAACAACACCGCGATTAATGAATTTGAAGACCACCTGATAAATGTGCATTTCCGACGGCCGGAGTTCGCGTGCCAACGACTCGGTTCCACCCCTGTGCAGTGTGCAGTGTGCTCCGGTTTGGCCTGCTTTATTGGTGCGCATTGCGGATCACTATGGCCAGGGTGCATCACTTGTTCATGTTGCAGAGTGGGTTCTTCAAATCGGCTGCTCAAATATCATATTTAATTAATATTCAATACTAAAAACGCAGACATGTTGAGTTATTATAAATTTCATACAAATCTTAAAAACAATAACATCTTAACTTAGTAAAATTATTTACTTATCTATTTATTTACAAACAAATAGTCCATTAACAATACAACAATAACACGAATAAGAAACAGAGATGACAGTGGAAGTGAGAGTGTATATAAATGAAGAGCATTGGCAATATATAATATAAAAGTACAATATATAATATAGAAGATAACTACTAGTCAAAGCTTGAAGATAGATTTAAAAGGCTTTAAAAATTACACATTGCGTATCGACTGCCGAAAATCATTTAGTTTTACACCAAAAAATTCAATGCTTTGACTTGCGTTGACAAGTCTCGACATTCTGGATAAAGGAGAATGATATCCATAATTAGTTGAACGTTGATTGACCAATTCATTATTTTGGAGTCTAAGGGGATCTAGATGATGGATACAGCCAAGGTGAAAGACCAGCAACATTGCTTGAAATGGCTTAAAACGTACTAAGTGATTAGATATGAATAGACAGGTTTCCACCCAGACCCCAGAGACAGACCCCACCTTCGTCTTATCCATCTCATTTCCCTCCCTAATACATTCAGCCTCACAACATATCTCGATTGGGGAAACCATAGTCCCACCGACTACAGACGTTTGGCAGCAGTTGGTACTCTTATGCTGTGTTCAAATTAAAAAAAAATAACAATACAAACTGAGTACCGAACTGTATACTTTGTTGTAAATAAAAGAGTAGAAAATGGTATAAATCCACAGTTAACCAGTCTATAGCTATGCACAGTTGTACACACGTATATTTATGGATGCTTGACGGTCTCGATATCGAACAAAAAAGCATCAAGCGAGATGGTACGCACGTTGAGACTTTGAGACATGTTCGAATGAGCTTAAAACCATAGAGCATAAAGATCGTGGCGTGGAAACTTAGCTCAAGTTGATGAGAACGAATCTGGAAACTGAAGAAATAGCAGTTAATTTGTACATTGTATTTGTGTTAACGTGTATTTGTGTACCGTGGTTTACGGTTTTCTCTGAGTTGGGTTTGTGCGGTTAACTCCCATAGAAAAGATAAGAAAATTAAAAAAAAACCTGTGTCATAATTTTACCTTCAATTAAAAAAAAACACAAGCCCGAAATATACTGCTCAAGAGATAGTCCGAAATAAATCCCATTATGTGCGTTATGAAAATCAGCGAGTATGGGACTTTCTGTTCTAAGAAATACTTCATCAAAACAAACTAGTGGCGCCAAAGCGGTAGACGTGCAAAACTTGAGTTTTTACTAGGTGACCGTGTGCGCAGCCATTACGAAATTTTTTAACACCAAATTTGAACTAAACTTTTGCAAAAATCAACAGATTTTTTTAAAATGTGATTATCGTGTTTTAATATCCTATGAACCCCAACGAGAAACGCCATGAACCGCCACTGGTTCTGTATAATCTAGAAATGCGTTGTGGACCTATTTCGTAATCCATATATTTGCCTAATCGAGGCTTAAATTTCCAACACAAAACTGTTTTTACGAAATTCAAATGGGATGATGAAATGGGATCTTTTGGTCTAAATGGAACATTTGTATCTATTCAAATTTGTATGGAAGGTACTTCTAGTATTCTTCTTTAATCAATGTGCACCAGATAACTCACATATCTCTCTCACAACTCTCTAACTCACATCTTTACAGATACTACTTGCTCAGTCGAACACCGCCCATGTCTCGCTGTCAACTGTTATTCAACACACACATCCTTAAATTCAGTTCGCTAGTTTCTCGCATTGCATTCAATTCTGACTGATTTATCATTACGTGAAAATCATGCGCTAATTGGAGCATTTATGACCAATATAGCTCGCATTTCTCTCCGAGTGAATCGCTTGATTTGAATGCGCCTCATTGTGCGCTAGTTCTGCGTGCATTGTATGAATAATGGCCTGGCAATGGAGTTCCCCTCATCAATATTTGGACTTAGCCGGCGAGAATACAGGCCTCATTAATATACCAACACCGAGCCGAGATTCTACTTACCTGCTATATAATGGTCAATGCAACGATAAAGATTACACAATGCATTAATTTAGATTATTATAACGTGTTATTATCTAGAAAATCTCATTAATAACCCCAACTACATTAATTCTTTAAAAAAGTGTACTTTAATTTTTTACATTAGCTCCAAACAGGAGGACCCGAGAAAAATAATTCTCCGATTACATTAATTCTTAAAAAAAGTTTACTTTAATGCAAACTATTGCAAAGAACCATTTTTTACATTAGCTCCAAACAGGAGGACCGAGGAAAATAATTCTCCTATCTCCAACTATATTCATTCTTAAAAAAGTGTACTTTATGTAAACTATTGCAAACAACCATTTTTTACATTAGCTCCAAACAGGAGGACACGAGGAAAATAATTCTCCTCAGGGACTATGTCATCTTTGGGGATGATGTATGGTAGTCTTTTTTGGGTCCAGGAGTGACGGACGTATGAATCCATCCGTTCCGAGTGCGGCTGGAGAAGTCAAAAGATCTTCCTCAACCAGCCTCTTCAAATCCGGCCTGCCACACAGTAGGTGGACAAAAGCATCCGCCGCCAAGACTTAGACAAACCCCACCTCAAGAACCTGGGTACCCCTGCTAAGACACTAAACGTAATTAATTAATTATCACGTGATTAATAGACGACCCCTTAGAACAAGTTCCGCCTAGAGAGTTAGATAATTTAAAGCATGCAATTAAATTATATTAAAAATAATTATGGTGCTTACCATTATTGTTGTTTAAAAAAGCTAAGCTTTTGCGATTCGTAAAATGTGATGAATGTAAAATAAACACAACCCATTTTAAAAATGGATCAGGTTCTTCATTGCGGATGAAAAACTACATAAGTATTACATAGCACAGCTGTACGCGTCAAATGAAATTTTCCTCCACCTACGTTTTACAAGTAATGCAAATATTTCTCGAAAATCAACCTCAAACACGCCCCGGCTCCCTTCCAGATCGCTTTCCTCTGACGAAGATGGCAATTCCTACTTCCTGAAACCTTTCAATCCAATTTCCCTAGCGGCTTCCGTCTTCGTCAAACATAAAACAAATATTATATGGTAAAATGTGTGCTCGCTTACCCACAGATATTACTCGGACGACCAAAACACGAATCGGGGGCGTCGTAAAACTTATAAGAAGGCTATTTGTTACATCCTTGGAAATATTTGACAACGTCTCGGGACATTTGCTAGTTTCTCTACCAACGTGCACCAATGTGGAAGCCGAGAATATTCGAGGATGTAGCGAAATAAAGACTACGTTGAATTTTTAAAGGAATAACTCTTATTTTAATAATTTTTGAAAGCTATACCCATCAATGTAATACATCATACAAGTATAATTTTTTTCTATATTTTCGACTGCTTCATTTTAAAATGATCACAAAGTTCTAAAGAATTGGTTTGTAACCTTGTCTCGGATAAACAAAGTATCCGATTTTATCAGTCGAAGATAAAACTATTATGTATATTAAGAATCGAACATAATATTGTTATAATGAACATAATGGTGGTTAAAATGGTAGAGGCTCTCATACAAGCCCAGGCTTTTTAAACCCTATTTTCGCGTCGTACTTATATCAGATACGTACGTTCACTATTATATCAAAGTCTCTGACCTACGTTAATTACATACATCACAAAAGAAAAATACGTTATCCCTTTTCCTGAAATTCCTTGTTATTTATTACTAAAACGTTAATAAATATGTGCGGTTTTGCTAAAACATCGAATAGACTTCCTTGGCTAGAGACACTTCTCGTAAAAAACATTGCTGTATCAACCCGCTCGGCTTGAATTTCACACATTCTCGCGAGGCACGTACACGCAAAAATAATTTTGGTCGATTGCCAAGTCAATAAACTATCAATTCTCTTTCGAAACTAGGACACCTTGTTGTTGAACCTCTGGACTCTGGACCAGTGATTCCCAAATGAGAACGTAGTGAGAAATGCCAAGAGGTAATGGGGTGGCAGAGGGTGGTGGAAGCGGTGCGGAAGGCTTATAGCTCACTGTGAAGCTGAGCATGCTAAAGTTAATCTTTCTGAGTTAGAAAGTTTCCGGTTTGATTATTAATCAAAATTTTAATTTACAGAGATGAGAAGAATTGGCTCGTTAAACCTGGGGTTGGTTTCAAGATCGACTCCCGGTAGTACACGGCCCGGTTATAGAAAGCAGAGGCGGCCCGTGACTGAATTTGGCAACAGTGCATTTTACTTTTAAAATATTCCTAGTATGTAATATCGGTGTAGCAAATAAATTACTGGCGTTACTGCAAATCATTCACTCCACTAAGTTACATTTGTAAAAAAATTGAACAAATAATACTGCTTCGTCAGCGTTCGCAAGGGAAAAGCCACGTAATTCATCGCTGAAAATTTTGCAAAACCGTTTAAATTCACCGCGCAAAATTATTTTGCCTTCAAGGCGCTTCGCGCATGAGTGGATGGATAGTGCACGGAATGAATTATATATCTGCCCTGCTCCAACACGTGATTTGCCGTTTTCTTCATTTGCAGTTCTAAATATATTCAACATCAACTGTTGTTTGTGCGTTGGCGATCTGCAGTTGTCCTAGTAAACGATGAGAAGTTACCAAAAGTTATCGATACAATCCTTATCGATCGAGAAGGGTCCTGGCGGCAATTATGACTAAGCATTCTTTGGTATATCGATGAATGGGGCACAGATGTCGTTGCAAGTAATGTAAAGGCTGAAAAGTGCATTACACAAATGCACCCATCAAGGAACCGCCTCTGATAGAAAGTCTTAACTATTTCCCCCGGCTGAAGGGGGGAGTCTGATCCAGCCGAGTTTTTTTTTCAAAGCCTTTTTTCAAAGATTTTTCTTTCATGAAACTTTACATGTAAAGGTACATTTCAATTTTAATATATATTTGTATAGATATAGCGGCATCAAGCGGAGGATCCGACCAAATAGGCTAGAATCCTTGGAAATTATCGGAAACATGAAATTTAAAAAATATATTGTTATAGTACGAATGTAGAATGCGCATGAACCACAGTTTACAAAAAAATTGTTGGCAAAAAGGCGGACATAAATGAAAATTGACGAAAAAAATCGGCCTTATTTGTGCATTAACTTTGTTCTATAATAATAATTTTTCATAAGTCGATATTCTTCCGCATAAAAATTTAATTTTCTTTAATTTAAACTTTTCTTTAATGAAAATTCGATGAGCTATGATTCGAATCAACTTGAAAAATTTGGTTTTGAGAAAAACACGTTTAAAGTTTTCGCTTGTAACCGGGCCGGTCCGTTCTACGTAATACCTGCATCATGGCGCGCACCGCTCCTAACTATATTTCAAGGACGAATTTGAGCTGTTACTTTGGGAATGTATTCTCCACATGGTTCGGCTAGACCAGACTCCCTCCTAATATATGATCATTGATCATTATAACGTTATTAGAAGCACAAAAGATAGCCGGGGCAGCGTAACATGACAGGGTGAGCGCTCTTATAATATTCTAAGAAAGTGAACTTATAAACTTATAAATCTTAGATGGGACCTACACATCAAAGGAATTACCGAAAAACTAACAAGCCTCATATATTTCTTCAAAAATCTAAGAAACGTCGTAAATAAAAAGAATATGAGAAAGGTCTACTACGCTTTGTGTCATTCTCGAATTGAATATGGAATTATAGGATGGGGATCTGCTACACATAAGTACATACATAACCTTAATACGATTCAAAAAGGAATCATAAAGACCATATTGAAAGTACCCATTAAAACGCCTTCAATTGAAATTTTCAATAGCTTTGATGTACCAAATGTGCAACAAATATATGCCAAAAATATATTATTAAAGCTTTTCAAAAATACTGAATCTTCCACAAGACCATGCATGCATAACACTAGGTCGAATAAAAATGATGTAAAAAACATTCCAAGTTACAAAACCACATTCGGACAAAGAAACTACACATACTTTGCAATTAAACTTCATAACATCCTTCCCCAAGACATAAAACTAATTAAAATTTCTAATGTGTACAAATCAAGAATAAAAATATGGCTGAAAGAGATCAATGAAAAAACCCTAATGGAAACACTAAAAACGACATAGAAGACAAATTAAATATATTTAAATAATTTTAGTCCGCCTCGGCACAGGACCCCCTAGTGAGGAGGACTAAGAATTGCAATATTTAACATTAAATTCATCATTTTATTTTGTATGTACAATTATTTTATGTAGTTGCTAATAAAAAAAATAAAAAAACTTACTGTCCCTTTAGGTACTATAATATTAGTTTCATGGAAAGATATCTATATTGATAAATATGTGCATGTATTATCAGCATTGTAGCAGAAAAACTGACATAAATCTATTGTTAACAAGGCGCACTTAAAATAATGAAAACTATGTTTATTTCACTCGCGATCGAAATGGAACTGATATGAATATGTCCCTCTTCCGCTAGTGACAATAAGCATGCGTAAACAAGACAAAGGGCTGTTCCTCGCCGGTGGTAGCGCAAACCGATGCACAAATATATTCCACCCTAACACCCATATGCATAGTCGGTTCCTCGAGCCCTCCTCCACTCGACCTTAGTCGAGGTCACCTCAAGGAAATGTTAAAAACTCCCTTGAAATCAGTATGTTCAGTTACGGCTTCACCCTCCAGTGAGGAACCTCCAGTAAGTCGAGTTGAGGTTGAGTGAAGGAATTACGTCATTAAATTTCTTATTATTATGTTGGCAAACTGTAGAGAATATTTTTATGGTTCACTTTTCTCATCTATGGGCTGTCTTTCTCTGAGGTTGTGTTTTACTTCTGTGTTGATATCTGTCAATTCTGCCATTCAACTCTACTATCGAGTGCAAAGAGGTGCGGGAGGAGGCAGAACTTGGTTACAAATGTAAAAAAACAAAAAAAAAGATTTTAAAATTTTGCATATTTTGTTGTTGTTGTGTTCTAGATTAACAGACAAAAAAAAAACAAACCATTGTTTTTAAGTTTTGAAATTTTATTTAAAATAATTAAGTAAAATGTCTTATAATAAAGTTATTCCTAATAATGCTACCACATTCATTTATTGGCATCTCGGTTATTGGCACTCGGTGTTAAATTCAAAAGTGGCAAGAGGATATTTATTATTGTATCTTTTCTAAATCGAAATCTTCTTCGGAATTCCACATCATCAAAATATTCCAGCGGATTTTCTGCATCCCGTAAATACCGCTTTATAGGACGATTGGTACAAATCTTCATAAATGTAGTCAATAAAATCATGGAAATTATTCACTATGCTAATAAACCTCAGAAATATTGTGGAAAGCACTGTTAACAAGCTTTGAGGAGGCTTCAAGGTAGATCGCGACGTACCTTGAGTTTGACAGTTCATTACTCGACTCGACTGAGGAATTTGCTCAAGTCGAGGATAGTTTTTTCAGTTCTGCATACCGAATTTATCCTTGAGGTTGAGTCGAGTCGCAGTCGAGTGGAGGAAATCTCGAGGAACCGACTATGCATATGGGTGTAAGTCTTTTTATTGAAACCAACACTCGCTGCGTTACCTGTACCTGTTCTGAGGTCTACGTATTACAATATTATTGTTTTAATACATTGTTCTTCTGTAGTGATTTGATAATCTTATTTAAAATAACTAAAATTAATCAAGTATTAAAGTAGTTTACAATCACATTTGAGCCAAAATGAGTACAACTCACCAATTTGGCCACCGCACTATAAGATCTATTGATTAAATACATCACAAATTTTTAAGACACGAATATATTACGAATTAACGAAAAATCCAAAATTAATAAAGCTGTCCGACAAAGGCCTTTGAAAAGAAATTAAAAGTCGTGAAAAAAAATTGAAAAATAGCCCACAACCTACCCCAACGTAACAAATTTAATCAGTTTTTTATATATTTTTTTTTCATCACTTTTAATGACTTTTCAAAGGTGTTGAAGTTGCACGACTCTGAGTTGTCCGGTTACTCCGAGATTGGTGATGTCATTTTTCTTTTAAAATATAGATTAATTTTCTCATTGACAGCCCTGCAATATTGCAAGTAATTTCATTTCATGTTCCTAATAGAATCACACGAACTTTTTTTTTTTTACATTAACTCCACACAGAAGGCCCTGAGGAAAATAATTTCCCTCAGGGCCTATGTCATCTGGGATGCTGTGTGGAGGGTCTTTTTGAGGAGAGGAAGGAATGAACATTGGTCTTGAAGAGACCCATGTTGTAGGAGAGAGGTAACACAGATGCCGGCATATCGTTCCATAGCCGAGCTGTTGAACTCAAGAACGAGTCGAAAAACCGACCCGTTCTCATGTGACAAATGTCAACCGTGTACATATGTTGGGCGCGCGTTTGGCGTGTCTCCCGACTATGCACCGGTGCCGAAGGGTTCAATGACGCTAGTTCTTCAGAGCATCTTCCATTGAAATACCGGTAGAACATGGATAGCATTCCCACCGAAGCCTGTGCTCTAAAGATTGCAACCCGTTCGTTAAGATGGGAGAATCTATCAAACGGACCGCCCGTTTCTGCACAGAGCCGAGGGTATTTTTCAAGTATTTTGGAGCTCCAGACCAGAGGTGGCTGCCAAACTCAACCGTGGGACGCACTTGCGATTTGTACAGGGTTAGCAGTTGTGTACTATTAAAGTATCTGCGGGCCCTGTACAGTACGCCCAGTTTTTGAGGAGCTAACTTTACTCTGGCTTCGATGGAGCCCCCATATCTGAGCTGGTCACTTATAGTTACACCAAGCATATCAATGGAAGGTCTGTTCGGAAGATTGCTTCCGTTGAAGGAGAATATATTTTCATTTCGAACTAAAAATATCCTTAAATGCAACAATAGGGTCAGTACCAATTAGTTCATTAATTCCCTTATACCACACATACACAGCTTAGGTAACCAATATGCAGAAGCAGCAGTTAATTTCAATAGCACCGAAAGAACTTACAAAAAAACATTTCACATATTTTTCAAAACAATTATTAGATTACATTGTGTTTCCCATAGAATGATTGTAAATTTAGGTAAATTAAAATCATATGTTATGTTTACGCTGAATAATTGTTTTTAATCGTTTTTTGTAAAACATGTTTTTCCCGCACTAAGATACTTGCGACCGTAAATAAAAAACTATTTTTAATCTTTATGACACAATGAAATGGTTGAATATATTTCGTAGTGGAATTATTATAAAAATCACGTAAAAGATACTATCTTCTCTTGAAAATGCTGAAGGCAAGACGTGGGATATTTTGGCAAGTTCGAAGAAAGATTTTCTTGCGAACCCAGCTTTTTGACAGTGCCATACTTAAAATCCTTCACACCGACTGTAAAAAGCTCAAGGAAAGCAAAATTGAGGGGGGTGAGTTTTGCAGTCAGTCGAATGCTCGCGAGCCGCTAAACAAATTATTTCTCAAAAATGTACCTCGCTTTGTAGTCGAACTCTTTGTCAATGACAATGCATTCAAGCAATGCATGACGTTACACATTTGTATAAAATTCGAAGAAATTAAAGCACTTAATAAACTAAATAAATGTCGGTCTATCCAACTCGCGATTTGGCACGGTTGGTAGCGCGGTTGATTGCGCTCACTGGATAGGAAGGTTCAAACCCCAGTTAAACGAAAATAATGTATTTTTTAAAATTTTAAAAGATACTTCAAAATATAAAAAAAATAGTTTTTTTAAGGCTTAATTTTTTTAAGTAAGAAGAGAAAATATTTTTAATAATTTGAAGGAGGTAATTGACGTAAATGTTGATAAAATCATATATAAAATTAGTTTCAATTAAAATGTGAAAATAGTTTTGTTTTAGATATTAAAGTTAATTGGTGTTTTGATGACTATCAATTTTCATAATTTTATTTTGTACATAGTCAATAGCCACTCTTCTCACGTTTAAGATATAAGAATTCAGGCCCTAGTTTAAAATTCACTTCATTTTAATTTCCTATAAAGGATTTGCCTTGAAAAATTCTAGCTTTGTACGTTCCCTTAACATTCACAATTTTTGTATTAACCTCATCTTAGCCAAGGTTGTATTTCAGTCACGTAGATACTGATTTCTTTTTCGTCCTTTTTTGTACTGGAAACATTTTCCACTATATAAAACATATCGCGTAGACGTTTAAAAATATGGAGGTTTTGTGTTTACCAGCCTACAGATTCGCGAACAGAACATGGAATACTTTGGCCTGTGTAATAGAATGAGGCATGACCTGAATTTAAACATTTTTTGAGATAATTGTCAAAAAACCTCTTTTCAGGTGTTATATTTTATTTATGGGAACGATGCTGTTTTTTAAAATCTACATATTATAATACATATTTTAAAAATCCAGAATAGAGCAATGGGACAAATATTGAAACGTGATAAATATAAGAGATGCAACAAAGATAGTTGAATAATAATTTCCTATAACTAGATAATTTTTATAAATACTTACAAAGTTTTTAACGATTTACTACCAATTTACTTTTAAAATTTTGAAGGGGGTTGTGGGTACCGCCTTCCTTCGTCCTTTTATTGATTAACCAACACTTCTGCCACATGTCACCCCAAGTGATTCGCTACGTTTGGTGACTTAGCAGGGGTGCCTGGACACACTGACCTACAGATTCCTACCTACCTCTCATATCTTTTTCCTTCACAGAACTTACTCTACCTAATTTTCTAAAAAAAAACCGTTCACACATCATCCCCAAAGATGTCAAAGGCCCTGAGGTGAATTATTTTCCTCAAGGCCTCCTGCGTGGAGTGAATGTAAAAAAAAATTTAGAAACAAACCACATCACAATAAAGACTTCCACACACAAAAAGATGTCAGTTTAAAAAAATGAACAAAACAAAAACACAGAATTGTTTGCTGTATAAAGAAAGCCAAATGTAAGGCTTAGTTCCCAGTGATATTAAAAATGCACCTAGATTAACCCTAGAAAGGTAATCTACGCCTTTTTGCGTCGTAGATTACCGAGAAGCCGCCGCTACCCGAATTTCTAGCGATTTCTTACATATCTCCCTTAAAAATTTGAAGTTTTTAAGCTCTTAAAAAAATGTTTTTTGAAGATAATACTAGCCGCGTTCCACGCCGAAACGCAAATTATATGAAATTCCCTCGATAGAAAAAAATCGTAAAGTATGCTCCGAAAATTCGTCCCAGAGGTGTAAATATCTTTTTCTGATTTTTCTGTTTCCAGATTTTCGATTGAGTTTCGCTCATAATGTCTTCATTTAATTAGATTATTTATTAATTTCTTTTTTACATTTATATTTCATAACATTTTTATAATAGATAGACTTAGACTTTTTGATTACAAAAATAATTTTTCAGTTCGGTTGGGTATTTTGATCTCAAATTCAAAATTAAGATTTGTGTGAAACAGGCTGAAACGATTCCAAAATTAAGATTTGTGTGAAACGGCCGAAACCGGACGGTTCCTCTTAAGTGCCTTAAATGGACTACCCAAAATTATGGATTAAGCTCCGTTGGCTCAGTCAATTGATTTATTATAAAGAAAGGATTCTTAAGGATACAACACTTCCCTTAAATATCTGAAAAGGGGTTAAAAGTGATTGATGATTCTGGCGCTTTGATCAATTAATTTGGAATTTTAAGCGAACTCGAAAACCGGGAAATATTTAATAAATATAAAGGAAAAGATTCAAAATTATTCAATTCCCTTGAGTAAGATTTTTCAAATAAGGTTTCTTTGCAAAATTTCACTCCATTTTTCCGGATTTTTAACTAGCGCTCTCTATTGTCTAGGCCACAATCGCTGATAATATATACACAGTTTAGATTTGTAATTTTTTACTTCGCATCCATCAGTAAATGTTTGGAGGTAATTCTACATCATTTTATAAGTTAAAAAGATTAATAACTTTTTTCGAAATTCCAACCTTTAGGGGCACTTTTTTGGTAAAAAGATAAAATTAGTCCGGCGTATGCGGCCAGCAATATTAATTTCCACGGCTACGGTGCGGGCCAATCACAACCATGCAACATTGCCACAAAAGCACCCAACAAGCTCACATTTATCGGGTAAGTTTGAACCTCACACTAAGGATTTTTATTTTTTCTCATTTCTGAACGAAAACTCCTTCCTGTTTTATATTATATTTTAGTTTTAAAGTTCTTGTTTTGTCCCGTGCTACAATAACACCGTTATTGTCTATTATTATTGTCCTGTGCTACAACAGCACTGTTATGGTTAATTTTTGTTCTCTTGTCGTTGCTGTGAATATACTGTGTATTCTTTATTTCGTATTATCTTAACAATATTTTGTAATTAACTTGTAAGGAGCACCGTAAGATTATTTTAAAGATCATTATAATTAGGCGCACTTGAAGTGAAATATTATATATATTTATATATGCGCTATACAAATATTACGTTATTATTTTAGTAGGTATGTTGTTTTATATTGGAAAGAAAGTTGGAATTTCACAAAAGTTGTTAACCTTTTTTACTCCCAATATCATGTAGAATCACTTCCCGAGTTTAATGCACTTTACCCTCAGACATCCTGTATAACTATATTGCAGTTGTATCGCATGCTCCATGGCAGAGATACAACGGTAAGTGCTTAGTCATTCCTTTTTCCTTGCCTACCTTGTTCCTACACATACTATCACCCAATTTCAGCAAACACCATTTTGTCTTGATTCGTTTTTAGCATTTAAATCAATTACAAACGCAAATGAAGCTATAATTCGTAAGTAGTTCTGGATGCATCAATTCGTAAGTAGTTTTGGATGCATGTCTTAATATATATATTTCTTCTGTCCGTGTGTATGTCACTGAACTCCTCCTAAACGGCTAGACCGATTTTGTGAAATTTTTTGTGTGGGTTCAAGGGGATTCGAGAATGATTTAGATTCACAATTTGGTCCACTGGAAAATGTTCTTTTAATTAATTATTTATTTCTAAGGAGTTGTTGATTTTGGAATGTTTTACATTGGATCCGGCAGACTGCGCTACCATCGCAGTATCGAATGTTCAATATAATTCTATTTTAATTTTAGTTTGTCCCGACAGTTATGTACGGGACAACGTCTGTGGGTCCGCTATAAATAAATAAAATAAATTGTGGAACATTCCAGAACACTCTCGAATGTTGTCCTGAGCGAAGCCGCGTAACCCAGCTGGTAACATATAATAACAATAACGCACACGATGAGGGTTTATCATGCGGTTGATATTCTGTCGGACTTATATAATGTTATCACGTTTAATGTGTAGAACACCATTTTAATTTTAAGTAGTCGATTTTATTCCATGTGTTCAATAATATTACTATTCAATTTAAAAAAAAAAAAATTATTAGCAAGTTCTGATGTGTAACTTGTAACAATGTGTAACATTAATTGTTTCGCCTTCTCGAGGAATTATCAAACTGTGGTGTCATGGTGAAGGCATGGTCAAGAGCATTATCAAATTGTGTGATTGTCAGTAAGTGGTAAACCACTTACTTACGATCTATTTATATTAAAACAATATAGATATACGTAATGAAATTTAAAATGCTCCCGTCGGACTTGTTCTGGTTCGAACTTATTTAATTCGGCCTGATTTAACACGACTTGCAACGACTGAAGTGAAACCACGGCCATCCACAAATCCTAAATATATTTCAACCAAATTTGGCACGACATGTTTGTGAATGTGCACATTAATTTAGCACACAGAATGGTGCCAATATCTCGAATAAAAATTATATTATTTGCCTACAACTTTTGTATACAAATAAAATAATTAAAAATTTTAATACTGACTAGGACAGTGATGGCAACCTGCGGCCCACGGTGCAAATGCAGCTCGCGAGCCCATTTCACTTGGCACACGAGCCTTTTTGTACTGCCCACTTGAATAAATAAAATATTAAAATATTTCGATAGAGAATATTCAAAGGCTCAGTTCTGTTTTGCAAAAAGGTTTAGCGGAGCACTTCAGTCTTTCTTCAAAATTTTGAATCAGCCGCTCTAAATAACAAGATTTTTCAAACATATTCTTAAAAAGACAAAATTTAATGATTCGACCTTAACCGCAGAAAAAAATTAAACTTCACAGATCAGCAATTTTTTCTTGAGATCAACGTTTGATGCCTTAGACATAAGAATATTACTAGACCCGCCCTTAGTGATAAAACGTATTTTTCCCCCTCCCCATACCGGTTCCATTTGGAGCCGGCTGGGCTCGTGAATGGCCTCGAGCGAATATAAACAATGTGACGTCATCATTCTTGTGTGAACGAGCGTCGAGCTCTCATTAGAACATTTTACGAAATAACACGGCAAAAATGTTGGCTTGTTCTATGAAAACGTGTAAAAATGGAAATGAAAAAGAGAATAAACCCAATTGTCGTATTACATTCCATAGTGAAGCATTATTTTACTGTATTTTAAGCTTATTCCGATCATATAATACGATCAGTTTTAGTAACACATTTATCACCATAACGAATGTAGGCGTTTCTCAAGTCGTCGCTGTTTACTGGGGTAAGTAAATTATGAAAAATTCGTAAAAGTGCAAGTTCGCGCTCCCATGTAAAAAGGTCTATTCATTCAAAAGCAGATTTTAGTTTTAAGAACTAAATGGTGATATTATAATGCGAGATGCCTATAGACTGTCAGATTGATTTATTGACGAATCACATATCATCACAGTCATCTTCCCCCCTTCGTGTCCAGCTATAGTTGGTTTATACCCCTCTCCTGTGAGTTCTCGTCTAGTAATATTCATATGTTGATGCATTTTAAAGGTTTTCGTTTTATGTAACACCAAAAATTTTCTTGACTAAATTTTGTTCATCTTTCCGAACGATAAAAATCAACAGTAAGTAAGTATTTTTACACGCTCTTTATAAAACTCGACAGCATATATTGTTTTGGATTTGGAGATATATTTGATTTGCCTGTTAGCTTAAAAGTAAATAATACTCACACAATAAATCTACGACTTATAAATAAATGCATGTATCGTATGGTATTTACTGCGGCTGCTGGCTACAGTAGTATTACTTTCCTGAGAGACACACAATGTAAACGCAATCGAACCTTCCCATATATATGTGAAGGAAAAGCTATATGTGCATTGCAACTTCGTTTTCAGGACACAACATTGAATGCACTTCTCTGAGGACTCTTCGGCATCGTCCAATGTTTGGCTTCATTTTGATTTCAATGGTTGTCATGCTGCGTTACATTCATGGCACCCGTTTCCTTTCAAAACTTCATGCTCCAGGCCTTGACGTTATCTAAATATAATGTCATTATAATTTACAAAAATATCGGTATTTTTTATTTCGTTTAGTAGCCGAATTGATTTAGGTATTTACCTATATTATAATATGTGTAATAAATGTATTATTACTGTATATACATATTAAGTGTAGATTACGTGTAATTTAATTCTGCATAACTCATCCCTTTGGTTCTCAAAATAATTGTATGAGAAGGCGGGTATGGGTACCGCCGCCCCGGTAGTAGTAGTTAAGTAGTTCGCTACGTTTGGTGACTTAGCAGAGGTTCCCGGGTTCATGGGATGAGGTTTGTCCGGATATTGGAAGCGGTTACGTCTGCCCACTAACTGCGTGGCTGGCCGGATCGGGAGAGACTGGTTGAGGAAGACCTTTTGACCTCTCCAGCAGGACTCTCGGAACATCGCCTTGCACCACGGTTGGAGGGATGGATTCATACGTCCGTCAGTCCTGGACACACTGAACCCCGGATTCCTATCCATCCCAAATCTTTTTCCTTCCCAGAACTTCCTCTCCTTACTTTCATAAAAATACCCTCCACACAGCATCCCCAAAGATGACATAGTGAGTGGAATTCCTGAGTGGAATTATTGTCTTCAGGGCTCTGTGTAGAGCTAATGTACAAAAAAAAATTCTTTTTAGGATTCATACATTCGTCACTCTGGGATCCAGATCCCTACCCAACCTTTTCCTAAAAAGACTCCCTACACAGTACCCCCAAAGATGACATAGGGCGTGAGGGAATATTTTTTCCTCAGGAGGAGCTAACGTAACAAAAGTTTTTATCGAGTTGAGAAAATTGTATAAAAGATTTTCTACTTTTAACCTCAAAATGTTTTTAGGTGCCATATCCAATTGTTAGCATTGTTGGATGCGGAAGGGATGGATGGGCTGAGTGGAAAGTTCCGGAGGATGGAAAGAGCGTAAGTGGCAATCCGTGTTAGGGTCCCCCGCTAATGGAAGGAGCCCCGCGCCGTTATTATCCACCGCCCCCGACTCAACCTATTCAATAAATTAAAAAAAAAATTGAATTTAGTCAGTTTATTAGATATTCAATATTGTAATGGATTATGAGACTTACTAACGGCACATTAGTATTAAATCGTTTCTTATTATTAAGCTAAAAAAACTTCGCCCCAAAATCACTAGACCAGACTCAATTTCAATTTTATTGCCAGTAACCCGGGCGTTCATTTTGTTTTGATTTATGTTCATTGTTTTTTTTTGCTCCCCTCCTCGCTAGACGAAGTCTGTTCTTAGGGGGGTAATTAACAAATTGTAATTAAAAAAAACTATTACCACCAGACTTCTATTCTTACCTGTTTTTTTTTTAATGTGAAAACCGCACAAAAAACGCCGGTAACACCATGGCATCCCCAATTGGGATTATTGTGAGGCCAAAGGTAGTTGGGAAGGGAAGGAGATAGGGAAGAAGGAAGTCTGATGGCCGCCGTGGTCGAGGGGTAAGACTCTTGACTCACAATCCGAAGGTCACGGGATCGAATACCAGCACGCGCAAATACATTTTATTTGATTATTTTGGGTTATTTCACAATTAATTCATTTAAAAATAAAATACAGAGAGAGTTCCAGAGTGGAAGATGCCGCCAGTATCGCCCTGGTGTAAGGCCACCCTTCAGAATTGAAACGTTGCTTAAAATGGCTTTAGCTGTATTTGGTGACAATATATGAATAATCAGGTACTTCCCCACCTTCTCTTCCCCGTCTCCTTCCCCTCCCCATTATCTTCAGCCTCAAAATATACCCCAATTGGGGATGCCATAGTCTCACTAGCTCCAGACGGGAGCAGCTGTAACTCTTGTGAGATATTCACGTAAAAAGGTGGAGAAGTTCCTGGCTAGTCAGATCTGGTTACCAAACACGGCTAAAGCCATTTATTTCAAGCTTTTCAATTATGAATGGTAATCTTATACCAAGGCGATACTGAGAGTATCTTCCACTCTGGAACTAAACTCCACTCTGAAGTCTAAATTGTGTTATTACACAAATTTATCACGCCGGGGTTTGAACCCGCGACTTCCGGTTCACTAGTCGAGAGGCGGCCACGGAGACCGTCAAAAACGTTCTTTGGAAAAATCGCTTCATGTAAAAATATTAGACGAATAAGAAGGTTATGGTCGGAGGTAGACGGTAAAGGTCTACGAGAAAAAAAAGTTTGGGAACCTCTGGTTTAGATGAATTGTTTGTGTAAAGGCATACAGATACAATATTGTATCCGTGATTCAATCCAATATTTTATTTGTATGCCTTTCTTTAAAAGTTTAGTTTTATACGAACAAAACTATTTCATTTACATTTTTAAAAAATTAACTTGCAGTTTATGAATAATTTTAAGTTTACCCTTATTGCAATTTAATAACCTCTCAAAAGGGCTCCTCATGAGTGTCATCAAAAGCGATTGCCATTTGCGAAAAATGCCCAGGAGATTTTAATGTGAGAAAGGTTCCCCCGAGAATCTGTTTGCGAAATATGCCTCGGAGAATCTGATTGAGAAAGATGCCTCAGAGATCTCGGAGAGATTCCCCGAGCCAGGCGTAAGAAAGTAATCAAAGTAAAACCCTTGAGGATGATACTCTGCGAGTGGAAAATTGATTGATACAATATTGATTAAAACACATTGTAGAGCGTGCTAAGTTTACAGTTCTTTTAAAAGTTCATGTTTTGTACGGTTTATGTGCGGTAGCTCACATAATTAATTGATACGAGCACAAGGTTGACAGGTATAAACAACAATAATATATTTTATATACTTTCACAGTGTGAATTTGCTAAGTTTGAAGAAGTAAACGTATATACCTGACCTGTTGAAATACAGACCATGAACTCGTATAATTAATAAGCGAGCAAAACATTCATCACAACATTCCTTGTACAACGACAAGTTACAATAAGTAATAATAAATTAAATTACAAGTACATAAAAACAAACAGGACCAAATCAAATATTAGTAAATACACACACAAATAAATTCACATACGTATACATAAATGCATACATGTGAAAACTGTATACGTATGTATGCATATACGTATACACACATACACACACATGCACGTACATACACATATAAACACATATTATAGAGTGAATGCATAGAAGGTACATGATAATAAAAATAGGATAACTTGTAGAGCGCCGTTTTTGTGAAAAATCGCCTTAACGGCGCTGTAAAATTTACTACGTTTTCTTAGGCTCTATCTAAATTTATAATTTATAAATATACAATTTATTATTTATTAATAGAAAACATGTTTACCTGGCAGGTAACTTCCGATAAAAACACTCCTAATTAGAAAGTTGATGCTTGTAGAAGATACGACTTTGCACGCGTAAGACACTATATTTAAAACACTGGACATTGCATGATTTTACATTAGCTACCCCCATCACTGTTGATATTAAATTTATAAAAAAACCGGTGCCAAAAGTACAATAATTAAAATGAGCTCTTAGTGAGGAGATCATCAGCTTTTCTCATCATTTCAAAACTGATTGTCAGACATCTCCAA
The DNA here is from genome assembly GCA_936435175.1 of Glyphotaelius pellucidus. NCBI lineage: Eukaryota > Metazoa > Arthropoda > Insecta > Trichoptera > Limnephilidae > Glyphotaelius > Glyphotaelius pellucidus. The sequence continues at coordinate 17,649,805 of OW386545.1, forward strand.
ATACATTTTTGAAGATGTCTGTCTAATCAACTGGACGATCGATATGCAAGTAAGTTCCCTGTGAAGATAATGATTGAATTCGAAAATAGATTCAAGTCTTAACGGTCGCAGTGTTTATCTATCTATATATGTAAAAATCCATTGCTGTTCGTTTGTCTCGCTAAAACTCAAGACGGCTGGGCCGATTTAGGTGATTTTGGTTTTGAAATGTTTGTCGTAGTCCAGGAAAAGTTTAAACGGTGAGAAAATATGTAAAAATTGCGAGAAAGATCGTAAAAACAACAATTTTTCCCATATTAGTTTAAAAACTGAATTTACCGGGGTTGAATGTATGGAATGCGTGAGGGGTGAGGGGGAAGAGTAAGGGGTTGGGAACTCGGGTGGGGGTTTGCGGGAGGGGGGGAGGGGAACCAAAGAGGGAAATTTGGGAGGGGGAAGGGGAACTCGGCAGGGGGGTTCGTGGGGAGGAGGGGGGAGTGGAGTAGGGAGAGGGAAGGTGGAGGAGACGGAGTGGGAACGCGAGAGGGGAAAGGGACGCGGGAGAGGAAGGGGAGGCGGAAGGGGAACGGGACCAATAGGAAAGGACACGCAGGGAGAAACAATTTTTTTTTAAATGGCATAGCAACGCATGCCGGGTACCAGCTAGTTATATAATAAATTTTTATAAGCTAAAATAGTTTTTTGTCATTTTTTCAACTACCATACTTGGCTCATTGTGATGATACATTAAATAATTCATATAAGAACTAAAAAATGCTCTTCTATAGAAACAGATAATAAACATACAAAATACAAAAATAAAAATTAGTCGTAAGTTAAAAAATTAAGAAAAATTTTTTTTTAAAGAAAACAGAAATTAAAAGTGAAATAAAAATCATAAAATAAGAAAATTAATAATTAAAATTTAGTGTTCAGAACTCAAGTATTCTTTGAAGTACGTACACCCCATTTCAAATATCCAACGGAAAGTAAGCTCGTCCCCTTTCATATATCCAATGTTGTACACGGGAAGTAAAAAAGGATTTAGAATTACTTGACTTTATGTCGGTACTGTCAATGCATTATAAGCCATGAAGCGGCATTGTCGTTGAGCGAATGAGGTTTTAGTTATAGGGGTTACGCAACCCAGGTTTGATGAAAAGTGGGTGTGTGCTTGACGTGGAGCCACCAGTAGGCTATTTTTCCGTATATACCTACCATATGGCTATCTTAGTAAATAACCGTTGAACATCTGTTATTAAAGACCCCGATTTTAGCAAAGAGTTCATTTGAGGGGTGGGTAGGTTGGCATTTAAATATAATTCTCAAAATTTGTTTTCGAACTGTAACGATTGATTTTATAATGAATTCAGCATAAACATCCCCTCCCACCATATGTTGCTATCGATTGGAAAAGTGCAAAATGTACTCTTTTCAGAGTCTGTAAATCGAAGTAAGTGAGCAGAATATACGGCAGAGTTTAGGGAGTTTTTTTTTAATGTATCACTGATATGGGCTTCCCAACGCAGTTACTTGTCTATGATTCCCAAACGTGCAATCAATATAAAGTGAGAATTCGGGAGTATCTAAATTCAGTGAAAACTAATGAATGATTGGTTTAGGGTACATTAATGTTTAGTTGTTGGGAATGTTTGGTTGTTGGGTACATTATGTTTGCGTATGGAAAATGTCATATATTGTGTTTTGTCGATGTTGAGCGTGAGGAGGTTTGTGTTTAGCCAATGTTTTGCTTTTATTAGGCCATTATTAGTTTTGTCAATAAATGTTTCATCTTCGAATATTAAGATAGTGTCATCGGCAAATGAAAATATCTCATTTCACCTCACCTCACCTGAATATTGATTCATGGCATATATTGAGTTAACGCATATAATCGAGTCATTCTTGACATTTTTTTATACTAGCTCTACACTACCTATGTGATCTTTGAGGATGCTGTGTGGAGGTTTTTTTTAAGGAAATGAAGGAGAGGAGAGTTCTGGGAAGAAAAAGGGTTTAAGGGGTGGGTAGGAATCGGGATTCAGTGTGTCCTGGTCATCCGCCTCCGCGACCTAGACAAACCTCACCCCAAGAACCCGGGCACCCCTGCTAAATCACCAAACGTAGCGAACCACTTGGTTTGATAAAGCTGACGAGTATCGATCCAAAAGGTTTCAGGGTTTCTCGTTACTTTCAGCCTTATATTAAAATTAATTTGAATAATTAAAGATGAATCATACGTATTGAAAACCATACTGTGAATTTCGGTTTAAGTTCAAAATATTAATTCAGAAAAAAATAGTATTCTTAGTTTTGTGCAAAAAAAAAACAATTACCGCATTTTAAGCATCTTTTAGTGACACTAAAAAATTCGAAGTATTTATATCGTATTTCGTAGGGATCCTAAAAGGGTCATGTGGGGTTACTCTCAGTAAAAGGGTTTACGGAAATATTCTTATAAAAGTGAAACATATTGTAAAAGAACTACTATTAAAAAGTGGCATGGTCGCCATTCTCGTGCAATTTATTTTAAACAGGTTTAGATATAAATTTTCCCTAAAAGTTTTACAGTTGAAAATTTCTTCGTTTTCGTCCCTAACATTTTGTGGCAAGTGCCTATTAATAAATGCACAATTAATCATTAATAATGCTTTCACAAGAAAATTTTCACGGGACGTAGAGGACAATAAAAATTAAAACACATCGCTACTAGAATTAAAAGTTGTATTAAGAAACCTTGTACAAAATTGGTTATGATATTGTTTATGATTTTGTTCTGCCAGCTAGCTGATGCTAAATGAGAGGAACACTAACAAAAACATGAAACTCCACTAAGAGACAGCCTAAGTTCTCATTGCCTCGTAAACTCGCCTGGTCCGCCATCAAAGATTAAAGTACTTTCATAGCCGCTGTGCTCACATGATGCCTAGATGGGGCCTTAAAGAGTCGGCGATTTGTGAATGCAATGTGGTGCAGATCCCTGAACATGGTGGTCAACGAATGCCTCCTCCATTAATTCGGCAGGATTGTTGAGGTTGACAGGGCAACGCCTGAGGCCCTAAATTGGCTCGCAGATCTAGATGTCCCCCTCCGACCCCCATTATTTAAGCGCACTTGAAGTGAAATGACACAAAACTGCGCTATACAAATGTAATTGATTAATGTTATTGTTATTATCATCATATGAAAGAAGAAGAAGACAAATGCCCGGAACACACGTACCGAGTAATGGGCTAGACATAGACAGTGCTCTCGGCCGAGTGCCGAGTACCGAGCACTCGGTGAGCACTATCTATGTCTAGCCCATCTACTCGGTGCGTGTGATCCAGGCATAACAAAAAAGATGATTTTTCGATTACATGACTGTTGATACGATATAAATACTTTCACAAAATAAAACTAAGTGTCCCCGAACAGGTTTGCAGAGAGGACGCATCGCCCAATAACAAAAGCATAAAACATTTTTTCATTCTAATGCATCAAGGATATTGGCAAATAATGCACAAAAAATATTTATTATTTTATAATAATTAAAATTTCGGGGGGCCAACTGTCGGGGAATCAAATGTCGGATCATCGATTTTTCATTTTTGCTTGGCAGGTATTAAAAAAAACCTTTTATTTATTTTTATTTTTTTATTGTAATTTAAAAAATATGGGTAACATATAAACATTTATATTTTACAAAATATAATATTAAAGATCGTTTTTGGTCATGTATAACTTATCAGAAAAGAGGAGCTCTTCTGCCTGGTAAGGGAGCCACGATTCTTGCTGAGGTTGTAAGTTATAATATGGTTTGTGTAAAATATTTACTTTTTACTGTAAGTTTTTTTGAAAAATTGTTTAATTTCAGTTATTTGTTCTTATTGGTTGATTATACAGCGCAGTTCAGAGGGGAGGTTATTATAGTTTTTTATGGCTTGGAAAATGTAATGATTTTGCATTTGAGTTGTTTTAAAATTAGGTGTGATAAATTGGTTTCCATTTCTCATTAGTTTGTAAAATTCTTGATATTATTTGTTATTTTTTTCTTTGCACATTTTATAATGGAAGCTTGCTTAAATATGTCATCGACATTTGGTGCTGGAAACAATTTAAAAAGTGATTCTATTGAGAAGGTAGATTTTTTTAAATATTACTTTAATGATGATTCTTTGTGAAACTTTTACTGAGTTTAGATTGTTTTTCTAAGATCCTCCCCAACCTATAATTCCATAAATAAGTAAAGAATGAACAAGAGCATTAATTATTAATATGCTGCCCTGATGATGGACACTGCAATGATTTCCGAAAACTTGGCGGTAGCGCAACACGGCATAAATCCCCAAAAATAAATCACGATAAAACATTTTATATTGATATTAATAGCCTTCATAAAATTTCAAAGTCGACATCAATATTTGGAGGATTTCGTTTGAAATGTAAATATTGCTTTTACAACAATCGGTACGATACGTGCGCACCTTTGACCAGGCCGAGATATATCGGCAGAGGGTAAAAGGCTCATTAATTCACCGACATCCCCAATCCCGGGTAAGTTATGGGAGGTTTGAGGGATCAAGTGAATGTGGGTTGGGCTGATAAAACAGTTAGATTCAATTCTAAAATATTGCTTTTTGCCATCGTTCCAATTTTCATGAAACACTAACACAATTTTCATGTAAATTTTTAAACAATCGTTTAAAGTGAAATTTTCTATAAAAATCTCAGTAAACGACGTAGGTAATTTACTAATTTATTATGTCAGATAAGTTCGATTTGTTTATTTTAAACAATTCAGGACTTAATAAAGATTTCTGTTTTTTATTTTTCAATTATTTCTGGCTTTCACCCTTCGAGGGTGTCTAGGCCATCATTTCAAATTACAGAGAACGTAAAGGTGAATTTATACATTAATTTTATTTAAATGTGCAAATTTCAGAATTATATGGAAGATTGGAGTCGAGTTCAGAGTAAGAAAAGATGAGATGGAAGGGAATGGAGGGGAAGTAATTTTAGATAACGCTTGATATAAGAGAGGATATTTATTTAGAGAGGGATAACCAAAAAACATGTGATTTAAAGTTCCCAAATTTAGACAAGGATGAGTCAAGGATGCAAAATTTAAACAAGTGAGAAGGAACGGAACAATGTCCGATTCTCATTCGAATAAGAGAGGAAATTTCTTTTTTGGAAAAATGCGGGAATTTTCGAAACCACGATTTTGATGGGATAGTCCTTTGTATTGAGACATAGCAGGCTCCCTTGGATTGACTAGCAATGTTCCAATACTCTGCCCAAACATTGCAGGATCTATCTTTGATGATGGAAAAATATCAGATAGGGGAATAAATCCAATCCAATTACACAAACCAAATTTAGAATCCGAAAAATAATATATCAAATAAATTTAATCAATCATTCATCGTCTGTGTTATATTTGGGGATGCTGTGTGGAGGCTCTTTTTGAGGAGAGGAAGGAGTGAACATGGATCTTGAAGAGACAGAGGGTGAAAACACGTTTGGAAATTTTTTTCATTGAACTCATAAACGAGTCTCAAAAACGACCCGTTCTGGTGTGACAAATGTTAACTGTGTACAAGAGTTGGGCGTGCGCTTGGTGTGTTTTCGGACAATGCACTGGTGCCAAAAGGATCAATGACACTAGTTCCTCGGAACATCTACTATTGAAATACCGGTAGAACAAAGACAGCTAGAACCTCCTTTTCTCATTACGTTTTTAGTCCAAAAAACTTGGTATCATTTAATGTTTTTACTATTTTTCAATACTTCTTAATAACTTTTGAAGGTTATGTCAATTTAATATGTCATTGAAAGTTGTTCCAAAAAATATTTAATATTCTTTTGGACTTTTAGAAAAAGACATAAGGTGTCCCATGTAAATAAAATTGGATATGTTTATCCATTAAGTAACTTTGAAATCATTAAAATAAATTGAAGATAAAATCCTTATATCTGAACGTAAATGGCCAAGTTATTCTAGTCTAGAAAAAAAAATTTTTTTCTTCATATTTCCAAAGTTTAAACATACAAAAATTTTCCTTTAATGGATTTTTCGAAATTCGCATTATTTTAAAAGTTAAAACCATTTTTATGTAACGGTTTAGACGGAATCTAACCAAGATCTAAATAGAACAAACGCATTTTAAACGCATTTTTCTCAAAACCACTTTTTTCGAGACGGTTGACACGATAAATTCTACCAAACCAACTTAGTGCCTTTAAACATAACTTTTTCGCCCCTACCAGAAATATAAAAAAATCAATTACTATATTTAAAGAATTCCGAAAAGTCAAAAAAAGTGGTAAAAATATCTTTTTATTTTATACGGCCGCCATTTTGCGATTTTTTTTTTACTTTTCCGAGGTACGGGCCATAGCAGCACTTGTCTGGATTAAGAATTAATTTGTTTTTTATTTTTCTGATTACTAGGAGGGTTGCAATCGTGTTAACCAGGGCGCGCCATTTTTTGAGATCCCCCACTTCAACACTCTGTAACTTTTTGAATTTTTTCGTTTGGTTTTTTTTTTTTTTAATGTATTCTTTAATGTTAAATAAATATTCGGTAAAGTAATGGCTGTTAAAAATATAATGTGTTTTTTTATTGCACCTGAAAAAACACCTACAATTCATGCTTCTAGACTAGAATACCCCCTTTAAGGCGCTTTGATCCAGTAATCCTGCGTTCGAGTCCCAGTTGCGACTGTTTCGTTTTTATTTTTCTGTTTCATGATTTGCTTAGATTTATTAGCATTATTTGTTAGGAACTTCCTTAGTAGTTGGGAAAATAGGAATGGCGGGCTGGGTTGATGTCCACACAGGAATTCACATAAAATGTTCCAAACTGTACAGATTGTATGATCACCATAAGTTATTTGAAGTCTTTGCTTACACAGTAATTGGTACTTTGAAAATATGAACATAATAATACACTGCCTGCTGTTCGAAGGTTGTCACTGCACTGATTTGCACTGTAAGTAGTGGGAGATAGGTAGGAATTTTGGGAAAGGACAATTATATTCCAGACATCATCTTCTTCTTCAATGATTTACTTATGTCACTGTCTAGGTTGAACTTCATTAAAAAGTCACCGTAACAAAGTTCTGTCCCGTTCGCCAAGTGCAAATTTATTCATCGTCAACCTAAAACGTCTGGCTTATACTTTAGATGGCGGTCAGAGTCATGTATTATTCAGGATCTCGGACTTGATGCTAAGTAGTAAGAGTAAAGAGACAGCAGAACCCCTAGCACAGTCGATCGATAAGGATTGATAGGATAACGAATCTTTAAACTTCCACAACTTCAACTCCCTTTACACACGACGTTTAATTTTTGACCAAACCTTATTATTTAAAATTCTGAATAATGGCCTGGACTCTTCAGAGCTTACCAACTTAATAATAAATATTCCGACAAGATCATCAAGACAATCCAACATGTTTCATTTGCCCACAAGGAGAACTAAAATTAGAAAAAATTCTCCAATTCCCAGTATGTGTGCGCAATATAATACAAAATTTTACAATAGACATCTTTAACAATGCCCTTCAGAAATACCGAATAGAAGTAACGCGTACGATCGAAAATTAAAACAAGAGTGTGAGAGTAGGGAGTAGGGAGCATCTCCTATCCTTATCCTATTTTCCTCCTCTCCTAAAATTAATTTTAAGTTATAATAAAACTCCATATCCAAGTAACTCTAACATATCTTAATTGCATATTATAATACTAGCTGGTACCCGGCATGCGTTGCCATGCCATTTAATAAATAAATTGTTTTCTCCTGCGTGTTCTTTCCCATTCGTCCCGTTCCTCTTCCGCCTCCCCTTCCTCTCCCGCGTTCCCACTCCGCCTCTTCCACCTTCCCTCCCCCCACTCCACTACTCCTTTCCCCGTCCCACGAACCCCCCTTCCAAGCTCCCCTCCCCCCTCCCAGGTTTCCCCTCCCAGATTCCCCTCCCCCTCCCGGGTTTCCCTCCTCCCCCTCCCGCGAATCCCCTACCCGAGTCCTCCTCCCGCATTTCATACATTCTTTCCCGGTACATTCAGTTTTCAAACAGCTCGCATGCCACCTTTTGCATATTTCATAATGCCAGAGCTCACCAGTAGTAAAATCCAATTTGGTGCAGTCGTTCGGAAGTCATGCGCGTAAATACATTTCGGCGATTCATTTTTTAGAGATAAGTATTACATACAATGCCCGAATTAAAAAAATCTATATCAACATGGTTTTCACGGCAACGATTTGTTTTGCTTTTCTTCTGACGTTAGGAATAACTCGCCATTTTCGACAGAAAACGTAAAATAAATATAATATATTAATATTTATAATTTCGTAACGCCAGAAGTTACCAATATATATAACCTATATTACTCGCATATAATGTAGCTTTCTATTGGTGAAAAAAATTCTAAGATCGGTTTATTAATTTATGCGTGAAAGCGTAACAAACAAACACACGCAGTTTCACATTCATAATATTAGTATAGATTTAGAATTTTAGGGTAGGTACTTTCTATTACATAATTCAATTAACCAAATTCTGACACAGGCATTTAAATACAATAGCGAGTTCCCGGCATATGCTATGCCACTTAATAAAGAAAAAAATTCGCTCTACTAACCCTTTCCCGTTCGTCCCAGATGATGCCAGAACTCACTATACACGTATAGAAACCATCGCGGACTTGAACACATCAAATCCCCAAAGTTTTATCGCAATCGGATGAACGGTTAGCAATGTATGATAGCGATGCCAAAACTCACAATCGTACATAGAAACCATCGCGGGCATGCGCACATCAAAACCCCAAAGTTTCATCGCAATCGGATCTCACATACATAGACAGAAACAAACACATTTTCTATAGATCAGTAATTTTAATATCAAAAATGTCAGTTGAGCATTTTTAAATTTTTTTAAAGTTAACATTAAAAAATTTTGTATTTAAAAAATGTTTTCGTAATTTCTAATAATACCATTTATTTAAGCGTATTTCATCACCTTTCAAAACCAGTATTTAGTTTTTGGATACGTTTACAAATATTCCATTTATTTGAATTTTTATTGCAAAGTCGATATATATCGAAACATTTATACCTTTTGACAAAATACGCCAAATTTTTGAGGGGTTAAACTTTGAGCTTTAAGCTTTGAGATTCAAGCTTTGTGCTTTAAATTTTTTGAAGGGTTATGCTTTGAGCTTCAACCTTAAGCTTTGAGCTTTAAGCTTTGAAGTTCAAACTTTGATATTTAAGTTTTGAGCTTTAAGTTTTGAGCTTTAAGCTTTGAGATTTAAGCCTTGAGCTTTAAGCTTCAAGCTTTGAGCTTTAAGCTTTGAATTTAAGTTTTGAGCTTTAAGCTTTGAGATTAAAGCCTTGAGCTTCAAGCTTTGAGCTTAAAACTTTGAGCTTTAAGCTTTGAGCCATAAGCTTTGGGCACTATGCTTGAGCTTTAAGTTTAGAGCTTTAAGCTCTGAGATTAAAGCCTTGAGCTTAAAGCTTTGAGCTTTAAGTTTTGTGATTAAAGCCTTGCGCTTAAAGCTTTGAGCTTAAAGCCTTGAGCTTAAAGCTAGGAGCTTAGAGCTTTGAAATTTTGGCATTGAGCTGTAAGTTTTGAGCTTTAAGCTTTGAGCTTCAAGCTTTGAGCTTTGAGCTTTTAGCTTTGAGCTTTTAGCTTTAAGCTTTGGGCTTTAAGTTTTAAGTTTTGTGATTAAAGCCTTGAGCTTTGAGCTTTATGTTTGGAGCTTTTAGCTTTAAGCTGAGCTTTAAGATTAAAGCGTTGAGTTTCAAGCTTTGAGCTTTGAGCTTTAAGCTTTGAGTTTTAAGCTTTAAGCTTTTAGCATTAAGCCTTGTGCTTTGCGCAATGCTCAAAGCTTAAAGCTCAGAGATTAAAGCCGAAAGCGTAACGCTCAAACATTAAACTTAAAGTTTAAAGCTCAAGCTTTAGGCAAGGTTTTAAGTTTAAAGGCCAAAGTTTAAGCTTAATATCAAAGCTCTAAACTTAAGTTCAAAGCTTAAAACTCATAGCACAAAGCTTAAAAATAAAGCTCAAAGTTCAAAGCTTAAAGCTCAACACGTAAAGCTTAACATTTAATGCATAAAGTTCAAACTTTAAGCTCAAAAATCAAAGCTCAAAGCTTAAAGTTCAAAGCTTAAAGCCAAAACTCAAAGCACAAAGCACGGCTTGCGTTGCAATGCAAAGAAATCAATTGATTCTCTTTGAATGTCCTTTCCCGTGCGTCCCCGTTCACCTCCCGAGTCCCCTTCCCCTTTCGCGTTTCCCTTCTACCTTCCCCGCCTTCACATCCCTCGTTTTCCAACCCACGTACCCCACCTCTCCCGTTCCCCTCCCCCCTGCCTTTCCTCCTTGCCGCTAAAATATATGAAATACGCACATTTTCATTAATTCAAATTTAATAACGCCAGAATTTGCCTTTATCCTTTGCGGGCGTGCGCACAACAAATCACCAAAGTTTCATCGCAATCGGATGAACGGTATGGCAGCGCTTAAAATACGAACAAACAAATTTTGATTTTTATATATAAGATAGGAAAGATTTGATTGTTTGTTGGTGTCCTCCCGTACGGTCCGTTCCCCAGTGACGCTTACATCGTATAATACTTACATTTTTAAACTCGTGATATCTTTGAAATGGGATGTCCGAATTGAATAATTCAAAAAGTTATATAAAGGAATTGAAGCAGTCTCGAATATAAAATAATTTATTTTGATAAGAATTAATACCAAGATACAAATAAAGAGTCTTTTCTAGCGGCGGCATTTCAATAAAATTTTTAAAATAAAAGAACACTTATTGTGGCATAACTATAATAGTTAGACATATGCTGTCGCGACACTTTTTGTAGATAATAATGTGTTCTGCAAAGTCGTAGTACATTATTTTATTCTATCATCAATAGTTTTCGCAGCGCACGCAATGTAAATAATATTTTAGGTAATTTTTTTACACCTTGGGTTACATTATTGGAGTTTTAGTAAGGATCCCTAATTTTTTTTAAAATATAATATAGCCTATGTTACCCGGGAATAGTGTAGCTTCCCAACAGTGAAAGAATTTTTCAAATCGGTTCAGTAGTTTCGGAGCCTATTCGATGCAAAAAAACAAACAAACAAACAAACAATCAAATCCTTCCTCTTTATAATATTAGTATAGATATCTCTTTTAATATATCTCTATATTTATCTATATTTTTACATACCTTACAAATTGTTTGTTTCTTACAAATAAATAAATAACTTTCGGTAACTTCTCATCGTTTCCTAGCATGATTGCAGATCGCCAACGAATAAGTAACAGTTCACTAAGTTTTTAACGTATTCAACGTCAACTGTTGTTTGTACGTTAGCGATCTGCAGTTGTCCTAGGAAACGATGAGAAGTTACCGAAAGTTATCCTATCAATCCTTATCGATCGACCGTGCTGTGTGTATGCAAATATGTGTATTTTTATTGTGATTTATTTTTTGGGTATTATGCCGTGATGCGCTACCTCCATCTTTAGCCAAGGTTTAGGACAGCACTCCAGTGTCCATCTTCAGGACAGATTTGCAATCTCCCGCAAAGATTAAGATTGCACATCCGCCCTGTAAATGGACACTGTAATGCTGTTCAAAACGTTGGCTAAAGAAGTATGTGCGGCAACATGGCATAATAACCCAAAAATAAATCATCCTAATTCATTTATATCATTTATCTTCGAAGAAAATGAACACCTTAATTTTATTCAATCTGTTAAATGCCAGGGAGGAAACGACGTAAAATCGGAAAGTTTTGACTTTGACGTAATATTTTGTGGGTTTATTTTATGCTATCGTATATTATATTTACTGAAACACATTCCTTGAACAATAAACTATGCATAATAACAAAATTACTTGCGTTTATTTGATAGGTTTTTCATGAGAGGTTTTTCGATCTTTTTCACGAGAACGACGTTAACTAATTTGACAGCTCAAAAATGACACCCGGACGCCATTGAGAATTTAATACAAATTATCCCGAGTGGCTAGGTGTGTTTACGGTATCTCATACGTCAAGAACAATAATGCCCCAAACGATTCTGACCTTGCTCTTCATACGTTTTCTTTATACATAAGGGTTAAAATCGCATTCCAAAATATTTTTTTTGAACATTTTGGCGTGTGCGCCGGCGCACGCACGGCACAGTAGGCGTTGTGATCATAATTACATCGGTAGTGCTTTGGCTTCATGGAATTTTTTGTTACCTAGGTACTTCACCCTATTTTTATTTGATAACTGTTCCAATAACGTATCTAAACTTTCAATAAAAATGATTCTGTATGTAATTTTTTCTGTTACTGAGAATTAAGGTCTAATTCGTACGATAACCTAAGAAAAAAGAAAAGAAAAACATTAATCGGTTTTGAGCATATTTTATGACAATGTCATCATTGCTGGAAGAAATCCATTTCTCAGGGGTTCGTGTTTCATTTATCTACGCCAAACTGGGATTCTTTGTAACCTGAACATTGTATATCAATGAGATATTTGAATCTGACATGTTCCCTCGATTCGCGATGTTCCCAATAAGGATCAGGGTAGGTACAGAGAAGAGAGAGTTTAATATAATTCGAGACCCCGGTACTTTGTATTGCCCTCATGATGGCGGATGGTGGCGGGCGAGTAAAGGCAGACTAACTTTATGGTCAGAACGAAACTTTCAAATTGGATGACAGGCATAAATTAGGCCATGATTAACACTCAGTTTCTTGTCTTAGTCCCGGGATCGATATTTGTGACCGGACCACATAATATGCAGAGTAAGTCTATAATAGTAGGTACTGTAGGATAGTAAAGTTACTCGTCAGTAGTCCACTTTGTTGTTAGAAAACTTTTATATTTTAGGTTGTTCTGATTTTAATATTTTTAATTAAATGAAGACACTATGAACGAAACTCAATCGAAAATCTGGAAACAGAAAAATCAGAAAAAGATATTTGCACCTCTGGGATTCGAACCCAGTACCTCTCTGCTTTCCGGGTGAGTGCTCCTGACCACTGAGCTAAGGTGTCGATATCAAATTCGGTCACTTTAAACTGTACCATACTTCGACTAAGAACCACCCATATTATCTTCATTTTCTTAACGCCTATTTTTATTGGCTGCCATCTTTATGTATGATTGCAAGATTCAACCCGAACTAAATGCAATCAAGTTGGTGTCTGGATAAATTTTTATCAATTTTATTTAAAGTGCGACATCTATTGACTTTTCTGCGAGTCTAGGATGAATATTATTATTTTTTATGTCTTCATTTAATTAAAAATATTACAATTTGAGGTTTTACTCATAAAAGTTAAATAACGCAAATACTGTATAATATATACAAAATGTACATTACTTTTTCCCAGGGGTGCATTTTACTTTTATCTTTAGTTATTAATAGAATGATTAGTACTCCGGTATCGGTACAATCAAACTGCATAATTACCCGAGTGATGTTTAAATCAACGCTAAGAGCTTAGTCGACGGAGTTAAAAAGTTTAACATTAGCGGGTCCCACTAGGGCCGTCTTAAGTCTTGAAGGGGCCCCTGGTCACACTGAGTTTGGCAGGCTGAGCGAGGGAGGGGGGGGGGGGGGGGGGGAAGGGTGTGTGACCCCTGGACTCGAGCCCAACGTGCCCTCATGGTAAAGATAGACCTAGGTACCACTAATAGAAAATCACACTCAGCAATTTTAAACAAAGCAGAACAAAAATCGGTGAATGCACCCGTTAGTTATTCTGATGAAGAAATATTTTTACGAAAACTTCGTCTTATACTTTCAAATTCAAGTCATGCTCTCCAGAAAACATCGTTTAAATCAGATCATCCAAAAGCCAAGGAAGTTTTAATGAGATTGGGAGAGTGTCGACGTTCTTTGAATTTAATCTACGATTCTGATAACAGGGTAAATATTCCGTATATATTTTGTATTCCTCGTTTTCGAGTTTAACTTTTTAGGTATCAATGAACTGATTTAAATAAGCCATCTCTGGTTATAATACAAAATGTTTGATTATTCATAATAATTTACTAAATAATGTATTACAAACGAAGCAAAGAATTTTTTTTGAAAAGTTAATTTAAATATAAATCACTAGCGAGTTCCCGGCATGCGTTGCTATGCTACTTAAGAACGAAATTGTTTCTCCCTCGTGTCCTTTCCCATTCATCCCGTTCTCCTTCCACCACCCCTTGCCCGCGTCCCCTCCCCCTCCCGCGATCGCAACCCCTCTCCTGCTTTCAATATATTCAGTCCCGGTACATCCAGATTTTCAAACATTTATTGCAATTTTTTTACAAATTTTCTATCAACTTTGGTCCCTAACATAGGTACCTATTTAAAAAAAAATAAAAATTTTGATAAGCTTCAAAGAATTCAATTTTGGTTAGTGCCTGGTGAGAATAAATTCATTAATTTAAACATTTACGAAAATTGAATTTTAATTTAACAATCGATGGTTTGCAAAATATCATTCTCAAGCTGTGGCAGTTTTGTAAGAGTTTTTGTATTGATTAAAAAAACTTTTCAGATGTATTGTCATGTGGTTGTAATAATCCAGAAACCTACGCAAGGACGGAAATAAGGTATTTTGATACTACAAATCATTCACATCAATTCACCAAAGTTTCATCGCAATCGGATGAACTGTTAGCAACGCATAATTTCATGATGCCAGAACTCACTATTGTATATAGTAAGAATCGCGGGCATGCGCACATCAAATTCTCAAAGTTTCATCGCAGTCGGATTAGCAACGCATAGCACGCAGACAGAAACAAACATATTTTAATTTTTATTTATGTAGATGAGGTTATTAAATGACTTTATATTTTCCGACGAATTATAAACGTCGTCCTACACCAGAGGCAAATATGTAATATAACGCGAACGTAAGAGTTTTATTTTCGGGATTTTATTTAACATTACATCCGATAGATACAAAAGGTTTCATTTGCTACAGCGAAATGCTTTTAAAATGGTAAAATGTAATCTAAGATTTGTCGATAAAATATTCCCTTGGAAATATTGGCACCAGGCCGGAACACTTTCAATGTTTTCAATGTTCAAGCCAAGAAAGGTGAAAAGTTGCAAACTTATAAATAATTAGGATGTAATAATTGTTGTGCTGAAAAATATTTCTCTTTCAACTCTCAAGAAAAAAATCAAACATGTTAAAGACAATTTATACATTGGTTCATTGATGACAAAGATATTTCTTGTTAACGGGTGCCTTAAAGACCCCTCACTCACTCCTACTTTCCCATGAAACGTTCTTTTTTAAGTGAAAACGGCACAAGAGTCCCAACTGCTCCCGTCTGGAGCCAGTGAGACTATGGCATCCCCAATTGGAGTACGTTGTGAGACTGAAGGTAGTGAAGAGGGGATTGAGATGGATAAGAGGAAGGTGATAAATACTTGGCTATTCAGATCAGGTCACCAAATACGGCTAAAGCCATTTCAACCAAAGTTTCAATTCTGAATGGTGGTCTTACACCAGAGCGATACTTTCACTCTGGAACGTTTCGCAATTATACTATAAATGTATTTTTTAAATTAATTAATTGTGAAATACCACACACTTATAATTTTTTAACAAAGTTTATTCGCGCACGCCAGGATTTGAACCCGCAAAATTCGGATTACTTCTTCGTCAAAAGCCAAATTGTCATAAAATTGTTCGACTCAACTATTAAATCGTATTAACCTATTCAGACCCCTTGGACAATTTTGCACACTTATTTTAAAGCAAAAAATAAAGAGTAATTTGATATATTTTTAATTTTCTGCCGGTAAGCTGCCTTACACTAGTAAGATTATTTAAAATCTAAAAACATTACTATTGAAGTCATTTGTGCGCAAAAAGTTGAAAATTCCGGTTCTTTTAAATAGTGCCACTGAGCCGTTTGATAGGAGTGCTTGCTAGTATATGTGTTTTAATTGTATGTAATAAAAATTCCTAATTAATTATTAAAACTATTATTTGTATTTTAAAAAAGTAAATAGTTACATAAAAAGCGTATAAAAGTGTTTAAAATTTGATATGCAGAATTATGCACAATCAGTATGTGAGTCACTATTTCATGCTCAAAATGTTATAATACACATTTCTTTATGATTTAGTAAATTTATTTAATGTAGAAATTTCTTTAATTATAGAAATAGTTCAAATTAATTTAATTTATTCCGAAAAACAAAACAAAAAAAAATCCTCTATTCTGAGGAATCCTCAAACAACATAATATAATAATAGTTATAAATATTCCTTTAAAACCTACGCAATGTGATTCCCTTCTTCAGTCCTTAATGTACGTTGTGTTGGGCATAATTAAGAACATGTTTAATTGATCAAAAAAAATATATTTTTTTTTTTATTAAAACCCCGATAAAGCCTATCATCTACCCCAAATATTTTTTCTCCCTTAGCAATAATTCAAGTCCGAAGGGGTTAAAATAACTTGTACTTCAGTATTTTATTTGGAACCCTACCGGTTTCGCTCTCTACATATCGCTTGCTGAGGATTGGTTTGCACTCCTATATTTTAGGTTTTTTTTTAAGCTGTGAATTGAAGTATATGTTAGTTCGTTCAAAATTCAACCAAATATGTTGTTCTTTTACTTACAGATAGATTAATCCTTGAATTTAAAAAAAAATATTGATAACAATTAGTTTAAAATAAAGGAAAAAAAATACAATTTTTTTAAACTTAAAGACTTTTATTTTTCAATACGAGTTTTTGTGGACATAGTACATATCAATCCTCAGCAAGCGATATGCATAATAATATCCATATTATGTAATATCGGTACAAACATATTTTAACTGATTAATATCAATTATTTATTCCTACATTATCTTGCTATATTCTGAAGCACAAAGTTAATAAATACTTTTCCGAGAAACATTGATGATTTATGGAACCGGTGCTGCCTTAAAATCGGGCTTCACCACTAACTGATACAATTCCCATTGCCGTATTGAGTTTCATAAAGTATAATGGAGGGACAAGAAAGAGAAAGAACGGCGATGCATCAAGAGTATTGATGTTCCGTGTCAAACGACCACTCCTCTGAAACCTCCCTTGGTACTCTGCCAAATCTCGCCCCTTCATCCCACACCCTACTGTAGGGGGTAACACCCCAGACCCAATACCGCTCTCACACAAACTCGCCTTTCAGATATTTTACCTACGCAAAAAATACCATTATATTTAATATAATAAATGTAAAAGATAATATAAAATTTACACTGCTTTGCTTAAAGAATTCAAGTTTTGTAACGCATCAATATCATAATCAACCCAAAATCATAATTAATAATCAACGCATCATAAATTACTATTCAAAAATAGTATATTTTTTCACTCTTTTCATCTTTGACCTCGTTAAATCAATGGCGTAATACATTATTTTAAATTAAATATCAACACATGGTCTTCGTCGCCTACGTACTTACTCCAATATAATGCGTTAGTTTTCTTCAGTTTAGTAGGTACCCAGTACCCCACTACACTATTTGTATCAAGGTGGAGAACAATTTTTTTTGTGTTATTTTTATTTGTTATAAAATTACTAGCAGACCCGGCCACACGTTGCTGTGGCTAACGAAACACAACGCCAATACCCAACCTTTATAACAAACGCCATCTATTAATTTGCATGCCAACCCGCTGCCCGCTGCCCGCTGCCTGTTTGCTAGCCCGCTCCCTTTATTTATGTATTTCAACTAATTTACACAAAACCTTGAAAAATTATACACCTGAAAACCTTCATCATTAATCACTCTATCTAATGGTGAAAACCGCATGAAAATCCGTTGCGTAGTTTAAAAGATCTAAGCGTACAGACAGCGGGAGCCACTTCATTTTATATGTAAAGATTAACCTCAAGACAGGCTTATCCCAATGTGATTAATGAACTGTAAACAATGATACCATGCACAGAAACAAATAAATAAATCGTAATAAATTATATCGTACACTGTTTGTTGTGTTTTTGTTAGGTCAAGGCAATTGATTACCCTTTCCAAATGCAAAACATTAAAAAAGTACTGTTCTATAATTTTTTTGTTTAACGGACAAGAGACCCAAATGCCTTGCATCCTTTGTTTGGGTTGGTGTGATGTTTGGCTTTTGAAAGTGAGGGGAAAAAGAAGATGAGAAAGATGAAGCTTGGAAAGCTCCTGGCTATTCAGATCGACTCACTAAACAGATATGTAATTTCTAGCAACGTTTCGAATTTAGGAGCGTCGGAAGATAATATTCAACACTTCACTTCAAAATTAACATTTTACCTCATTTTTGTTATTTATTTTTGGGGTGTTATGCCGTGTTGCAGTGTCCATCATCAGAGCAGATGGACACTGCAACGCAGTCCGAAACGTTGGCTAAAGAGGGAGGTAGCATAACACCCCAATAACATCTCAAGAATAAAAAACAAAAATGATAAATCCCTTGAAAATCTTAAATCATTTTATCTCATCATCCTGTACCAAACCGTACCTATTTTAAAACAATTACAATCTTCCATTTTGTAAATTGCAAAAAAAAAAACGTATTTGTGCTTTGTTTCTTATGTTTGTATGTCAATTGGTATCACCGAGGAGGGCAAAATTAATTTTTGAACCCCTAATATCTGGATTCAGAGGTAATGATGTACCCCTCCGTCAAGCGTCCAAAAAATCGTTTTCTGTGAAATAACTGCAGCAACTAATAGACCCAAGATTAATTCAATTTCTCTCGCCTGTGAAACAGTACCTCTATAAGTTTTTCAATATCGAGAACATCTCTTCTTATTTCGTTATCGAAAGCGGGTGTTATTTGAAATTTCATTTCGCATCATGGTTTATAGGGAAACTTACCGGATCGGAGAAAAATAAAATTTACTCCTTGGTTTTTTGGCGCCATTCGTCGGATATTTTTCTCCTGACGCGAAAATCAAAAATTGGCTCTCCGTAAAAATAACAGAGAGCCGATAAATTCCCATTATATGAAATGGGGCATTTGCCATGGTTCATTGAGCCTGTGAAATATTTCAAGTAATATAATTATTTCTTTATTAGTGGATTTTAGTTTTTTTTTTAGATTAGCTCCACACAGGACGCCCTGAGGAAAATAATTACCCTCAGAGCCTATGTCATCTTTGGGGATGCTGTGTGGAGGGTCATTTTAAGGAAAGAAAAGACATGAAGTTCTGGGAAGGAAAAAGGTACGAGGGGTGGGTAGGAATCTGGGGTTCAGTGTGTCTAGATCATCCGCCGCCAAAACCTAGACAGACCTCATCCCAACAACCCAGGCACCAAAAGGGTGCCACCGGGTGCTAAGTCACCAAAAGTAGCGAATCACTTAGGGAGACGTATGGCAGAGGTGTTGGTTATAAAATAAATGGTTCCCGGGGCGGCGGTAACCTTTCCGTCTCCCGAATTTAAAATTTGAGCGGGAAAATGCAAGAAGAAAGTAAAAATATGCGCATTTAAATGACAAAAATGTCAAAAACTATCAAAAATGCTAAAAAAAATAACGAACGATTTGGACAATATTTTTTTGTCGGTGTGATATTTTGTCGGTGTGGATATTAATTATTTTCATTTGGACATTATTTTGCCCATTTGGGCATTAATTTGTGGATTTTTAGAGGGTATTTCATCAATTTTATTGGAATAATTTTTTTAATGACTTTTGAAGGTCATACCCATCAATGCAATGTATCATTGAAGAAGAAGATAACGCTAATAAATCTAAACGAAACATGCGACAGAACAAGGTACGGAAAAATAAAAAAGTTAAACGTCGCTGGGAATCGAATCACTGAGAATCGAATCACTGAGAATCGAATCAAGGATTTCTTGTTTTACCGGGATGATATCATGACATTGGGAATTATTTATATTACGCCCGTTTGGTCAAAGATTTTACGTCATTTTTGTTGACCTTGTATATCAAATTTAGAATTAAAAATATCATCTTCAACTAACGTTTTCCTTGGCTTCTATTTTTTGAAATGATTATAAAGTTCTAACGAATTTATATGATAATAGTGATTTTTCAGTAAATTATTTTATGTATTTGGACATTCATTCTAATAATTTAGACAATATTTTCTCCGTTTGGACAATACTTTTGGTAATTTAATCTGTTTCATTTGAACATTAATTTTGTTTATTAGGTCAATTTGTCTGGACATTATTTTGTCCATGTTTATATTAACTTTGTCCCGTGAATGCAAAAAGCTTATTTTTATTTATTTTTATATTGTCTGGAGTCGGGATTTTTGTTTTACCTTAGCAAAGTTAAGGCATTTCATTTAATTAAGCCTGAACTTGAAAAACCCCTTTCCTATCACTTTTGATACAGATACAGATCTCTTTCCTCAGACGGTTGGGAGCAATCGGGACTCTTATGCAGAGGGCACTAAGATTAAAGCTAAAGATTAGCTTTAAGATTTAGTTATCTATTCTTTAACCCCACGACCTCTTTAGCGAATTAACGATTATTTATCGCTCAAAGAATGATAACGTAAGAAAATTTATATACTAACCCTGAGCGAAGTCCTAATTCTTGGAACTAATTTTCCCTTCGATGGGACATCATTAATAAAACAGCCCGTCCCCTGGTTTCTCTTATCTGCGATATCCGAGATCCGGGATATAGCGACGATTTACATATTCCTGAGCGGCCTCTTAAATCAAATCATGCTTCTTTAAATCCGCCAATTCCTCGCAGGCGCAGAGGGCAAGAGACCTGCATCGGTGATAGAAGAGTTAGGACGATATTGGATATAGGTACAATACATCACTTAGTCAAACAAATCCTTATTTAAATACATATTTAACAAGATTTTCGCGGTGTTTAATCGGGTGCGAGGCTACACAGTGCAACTGGGCACAAACTTGTCACAAACGTGGCAAGCGTTTGTGACAAGTTTGTGAGGCAGTGGTGTAAGTTATGTTAGAACCCACCGACTAATCAAGGGCGTTTAAGTCTCTTACAGTTTTAATTGTTTTCAAAGGAATTTTGATAATTCTACGTATAATTATTTATAATAAAACTAATATATTTAAAATCAGCGTTAATCAATATGAATATTCGTTTTTAAGGGTCTTGTTGCCAAATGTAAGCGGTGAGTGTAGAATGGAGAAGATGGTGAAAGATTTTTAGGCTGTGGTGCGTCAGGTCTAGTAAGGTAGAGAAGCGGTATGAGGCTTAGATTGGGTTCAATATTCGTTGAAATGATTGACAAATGGAAGATTTCTAATAAGAATAATTATTTGCGGATTCTGTAATCTTAGACAACTTATTTCGATAAATAGAAGTTCGTTAACAAATCGCAAGCAATTATCTCACGAGGGCGGGAAGGGAGTGTGGGGTAGAGAAGTTACAAGTTGGAGTTGCGAAGAAGCGCGGTATCCTTCAAACTTTCGGATTTGCAAATAAGACGTACGCTGATGGCATTGCAGATGGATATTTCACAATCAATCAGAAAAACAAATATTTTTCTTTTATAGATGAAATTGATTTTCATTAAAATCTGACAGAAAAAAAAGATTCTCTCCAGATAATATTAGCTTGTACGTGTCATAAAAATTGAATGATAAGACGACTTTTCATGGTTAAAGTAACTGTTAGCGAGGACTCAAAACAAAAACTCATAAAACAAGCAAAACATACTCGTAGAGCTATTCGAATGAAATTTAAACCGACATCCGCTTGATGTAAAAAGATTGACTGGAAAAATTAACATACACAGTACATATTGTGTGAGTGACGAAAGTAGTCAAATTGACCTTTTTCTCAAAATTCATTTTTGAACTGTAAAATCAAGGGTTTTAAATTAGTTCATATCGTTTAACACTCGAGAAACGTAGAATGAATATTCTAAACACGTAAATAATTGGGATGCATGGGATGTTTTATGTTTTGTTTAACGAGGGTAGGGACCATAAATCTCGTTTACCACGCGATAGCTGTTTCAAAAGATTACCGGAGCGTACTTTTACTTTTTACCTTAAAATGTTGTAACCTGGAAGGATTCTTTCAAAAGATAACGTTTTATTTTTGGTTGAGGGCTAACAATGTCTGCATTGAGTACAACTTGGACGTAACCAACGATTTTTGTGATTTAAGAGCATGGTAATAATAATTATAATTTAAATTAAAACAGTTTTTTTAACGTGTTGGAATAACTTGATGAGTAAAACCTCAAATTGTACTATTTAATCATTGAAGACATTAGCGACTCGTAAACGAAAATTTGGAACAGAAAAATCAGAAAAAGTTATTCCAAAAATATTTTTTTTTTTACATAATTTTAAATATTCATAAAAATCAGAATACCACAAACTTGTGAGAAAATGAAACCAATTTATATCACCTGTTTTTAAAACAAGCCAAATGCAAAACCGTTATATTTACCAAGTTATAAAAATTACAATAGTCTCCCAACTTTATGATTGACAAATCTGAACAAATAAATAAAATTTTAAATTCAAATAAACACTGATAGAAATGCAATAATTCGATTATAAGAACTCAATTTCAAAGAAAGAATCGTGGTTCATCTTTTCTAAAAAATATGTGTATAAATGAATCTATTTTTTTTTGTAACAATAAAAAAATATTACTTTCTTAATACAGCTTATCAGGGCATATGTCCATCTGATATTAGATCTTCGCCCTTAACTAAATGACATCATCTGATGATTTTCTTTGGAGCCTATAACGCAGAATATAAAAATGATAAACCTTATCATTCCACGGCCAATGAGAAATTAGGTGTCACCCGTAAAATTCAAGGTGTAATAAATATAATATAATAATTGTGGAAAAACTTTATGTCCAACGAAAACGATAAAATAATCCTTTTTACGATTTTCCACATCGGCTATGATCAAATAGCACTTTCGTTTAATTCATAAAAGCTGCTTTAATCTTCGCGCATAAAATGTTTTATCACAACAGTAAATAAGATTCCCCGCGGTTTACGTAAACTGCCTTCCATTAAAATAAATTCTACAATATGTGTGGCTTCGATAGTCACAGACTCGAGAGGTCTTTAGAAGTTATCCGATTAAAGTCTGGGTTCCACGACAACTCAACAAAGTTTCAATTCAACAACCCTTTGAATAATCGTTAAAAGTTATTAAAAAAAAAGAAAAATAGTTCCCAACTTATCTTAATGTAACCTATTTGACCAATTTTTTATTTATATATTTTCTTCACTTTTAATGACTTTTCAAAGGTGTTGAAGTTGTATGTTGAGTTGTCCGGTCACCTATAAGTATGATAGTAGTAATTAAAGTGACTCAAAAATTGGTCCGGTGACAATTGATCCTGCGACAGTTGGTCCGCCGACAGTTGATCCTTCTGCCAGTTGATCCTTCCAACAGTTGGTCTGGCCGACATTGGAGGGGACCCACCACTTTCCCAACGGCTGTGTGAGGAAACTGATTGTTTAACCCCCTTAGCCGCACACGCCAGGACTCTAATTTTTTTTGTAAAAATCAAGCTACATTTATTTTTAAACGAATCTAGACCCTCCAATATCCCTGCATGCATGATTGTTAGTAAGAAGGAAAAATGTATGCATACTTACTTTTGTAGTAATTAACAAGATAAAGACACATCATAGATGTGTTCGCCTGTTAGTTCAGCATCTAGTTAGAGTGAAATA
Source organism: Glyphotaelius pellucidus (assembly GCA_936435175.1). Classification (NCBI taxonomy): domain Eukaryota; kingdom Metazoa; phylum Arthropoda; class Insecta; order Trichoptera; family Limnephilidae; genus Glyphotaelius; species Glyphotaelius pellucidus. The sequence goes on from OW386545.1 coordinate 17,673,485, forward strand.
ATAAAGAAAAAGAAATTATTTACAGGTGTAGTAAGTATGATTAAAACCAAAGAAATTATATAAAAAGAAAGATATCGGGGCAGTTTGTCCCACTATCGCGGGGCAGTCCCGGCGAGAATGAGCGGGCAAGCGGCCTGGCCGCAACGTGCCCGACAGTTGATCCTCCCGACAATTGATGAAGATTTGTTCTTCAAGTAAGTATGCAAAGAGAATATACAGCCATACTACCAAACTCGATATACTTATATCTGAAGGCATCTTGAGTGAAAATCCGCTGTAAAAATATTTTTACTAACAATAATTTCAACTCTCTGAAGAACCACGCGGCAATAACAAAATACGACATACATACGTGCAGTCGGCTTAGCAAAAAAAACCGCTAAAGAGATTTCTACATGCGTATATGAATCTTTAGCGGTTTTCACAGCCTCCTACATTAGGTCTTCGTGTTTTGAGGAGGCATGCAGTTTTGGTATTTTTGTATTTGGTTTCTAGTTGTCGTTATATTATGACAATAATAAAAGTTTTATTTCTTTTTTGTTACATTAGGATTTAATTTCCATAATAGAATTGAATTAAATGAATAATATGAAGTAATTATAGATATATTATGTAGTTTTCCGAAATAATTTTAAAATGCTTTAGATGGTGTTTTTTTAGCGCAGATGAGTTGTTTCGGTTTCAGTCTGTGTTTGCTGTAATTGTATGATCCATTTCTGAACTCCCTATATTTTATATCTGTATTTGAGATTTAAATGTTGTAATCTTGTTTGAATAGGACTGGTTTCTTATTGGATATGTTTTTGACCCTAAGGTCTAGTGTCTTAATGTCTGCATATTGATAGCAAATGGATTACCAATCTGTTCTCTCTAGTATGTAAAACATCTTTAAAATGTGCTGAAGTTTTTTCGCGGTTGGTACTTAGCAATAAACAAAAATGGTAATTTTCCAATAATAAATTTATCTTTCATGTTTGGCACTTGCCATACATTTATGGCTTTTCCCCCATTTCACACTCATCGAACTTTGATTGATACAATAATTGTACTGGGACCCAAACTCTAGTCTATTTGGCAGACTGTATAATACCTCGACCAAAACCAGAGTTCTGGAACCAAATCCACTGTCTGGTTTTCGGGAGATTTACGGCATGGTTCACAATAGGAATTATTTTGGACAATTTATTGATGGTAAAATATAGTTATGAAAACAGCGACGGTTCATTCATCACCTAAATAAAAGCTAAATAAATAAACGTATTTCTTACAATCAGTGTTAAAATAAGGAGAAAACGTATTTGTGTTGAAGTTCATTGTAATGTAATGTATTTTATTAAGATAATGATAATATTTATTCTCTGCTGAAATGGTTTCACCAATAGGGTCGATAAATGTACCGTTTCTGTTATATAAACGGAGCGCAGAAGAAACCTGAAAAAAATGGTATCGAGCTTCGCTCTATCATTACCTTTCTTGATTTTTTTTAAAATATAGAGTTCACTTGGATCAAAACAATTGGTTATTGAACCTACAACTTTAAAAGTATAATAAGTATAAGTTTAAATAACATTTTTGGTTTTATTTAACTCAAATAACACTTTATATACTTTTTAATTATGTTATTTCAATCAAGTATTTTCAAAATATTTTAAGAAGTTGAAAAGTTAAATTTCACTAATATGCGTTTTTCAATCAATTTTACCGCCTGTTTGACGTCAATTTTAACTTTTGCTTTTACTCTCCGAAAACCGAAAATTACTCTTGAGTTACTCAACCATTTTGACACATTTGACAGTTCTGTTGGAGGTAAGATACAAAATTGAGCTCTTCAACATAGATTCATGGTTAATTTAATAGAAACGTTAACGATAAATCCAATATGTCTTATAGGGTAAATCAAAACATTTTGACCCAGTGTTAATATTAATTTGGGACCCGAAAGATCTCATATAATTTGTCACATTTTAAGTTCAAGGAGATATCACAACTACTTCGAGGTAAATTGTATTTTTTTCAGTGTAATATCATTTATTTTTAAACACTCACACAAATATTTTTATAGGAACAAAGCTGTCAAACGATGCGAAACAAAGTACAGTTAAAAAAAGTTTTTAAATTTATTTTTTGGTGTGGCCACACGAAAAAATAATGCAATGCATTTTTTCACATAATTTCGAGGAATATTCTGCTTTTTAGACTGGCCACACTAAACTTAAGCAAAAGTACACTCGAAACCAAGTGGTCCTATTCATCAGCTTTGTTACTTTAACTGACAGTTAGAATTTAAATTTAGCTCACGATTTAGCTTTCTGTTAAAGCAGACGGCCCTCAAGTATTAAACTCATATGAAGTTCTTACCTTACGTACCTTCAAACGCTGATATATCCAAACTATGCATTTTAACACTAAAGTTCTCATGGTGCATTTTGTGAAAGCTCTAAAATTATTGTCTGTTTTAGATTCACCAATCGCGCTCAGTTGGTTGTTATAAACTACATAAGTGTACCCACGACCATCTTACACAAGCAAAACTCATTTCACTACCACTTTTTTGGAACCGTTGGAACCTCTGCTCCACTAATTCTGAAAACGACTGCTTATCAAATGTTTAAATTCACCATTGGTTACTCATCTTACTAGACAACACGTGTTCTCAAGCAGCTTTAGATCGTAATTCAAAATCATTATAAATTTTAATTTAGCTATTATATAAAACATTTTATGTACAAAAATTATGGTGAATTTAAGTACAGTAACGATATTGCTTAGTATTCCTGTTGCAAATTGTGACCCTACATTAGTAATACATTGGTTAATGTATTTGAGAACTTCTTTGAACTGGATGATTTGTGAATGTGATTTGAGTATTTTCAATTGTTAATAATTCATCTCTGGCATGTAATTAAGGGATGATTTAGCATTTGTAATTTCATTAAAATTTATGCGAGTCATTATTATGTTTATTTATTACTCATTACATTCGGTTAATACATTCCTCCATTTTCTTCTAAAAATGGTTATATGTATTTTCTTTGACATTTAATATTACCCCTGTTTTGTATTAACCCAATTGCCTTCGAAGTATTTGACAATTTCACCGGATGTACAGTATCAAACGCCTTTGATTTTTTTATGAGCAGCATTAAAACATGTCCTTTATTAATCAATTCATTTTTTACATCGACATTTAAAGTAGTAATATTCCCATACTTTCTTTCTTAAAACCACTTTGATTGGGATATATTAAAGAAAAGCTCTCTGTTGTGGGATTTTGCATAATTATGGTTTGGTTATGTCGAAAGACTATGATGTGTGAAAAATAATGCGTAAAATCACTTTACAAAGGAGAAATATTTCACATACAGGTAACCAACGAAACACTTGCTGAAAAAATAGAATTGCTAAGTAATAAAAAAAACTCTTATGAGCGTGTTCAGCAAAGGATAAAGTTCAGTAAATAGAAGTTGAGAATATGTGTAAATAACAAAGAAAATTAGATTATCTTTATGTAATCCAATATTGGAATGCCAAAAAAGAGAACATACTAAAAAACTTGCATATAAAATATATGTTTAGATATGAGACTTTTTCGATGTTTTAATGTTATTTTTTTTTCTTCAAAACCAAAAAAAAACATTTCTTCTATTTTCCATCACTGGTCAGTGCCACCGAGTAACCGCTCAACACCTCACCACGACCTTACCTAGTCCAATATCTACTGATTTTGTGTTTTAAGTTGAAAAAAAAACGTCAAAAATGTCACAAGAGAACCAAATTTCATTTACATTTCTTATTTCCAGCAATTTATTTATTTACGCCCATTTAGCTTTTACAAACGTAAGCAAACAAGTAATACAGTTGTGTAAGGTACAGAGTATACAATATATAATGATTTATGATTAAATTAAGGCAAATTAAAATTAATAGTGTGTAGTATGGAAAGCGAAATATATATAAAGAAACATAGAAATATAAAAATAAAAAGTGTATTCACTACGGAGTCATGAAATCATACATTTCAGTAAAGTGATTATAAAGACTCATTTTATAACTAATACGGAATCTTTAAACATGTCTACAATATTCCCAAATTTATTGCCAAAATGATGTAATCTATTTATAGGTGTATGAGCTTCATAGTTGTAAAATTGTCACAGAAAAAGGTAGCACTTTGCCTCGTATTTCTGGTCAGTACGTAAAATTTTATTTTGGCGAGAATTTCAGGGTTGTCAATGCAATTATTAATAAATTTATATAATAGTACAAGGTCAGAGATGATCCGCCTACCTAGGAATCACTAGTTAAATTTATTCGAATACCTCCCTTAAAACCTTGTATAATAATCGGTCTACTATATGATGTATAATGTAGGTATTATTGCTGTAACCTATTTTTGAAAAGTGAACGAATGCGTAGGTCCATCCTCGCATCCTCGTCTACGTCATTCTTCGTTCTGAATTATTCACCATATTAAAGGCAGGGTCTGCCAAATAAAAAGGGTTCTCTTTATTAGCAACCCAGCCGTTGCCGTTATTTGGGTGGGTACGAATTGTCGCTACCTTACGTTAAGTAGCGTTACCCCACCCAGCGGTAACTGCTGTTGCCGGCCCGCACTTTTCCGTTAGAGTCCCGGTGACGAAATGACCGATTGTTTTCTTTCAATATGAGAAATTAAACTTAGTTGTTTGCGATAAATGTGTATTTTATTGAAACACTTCAAATAAATAGTTGGTTACTTCTCTCTGGTCATCATCTTGCTTGTAAAGTATCTTAAATTTGGAACAATAGAGAACTCCAGTCCATTTTTTAAATTTTTTTTTATGAATAATGACCTTCTAACTTAAATAACTGCATATTCATTTTTATTTTTATAGTTAGTTTTAAAAGTTAAAATAAATGTCAAAGTTTTAATTTTTCAAGATCCCCCGAAAACCACCGTGACGTCATCTGGCCCTGTGACGTCATCTTTTAGTTTAAGTTATTTTCAACAGATGTTGTCATTTTGTATGGAAGAAGTGATGAACTATTCAATAAGTAAAACGTTATTTAGGTGTAATTATTTATTTATTATATTATATTTATTATATTATTATATTTTTCAATATTATTACGGGAGATTGATATAAAAATTGTTTGAAATTATTATTTTTTTAGCTTTACGAATCGAAATCAATATTAAGGAAACCGAAGCATGAATTTCGTATGGAACTGGAATCAGCTGTTCGACCGCCGCCATTTTGAATTTCAGCATTAGAGCGTTTTATGGAAGCGGTGACGTCACGCCTCACAAATTCAATAATACCAACTTGACAGGGTGTTTTAATGAACTGTTTTAAAATGGACTCCTCAATATATTTTTTAAAACTCTACGTTAAATATAATTTAATAAAACTTATATATTCAGAATCAGCGTTTATTGGTCTATATGAACATATTTTTTTAAAGCCATAATATTTTTCACTGGAGTTCCTTATTGCGAGAAAAAAAGTGAAAATTCGAGTGCATTTGTTTTGAAAACAGAAGAAGTTTTGGAACTACCTTGAAAGCAAGTTGTGTTTTTCGTGTACACAATATTTTTTTAAGTAAAAAGAAGGAATTTGATCACCTCGAAATTATATAACATTGTTTTGTACTCATTCGTTTTGTTATGGTGGTAATTAGCACGAGCCAACGCGGTGGAACTGTATAACTATATTGTGATTGTGTCGTGTATTCCTTCGCAGAGATATAGTGGGGAAGTAATTGATCATCCGTTTTCCTTGCACATCTTGTTTTTCCCACATATATTATCACCCAATTCCACAAAAAAATCCATTTCGTCTCGTTTCGTTTTTAGTATTTATAGTCCATTATAAATAAGGATAATTATTAAAATAACGCTACAAAGGGGTTTTGAGAAAATTACAAAAAAATATTAATAGTTTTTAAGGACATAAATTTATACAAATTAATAAATGTGTTATCCTTTTTAATTACTTTTTCTTCTCATCACTTTATTTTTAAATCTAATTTCTTGTACAAGAAAAAATTGTGGCTTATTCTGATATAAAAAAAACACATAATTATTGAAAGTAATGGTTTGTTTACAATTATTTATTATAATAATATCATAAATAATTGTAATTCCTGGTGATTTTTAGTATTGTTTTTTAAAGAAAAATAACACGCCTGCTTATGTTTATTTTGAACTTAATAAGTAAAACCTCTAATCGTAATATTTAAATTAAATGAAGACAATATTAGCGAAACTCAATCGAAAATCTGAAACCAGAAAAATCAGAAAAAGATACGGCCACATCTAGGACATAAACCCAAGACCTACGTACGCCTTGCCGGGCGGACCAACTGAGCTAATATGTCCTTGTTTGATTCGGTCATATTTAACTGTATTATATACTTCGATTAAGAATTGCCAACATTGTGTATAATTGCAAGATTCAAACCCAAACTAAATGCTGTCCAGATAGTGTCTTGGATAAATTTTATCCATTTTTTATTTTTAATACACGTCATCTATTGACTTTTCGGCGATTCTAGGTTGAATATTTATTTTTTATTTTTAACTTAATGAGTAAAATATTATTGTAATATTTTAATTAAGCTAAGGCAATAATAGAGTTTTGCCGGTAATTCCAATATTGTCTTCATTTAATTAAAAAAAAAAAAAACATACTTCATCATTTGTTCGTTATTACTTTCAAATTATAACAAAATGGGAGTTGTATTACGTACGTGAGTAATCACACGGAATGCGAGTACCTAAATCAATTTAACTAGATAGGATTAAGTGTAATTGAGATTTAGCGAAAAATATTCGTTGTACCCGATCAAAGCCCAATGATTGAAGATGCGAAAATTAACTAAATACAACTCGATTTCCGTCACGTATTGTTATTTACAATAAATAAGTCTAGGTATTAAAAAAAACTAGATTATTATCACAGCATTTATTCAACCCAATATTTTTAAAATGATGTATGTTATAAAACCTGTATTAGAGATATGAATATTTTATGGAGTCGTGGTCGATTTTTGTAAGGTTATTGCGGAGACATTTTGGAATGATTGAATCTCGTTCGTTTTGATAGTTTGTAATTCACGAATACTTGAGCGTGAATGTGTTTTCTTTTTCTTTACAATAAACTGAGTTTTTTTCGAGTAAAGGTTTTACTTATCACAAGGAAGAGATCTCTTAATAATTGATCTGACAACTTTCAGCAGTCCAATCAAAGGAGAGTTAATATTTAATTTGCTCCTCTTTTCCTTAATTCTTACAATTAACTAACATTTAATGAAGAAGTCTTAAAATTTTTAACAGAAACATCAAAATAAGAAACGCATTTATCATATTATATTTATATAAATCATAACTGCGGAGCGCGGCATCCCAAAAATATAATATAAAGAAAACAATTATAATAAAAATAATTTATCAATTGGGTATAGCCAATACTTCAGACAAAGGATACTCCAAATGATTTTTTAACCCGTTTGGTGACTTAGCAAGGGTGCCCGGGTTTATGGGATGAAGTTTTTCTTGTATTTTGCGGAAGCGTCTGGTTGAGGGACGCCTTTCAGGTCGGTTTTCCAGCCGGGTTCTCTCGGTCCATCGCCTTTTACCGCAAGGACGGATTCATACGTCTGTCGCTCCTGGATACAATGACCCCCAGATTCCTACCTACCTCTCATACATTTTTCCTTCAAAGAACTTCCTCTCTTTCCTTTCCTCAAAAAGACCCTACAAACAGCTCATCTGCCCAGATGATGGACACTGTAACGCTGTCCGAAACGTTGGCTAAAGGAGGAGGTAGCGCAACACGGCATAACACCCCAAAAATAAATAACAAAAAAAGACCCTACAAACGTTCATCACGTAAGATAGATCCTGTGGGAAATTATTATCCTCAGGACCTTAACTGTGGAGCTAATGTAAAAAAGCGAAACGTTTTGTGTAGAGCGCAGCACCAGTAGACTGTGATGCGGACGGCATTCATTCACCAAAATCAATGATTGACTATCCCTATGAAGATAGAAAAAACCAAAATCTCCATAAAATCATTTATATTTTCCTTCTCTTATCGTAGACGTATCATATTTAATTACTACACAGGCTTTCATCGGGGTAATTTTTATCGTGAAGGCTACATATCGGAACAACCCATTATTTATTTTTTAATGTTTTAATTTTATTCTAGAAATTTGTACGTCAAATTACAAATTAATTATAACACATAAACTATATTTTCTCCGGCTTAATGTGACTCTTACTACACAATTGAACCTACAAATTGATGCAAACTTAAAAGTTTCCGGCAGGGCTTTATAATACTTCATCCTTTTGCATAGAAAAATATTTTTGGTATTCGATTTGTGCATTTTTGTTAGCCTGATTTCATTGCACGTCCTTACCTTGTCTGTGAATGTCCTTGATATATGCAATTTTATTTGAAATTTTTTTTTTTAGAAAGTTGTTTATTATTTTATGTATAAATATCATCGTGTTCAAGGTCATCTGTTTCATTGTCAGCCACATTAGTGCTTTCAACATTTTATTTACTTTTGAAAATCTATTTCTCCTAAATATTATTTTCGTTGCCTTTTTTTAAATTTGAAACTTATTTTGTTCTCTGTCATTACACAGGAAAAGAATTGTTGAGCTGTAGGCAAAATGTGGAGCAATAATTTATTTATTTATTGTTGTTATACGCCCATAGGGGCTTTTACATAGATTTTAAAATAATATTTAAGATATCGAGGATTATACATAAGTAGAATTTATATCAAAATTTATAAAAATGAAAACATTTTAAAAATATACAGGTAGTTTTTGATATATGTTATGTTTTTAATAATGGAGTTATATATGGTGATTGTGAGGTTTCTAGAAAATTTTTGGCGAATTTTTCCCAAAAAAGAGACATTGTTATGTCACTAGACTACTGCAGTTTCATAATTTGGCATTAAATTGGTTGCCCAGATTATAAAGATCCGCGTCAATATTTGGTTTAGTGTCATTCTGTAGTAATATTTTGAAAATTATGTCAAGATTATTTCTTAACTGGGCAGTGGAGCTATTGTAAAGAGTCACATAACAAACGTTTTCACAACAAACGACAAATAGGTACGTAATTTGAACGTGAGAGCATTTCACGGTCCGCGTTGTAGCATAAAACAGTAACGCCGACAAGGCTTCAACATTGTTGCTTTGTTTTATTAAATCTTCGATATTTTACAGAACAGCCATAGCAAACATAACGGCAATCGACGTTTTTCCAATAACGCCGTCCAATAAATGCTTCGGTGCCACAAAATTTGCACGGAAATTTTTGCCGCAATAAGCTTCTGTTAAAACCTTCACAATATAAAACAGAATTGAAAACTTGAGGCTTTCCGATTTATCTTTTGTTATTTTCAAACGAATAACTGAAAGATAAAAATATTTTATTTTTCATCACTGTTTTTTTAAAAATTTATTTCTTTTTAGTGTTTCCCGTTTCCCAAAATTCCAATTTGGAAGGTGGGTATGGGTACCGCCGCCCCGGGAACCATTTATTGGATTACCAACACCTCTGCAGTAGGTCACTCAAAGTGGTTCTCTACGTTTGATGGCTTAGCAGGGATGCCCGAGTTCATGAAGTGAGGTTTTGTTCAGGTCTTGGCATTTGTCTGCCTGTTTAAGAGAGGCCTTTTGACGTTTCCAGCCGAACTCTCTTGACTCATCGCCTTGCACCGCAGTTGGAGGAATGAATTCGTACGTCCGTTATTCCCGGACACACTGACCCCCGATTCCTACCCTCCCCTCAAACCTTTTTTCTTACCCAGAACTTGCTCTCCTCCCCTTTCTTAAAAAGACCCTCCACGTAGCGTTCCCTAATATGATGTAGGCCCTGAGGGAAGTTATTTTCCCCGTGGTCTCCTGAGTGAAGCTAATGGAAAAAAAAATTTGAAAATTAAAACTATCATATCTTTTTGGAACAAAACCCCCATTATTAAAAAAATAAATCTTATAAATTACCTAATATATAAAGCTAGCCGAAGTCCCCGGGGTTGTCTGGACTTAACAAAGAGTTTAATCTAATGTAGACTGTGACCTTTCTCTTGTTTCGAAGATCAATTTAGGAATTTCATCAATCCATTTCAATCAATTTCATCAATTTAGGAATAAAATTGTAGATTGGTGTACAAGTCAAAACCACGTTATAATTATACGTAATAATAATTATGGTTTAAGAACAATATGTATAAAATATATGATGATAAAAAATATGTATAAAATATATTATGATAAAACTATACTAACAGACAGAACGATTCGTCATAATAGACCCGATATAGTTTTACATGACAAAATTTAAAAAAATAACTTATATCATTGATGTCGCTATTCCAAATTCATGTAATATTCAAAAATCTGTTTCTGAAAAAATTAGAAAATATACAGATTTAGGAAATGAGATTAAAAGAATTTGGCATTTTCGGACTATAAAAATATTACCTTTTGTTATTTCGGCTACTGGCATTATACCTAGCTCTTTAATTCAAAATTTAGGCTTATTAGATTCATCAAAGAATCTTTACATAAAGATGCAAAAATCAGTCATATTAAACACATGTAGGATTACGAAAGATTTTTTAAATATTAATATTGAGGGATCAGTAGGATTTATGGGTCCAGTTAGGAGTTCTATCGAGCCGAACCCTCTGATATGAAAATATCTGGAGTCGGTGAAGTATTTTCCCATATGGTCTCTGGTAGGTTGACGTGTTGTTCTTGTATAGTTTTGAATTTATTATACTTATACAATCCAATTACATCGCGTGGATTGACTAGATGATCATTTGTGGAAAAGTGTGTGGAAGGGTTAAATTTTTCCTGTGGGGAAGATTTAACCCGGATATAAAGTCTAGAGAACAATTTAATAAAAGTAATGTTTCAAAACCAATGATTTCTTTATCAGGATTAAATTATACTGAAAATTAACTGAATTAATGTAATTGATAAATGAATTTTAATTGCCTAATATAATAAATTTCATACAAGGAATTAACATATTAAAATTAATTAAAAACGAAATTAGATTAATATAATAATAAACGCACCTGATAAATTAATTGAATTTACCGACGATAGGAAATTGAAAGATATGATTTTAGATTTTGGCGGCCAAAAGGATTTATTTTTGGGGTATTATGCCGTTTTGATGATGGACACTGGAATGCCGTACGAAACGTTGGCTAAAGAAGAAAGTAGGGCAACATGGCGTAATACCCAAAAAATAAATCACGATAAAAGAAATTGTGGTTAAAAATCAAATTAAACTGAAGATATTGAGGACTTTTTAATTGAAAATAGCCATGACGTGTAAGGGTTACTCATTTTATAAAATATTTTGAGCTTTCTATCTAACTCCTAAAAGCTCTTTTTCTGATACGAGGCGAGGGTTCGAATATAATGTGTGGTACGTATTTTTGGAAATAAAAGGTATTCCCGCCGTGACAATATCGATATAAAATGGATCACCTCATAAATTAGACATTAGAGACACTAACCTCCAAAAGATAAAATGAAACAGATATTTTTATTCTTTGAACCCGTAAATCTAGTCCACAGAGGCTTTACCCCGAGGGGCTGGGCCGCTGGAACACACAAGCGGTGTTTTCAAATAAATACAAGACCCAACCGCCGTATTACAACGGAAATGAAGGAACGGAATTAAGTAGAATATAAATTCTTTCAAAGTAAAAACTTGCTACAATATTGTGTTGGAAGGAAATTAACGATGTTCAAGATATTGTGATTTGAATGGCAATGACAATTTTTTCATGTTTAACGATTTTTTTTTAACGTTAGATCCACACAGAAGGAACAGGGGAAAATTATTTTCTTCCTTCTTTCGTATGGTGGGGGGATCAGATGGGGACAACTAGGTCTGCGAGCCAGTCTAGGGCCTCAGGCGTTGCCCTGTGGACCTCATCAATCCCGCCGGGGAATGAATGGAGCAGAGATTCGTTGACCACACGTTCAGTGGTCTGCACTCCTTAAGGCCCCATTTTTACATCATATGGGCACAACGGCTATGGGAGCACCTTATCCTATTGATGGCGGACCAGAGTTTGCGAGGCAATGAGAACCCAGGCAGTCTCTCAGTGGGGTCTTGTACGAGATGGGCATTTTTCACCTTGGCCGATTGACTCAAGCTTCCACCAATCTTCTGGGGTGAGAGGTGAATGGAGGAGTCTTTCTCCTTCTGTCCAGAAGGGTTTTCGGGACTTTAAGCGGCATGCCGGGTAAGAGACCACAACATCATGCAAAGGTATTGCGCTTTTTTGCAGCGCTTTCTTGTACTCCCTTAGTGTTGCAATCTCTCGCCTGATATTTGGCGGGGTTATATTTGCAAGTACGGGAAGCCAAGGGAGAGGAGTAAATTTTAACGTTCCGCTTATGGTTCTCATTGTGGCATTAAGCTGAACGTCGACCATGGAAGTGTGAGCGCTTCTAACCCAAACTGGAGCACAGTATTCAGTGCTGAGAAAACCAGAGCAATGGATGCCGTTCTAAGCGTTATTTTCCTCCTTAGTCATCTTTAAGGAAGCCATGTGTAACATCTTTTTCAAGGAAAGAAAGGAGAGGAAGTGCTGATAAGGAAAAAATTATAAGGGCTGGATAGGATTGATTCTAAGATAACTTAAGACAGCGACAAATCAACACACCTTCGAAAAGTGATTTAAAGTCATTAAAAGAAATTAATACAAATCTATTCTAAAACTATTTATTTATTTACTTCACAATTTACATACATTTTTTAGCTTGTAATTATTAACCCCACTAGGATTCGCCTGTATTGGGGTTAATAATTTCACAATTTAACAAAAGTAACATACATAAATATCGGTCATTGCCAAACAGTTTAGTAAAAGCAAAAGAATAAAATTTAAAAATAGCAATGATGATAAATCGAGGAAATTTGTAGAAAAAATAATATATGAATTAACAAAAAATGTTGAGAGATTAAACAAAATATTATTATTCATTGTGTCATACCATTTTTTAATTTAAAATTTTTATTTTGATGCAATATTTTACATTTCAAAGTAAAATCCAGTAATGTTGGTCTCACTAGGCGGCTTACTTATTTATTTCCAACAATAGAGAAAATTAAAAATATATATCCTTATAGTTCATAAAAATGTACGTAACAAATAACGTAATGAGGAAAACAAAGATTTATAAGCGATTACATGTTAAAAGCGAATCTTTCTTATATAATAAAATTTTATCGTAACCTATTTCACCTAGTCTTTCATGATATCTTTTCATGACTTTTTATCACTTTTAAAAGGTGCGTTGAATTGTCACTGTCCTAGTTGTTTAGTTACCATTGGTATCTAGGGGTCAGTGAGTCCAGGAGTGACGGACATATGATTCAACCCCTCCCAATGCGATGCAAGGCGATGGATCGAGAGAGTCCTGCTGGAGAGGTCAAAAAAGAAGAAGAAGCCCGCCAAAAAATATTTTTGGATAAGCACTTTTTTAAGCTAATCTCCGGCATTATGCTGAATCCGCCCATGTTGAAGGAGATTAACTTATATGTACCCGACGCGTACACTCGTGGGAGATCCCACGCACTTTTTTATGCTCCGAAAGCGAGAACTTCTTCCTATCAAAATGCGCCATTAAACAGAGCAATTCAACTGCTAAATGAATCTGTATTGAACATTGACATCTTCAATGTCACCTACAGAGAATTCAGTAATTATCTTCTGACATACGTCACAAGATAGTGAAACTGCCCTAATACACTTTTTTTTCTTTAAATTTTGTAATCTTCCCCATAATATTCTGGTGTATAACTGTTTTATGGAGAACCTGATAAAATAAATAAATAAATAAAAAATCTCCCTTAACCAAGGTCTCCTGATTCAGCCCACCATTTACTAGGAAGGCAGACGCAGCCGTCGCCAAGATCTAGCCAAACCTCATCCCATGAACCCGGGAACCCCAGTTCACCCAAGTCACCAAACGTATTGAACCGCTTGAAGTGACACACGTCAGAAGCGGTATCAGTATCTACCTCCCAAATATTTATACATTTTTTAAATATAGTAAGTAGGTATTGACCAAAGTTTAGGAAGTCTTAAGTGGGATATGTGAGCAACAAATTAAAAAAAAAACTAACCTACTCTTTCAAAACAATAAGAAACATTTTAGATAAAGAACAGCTAATTAAAATTTATAATGCATTAGCCCAATCTAATCTACAATATGGTCTAATCGGATGAGGAAGCTTGCGATTCCACTATAAAACCAGTCCTCATAGCACAAATGGCAATTTTGAAAATTATACTCTCCAGTCTCTATCAGAACTCCTAGAGGCTACGTTATTAAAGCACTGAATTTAATGTCACCGAAACAATTATATGCAAAAGATATTCTAATTTACGCTTTCAAAAACCAGGATAAATTTACACAGACAAACTCGGGCCGATTCACAAGATCCACAGTACAACATGCATTCCATCAACCAACAACTAAAACGACGTTTGGACAAAGAAATATGCAATACTTCTCTGTAAAATTACAATGTATTTTCTTCTGAAATTTCGAAAAATATAAACCGCAATCGTTTATTGAAATCCCCAGGTTTGCCATGTTTCATCTCTAACCACCAGTTTCATAGAAATCGAATTTCCCAATTCAAAATTGGCGATGCCGGGAAAATTTATGGGTCGTTCAAGCGTGTTAATTGAATTTAGGGGCTGTGTTACTTTAATGAGTTTTGTGTGATTCTCTATATACGGTCTTTACTAAGTATATGAATGTAGGTTAAAATTATGACTAAAGATGCATCATATATACGAGTATTAATTTAATAATATATTTATTTTAATTTGTTATTTATTTTAGAAACAAAGATTATGTAAGTGCGTACGAATGCATGATGTGTTAATATTAACGTGTATGTCTACGTTATCAGGTATCTACGTGTCTGAATTGCTTTATGTAATGGAGCGATGAAAGTGCGCATTGATTAAGTAACATGTAATTTTTTTCTTAAACGACAGCAGGTATTAACAAAAATGTCAAGAGTTGAGTTTGGGCAAAAAGTTTGAAGAAAACAGGAAATTGGTGAGTTTGATGCAGGTTTTATTGAATCCTCGGTTATATTTTTCTACGTTTGGAATTGAGAAGGTTCGAAAAATTATTTTCTATCAGTTTCTTTCCACGTGATGCCCCCTTTTGATCCTGACCAGTTTTAATGCAATTAATAGTCGATTCAAGGCAGGTTCAGTTTCTCTTTGCATAGTCCGTGAAATTGGTCTGCCTCAACATGGAAATATCCTCAGCATTGAATACATATAGAATATTGTTCAACAACCTGATTTATTAATTGCTTTTGTGTTTAATTCGTAGATTTCCATTAATTTTTTTAAATATTTAATTAAAATTAAATTTGATAGTTTTATTATCAAGTTCTGCAAGTATTTTATAATGTATTTTAGTTACAGCTGTTTCGGTTTACAATACCATTTTCAAACTGTGGCTAAATCCACTGTTAGGCGACTTATTTATAAGATTTTAAATGTTAATTTTCAAAGTTGTCTACATTGATTATTACGGTTAAACAGTAATTGAGAGTGTATTATTGTAGGGTAGGGTTCGGAATTTCGGAATCGGATTCCCCAACCAAGTGTTAAGGTTTTCTTAATTGTTTTATAATGACATTATTGCTATGACTCATTCAAGGGCATTAATAAATAATTTTCCTTAATTAGCGTTACATTGGGGTCATTTTTTCGTTTATTGATCAAGCAAATTTAATCTAAGACCCTTTCTTTCTATATGTAATGGTTTAGGCTTATTGTTTTTGAGAGGAACGTGATTATTCATTAAGAGATGTTCTGCGAATTTTGAAGAAGTGTTTTTATTATTATAACATCGTATATGTTCTTTGAATCTAGTTGAAAATGCTCTACCTGTTTGTCCGATGTAAGTTTGCCTACTGTAATGCTATTTGTTTTGCATAAATTTTCTCTCATCGTTCTACATAAATTGGCTTTAGCCGTCAATTGGAGTATGTTCTGGTGAAACTTTAGCCTAAAGTGCACGAAATTTAAATACTTCTTAATTTTTTTAATATATATAAGTATATATTATCCTCGGTGACCGGACAACTCAACATCACGCACCTTCAACACCTCCATTGAAAAGTCATAAAAAGTGATGAAAAAAAGAATTGAATAGGTTACGTTAGGTTAGGTTAGGTTATGGGATATTTAAAAAAAAAATCATTTCTTTTACACTAGTATCACACTTAGCGTTAAAAGCGCCAGCGTTATTTGGCTTGGCATATTTCAGCACATCGCTCGCCACATATTCCCAATGGGAATGCATGGCGAGCGATATGTATGGTAATATGCTGAAATAGACTACTAGAGTGACACTAGCGTTAATGACATTTTAAAAGAGTGTTGAATTACCACTTTGTTGAGTTATCGTGGAACCAGTATACCCATTTGGTTCATCATTTTTTCATTAACAAATTCACAAAAATACGTAAGTATCAAATGTTTTCTCCAAACTTTGAAAATGTTAATTTATAATATTAACATCCACGAACTTAACAATATAATTTGATTGCTCTAGCCAAAACAAAAAAAAATAAGTTACTTAAACATTCACAGTGTTTTCATCAATATTTGTCTTAAATTTGCCCTTAGACACAAGAGAAGATGTGCTTGTATTACAATGTAAGAACTAATTGCTGCTAATGTGATGTCACGGCAAATAGATGTAATTGGACTAAAGATTACTTAATTGCTTTATTATTATGTCCTTTCTTTCTTCTAGAGATTTTTGTGTAATGTATACTTCCTATGTTTTAAATTTTACTAGCAAGCTCCCGGCATGCATTGCAATGCCACTTTTAAAAAATTGTTTCTCACTGCCTGTCTTTTCCCATTTGTCACCGTTCCTCTTCCACCTTCTCTTCCCCTCCCCTTTGTGCTTCATTTTCCATAACGCCAGAGCTCACTATCATACATAGAAACCTTTGCGGGCACGCGCACATTAATTCACCAAAGTTTCATCGCAATCGGATGAATGGTTTAGCAACGCATAAAAGACAAACAAACAAACAAGCAGGCAAGCAAGGAAGCAAGCAAACAAACTACATTCATTTATATATATATATATATATATATATATATATATATATATATATATAGATTATTATATTAACTTTTTTTTCTGTTTTTTTTTTCTTTAGCATCTCCACCTGATTACACAACTAAACCTTGGTTTTCGCATGCCGTGAACATTTTTAATTGGAGTGTTAATATCTATGCACATCGCAATGGTATTTCCATTAATGTAATAATTGTTAACACTCTGTAAATACAAAAACAATAAATAATTGGAAGAAATAGTATACAATTTTAGATGTGACGTGACCTCCAGTGGTGGATTTTATTGATGTCACCACCGTATAGTTTCCTGTTACTTACGCCATTTACCACTCCCTTGTGGTTCGTTCATGGTCGATTAGGTACCTCAACTTTAGTGTTGTGCAGTTGATATTTTCCTGAGCGCATTGGATTCACATAGAGCTCTTTGTAATGTCGGGCAATATTGAAGACTCTAAAAGTTTTCCAACCATGTTCACTGAGGTGAGCCTCCAGCGAATGATGGATTTCTTTTATCGCACTTGCACGCGTCACAATGTTCCGTATGATCATTCAAATGACAATCGCAATATTCGGAGTAAATGATATGGTTTGTCCTAAACTAGGGGTTGAATTTGTTATATAATATCTGCAAATAGTCCATGAAGTTTTCTTTCTTAGATACAAATCGCTTCTATATGGTGTGGCCTGAAAAATAAGTGTTCACAATAGTCGCCCGGTTATCAAAAGATCGCAGCTCGAACTATTTATTGCCATGAAGTCAAGGCTGAAACATATTTTCTCTAAGGACGTGTTGTTTCACAAAATTAGTACAATTCTTGACGCCAAGACTTGACTTACCACACCCCATGAACCCGCTCACCAAACATAGCTAACCACTTGGGGCGACCTGTGGCAGGGGTGTTGGTTATCCAATAAATGGTTCCCCGGACGGCGGTACCCACATCCGCTTCCCAAATTGAGTTTCCTCAATAAAACATCGGGTCTTAATAATATGAATATTTTTTCATTGTAATATGAAGAGTATGGGTTACATTTTTATTCATATGTATTTTACAAAACTTTATATGATTGGTCATATAAATACATCTTATCAGAAAAGAGGAGCTATGTGTGCCCGTCAAGGGACCGCGGTTGTTACTTTGGTTATTTGTTATAATATGTTTTATTTTAAATACATACTAGCAGATAAAACCACGGGTTTTTTGCTGCTAGGCTCTACAGGCGGCTTTTCGGTGGGCTTCTCCCAATTTAGAAAAGTTCCTTGGCAGTAGGGTAGTGTTTTGCCTCTTTGTACATACAACAGTAATGATTAGAACGTCACCAAAATTTAACTTGTCACATAGGTACATATTCATTTTTTTTTTTCAAATAAAAACCGCACGTGAATTCCTACGGAATTCATGTATGTCGTATAACTTCGTTTATTTGAAATTTACTGGACGTATGAAAACTAAATTCTACTAAGTGACAAACTCCCATTAACTAAGAAACGTACTGCCAATCAGAGCTCAAGAAATTGAAGAACGCCATTTTAGATACATTTTGTTGTTCTTGCACAGCTCAAATTTCCGAGTTTTGTAAAAGCCACAGAGGAACAGATTCCAAAAATGGCCCTTTTTTGGAAATCGGATGATCCAGCATGTGATTTAGAAAACGGACGTAGGACATGTTATTATTTGTTATTACATGTCATTATCTTGTTATTTGAAGTTGAGAAACTTTTCAAGATGGAAAATTTTTTGATGCAGGAAAATGTTTTTTTTTCAGAAAAAAATTCTTCTGGAAAAATTGGAAAATTTGTCAGAAAATGGGACTGGATTTTTTTAAAGACATTTGTATTTTTATATTATGTGAACGTAGATATTTTCCATGTTTGAAAATTTTGATTTTTCTGAAAAGAATTCTTTCGGAAAAATTGAAAAGCGGAAATTTTTTGCTATGATAATTGGTAGGAAAATGAGCCGGCGAATTTTCATAAAAGCATTTAACTGTTTGATTTTGTTAGCGATGTTTGAGAATTTTTCAAGTCCTAAATATTCCAAAAAATTCTTCCGGGAAATTGGGAAAAAAAAAATCTCGGAAAACATGTCTGGAAATTATATTAAAATTTGTGAAACTGAGAAGTCACAGTTTCTGTGATGCTGTTCAATCAATTTTTTTTTAAATAACAGAGAGCGCCACTTCCATTTACAAGAATCGAAAATCTACATTCCTTCAGATAATAATACTTTCAGAATATTTTAATGTAGATTTTTAATAAATTGTTTAATTTTATTTATTTATTCTCATTGGTTGATAACACAGTGCAAATCAGGGGAGAAATTACGGTAGTTTTATGGCTTCGTAAATATAATGATTTTGTATTTCTGTTGCTTTAAAATTAGGTTTACAAGTTGGGAGGCGGTTATGGATTCCGTGGCCACGGAAACCAGTTATTGGATTACCAACACCCAAGTGGTTCTCTACGTTTGGTTTGGTGTCTTAGCAATGGTGCCCGGGATGTCTTGACAACAGATGCATCTGCCTACCACTTGCGTGGCAGCCCGATCGGGAGAGACTAGCTGAGGGAGACCTTTTGTACTCTTCAGCAGGACTCTCTCGGAAAATCGCCTTTTACAGCAATTGGAGAGATTAATTCATACGGCCGTCACTTCTAAGGGACACTGACTCTCAAATTATTACCCACCCTTCATACTTTTTTCTTACCCAGAACTTTACCTGCTTTCTTTACTTAAATACCCTCCACACAGTATCCCCAAAGACGATAAGAGCCCTGAGGGGAATTATTTTCCTACGGGCCTTCCGTGTAGAGTTAATGTAAAAAGTAATAATAAATTGATTTCAATTTTAGATTAGTTTGTAGAATTATAAATGCTTATTGTTGTTAATCTGCTTAAAATTAAATAAAAATAAATTAAAGCTGTTTTAAAAAGCATTCACCAAAAAAATAAATGTTATTGCTTGTATATCACAAAACTCCAGCAATTTGAATATCAATAGGCCACGCACCATTCAAAATATTGAATTTTTTTCATTGAAATTCGCTGTACACCGAAACGTTTTTTTTACGCCTCATCTTTAAATAATCCTTTTTAAATATCAATCTCATTTGAATAACCTCACCCAGCTGAAACGGGATGGTAATAAATCATTTTTATCGAATGCTTCCTGAATAATACTAAGATCTTGGAGGTAGTTCCCGCTCGGAGCATATATGACAGAAGGCTTAGATCCGCCACGGAACCGTTGCGGAGAGGGCCGCGGAACCAGTGATTCTAGTGCCAGCACTATTCATTCTTTTCAGTGATTATGGTCCATACATTGTGGAAAAAATTAACATGTTAGCAATTTAGAGAATTTAATCACCGAAGAAGAAGACATTATTAACAATTATTCATTACATTATTCTTACGCAGATTGTGAACTTAATATTGAATCATCATATTATCTGCTAGAAAGAATTACATTTCGTTGGTTTGGACGCCACACCAGATTTGGAGGATGATTTATGGAGCTTATCATGTTGTTAGTGTAATGAAGCACATATCTAATTTATGGGACGTACGTATCTGTAAAACATTCAACACCCTACGAGATGTAGACATTTTCATATATACATTGAAAACTTATAAAATATAATTTATTAAGAAAATTGGATATTCTTGTTTTACCTGTTCTTATCGTTCATTAGCGACTAAATGTTTTTAAAATATTGGACAAAAACATTTACAGAAAACAAAAAAATTGTGGCCCTGCCAACAATGTTTCATATTTGAATAAACATTTTGTTCAATGTTTGTTGTAATATTGTCGCTGCAGACCCGGCTGCATATGGATCAATAACGGAACTTAATTGGTTTATATTGTATTCATTTTACATTGTAATAATTATCTTAATTTAGAACTGTTAGATTCCTAAACATGATAACAAAAAAAAAACAGAAAATAAACTAAACGTTAAACAGAGTAAGACAACTGGTAATCGAACCCACGATCTTTTACTGAGACAACGCCTCTAACCACTCAGATATTGGAACAGATTTTTTATGTAATTTTTTTATCGATCTCATAATACATTAATTTCAGAATTAACAATGTAAGCACCAATTATTTTTTTTCATTTTTGGCTGCTATCATTTTGTATGAGTACAAATTTCTACCCGAATTTATTTGTAACCCAGATGGTGTCTTGGATATTTAACATAATAAATATAACTTATTTGAACTTTAGAGACCTCATAGTTTAATTTATATTATTTATCACAATCTTTTACCTATTTGACGTAGTCACAAATCGATGAAGCCCTGTATTTGACATTTGCCACTTACTAAATAATCTGTCATGTTTAAAGAAAATATATTATTGATGTCCCCGTAACCATGATTTACTATCCCTGCATAAAGTAGTGAGGAACTGGTAGTTGGAAGTGTTGTTAGGGGCTGCGGGTGAGTAGAAGTGTGAGGGCGGGGGGAGGGGGTGGGGAACAAAGTAGGGCAGGCGATTGTCGAAAGGGTGAAAACTCCTCTCCAACTTTTCTCAAAATGCATGAGAAAGGCATATCACTTATATAATATGTATGAGTATGAATGGATTTCTGAATATGTTACCCGAAATTAGAATAACAATACAGGGTTTTCCATTAACCCGCATTGAAAGGGCGTTATTTATTTGGAATTGGTTATTGGCGATTGTTATCTTAGAAACACATCTGCATTTCAGTTTATCTTAATAACTTTAAAAAAAAAATTATGATAAAGATCTACGTTACGAAGAACCTGTTTTAAAAACATAAAAGTTTGCTGGTAAAATCGCAAAATTAATAGGTTTGATTGAGGATTGATTATAATAAGCGTTGCTACCTTCCTAATTATAACACGTATTTGGTTTTATATAAATTGGGGTCAGCGGGTGTTCAGGGGAAGAGAAGGGGTGGTATGGGTGCATTCCTGAGTTACGTGTGTTATGCGCTAATATAATGTATACATATATGTAGGGTAGTGTTATGTAACGACCCAACTCGTGACGTCGTTCCTTGTATGGCCGAGAACGTCAGAAGCATCGAATATATTTTTTTTCACAACAGCGATTAGAATTTAATAATGTAGGTATGCTGAATATTTTCAAACATTATTTCAATGGAGCCTGCTCGAACGTGATAGCAGCGTCGATCTCCTGAATGCGGGTCCACTTGCGTGCAACTCAAAAGATTCAGCAGGTCAACCGTTCGGACGTAAAGGGTTGATCAAATCAGTAGATCAATCATCTATTAGAAATCAATGGTAAAGAAAAAAACCTTCAAACATTAATTTCAGAATCAGAAGACCTGCCCTAAAGTCAAATACGAGTACCTTTTCGATCGCCCGAAGGCAAACCACGTGACAACCTATTTGCCGCCAGCGGTGTTTACGCATTGCTTTAATAAATTGCATCATCATTCTTATTTTGACTGGCATAAAATGAACGTTTATTTATAAGTTCGAAGCAGAATATTTTTTTGTGGCTAAAATACTAGTACAATGCGAATTCGCACTGAAAGGCACACTCCTACGCCCTACCCTCGACCAGCACAAGTTCTATTTGTTCTCCTCACCAGTAGGGGTAGCTCTGTTATTATTTAATCTATGCCTTCGATTGAGTTTCTGCTGCCTTTTAAATTTTTTATTCGCAAATAATTTAAGTAAATATTTTTTAACATTAAAATAAATGGTTTTCATCATCACTGTATACGAGCTTTCTACCTTACTAGAGTAGTCGTGTTATAATATGTCAGAAAGCTCGAGTCTTACGTCGCCCTAAGATGACAAAGCTCTACTAGGAAGCCGACGTCAAAGCCATCAAGTCTGATATTGCCCAGACTTTTCCATACTCTTAGCCACGTAAAAGGACTGCTGACAGGAAATACAACACAAAGCTTTGCTCTCTGTGCTTAAAAAAGAACTGGGCTTAAAATAATGCTGGGTTAAAAATCCCCTTGAACCCGAGTAAAGATTTTGTGTGGAAATATAAAAAAAGTTTGCATGATATAAATTCAGGAAAAAGAGGTCAATAAATTATTCCTGAAACGTAAGCCTAGGTTTCCATCAGCTATTCATATTAAGAATTAAACTAAGACAGTTGGAACCCAACAGCAGCGTGGCGGGCGTGATCGGGAAAACCTTTGACCTCTGCAGCCGGATTATCTCTACCCATCACCTTACACCGGAAGGATGGATTCATACATCTGTCACTTCTGAAATGATTGACTGACTCCCAAATTCCTACCCACCCCTCATATCATTTTCATTCCAGAACTTCTTCTCTTTCCTTCTTCAAAAATACTGTCCATACAGCATCCCCAAAGATGATATACGCTCTGAAGAAATCATTTTATTGGAATTAATGTCAAAAAATTGGTGTAAAGACGATTATTTCTCAATTATAGTCGCCTAACGTAGACAGAAAATACACTTACATTAATTAATTTTAATAAATTAATTATTTGGAGTGTTAACATGCACGCACCTCCCTAAGGTAATTTTATTAATGTAATAATTGTAAACACCGTAAGTACTTTAAACAGTACATAAATAAAAACTAAGGATATTATGCCTGTAGACGTTTACGTACGAATAATAAAAAAATATCAAGGGTAATACAGTCAGTAGTACAGCTCAATTTTATATTTAGATAATATAATGAGATTAGATGGATGGTGCAATTTTTGTTTTTGGAGTTGTTCTTGTAGTCGGAAACTAAACTGAGAAGGAAATCTCTGACGAGGGTTTTGGCCATTTAGACAAAGCCAATCCAAGGCATGTTTCAATTTTAAAGTAGTCTTTCAGCAGATCGATACTGAAATTATTATAGTATTATTTGAGAGAAATTTGGTACCCATAAATAAGATTATTTTTAGAATTGTACAAATATTTTGTAAATATTTATTATCACTCCCCCATTTTCCCCGAATTTTCCCAAGCAGTCGCGGAGGTTAAAGTATTTAGTTCTCTAAAATACATTTTCAAATCATCCCAGTCCTCAATGGAATATCGAAAATGTTATCAGTTTTCCCGAAGCACAGTAAATGGCTTCATGATAATCACAAAATACCATATAAGCGGATTTTAATTTAACCTAAGCTAAAACAAAAAAGTCCTTACAAATCCACGCCCCGCCATAAACCACGAGGGTATAAATTTAGGTATTCGAAAAATAATATATTATTCGTTCCGTACAAGAAAATTTCCTATTCACTCGCTAAGCTTTAAATAACATCGCAAAAACCTTCAAAAATAAATCAGCAGGTGCCTATCTCTTTTATTTTACGGAATTACTTAATGCAAGCGCAATTTTTTTTTGGAAACTTGATATTTATAAAAAAATTTACGTAAATATTATTTTTTTGTTCATATAAAGCAGATACTTTGTGATGTGACATTATAATTTAAAATAAAACAATAACTTTGTAAACACCACTTTTAAAAAGTGGTGTTTACAAAGTTATTGTTTTATTTTAAAATATTATTTTGTTAAAATTGCGTTAATTTTTTTAGTTATTTTGTTTAAAACAATACATGATGCATTGTTTTCTCAAGAGTGTGTTGGTAAACTTATTGCGGGATGATACTAAATTACGCAGTAAAGTTTTTGACGTATTGTGCTATTTTAAAACATATGATTAACATTTAATATAAAGACAATTAACTACGTTAATACCGTAGGTACCGGCTAACTTTCTATTTACTAAAAAAATATCTTACAGCCTTCGTGGTCGAGGGGTAAGGCTCTTGACTAGCATTCGAAGGTGGCGGTTTCAATTCCTATGTGTCCGATTTGTGTTATTTCACAATTTAATTATAAAAAATAATATAAGGTATATTTTTGGCACGATCCAGAGTAGAAGTTACTCTCAGTATTGCCCTGGTGTAAGACCACCATTCAGAAATGAGATGTTGCTTATGTCTTTAGCCGTTTTTGTTTACCCGACCTGAATAGCCAGGAACTTCCCAACCTTCCTTGTTACATCTACTTCCCCTTCCCACTACATTCAGCCTCACAACAAACCCCAAGTGGAGATGCCATAGTCTCACTGGCAGCAGGCGATTGGGAATCATGTGCAATATTCACTTAAAAAAAATCCTACGAATTTTTTAAAACTCCAAAATGTCATATTTTTGACATGACAGACGTGTAAATTTGTTTACTTAAACGTCCTCGGGTACAAGTTACATTGTTTGTTTTGGTGGTGGCCGTACAATAAAGAATAAAAATCAATACTTTCTACATTTTATTCTTTTAGTGGTCTTCCACAGTCAAAAATGTTTTATACTGCAGTGATTTACCAATACCATTTAAAAAAAAATCTTATCTTGTTTGATGCGTTGTTACAATCTAAAGCAATAGTTCCCAAAGTGGTCCTTACAGACCCCCAAGGGTCCTCAGGATCTATCAAGGGGTCCGTGGAAAATTAAATTTGAGTTGGGGGTCTCTGAGCAACGTCAGAGGGTCCGCTTAAGTTTTAATATAAAAAAAGTGTGATTTGTGCGTGAAGTGCAAACAACAAAGTTTCCTAGACTTGGACAAAAAAAGTATTATTTTTGTATC
Organism: Glyphotaelius pellucidus; assembly: GCA_936435175.1. Classification (NCBI taxonomy): domain Eukaryota; kingdom Metazoa; phylum Arthropoda; class Insecta; order Trichoptera; family Limnephilidae; genus Glyphotaelius; species Glyphotaelius pellucidus. The sequence goes on from OW386545.1 coordinate 17,699,253, forward strand.
GTTATATTATTTTTATTGTTGCATGAATAATAATATAAATTAAATGGTAATATCTGCGTTTGTTGCAAAACTTTGTGGTGCCAACAAAAAAACTGTCAAAAGAAGCAAAGCTAGCCGTCTATAATGGAGTGCTGGTACCTACTCTGATGTATGGCAGTGAGGCATGTAACTGGCAGAGGAAGGATGAAAGTAGACTGAATGCAGTAGAAATGAGGTCCCTGAGGCGATCGTACATGGTAAAACCACTTACGATCGTGTGAGAAACATGGAAATCCTTAATGATTAATAAAGGGACGCTCAGATAGCGTGGCACGACCAAGTAAATCGGACACTTGAGTCGGGCCATATTAAAAGTCATAATAATAGAAGAGCATGTATGAGACGATGTGTGAATGTGAACGAGGCAAGGAGTATGTGCCATGATCGAGTTGTTTGGCGGCTTGTCCTTTCGGCCTACCCCTGCGGTGAAACAGCTTGATGGTTAGTTAGTTAGTTTTTGGCACTCGAAAAACTAATTTTAGGTGTCGATTTTTACGAAATTTGTAAAAATCTTAATATTTCGAATACTAACGACACCTTACTGAAGTTATTCTGGTTTGTTATGAGTTATGGCCTATCAGCCCTCTAAAGAATAACGATGATTGGGACACTGTATATTCCTTCTGTTTTTCAAGTATTCGAGACATCAAAGACATCTAGCTCCGTCCACTCCACAAAGCCAACACCACGTTATTCATTTCAAGAGCAATACTTTGACTCTGAAACGAGCCTCGAATGTATTTATTGTTCCTCGTTACAAGAGCAGACACGCCAAAACGCTGTCAGAAGAGTTCCTCAAAGGCACAGTTATTATGATATGGCGGGTCAATGGAGTAAGAGCGAACCTCGCGTAGCCCTGGGCTATACCCGAGTTACGTTTCGGTAACTTAATCTGCAGATTCGTCTCAAAGGAAAAGTTAAAGCAGATATATTATGTAAGTGGATATTATCATGAAGCGGCTCTCCTCTTGACTGTTCCATTCTTCTCTTCTTTATAAATTGTTACGTTAACCCTCCAGTGAGCAACATCCGGGTGGCGGTGAGTGCAACAAGATCTGTGCAGACCTCTAATATATGATGTCATTAGTATAAAAAAAAATATTAGCATTCGGTATTTCTGAGATATTTTTGAAGTATTTTGAATACTTGAACATTGGAAAGAGTCATGGCTTGTTTGATTTGAGAGTATACGCGTATCTAGCTCGTCGGGCTAGCGCGACTACGAACGAACGTCTCTTGTTCCTTCCGATTGTAATGCAAAACCAAACTTACTTAAAATATATTTACAAGAAAAAACATCTCGAAAACACGTCCTAACAAAAATTTAACAACGATAACACCAACTACCTGCAAAAAAATTGTTAGTTCTGCACAGACCTTATGGTGTTTCAATACGAAACAAGTTTTGAAACATAAAAAAAATTTCTTCAAACTTCGCAAATTCACTTTGTGGCGTCATTATTAATTTAATGGAACAAATAACTTTGTGTACACCACTATTTAATTAACAATATCGACATGTTTCAAAAACAATGTTTTCTTCGTCAGGATAATAAATTAATGATAATAAGCTAATTCAACTTATCATCCTGACGAAGAAAACATTGTTTTTGAAACATGTCGATATTGTTAATTAAATAGTGGTGTACACAAACTTATTTACATAAAAAAAATCACTAAGAAATAAAAGAAGTCGAGCTGTTCTTGTCGCAAGGTCTCTGAGGAAGTCAATACACAAGTTTTACAAGTCAGTCAGTCAAGACCCGTATAATTCCATTTTATCATTCGGACCGGTTGGTTATATTGGTGAACTATTGTATCATGAATAATATTTTATTATATTATATTAATATATTTATTTACACATACACATGAAACAAGTGACAAGGTACAATAAATTATATCTACATGATTATAGTACTTAATACGAATGCACAAATAATGTCGTAGTAATTTCATCTGGGATAAGATTGATTCTGAACGTTAACTAATAATAAATACATGAGTAATCCATTTCCATACTTCCATACTTACTAATAATATTATAATGCGAAACTGCCCGAGTTTGTTTACGACGCTTTCACGCGTAAAACGATAAAACGTTTTTAAAAATTCTTTCACCAATAGAAAGCTAAATTATATGCGAAGACTATAGGCTGTATATGATGGTAAGATCTGGAGTTATGTAATTATAAATATGAATATATTATATTTGTTATACGTTTTCTGTCGCTAACAAAAGCGTTTTTGCTAACGTCAGAAAAAAAATCGTTTCCATGGAAACTATGTTGATATATTTGTGGGCTCTAAGCTGGTAGGTACTCAGCCCCCTGGTCAGCTACTGCTCCAGAAAATTCAAGTGTTAGAATATGTTTTGTTTTTTTTTTGGACAAGCTTCTGTTTTGGAATAAATGTCAGATGAGAGTTCCTACATTTAAAATATAATTCGTAACGATTATAAAGGCTGAATGATAAATAGTGTAATTTTTTATTATATTTACAAACTTCCAAATATTTAATTAAAAATAAACATCCGAAATGTTTGTAAGCGCATAAATTCCGAACGAATGAGCATAATTGGATAACTATTTTTTTTCTTTGAGCTATAGCTTAATGAAATTTAGGTGGCAGGCGAGATGTTTGAAAACTGAATGTAAGGGAATGAATGTATGGAATGCGGGAGGGGGTGGGGGTTGGGGGGATAATTGATAAGTGCAAGCGCTACAGTAATTTCCCGTAATACCGTGCGAGCGAAGCCGCGGGGAAAATCTAGTAATAATATAAGGGTAGAAAGCGTGTGGAGGGATAAAGAGAAATTTCAAACGCGAAATTAAAAATTATATATTTACTTGTAATTGACAGTTAAAGTTTAATGAAAAATTAAGTGTAAGTAGTTTTAAAATATTTTATATCATCTTAAAAGTGCAATAAATTAGTTAATCCATGTTAGCAAAGAATCAAGAAAATAGAGTAAAGTAATCAAATATTCAATATCTTTTGAAGTAATTTTTCGTTGAGGTATATGTTGTGATCGTGCCAGCGATTGGTTGGTTATAAGCTGCATTAGTTGTTGTTGGCTTCTACATGAAGAAGCGCAGTGTACCTTATACGTCTCGTTGGAACATGTAAACCAGAGGTTCCCAAACTTCTTTTCCTCGTAGACCACTTTAAAATTTTTACTGGTTACGGTGGACCCCCTGCTGTTTTTTCACCCATTCACACCATTTTCTAACACCATTTGTAACAAGCGTTGTACTGAATATTGAATGGCGAGGTATGGTCTTTCACAACGGACCAGTATTCGAGATTATATTTGTCACGACAGAGGGGACGTAATGGGATATAAGGCGGGGGCGGTATGTTCCCAACCCAGTACAGTACACCCATATCCCATTACGCCCCCCCCCCCCCTTGCCGAGCAATTTAAGATCTCATGCATAACCGGTACAACAACGTGTGATGTACGCCAGTCGCTCTGCTATGGAGGGGGCGTAATGGGGTATGAGACGGGTGGTGGGACGGGATATGGATATGGGGTATGGGATGGGTCTCAATCGAAACCAGTTCGTGGACCCTGACTTACAACTTGTGAACCCCCATTTATTTATCGCGCCTACGTGGACCCCCATCGGATCTCCCGTGAACTCCTAGGGTTCACCTGGACCACTTTGGGAATCACTGATGTAAACCAATGACGAAAGGCAATTCGGGATTATCCATAATATTATTTAACAAATTGAGAAGAAACAATAGATCTGCCAATGTAGGTTGTATGGTTAACATATTATTTGTGGTTTTGTTGAATTTCTTAAATAAATATTTCAAAAATTTATTCTTTATACTTTCTACTAAATCTATATAAACCTTATATTGAGAATTCCATGTTGTGGAAGCGTAATCCAGTATTTGTATCTTGTAATGTTGAATTATAATTTAATTGCGATTATTTTCTTTACGACCAAACCATTTCTTTCTTTTCTAATGTTTAGCAAAATTAGGGAGATATTTTTCTAAACCCTTATCTGTGCTAAAAGCTTTCTTGTTTCATAAAAAATGTATTTATTTCACTGCCCCAAATAAAACTTTATTCGATTCATTGAAATCACAATCATTCGTAAATATTTCAGCCCTGTCAAACAATTACTTTGTCATTATAATTTATAACATCAATAAATACAGAATATACTGCATGAAATAAACCCGAAGGGGCATTTCTTGAAATATTGAGGCTGTTCAAACTTTTCCTCTTCTGACATAAGATAAAGGTCCCGATGTTTTTTAAAAGTTTTCAAATTAGGTTAGAGTACCCACCACCACCCTCTGAACTGTGCGTTTCGCGGCACTTTGGGAAAAGTCACCCGAAGGGGGATTACGTACGATCGCATCTTCCTTGAAATATTATAGGTTCTTGGTCTCATTTCTGAACTGAAAATGATTTCTAAAAATTCGAAAGCTTGATTTAAACACATTATTTTCAGTTGTCGGTACGTGGGTGCATAAAATTATTTATACAAGTTCAATAAACTTTTAATTTTCATAATTGGAACTTGATAGATACCAACATTATTGACGTGATAACTTCTTATAAATCGATGAACACCGGCTGCATGCGCGAAAAAGCACGTTCACGACTCATTGTCACGTTCCGCCTGAGCCGAGCGTGCAAGCGAGAGGACGGAACAAGCGATAGAGAGGACCCATCGGCCTAAGCGTTCGGCTTATGACGCATCAATGCAATTTTTCATTAATGTTTTCTTATGACGTTATCACGTAAAATTATCGTCCGTAAACCGACTTTACAGACAACCAAATTTTTTTTTTTATAAATCATTCTTTTTTCAATAATCGCAAATTCACGTTGTGGAGTCATTTTAATTAAATGAAAACAAATTACTTTGTACACACAACTTATTTCATCAAAATTATTAAATAAATTTTGATCAAATAATTGTATGTACACAAAGCGATTTGTTTTAATTTAATTTAAATCATTCTTATTTGAAATGTGTATTTCTTTTATTTAAATGTTTAACAGACATGGTATTTTTTTACTTACATTTGTAAGGTAAATAAATTTCTTCCTTTGAAAGGCAATGATCCTGGGGCAAATATATTTTAAAAAAATCTTTAATTTCAAATGTATAGAACCTAAAAATCTAGGTTAACGACGAAATCTAGGTAGATTAACAGGCCTTAATCTGTAGTTAGCAGTTCGTATATTTTGATATTAATATTTTGATTAATGACATGAATTAAATCGAATGTCCAAATCAAATACCGAACACCCATCGCTCGAGGGGTTGAAAATATAAAAAAAAAAATTATGACGAGCAACTATAATAATTGTAAATACCATATTAAATACAAATACTTAATTATATTGATATCTAACAAGTAATGATGTTGATTCCATTAATAATAAAAGGGAAAAGAGTTCAATTAATAAAAGTTAATTATTGTAATCATTTCAAAAATGCACATTTTCAACTCAAAAGCACAGCTCTGTAATCATGTTTGCAAAGCGCCTATGACGGGATTTAAATACTAGACTACTCGCTTTAATAAAAATCCCAAAATATTTTCTACAGACTTTTCTACTAATTTTGTGGGCTTTTGACAACTGTAAGAAGTGGGGTTAGCTTATTACTAAAATCCGATAATTTTGTTTAAGGGGGTATTCTAGTCTAGAAGCATGAATTGTAGGTGTTTTTTCAGGTGCAATAAAATAAAACAATAATATTTTTACCAACTATTATTTGATCAAATATTTATTAAACAATAAAGAATCCATTGAAAAAAGAATTGAACGAAAAAATTAAAAATTCAAAAAGTTACAGGGTGTTGTAGGTGGGGGGTCTCAAAAAAAGGCGCGCCCCGATTGTCACAATTGCAACCCTCCCAGTAATAATTTAAAAAATAAATCATTCTTAATCCAAACAAATGCGGCTATGGCCCGAACTAAGGAAAAGTAAAAAAAGACGTTTTTGTACAAGTTTTTTTGACTTTCCTAATTTTAAAAAAATGGTATAAATTGAAATTTTGTTATCGTTCTAGTTCCCGCCTATAGAGAAATGTATAGAGAAGATGTATATAGAAGATCACACAAAATTTCAAGTAAATTGGTTTAGTAGAACTTGAGACATCGTTTCAACCGTCAACCCATTTTTCTCCAAAAAAGGGTTTTGGAGAAAAATGGGTTTAAAATTTTGTTCTATTTAGATTTTGGTTAGATTCCGTCTAAACCGCGACAATAAAATGTTTATAACTTTTTTAATAATGCGAATTTCAAAAAATCCTTTTAAGGAGATATTTTTGAATATTTAAACTTTGGAAATATGAAGAAAAATAAATGTTTTTTATTTCTAGACTAGAAAATTGCCTTAATTTTCAAATTCAAAAGAAAAACAACCCAACTCTTTTTTCAATACACACACAGAAAGAGTTGATTCCGAATTAATTCAGTTACTCGATTTGAGAGATTTGCTGTTTATCGTTTCGAATAAATTTAATACAGTCATTTCTTTTATAAATTATCGCTTATCCAAGTTCATATTTATTACACTTCGCTTTGTCAGCAGTTCAGTTGATATCCCGAATAGAAAATCTTCAGACGTGGTGGTATTCTTAAACGGATTAAATGAGCGAGAAAGATGTGAAATCAAACGGAAGACGAGTAGGGACTGAGAGAATATATCGAGAGATTGATTGAAATAATCAATTCTTCAAGTGTGTGAGAAAGTTTGAAGCGAAATGAAAACTACATGACGAAGGAATAATACTCGTGTTGTATTGGATAATTTTCTCCTTGCTTGATGCTTGGTCGAAGTGAAACCGGTCGGTGTATAAAATAATAAATATTCGTCGAAAATATGTGTTTATTTTATGGCAAACAGCCTTATAATTAACAAAAACTAATTTTACCGTTTGGCAGCACCACGACCTACCGATAGGCCCTGCAAGCTCATTCTGCTGTTTACTTCCCGACTTTCCGGGTGTTATCAATCTACTCTAGTGTACCGCGACTTACCTTAATTTGTATAAAGTTATTGTAAATAAAAAGTGACTGAGTAAATTTGAAGTATTATACACACATCTCCATACACACGATTGCGGCTACGACAATTGAAAAGGGCTAGCTGTCAATCTTAGGAGGTTAACACACAGCTCACCATAACAAACAAATCCTTTTCTAAAATTTACAATTTTTTTTTTATTAATTTGTGTTATTTCTCAAATCAATCATTTAAAATACTATAAAGCATATTTGAGGAACGTTCCAGAGCGTAAGATAATCGCCAGGGTTCAAGACTACCATTCGGAATTTTATTTTTTTTTTAAATATGTTTATTCAGTTTTAATTTTACAATATTTTATTTTACAAATCTTACGAAACTGATCAATCAGTTTGATTGTAAGAAATCTCTCATTTTTTTCTAATTATTTAATACAGTATACTTTTCAGTTTTACATAGTATATACTAAATATAATACTTAATATTAAAATACTAATTATTACGACAAACTAATTATCTCAATGTTTTAATGTTTATGAATTGCGTTGTAGTAAAAATATTTTACACAGTACAAACATACGGTGAGAAAATAAATAGATAGGAACTATTTTATTTGATTTCATGTTCTTCGGAGGTAGAAAGATTTAACTTTTGTTTTGATTTTTGAATAAGATGTCTCATTTTTGATATTTTCAGGTAATGCGTTAAATATTTCCGGAATTTTATGACTTTTTGTTCTATCTCCGTATACATTTTGAGATTTATTGACAATAAACATTTGTGCTTCTCTATGCCTAGTAGGGTAGTTTTGGTTTACGGGTTTTTTGAATTCTGTATTCCAGAATTCATCTAGCGTTAATTGGTAATTTACCTTACTGTGTATAGAGAGGACATTACACAAGGAGAACATTTTTTTATAATCACCTTCACATAACTGGACCTTTTTTTTGCCTGATATCAATTTTAGGAAACGGATTTGTAATTGTTCTATTTTATTTGAAATGGTTTTAGCCGTGTTTGTTGAGCACATCTAAATATATCTCCAGGTACTTCCCCATCTTACAACAGAGGGAACGGTTAAGATGCGGAATTCAAATGAACCAACAAGTATACCTACGCAATACGTATTATTATTTACTGTAAAAGTTAGGTAATAATTGAAGAATAACATTGCTTTGTTTGACATCCAGAAAACTTTGATTACTTTTAGAGTCGGAAATAAAGCGGTGGCTGAATAAAAACTGAATAATATTTTTGCAGGAGCAAAGTTTAAGCTGCCGGCGGTTAAATTAGAAAGTGCTTAAGAACGGAAAACATCAGACAAAAGTTTTACAAAAAATAAGAAAATTAACCTCCTTTGTGTACAGCTCATAGATAACTTCCGTTTATTCTGACTTTACTTTATGAAATATTACTGAAAAGAAAGCAGACTTAATCCTATCTCAACCAACAAATTGCAATCTTTAGAGCACAGGCGTGGGTGGGTATGCCATCCATGTTCTACCGGTATATCAATGGAAGATTCTCCGAGAAACTAACGTCATTGATTTATTCGGCACCGAACGTGCGCACGACATGTGTATACAGTTCGCATTTGCCACGTGAGAACGGGTCGTTTTCAAGAGTCGCCTTTTCAAGACTCATGTTGTAGAAGGTTCACTCCTTCTTTCCACAAAAATACCCTTCACACATCATTCCCAAAGATGACGAGGGCCCCTGCGGGAAATTATTTTCGTCCGGGCCTCCTGTGTGGAGTTTTTAAAATGCCTAAAAGCTCAAAATAATTTCAATTATGCGATTTCATAATTTGAAACTATCTTAGAGGCTATTGTATTTAAGTTGTTTGTGTGTGAAGGTAATGTTTTTTTTTGTCGACAACTTGGAGATTGCTTGAATCTATAAAACACGAATGAAGCAAGAATAATTAAGGAATCCGAAAGTTGCGGATTCCAATCCCAGCGTGCGCAAGTAAACTTTATTTATTTAATTAAATGAAGACAATATTAGCAAAACTCAATCGAAAATCTGAAAACAAAAAAATCAGAAAAAGATTCGATCACATCTGGTATTCGAACCCAGGACTTTCGCCTTGCCGGGGCGTAACTCTAACTAAGTTAGGCTAGGTAGAGTGGCGAAAATGATTGCGTTTCGTCGAAAGATGGTCTTGCAATCCCCTTACAACTGTACAGGGCGGTTCCGATGAGAAGGATTGTTTATTCTCCGTAACAGCATTTTTAACAAACAAGTCAATATCGATTTTATTTAATTTAAAATTTATTCAATGTAAACCTACGTTCAGGTTACCAATAAAAATGCTCAAACGCCTGATTATAAAGTAATTAAAATTTTGTCCTTTTTGTAATTGTGATTTATAATTTATTTTAGTATTTATAACTCATTAGTATTTATATTTTAGTATTCGTATTTGTATTTATATTTAGTATTTATAAATTTTCAATAATGTCTAAACAAAATGAGTTTGCAAAAATCTGAAATTTATCAGTTTGTCAGACCGTAAATAAATAGACAAACTGAAGTACTTTCGTCACAAAATGATTTTAGTTGAACTAAAATAAAAATTTTGAAAAGCTTCGATTTGAAATGTAAGTTGTAATAATCCATTTTTTGAAAATTTTGTAAATCCACCAACGACCAACGGTATCACCTTATTATAAATAAAATAAACACACATTTTAAACTTAACTTTTCTAGATAAAATAACAATCTTTCGAAATCAATTGGTGTAGAAAATAATCGAAACGTTTAGAAAAAAATATGAAACTTTAAGAATTTTTTATGAATTATTTTCACGTGGAACGAAAAAGTTTTAGATGACAAAAATGTTTATTATACATTTGTCTAATAAAATATGTATGTGCTTTTATTTTTTTTTGTTATCAGTGATTTGAGTTACAAAAAACTTTAGGAGAGCCATTTTTTTAATTTTTTATATTTTCACGCAAAAATTTTATATTTCAAAAATATTTTATTTGAATTATAAAATTTGAAAGCGTATTTCATCACCTTTCAAGAACAGTTTGTAGTTTTCGGATATTCTCAGAAATATTCCATTTATTTGCATTTTATTGTAAAGCGGAAATATTTTGACCATCTGAAAAGGGGTAAAGATTGTATGACATATTCTAGGAGAGCATTGTGAATAAATCATTTACTAGAGATGCTATTACAGGAAATTATAATCTCATGTTTTTTTTTAAAGTCATCACACATTCTCTTTAACTCTTATTTTAACTTTAACTCTCGCTTAATTGTGTAAACGGAAAATATTGGTTGTAAACAAGGCTTCTTCGCAAACATTTAAAAAGTTGATAAGGAAACCATAACTTGTTAAATTGCGGTTCTTTGCGGACCTTACGACCTTCTTCGGGAATTACGTTACAAAACAACTTCGGGAACTACGTTACAACACAACTTCGGGAATTACGTCACAAATAAAAAAAAAGATCTTATTTTCTATGGCTTAGTATGTACCTATAGATTAATACCTAAATCAACAACGTCGACGATTTTGAAATCAGCTAATTGATCTAATTCATTCTTTACTCTATTTGGAAGACGGACCACCAACCATTTATTGGATTACCAACACCTCTGCCCTAAGTCACCCCAAGGCGTTTGCTACGTTTGGTGATTTAGCAGGGGCCTGCCCACCAGTTGGCGGGCTGGACGTGGAGAGGCTGATTTAAGCCTCTCAAGCTGGACTCTCTCGACCCATCGTCTTGCATCGCAGCGTAATGGAAGATTCATACGTCCACCACTCCTGGATACACTGACCCCTAGATTCCTACCTGCCTCTCATTCCCCTCCTTTCTTTTATCGAAAAGATCCTCCACACCCATTTTCAAAGATGACATAGGCCCTGAGGTAAATTATTTTCCTCCCAGCTGCCAGTGTTGGGGTAATGTAAAAAAAGATTATCATTGTGAATACCTATTATTAGGGTAATGTAAAAAAATCTTATTATTGTGAATGCCCTTCTCTTGTGAATACCGCTCAATAGCTCAACAGTTCCATCTGTCTAGGTCTAGAGCAAGTGAGACCATGGCATCATAATGCAGTGAAACTAAGGATGGGGAAGGGAAGGAGATGGGGCGAAGAAGATTGGGAAAAGTTCTTGGATGCTTAGATTTGGTCATAAAATATGGCTATTGCTATTTCAAGCAACGTTTTGATTCCGAATAGTGGTTTACACAAGAACGAAGTACAGGATTTATTAACCAGTGATCACCAATCATATTCGAAGTTAAAAATAATGAAGGTTGCTGTCCGACGACATTTTTTTCTATGAAAAACAAAAAAAAGATTATTTTCTACCACGTAAACTGAAAATTTGAATTAGCTAATCATGCCCTAATTACAATTCTGTGTTCATACACAAAACTAATTTCGTTTTTATAATGATAATATCATACAATCTTTCCACATTACGACTATCGCCTTCCTCAATTTCTAGCAAGAGTTCTTTCGTATTTTTACCACGAAATATTATTTTTAATGTCTTAATATGGTTAGATATTTTCCTACTTTCTGCTTTATGAGAGTTATTTTAGTTTGTAGTTCGTTAAAAATATGCACCTCGCGTGCATCGAGCGGCGAGCAGCCGACACTGCCCTGCGAGCGTCCGGCACAGTCCTCAGGGGCTAACGAACTTTGACAAAAAGCTCATCGGTCTGTGTAAATTTGAGGCATTCGTGTATGCATATTATAAACCTACAGATTTTTGTGAAAAATGTGGCAGTTTTTTCCAGATTTAACTAGGTGTACGTTCAGCTTTAGAACTAAGTTATTATAATTTCTTTCACATCAACTCCACGCAGAAGAACCTGAGGAAAAATAATTTCCCTCCAGTCTATGTCATCTTTGAGTGCAAAGCAATGTTCCGAGAGCGTTCTGCTGGAGAGGTTAAAAGGTCCCCTTCAACCAGCCTCTCCAAATACGGCCCGCCACCAATAGATACCAAGATCAAAACCCGGACAAACGTCACCCCATGAACCCGGGCACCCCTGCTGGTAATCAAACACACGAACCACTTGGGGTGACCTATGGCAGATGTGTTGGTTATCGAATAAATGGTTCCCCGGGAGGCGGTACCCACACCCGCCTCTCAAATTAAAAAAAAGAGTACTTTTACCATAAATAACAAGCAGAAAAGTATTATCATATATTATGGGAATACTCAGACGGATGTCGTCGCCTTAAAAATGCGAATAAGTAAAACTCAATTCCACTGATTTTTCGTAGTGCTGGCAAGAGATTTTTTGCGAGGTGTTAACTAAAAAATTTAAAGCTTGTTTACAAAAATTAGTAATTTTACCGCTGCCCGGGGAAAATATATTTGATGACCAACACTTCTGCCATTGGTCACCCTATAAGTGGTTTTCTGCTTTCGGTGACTTCGATGAGCAGGGGTGCTCGGGTTCATGAGACGAGGTTTGTTTGGCTGATGCGTCTGACCACTAATTGCATGTTTGGAGATGCAGGTTGAGGGAGACATATTGACCTCTCTCAACCCATCCGTCGCATCCTACAGAGTGCTCCCACAGTGTCCTGCACATCCATCACGGCATGTGCAAATATTAGTTATGTGTTTTGGAATGTAAACTTGTGTTTGCTTTTAAAAATATCAATCCCAGTAGAAAATTTAAACTTTGATATCAGTAAGTTAAACAATACAGCTCAATTAAAGAGCAATGAAGGGAATAATATCAATTGATTCAGTTTATAGCCTTGAAAAGTAGGTTTACTTGATTTCTCTTCAGAAATAAATCCCAATATTAGTGACGTACTAGTCGTAACAGAACTTTACACCAATGAGCACTCTAAGAAGATAATAACGGTAATATAATATTTTTGTTACGAGAGTTCGTATTTAAATTATTATTTATTCCGTGGCTTCCAGCCATCCAAAATATTCTCTCTAAATTCCATCAGTTGGATGCGTAAACTTTGAAGTTGTTGTTCGTAATTTAATTAGTTTAGTCTCTGCTGGTCTCTTTTTGATCCATTTCTACCTTGTGGCTTAAATAAGGTTGAAGAAGTGGAACTTTAATCCCAAATAAAATAATAAAAGGGAATTCAACCATGATTCCGAGCTGACCTCAGCTGTCAGAAGCAATGTAATTGTTTAGGCGAACAGTAATAATTGTGAAACGAACAAAAATGCGGTATCAAAAATAAAGCAAGCACGACGTAATACAGGGTGAAATAAGTGCACACGTTTAGTTGGCTAGGGAGGTTTGGTGTTGTAATTAACAGAAATAATAATTATTAGATAATTTGTAGTGCGCCATTTTTGTGAAAAATCACTTCAAGGGCTGTACGATTAATTACGAATTTTTGGGCTCTATCTAATTATATAATTTATAAATAGATACAGAAGACATACTCATTTTTTGTAAACACACTTAATTGGAAAGTTTATGCTTGGAGAAGATAACGGCTTTGCACGCGAGGGACATTCTATTAAAAACACTGAACATTACATGATTTTTCTTTGCTACTCTCATCACTATTAGTATTTTATTTATGAGAAGATTAGTGGCAAAAGTAGATTTAATATTTATTTTGAAAGACTGGAGAATTTTGGAACAATTAGTTATTTATAATGTCACGGGCAGTGAAGGTGAAGGTTTTTTGACTTAAATGAATACGACTCTCTGAAAAGGTGAGTTTTAAGGTTATCTCTAGTCACTAATGTTAGAAATTAAATTCTTGCGCTTTCTAAATGGGTATTCCAACACTTTTCGAAATGATCTGAAAATGTAGTCGGAAAGAAAATTTTTCACTGATTTCGTATTTATGTATAAAATTTTAAATGATAATTTGTATAGTCTAGACTGTCTAAAGTTTCTTGCATTGACAAGCTTTCGGATTCAATTACGTTATTTAGCTTTCTTTTTTTGGAATTCTCTAACTCTTGTATATTTTTCTAAAAGTATTTATGAAAAATTCTTCAATAAAGTGTAGAGTTCGTTTTAAAATCTATGTAATTTTCAGAGCACCTTCCATTGAAATATTGGATCTACTAGCTACTTGGTGGACCACATTAACTTTGTTATTATGCTTAAAATATCAATTAAAATATCAATTAAAATATCAATCCATATAAATCAATTAAAATATCGACAGCCTCCGTGGTCGCGAGCTTAAATCCCACCGTGTGCAGATAAATTTTATTTCATTAATTTGTATTTTCACAATTTGATCAGTTAAAATAACTTAAAGGTGTATTTGCGGCACGTTCCAGAGTCGAAGATACTCTCAGTATCGCGGTATAAGACCATCATTCAGGATTGAAACTTTGTTTGAAATGGCATTGGCCTTATTTGGTAACCAGACCTATATAGCCAACTACTTCTCCACCCTCTTCTTCCCCATCTCCTTCCTTTCGAAAATTACCTTCAGCCTCACAACATACCACAATTGGGGACCAAATAGTTTCACTGGTTCCAGATGGGATCATTTGGGACTCTTGTGAGATATTCTCATAAAGAAAAATCAGTCAACAATTTCAAATTTGTTTGTGATAAATCTGCGTTCATGAAGCAAAAAAACCCGAGTAGTCATGAGTTTTTTTAAAGAAATAATTCTAAAATATGGAGTTAAAATTTTGGTGTAAGTCATGTAGTTAACATAGTATATTATAATTCTTTGTATACTTCTCTACATTGAGCGGGTTGCTTCTCTTTCTGTTATTAGAGTGCCGGTTCATGCGAGTAGAGAGTTGGGAAGGGAGGGGCAGGTTTCGCCAATCTACACCACGTATTTGCATAAACAATGGAAAGCAAGGGGAGCATGGGATAAACAAAAACACAAAGGTTAATCGTGCACACCTTTTCTCTCTACCCTCCTCACTATTCAAAAGCCTTTTTGTTTAAGTTCTCCAGTTATTTATTTAAATGGAGCAGGTAATAATAAATTCCCATAAAAATACATACGAGTAGTTGCCACGTTAACAAAGATTTCGTTTTATTTAGCTGTCAAACAAAAGCACTATAATTAATATGGCTATCAATCGCAAACTGGAATGCTTTTAAACATAAAATGAATTTGCCAATTCGGTCGATCTTACTTAAAATCACCCACACAGCCGATCCGAATCAGTTTATTACTTTAAAGACATTTCATTTTAATGCATTTATAAATTAACTAGCTTTTCCCCGCGACTTCGCTCACATGGTATTACGGGAAATTACTGTAGCGGTTGAACTTATCAATTATCCCCCCTTCTCTCCACCCCCACCCCCTCCTGCATTCCATAAATTCATTCCCTTACATTCAGTTTTCAAACATCTCGCCTGCCACCTAAATTTCATAAAGCTGTAGCTCAAAAAAAAATAATTATCCAATTTTGTTCATTCGTTTGGAATTTATGCGCTTACAAACATTTCGGATGTTTATTTTTAATTAAATATTTGGAATTTGTTAATATTATAAAAAATTACACTATTTATTATTCAGTCTTTATAATCGTTACGAATTATATTTTTAATGTAGGAATTCTTATCTGACATTTATTCCAAACCAGAAGCTTGTCCAAAAAACAACAAATCATATTCTAATATTTGAATTTTCTGGAGCAGTAGCCAACCAGTAGGTAGGGGCTGAGTACCTACCAGCTTAGAGCCCACAAATATATTAACATCGTTTCCATGGAAACGATTTTTTTCTGACGTTAGCAAAAACTCGCTTTTGTTAGCGACGGAAAACGTATTACAAATAAAATATATTAATATTTATAATTTCATTACGCCAGAGCTTGCCATCATATACAGAATATAGTATTCGCATATAATTTAGCTTTCTATTGGTGAATGCATTTTTGAAGTCTTTTTATTGGTTAATGCGTGAAAGCGTCATAAACAAACTCGAGCAGTTTCGCATTTATAATATTAGTATGGATTTGTAAAAGAGAATTATAAAGATAAAAACGGTGAGCATCTAACAACTATGCTAGTAGTAAGAGAACTTGGCTTTTCAATGGTTCAAAAAAACATTATAACGCTTTACATTTCCTACAAAAATAATATTATATCAATTTGTAAAACAAGAACTATCTCCTGACGACAGAAAAAACTTTCTTTTTTAAAAAAAAAAAGTTTTTAAGAAAGTTTTTTTTAACTTTAGCTCTACACAGGAGACACTATCATCTTGTGTGGAGTATCTTTTTAGGAAAAAGAAGGAGAGGAAAGGTTCTGGAAAGGAAAATGGTTTGGGGGGTATAGGATAGTATAGGCTGAGGGTCAGTGTGTCTAGGAGTGAATGACGTATAATGAATCCATTCCTCCATTGCAAGGCGACGGATCGAGAGAGTGGTTAAAAGGTCTCCCTCAACTAGTCTCTCCATTCCGACCCGCCAAGCAGTAGGTCGGCAAACGCATTCGTCGCCTAGTCATAGACAAACCTCACCCTATGAACTCGGGCACCCCTGCTAATTCGTCAAACATAGCGAACCACCACCTACGGCACTTGATCTGATTAAGATTTTGGCGTTGGTATTAAATATTGTATTGGTAAATATTTTGTCAAAGAATAGAGAAAATTACATCGCGAACAGTAAGACTAACATATGAAATCAATTTTTTTACCACTAAAATTTAATCATTACAAATTATTGTATAACTACACAAATTATTAAATTATTTAATGCAAAAATAAAAAATTATTTCATTAGAATACTAAATTTGACATTTCCATATCACTGTAACAGAAAGTCCTGTTCAAATTTTTCAAAACACATTATAACGGCAAAACAAAATAAAGGAAGCCATAAAAAATTCACGCATTGTAAATTTTTTTTACAGAATTACGACATTTCAGTTTCGTTGGAAAAATCTGGAAATTGAAATGAAACGTGGGAAGGAAAGCTTTGCGCTGAAGTTAATTAATAAATTGTATTTAACTGGAAAATTTAATTCGTATTTAATATAAAAATACGAATTTATGCCAAAAAATTGTACCTCTCTCTGTATGTTTGTATCTCTTTCCGTAATATTTTTTAAAATAGCCATAATAATAATCCAGCAAAATAAAATACAAAGTTTTGTAAAGGACTGGGCGTATTTTTATTTTAGTTGTTTCTACGTGTACAATTTACTAATTCTGGCTTACAGAGTATTTTCATTAATTTTTTTTTAAATTTTCTTTTTTCATTGCTTTGATGGTTACATAATTTGTGGACTTTTCGACCACCAAGGTAGGCACATGCCCGTGTTATGGTGGTCAGTAGATTACACTTTATATTGCTTAGTGTGGTTCATAAAATCTATTTTCAAGTTATTATAAATTGGTGTCGGCTTTATGGTTTTCGCAGCGCGAATTGTTGTTCTTTTTGGTGGTCTGATTTCCTTGCACGTCTGTTATACCTAAATGTCCTTGTTTTATTAAAATTTGTTTAAATAGTATTTTGGAAACAGGTTGTTATTATTTTATTTACAAACAACATTGCGTGTAACGTCAGCTTCTTCCCCGTTAGCCAAATTATCTTTTTTTTTTTAATATTTTAGTTATTTTGGAAATCTATTTCGCCTAAGTATTATTTGCATTGCTCTATTTTGGAGGTTTTGAAACTTATTTTATTATCTGTTATGGTGTTTTAGCATTAATTTGGGACTCTTTAATAATAGGGATCTAACTACAAAAAAGGTTTTTTTTAACAGGGCTTTCTGCAGGGTTTGCGAAATCAGATGTTGAGAGTAATGTTCCTTTTGTTTTGATTGAGAAGTATTAAAATTCTACGTCAGGGGTGGGAAACAGGGATAGCGGTGGTTTTTAGAAGTGAAATTCATCTTGTTTTCAATGCAAGGTCAAGTATGCAAAATTTCATACTAAATTCTAAATCTGTCTACAATTTTCCTCCTAGATGCATTAAATGGTTCGAACAAATTTAAATGTCTGGCATTGGTGACTGTATTCTTTGATAAAAGAATAGTGCTTAGTGTCAGCCATAATTTATTTAATTGAATTTTACACATGTTTAGTGCTAATAAATTTACAACAATATGTAGTTTCTAAAGTGTTGTGCATTAGTGGGAAGTATTTAATTACGGAACTTATGTACGTAGCGGGGAGAGAGAACTCGTGACTCAATTCTTGCAATAGAAATACATTTGCAGACATCAAGGATAGTAAATAATCTGATTCATCAATGTGGAAAATTTAAAATATCCCTGGATTCCTTAATAACGCGATGTCCCCTTTTTAATTGCCATTATACGCGAATGCCGCACATCATAAATCAGGGGCAGCGCCGGCACCTGACGTGCGCCGGGGGGTGGAGATGAAGTGAGGGTGCAGGGGGAGTGATGGAGCTTTAGCCCCCTGCCTTGGATTGTACACAGTCAGGGTGTAGCATCCACATTCTAATATTCCTTTTCAACTATTCAGAATAAAAAACACAGGTGCCTGTATTAGTGTTCATCTTGTATTGCATCATTAGATGTCAAATTTGTATTAACGAAAAAAAGTAAAAAAAATGATCTTAAAACAACGGCTTCATAACTACAGGAAACCAATATGATATTGATATATTTAATTTCAACTTGACCAATTTTACGCATCACATTAATTAATTATATATTCAACCACGATTCTACTTTTGAAAACCTATTTGAAGACTGTATTTTTAAAATTTTGATTTCTTGTATTTTTATTTTTCATCTATGGTAATTTTATTATTATTTTTTTTTCTGAAGTTTCAAAATTGTATTTCACGTTATAGTTGTACTAAGTACAGAAGAAGACTCCTGTATTTAAATTAAATAAATAAATAAGATGGTGTAGTTGTTTTGTCGTCAAATAATAAATAAAGAGTAATATCGACTAATCATATAAAATTAATTATGTAATTACGTACCTAATCTATCGGATTATGTCGAGATTAGTCGAGACTAGTCGAGATAAGTCCTGACTGAGAAATTCAAAATATTGTTGAATAGTTGAGGGAATGAGCATTTACGCATCGAAATTAGAGAAAAGAGATAATTTCTTTTATTTCTTCTATAAAAAAAATATGCAATGAAAAATTGAATGTTTATAACTTGGTGCAAAAGCCATACTTATTTTTTTACACCAAGCTGAGCGTATAAGATTGATTGCAAGTAATCCCTCATTTTTTCGTATTTATTTGTTTACAATAAAATACTTGAACAATTCATTAAAGATTTGAAGTTAATTTGACGATTCGTTATTTTTTTTTAAACAAGCCGTCCTAAATAAAAGGCACAATCACATTTAGTTTCAATCCCTTCCTTTTATAAAAATACTTTCTTTTACCCGCGGCTTCGCTCGTATGGTATTAGGGGGAAATGGTATATGTAGCTACATGTAGCGCTAAATATATGTAGCGCTTGCACTCATCAATTATCACCCCCCCCCTCCTCCCTCCCGCATTCCATACATTCATTCCCGATACATTCAGTTTTCAAACAGCTCGCGTGCCACCTAAATTTCATATTGCCAGAGTTCACCAGTAGTTAAAAAAAGAATTATCCAATTTGGTGCAGTCGTTAGGAAGTTATGCGCGTACAAACATTTCAAAGATTTTTTATTTATATAAAAGAATAGATAGGTATTAACTACAATTTCCCGCAATTATATCAACATCGTTTCCTCGACAACGATTTGTTTTCTGACGTTAGCAATAACTGGATTTGTTAGCGACAGAAAACGTATAATAAATATAATATACTAATATTTATAATTTCATAACGCTAGAGCTTACCATTACACATAGTCTATATTACTCGCATATAATGTAGCTTTCTATTGGTGAAAGAATTAAAAAAAAAGGTTTATTGGTTTATCCATGAAAGCGTAACAAACAAACACGCATTTTCACATTTATAATATTAGTATAGATATAGATAACAGAACACAAAGCGTTGTACGATAACTTTGAAAATTTGAAGAGAAAAAAATTCATTCTCGTAAAGCAAAAGAAAAATTGTTGGGATAATAAAACATGAATCTACAGATATCGCTCTATTAAATGAAATAAATGGTTACTACGGTAAAACAGGAATCTGTAATATTGTTCTAATTCAAGGTTCGTAAAAAATGCGTTTAAATAAGTCAGGTACACCTCATACGTATGTCCGGCAATGTTATATTGTTTTGAAAACAAGCTTATGGGTCCGAGTGGTTAAGAAGGTTAGCTGATCGAGAGGGTAGAGCGCGAAAAATTCGTGACATAATTCAATACTAGTGGCAGTGTTTTACGTCAAGCTACGTCACATGTTCGAAATTTCGAAAACGGCCCGACTAGTTTTTTTCGAAAAAGGCATAAAATGAGCTAACCTTGTTAAATGCATTTTCCACGAACCTTGGTTTTAACGAAAAAGAAAATGGTTAACTTAAATATTGATAAATAAATGGAACCACAGAGACGTCTATTGACAATATTAGTTTAGCTGGTATTATTGAGCAAAAATATGGGTATTATATTAATAGTTTTATCCAGACCTTAAATTGACCAACTGCCTTGAAGTAATGCGTTAAACAATTCAGAAATTTTATGCCTTTTTGTTCTATCTTTGGATACATGTTGTGATTTATTAATAGTAAACATTTGTGCTTCTCAATGCTTAGTATGGTAGTTCAGGTTTACAGGTTTTTTGATTTCTGTGTTCCAGAATTCATTCACCGTTAATTGGTAATCTACCCTAATATGTATGGGGAGCACGTTACGTTTAATTTGCCTGCAGTCAATTTTAGGAAACGGATATTTGTTCTATTTTAAAGGTAAAGGTATTTTTTCTATTTAATTTAAGTAGGTTTTGTACTTAAGTCCATAACTATTTACTGAATGTCCTATAATTGATTTCGCCAATGCGTTATGTATACAGTGTAATATATATATATTTTGTGACAAAATTTTTAAGATGATAAAATTTATTTTCGCAAACATCTAAATTACTTTTTTTTGTATGCCTCCCTTTAATCCTTATACCTACATATTAAAGGGACAAAGCCATCTAAATAAAGAGACCCACGTTAATAATAGGAAAAATCTCGAAGCATTAAGAAAATCTCGTAAAAATAATTCTTTGGTGTTTTCAGAATAGTGCGAAAAATTGCCAATTACTTTTGAAGCCTATTCGTTGCTCATTATTCAATTACGAAATTCACAAATTCGTTTCCAGCAAGATTATGAAGAAAATGATAAATTACTCAATTTATTTCAGGGATTTTTTCAAAATTTCGTTCCAGATGTTTTAAGCCCATTAGAAGGTTTAAAGCTTGTCCTGAAAACCTGATGTTCTATTCGTTAAAAAATTCGGAACATCCCCATCCCTTATTATAATTTCATATCGGTTCTGGTTCCTGCTGATTTCAAAAAATAGGTATTTAATAATACCTATTTTTTGAAATCAGTAAGTCTCAAGAATATCAGTAGATAATTTCGCCTGAGATGTAACGGTTTTTAAAACTTAACTAATTAATGTATAAGTAATAGTAATAAAAAGGGTGAAAGTGAAAGGAGAGATAAAGACAAATTTTGAAATTAAGAATTCCGGAATTGTAACTGCCCATTAATAAAAGTTTAAATGAAAATTACGTATACGAGTAGTTTACAGTTTACGCATAAATATTTACAAATAGAGTACGTTAAAAAATAATTAAAATGGATTGTTTCTAATTAATTAATTTGCTGATCTTATTTTTTTTCCTGAAATTAACTACAGTTTGGATATGCGTTTTTGATATAAAAAATATTCCAGTAAAAATAAACAAACCGCTGCTGTTTCTTTACGTGTAGAAAAGATTACGAACTAAAAATTGTGTCGTAAGGTTGAGGGTGGCAGGACAAATATTTTTTTTAATGATTCATGAAATTCACAGTAAAAATGATTCTATTCTTACGATAATATAATAAATTCAATAAATCAAATCATTCGACAAAAATATTAAACATTTCATGAACGTACAATGATATTCTTAGATTACAACACCATTTATTTCAATTTTTTTTCATTGTCAACCCGTTAAAAAAAAGCAAACTTTAAGTACATAAAAGCAAACGTTTATTATTTTACAGAAGCTCTACACAAGCGTGAGGGAAAAAACCCTCAGGGCTTCCGTCTTTGGGGATGCTGTTAGAGGGTCTTTCTAGGGAATTAAGTAGAGGGAAGTTCTGGGAAGGATAAATATGTGAGGGGTTGGTAGGAATCTGGAGGTTAATGCGTCCAGAAATGACGGACGTATGAATCCATCCCTCCCAATGCGGTGAAAGGCGATGTATGGACAGAATCTTGCTGGAGAAGTTTAGGTTAAGTCTCTCTCAACCAGTCTCTCCCGATCCGGCCCGCCACGTGGTAGGTGGGCAAACGCATTCGCCACCAAGATCTAGACAAACCTCACCCCACGAATCTGGTAACCCCTGCTAAGTCACCAAACGTAGTGAACAACTTGACAAGGGTGTTGGTTATTCAATAAATGGTTCCAGGGCCATCGGTACCCAGACCCACCTCCCAAAATGCAATCACTTAATATTATTAGATATTAAAATTACATTAAAGAGAAGACTAATTGATTGATGATTCTTCATTTTTATAGCAGGGGTTGTCGACAGTTTGGAAATATTCCCATTTCGGGAAAAGAAATTAGCATCAAGGCGCCGTAAATCAATCACCGGGAAACGTGGCACGTCGCGTCGGGACCGGGACCCGCGATTGGAAGTACCCGCTGCCCATTCCGGCTTATTGAAAACCAATGACCAAAATCCAAATACATTTCACAAATGGTTCGGAATTACGATTGTACCCTACAACGTTATCGTATGTGAGTTAAAATGAGCGCTTTCGGCATTCCAATAATTTATTTAATCGATCGATGTACGAATCTTTTTTTCAATAAAATAATATTTTTTCCGACGAAGATTGCCAAAAGAATGGACAACATATCTGTTAACCATTCCAGTCTATCGCCTTTGTGCAAGTTTTTTGTCTTAAACGAACTGGCAGACTAATAAAAAAATTGTGTAATTTCCACTTCGCAATTAGAGCTCAATAAATTAAATATTGCTGAACGTAGCCGAATAAAAAAAAGTTTGTTTTAGAAAGGTTATGAAATAAGCTTTCGAATTGTCTTATTACAAATAAATATTTACATTTGTAAAAATTAAAATTTTGATTGCAGACATAAAAAAATTGTAAAAATGACTCATGTGATGTTTTATGTGAAAACGATGGAACTAAAATCATGGATTATGTAAAAAGAAATATTATTTTGTCGTACAAATGATAATGAACAATTTTGTCACCTCACTTGTTTACCATTTCATATAAAAATATTTAATAAAAAATAACACTTTCTAACGGCGCGTATTCGATTTGGCGGGTGAAAACTGTTTCTACGAAATAAGTATTTTTTAATATATTAACTATATCTACGGACAACGTAGCGTAAATAGCGATGTGTAGCGTATTTTATTATAGATATTCACCTTTTTGTTTTAGGGTTGTAACTAGAACAAAAACGGAGTTATAACGATTTATGTGGAAAAACAAGCTTATTGTACTTGACTGCTATTGTTATATTGACGTGTAAGCAAGCGGAGTGGTTAAGTTTTCAGGTCACATTCGGTAAAACACACACCCCGTTTAAACAAGTATTCTATGTTTGTTTTACAATAACACGTTTACATGATGATATCGCACTTTTTATTTCTACCCAGTTAAACACCGGCTCGGCCTCCTTGCCTTTCTGAAGGAACTGCATGAACAACTTGCGAATTAGAAGGAATCCTATTGTATTTATAAAAAAACGGCTTTCAATAAGTTACACCACAAAAAACCAACTTTCTTCACCACTGAAATATTCTTTCATTAAAATAAAATTGACTGATACAATTTACGACAGTTATGTGTGTTTTTATTTTTTTGTATTTTTATGTTTTTTAACTTTTATTTACTATATATTTTTTTTAATATTAACTACACAGGAGGCCCTGAAGAAAATAATTTCCCTCAGAGCCTGTGTCACCTTTGGAGATGCTGTGTGGAGGGTCTTTTTAGGAGAGGAAGGAGTGAACATGGGTCATGTTGTAGGACGGAGGAAATACAGAGGCCGGAAAATCATTCCATCGCCGAGCTGTTGAACTCAAAAACAAGTCATAGAACCCGTTCTCACGTGGCCGAAGTCAACCGTGTTCATATGATGGAAGCGCGTTTGTAGCGTTTTCTAACTATGCACCGGTGACACTAATTCCTCGAAGCATCTTGCATTGTAATACCGGTAGAACAAGGTCAGCATACCTATCTGACGCCTGTGCTCTGAAGATTACTATCCGCTTGTTAAGATAGGGGAATCTATCAATCGAACCGCCCCTTTATTTAGGGTTTTTTCAGCAATTTTGGGGCTCCAAACTAGATGTGGCTGCCAAATTGAATAGAGCGATTTGTACAGGGTGAGCAATTATGTACTCTAATATTCGTGTATATTTTGTCGCCACTTATCAAGACCACCTCACAATAAATATCATAGTGCACACAGATATTTGTCAACCAGATGAATTGAAAAAAATCCTATTTCATTTGCTCAAGAACTGAAAAAAAAGAACCTTCCTATTTCCGTTGCCAATTTGATAAAATAAAACGATAGAAATCGACAGAACCGATGTTAACGTAACTCACGGTCCTCATCAAAACGTATAAATGTAATGGAAAACATGGTTTGGGATTTTAATGTTTTTTTTAATAAAAATGTCGGGTCAGAAACAATTCTCTCATTAAAAAGTTGAATAAAATTGTGTCATCATACAAGGAATTTAGGAAATGTTTTTAAAGGGAATATGGCATATTAAATTATTAGATGAAGGTTTAAAAATATGGGCGAACCTTTTTTGCTTAAACCGAATTTTGCTATATGATGATATTTTTTATCAATTTAAAACAATTAAAATATGTTTCTATCACACATCGCAACTGGGTAGACGGGTACAGACTAGCGGGTCACGTGACAAGCAACAAATGGAACAAATCTGAAACAAATCCAGAAAAAAATCTTAAGGCTTGTCTATATGCGGACTGCATGCAAATTATCCGAGGTTCGTGTACCGTGTAGACTTACTTGAGGCAACAAATAGATTTATTCTATCAACTAGATGTTACGCAAATCTTGCAATTCTTAGTTTTAATATAATTCATAATTCTATTGATAGCCTGTTGCTCTTGGGATGCTATGGCTTATACGCCTGAAAACCTGAGCCGTAGTCGTCTCCAGGACTTGTTCAAGATACCAAATGCTAGAACAAATGTTCTAGCACAGCATAGCATGCAAGAGGAATGGTGCTGTTGAAAGAAATTTTTGAAACAGTAGATGTATATAATTCCTCTTTAAATGGCCTTCAGACTTTTTAAAAATAATTATCTTGCAAGATATTAAAAGTGTCAGAATGAGAAGATTAAACTTTAGTTGGATGAATAATCCGTCGCGCAATAATAATAATTATGATAATATAAAAAAAACTGTTTCTTAAAAAAATGGAACATAAACAGATTTAGGAAATGAGATTAAAAGAATTTGGCATTCTCGGACTATAAAAATATTACCATTTGTTATTTCGGCTACTGGCATTATACTAGGCTCGGCTCAGTCATTTAAAATTTAGGCTGTTACGTTACAAAATAGACCGCCAATATAGAGGCGCGCGCACTACCCCCTCCCGCGAGCAACAAACCGAGCGGCCGCTAGACGCGCCGCTCACGGCAAGCCCGCGAGTCTTCAGCAAGCGAGCTTACAGGGCCCACGTTCCGCACGAACATGGGCGACACCAGTTCAGTTTCGCCGTGTGCGCTTCCGGTCCCCGATGGACGGTGCGTAGATTGAGAGAATCAAGCGCGTGAAGCCGCTGTTGGCCCATAAACCAAACGTGAGTCAATTACCATGTTACCCTTTGTGTGCAATTAAATGTTTCCCTAACCACGCGTGATAGAGAAGAGAGACGGACATTCAAACTAACTTTCAGCTAGGATCGTTCCTTATGTATTATTGTGTCTCCTAGAATTGAATAAACTGTTTATGTGATAACCTACCGTGTTTTGCTTGACGAGGGAGGCCCTGGGGAGAATGGAGAAGCGTGAAGTTCCGAACCACAAGCACTAGCCTTGAGGTTACGAGGAATCCTGCTTGCACCGAATCCTGAGCTAGTTTTTATTTGGGGCAGATACAGCAGCTAATTGTATTAAATATGTGGGAGCTTTCTCCAACCCTGCCGATAGCATCAGCACGCCCGTTGACGCTAACACTGGCGCTAAACGTGGGGCCATTTAAATTTTTTTCTGTTCCACCACGGCCTCGTTCCCAAGCAACAATTGTAAACTCTGAAATGTTATTATGATGTATTGTTTATTCCCAATTGTCTAGCACTTCCAACAGGAATCTCGGCGCGAACGTAATTTCGAATCACAATTTAAATTATTACGGACGCGATTTTATCATTTGTGACTCGTCACTCGACAAAATATTACCGGTATTCCAACGCAAGGTGCCCAACCTAGGAAGTTGTCGCTGCGAATAATACAGTGATTACAAAGTGTCGGCCGATTAAAATTGCTATTTTCAATACAAGTGAATAGTGGAAATAAACACAAATTAAAGAAGAATTTATTCAACAATTAAAATCATGTACATGATAAACAAATCATCCGCTTGGTCTCGAAAGTGCTAAATATTTTTAATAATATACTAGTTTGCAGCACGCTGGTACGTTCCTTAAACGGACATTTGCTGACACCTAGGGAACAAGTGGATTTAAATTCTTTCTGTCATTTGACAATTAAGTATTTTTGACTCTGTCGTCTGATGAAACCGGATCATGCCATGCCATGCCAAATCACATTCGAATAATGCAAAAAATACTAAATTCGCGTTGACGTGGATTCCTTGACATCTGACACTATAATACCTTGTCAATTGACAAAGAAGGTAATATCTTGTCGAAAAGACGAAGGGAATTCGCGGGTAAATACCAAAAATTGGTGCTGTTTAAAGCCAGGCTATAGGAAGCCGCGTAATGAAACCATGCCCCCAAGATATTGTTGAATTCTCAAACAAATTACTTCCACGAAAACTTGTGAAAATTTTTTCGATTTTTCCTTTTTTCGATTTTTTTTAATTTTCGAAATTTTTTTTCCAAAACGCTTGGAGTTTTTCTAAAAAACGCATTGCCAGAGGAAAATCGCTGCCCAAATTTTCTCCAGTTTTCGGACTCTGAAAATTTTTTCGATTTTTCCTTTTTTCGATTTTTTTTAATTTTCGAAATATTTTTTTCCAAAACGCTTGGAGTTTTTCTAAAAAACGCATTGCCAGAGGAAAATCGCTGCCCAAATTTTCTCCAGTTTTCGGACTCTGAAAATTTTTTCGATTTTTCCTTTTTTCGATTTTTTTTAATTTTCGAAATATTTTTTTTCCAAAACGCTTGGAGTTTTTCTAAAAAAACGCATTGCCAGAGGAAAATCGCTGCCCAAATTTTCTCCAGTTTTCGGACTCTGAAAATTTTTTCGATTTTTCCTTTTTTCGATTTTTTTTAATTTTCGAAATATTTTTTTCCAAAACGCTTGGAGTTTTTCTAAAAAACGCATTGCCAGAGGAAAATCGCTGCCCAAATTTTCTCCAGTTTTCGGACTCTGAAAATTTTTTCGATTTTTCCTTTTTTCGATTTTTTTAATTTTCGAAATATTTTTTTCCAAAACGCTTGGAGTTTTTCTTAAAAACGCAGTGCCAGAGGAAAATCGCTGCCCAAATTTTCTCCAGTTTTCGGACTCTGAAAATTTTTTTTTCGATTTTTCCTTTTTTCGATTTTTTTTGAATTTTCGAAATTTTTTTTCCAAAACGCTTGGAGTTTTTCTTAAAAACGCAGTGCCAGAGGAAAATCGCTGCCCAAATTTTCTCCAGTTTCGGACTCTGAAAATTTTTCCGATTTTTTCCTTTTTTCGATTTTTTTAAAATTTTCGAAATTTTTTTCCAAAACGCTTGGAGTTTTTCTTAAAAACGCAGTGCCAGAGGAAAATCGCTGCCCAAATTTTCTCCAGTTTTCGGACTCTGAAAATTTTTTCGATTTTTCCTTTTTTCGATTTTTTTAATTTTCGAAATATTTTTTTTCCAAAACGCTTGGAGTTTTTCTTAAAAACGCAGTGCCAGAGGAAAATCGCTGCCCAAATTTTCTCCAGTTTTCGGACTCTGAAAATTTTTTCGATTTTTCCTTTTTTCGATTTTTTTAATTTTCGAAATTTTTTTTTCCAAAACGCTTGGATTTTTCCTAAAAAGCACGTGGCCAGAGGCAAACCTCTGCCCAAATTTTCAAATAACCCAAACACTTACAAATACGCGTTTTTTCGCAGAAGCATTTTGTAAAAAAAAAAAAATATATATACGTCCCCAGTGGTCAATCCCTGGCAAAAATTTCTTTCCAATTACGGATAAAGAGTCGAGTTCTCGTTTTTCTCCCAACGTAAGGTCACCCTGACACGACCCTATACACTATGGAAGTCCCTCAAGTCACGCTGGGTATAATCCCCCACATTTCTACGTCAAAAAAGGAAGAACTACTACAGGCCCTGAGAAGTAGAAAGATTTCTCCCAGGAATAAATCCAAAAAATGCCTTATTCAATATGCTTCTTTCTACAACAAAAAGTACATCAGGAAGCACGTCACGTTCAAGGAAGAACGTCTGGAGAAGAAACAACACTCTGTCGCAAGGTGCGCTGTACTTCTCTGCCAAATTGGCACCCCGTTTTGTAAAAAACGAAAGATTCCCCAAAGAAAACTTTCGCCCAAGCCTTTCGTCCGGCATAAAACCGGAGCACAACGAAAGGAAATTTTTTTTTTAGAAACCTTTCTAGCTCTGGCACAGTGTTGTCAACTGTAGCCAAAGTCATGGAAGAAATTATAATTCTCCCTTGTGGTTTCGTTTCATTTTATTTTATTTTTGTTTGTATAAATATCTCGTCATCATCAGTCATTCGCCTCTAATTGCTGCCCCAGGTGACAAACCGTGGAAACATCGTTTTTTTTCTAAACATGCACACCTCTACCTGAAATTGATCACTTCGGAGAAAGGAATTCCCTGTGGCTTACTGCAAGTAGTCAGAGACTACGTGCCCAAGGTTTTGTGCATCGTCACAACTAGCAGCATCACATTTTCACATCATCATGTCATACCTCGTCACCCCTTTCTAAATGTTAGAAAAATCTTTTTTGTACATTAAATATCGGGTCCTCGCCAAAGTGCATCTAACCCTTATGTCATATGTAGTTAAATTAGGTAAGCAAACCTGTGTAAACCCACGGCGGTATCAGATGTTTGCTACCCGTTCAAAGTTTTTTTCTGTTTTTTAAGAAAATAGAATGGCGCTCAATAAATAACCCTAATTGCTCTAGCTCTCCCCAGAACTGAATGTGGAGTCTGGAAAGTATCGTTATAAAAGGGACAACTTTCAACGTGCCTCTTCATTAACGATAAATTTTTTTTTACAACATTTCAGCAACATTGAGTTATCCTTGGTCTCAACTACTCAAACTGAAATTTTGGGGTTGCCTTGTTGTGACTTATCACGTGCAAAGTACGAGGTCACAACAAGAAGCCAGGTCTCCAAGTGAACCATCCTGTGAACAACCCATCCCATTATTATAATTTTCATAACACCAAAGTGTGTTCATCGCAGTCTGTTTAAGTAAGTAAAACCTAGAAGGTCTTAAACACTCAAATCGGACCAATGTAAATAATTTTCCTTGTCAAAACGATAAGCGCATGTCTTGTATTGTTGCTACCATCGTACGTGTAAGTACAACAAAAGTTGTACCATCACGATACGATACTCTGTGCATAACACCAAAGTGTGTTCATAGCAGTCTGTTTAAGTAAGTAAAACCTAGAAGGTCTTAAACACTCAAATCGGACCAATGTAAATAATTTTCCTTGTCAAACAACGATAAGCGCATGTCTTGTATTGTTGCTACCATCGTACGTGTAAGTACAACAAAAGTTGTACCATCACGATACGATACTCTGTGCGTAACCAAAAGGGTTTATACCACAAAGGATCTCTTTTGCGGTAAGCTTAGATGAAATTCACATTCCATCAGCACGCCAGAAATTTTTTTTTGTCCCTTAATTGTTGAAGTATAAAATCTTGGCCAGATCTTCAAATATGTTTTGCCTTTGTGCAAGTCTTTAACGTACGCTAATATGGATTTATTATGCTACGGTATTGTTGTACTAAGTACATCAGTATGTCTCGCCGTCTGTATTGAATAGGTACCTTTATATGAACGTTAACCTTTTGTTGCCATCATAGGTGGGAACCTTATAAAATCTGCCATCATAGGTGGGAACCTTATAAAATCTGCCGTCATAGATGGGAATCTCAGAATATCTACTAAATGCGATACGGGGAGCCCGTTATAATTACTCTGTGGGTTTTTGTCAGAAATGTCATAAATACCTAGTCTTTTGCACCTCCCTTCAATACTGGGCAACCCAGTTGTAATTCGTTCATTGTTATCCGTGAAGACGTTATAAAACTTACTTGCAAATCTTTTGATTTTGCAATCTTGTACGCTATACGTGAAGACGTTACAATACTCACCATGTCCAACATTACCAAATATTATTGTAATGTGCCAGGATAACTGCTGTAGACCTTGTTTCACCTCCACCCAGAGGTCGAATTTCGGAAATAGCCGAGTCCCCAGCAGTTTTCTTCGTTCAAATGTTCCCAACTATCACCCCTCCCCCTTCCTCGAAATTATCCGTGAGTGGGGATATATGCGTTACGCACTTGGCGTTTCGTTTGTCAAATGGGACAATCTTCATACGCGGATCCTTTCAACTTCCTACTCCTTTCCCAGTTGTCATTATTGTAATGTGCCAGGATGACTGCTGTAGACCTTGTTTCACCTCCACCCAGAGGTCGAATTTCGGAAATAGCCGAGTCCCCAGCAGTTTTCTTCGTTCAAATGTTCCCAATTATCACCCCCCCTTCCTCGAAATTATCCGTGAATGGGGATATATGCGTTACGCACTTGGCGTTTCGTTTGTCAAATGGGACAATCTTCATACGCGGATCCTTTCAACTTCCTACTCCTTTCCCACTTTGTTATAACTAATCTTGTACGCAATGTTTTGTTTTTCGAAAGTAGAAAAAATGCTACCGTATAGACGTGAGCATAGGTCATGGAAGACCAACTTCTTTCGAATGGGGAATTTTGTTATACGTACAATCCCTCAACCACGTATTCTTGGAAATGTATTTGGTAAAAAAAAAAAAAACCAAAAGGGGTTACACAGAACCTGTCCTTGAATACGTACCTTTGTAACATGTATTAGGAATTAGCCACATTTAGTTAGCTCTCTCTCCGTCTCTCTCTCTACACGCCAAACAAACCCAACTTTTTCTCAACATGCACACTTGTTTCTCTCCAAACTTTTTTCATCATTGGTCTACTAGGCAGGTAAACTTCAAGAATTTTGTTCTAATAATAATTTTTGCCGGATTTTAAAAAAAAAAAACCAGCAGCTCTGCACCCTATCTACATCTGCGCCTCTTCATGCTGCCCTCGCTACCGTCACGGAGGTCCCTTGCCTTCAACCCCTGCGTACCAAAAGCACCCGACCGCATCTAACATAACCTAGTGTGAGTCGTGCGTGTAGTTGCGAATTGTATCACCACAAAGAACCGACACTCAAAACAAACCCGAGCACGCCAGCTCTAGGTTGGTTCCTGTTCCTGTTGCCCTTGTGCAAATGCTCTGCTGCCATTATGCAAATATTCCTGCTGCATAATACAAATGTTCCTGTTGCCCTTGTGCAAATGCTCTGCTGCCATTATGCAAATATTCCTGCTGCATAATACAAATGTTCCTGTTGCCCTTGTGCAAATGCTCTGCTGCCATTATGCAAATACTCCTGCTGCATAATACAAATGTTCCTGTTGCCATTATGCAAATGTTCCTGCTGCATAATGCAAATGCTCTGCTGCCATTATGCAAATATTCCTGCTGCATAATACAAATGTTCCTGTTGCCCTTGTGCAAATGCTCTGCTGCCATTATGCAATATTCCTGCTGCATAATACAAATGTTCCTGTTGCCCTTGTGCAAATGTTTCTGCTGCCATTATGCAAAGGTTCCTGCTGCATAATGCAAATGCCCTACTGCCATTGTGCGGATGCTCCTGTGCCCTTGCGCAAATAACAATACCAACGATTGTTCACAAAACAATCCCACTACATACAAAAACCAGTGTACCAACCACCAATTACGATTCCACTCTCCAGTACTTCAATGGTTTCGTACTGGCTCACCCACAGGATCCGGAAGCAGTTACCCTTTCGACCTCTGTGACAGGTAGAACTCTCCACACCACCTAGAAGCCTCATCATGTGTTCTCTTCCTCGTATTTTCTTAAAGGCCCTAGTGTCCCTTGAGTGTAATCTCAAATGGGCCAGGTTACTGTGACAAAGTAACCTTGTAACTTCAGTGAAACGTTCAACCACCCCAGACATCCTACGCAAACCACGTTCGCAAACATTAGCTCACAGACCAATGATACAATTTTAGAGTTTTTTTTTTCTATCACTGCATAACCCTTGTACCTTTTTTCAACAGATCCTTGTTCTTTGCAACTGTATTTATGTATGCCACTGCCTTTATATACATTTATTGACAATTCCTTGTTACACCATGTATCTTCTCTTTTGTGTTCTGTTCATAACTATTCTCCAGCTAGGAATCTCTCTCTCTCTCTCTCCTCGTTTCTCTTAAATGTTTTTGGCACAAGTGCTGAAAAGGTAAGAGGATTTATTAGTCCTACAGCTCCATTACCACGTCGCTTTTATTGCGGCGAGGGGGGAAGTGTTACGTTACAAAATAGACCGCCAATATAGAGGCGCGCGCACTACCCCCTCCCGCGAGCAACAAACCGAGCGGCCGCTAGACGCGCCGCTCACGGCAAGCCCGCGAGTCTTCAGCAAGCGAGCTTACAGGGCCCACGTTCCGCACGAACATGGGCGACACCAGTTCAGTTTCGCCGTGTGCGCTTCCGGTCCCCGATGGACGGTGCGTAGATTGAGAGAATCAAGCGCGTGAAGCCGCTGTTGGCCCATAAACCAAACGTGAGTCAATTACCATGTTACCCTTTGTGTGCAATTAAATGTTTCCCTAACCACGCGTGATAGAGAAGAGAGACGGACATTCAAACTAACTTTCAGCTAGGATCGTTCCTTATGTATTATTGTGTCTCCTAGAATTGAATAAACTGTTTATGTGATAACCTACCGTGTTTTGCTTGACGAGGGAGGCCCTGGGGAGAATGGAGAAGCGTGAAGTTCCGAACCACAAGCACTAGCCTTGAGGTTACGAGGAATCCTGCTTGCACCGAATCCTGAGCTAGTTTTTATTTGGGGCAGATACAGCAGCTAATTGTATTAAATATGTGGGAGCTTTCTCCAACCCTGCCGATAGCATCAGCACGCCCGTTGACGCTAACAAGGCTTATTAGATTTGTCAAAGAATCTATACATAAAAATGCAAAAATCTGTCGTATTAAATACAAGTAGGAATACGAAAGATTTTTTAAATATTTATATTGAGGGATAAGTAGGATTTATAGGTCTAGTTAGGAGTTCTACCGAGCCGAACCCTCTGACATGAAAATATCTGGAGTCGGTGAATTATTTTCCTATTTGGTCTCTGGTAGGTTGACATGTTGTTCTTGTATTGTTTTGTATTTATTATACTTTTATAATACAATTGCATAGCGTGAATTGACTAGATGATCATTTGTGGAAAAGTGTGTGGAAGGGTTTAGTTTTTCCTGTGGGGAAGACTTAACCCGGACATAGAGTCGAAAATTAAAAAAAATATAAATAATAATACTCAACTACGAGACGTTTAGTATTAACATTTTGGCGAGATGTTGACTAATATAAGCGTTACAAAAACAATTATTCTGCGTAATATAATCTACAAATCATTGTGTTTGGTGTTGTTTTTGAAACCTCTACGTATTGGGAAAGCTATGTTTAAAAACATTTGACTGAAAATGCGTATTAAATTCCGGATTTTTTTATTATTTATTTTTTATTATTTAAGATACAAATACATTTTATTGGGATATGTCACCTCACTACGCTGAGCCTGTGCCGAGTTGGCAGGTGGTGGAATCTATATCAATATAAAAATACTTTTAGTTAGATAATTTCAAGTGCTTCAAAGTTATCTAATTTTATGTTTATATTGGTACTGTGAAAAATTTCAGCCCCTGTGTCTTTATTAAAAGAATGATCTTTGCTGTGAAATGATTGGCAACCTCAGAAAAATTATTGTTATCTAAGCATCTTTAATGCAAAACTTAAAAATTCTTTCGTTGATATGTTTTCATGTACCGAGTAGATCAGTTCGTCACAAATTACCTTATAATACAGGATCTAATGCTGAATTACATTCCATTATAAATCGCCCGCATATGCTTGTTAATAAATATGTTGTTGATGATGTGATAAATATTGAAAAATTATCAACATACAAATAATTAAAGCTGTTTGTCAGCGCTTCTCAGTTGAATTATAATCAAATATACTATGAATGTTTATAGTCTTCATCAATGTTTAAACTTCTTTTCTAAGTTTATTATTGTTTTGGATTTGGATTTCTAAATTTATTTTTGTTACGTACTTTACTTAGTTATTTTTTTAGTTAAAAATACCTTGTAGGTATACATGTGTATGAGGTTTTGTTTTTCTACTTTATGCTGTCACTTCAATATGCACTTTTTAATTTTTTGGCTAATGAATATTTTTTCTTAACTAGGTATGCATATTCTGTATCCATTTCTAATTATTGTAATTCCCATGTAAAAGCCGTTAATCGGCGTTGATTCATAATAAATAAATAAACAAATATTTATTTCTTCTTGTATTATCTATGTAGAACGATGGATAATCATCACAACATTATTGATAAATACACGAGAGAGTGATTATTTGTTTATGGTTAGAACTTAATCAGTGCCTAGGTAAAATTAATTCTAAACTTTTGCTCGTTAAAATTTGGCTGCCATTTCTACAGGAAGTAGAGTTCCTAAGCTTGGAAATTTATTCCAGAGAGAAGTTTATCAACATGTTTGTGTTTGTAATGTAATAAAGTCGGCTTTTGCAACAGTTTCTACGAGAAAATCGGTGTAGAGAATTGTGAACACGTCATTAGAACAAGAAAATATGTTTTCTGTTTCTAAAAAGGCTGGGAAAACATGAGAGAAGAAGGTTTTCACTAAAAAAATTATGAACACCCACTGTAAATAAAGAAAAAATATTATTATTTGTTAACAAATATGTACAAATATAATTTTGTACTTTGAGAAAAATATAAGAAAAAACCCTGCCAAAAAAGGTAAACAAAGAATTTTCGAAAGGATAAACAAATATTATGTTGAAAATTTACCTAATTTATATTAAACTCTCCATCGAAATAAAATGGCTTTGTTATAATTGGGGTTGTTTCAATTTGGGAGGCGGGTATGGGTACCGCTGCCCTGGGAACTATTTATAAGATAACTAACATCCCTGCCGTATATCACCCCAAGTAGATTTCCAAGTTTGAAGATTTAGCAGGGTTGCCCGGGTTTGTCTAGGTCTTGGCTGCGAATGCGTTTGCTCACCTACTGCATGGCGGGTCGGATCGAGAAAGACTGAGTTGAGAGAGGCCTAACCTAGACCTTTTTAGTCGGACTCATTGCCTTTTGCCGCAGTGGAGGGGATGGATTCAAACGAGCATCACCCTTCTCCGCAATGACCCCCAGATTCCTACCAATCCCTCTTACCTTTTTTTTCCCAGAACTTCCTCTCCTTCCATTCCCTAAATAGTCTCAAAATTCTTACTTTAGGGTTAAAACGAGACACCCCGTGAACCAACGAAGCCAAATTATCAATCGTACATTGTTTCGACGTGAAGCATTTGCACAAAGCACTTCCGCTTTTATTATCGGAGACCTACAGTGCTGTAGTTTCCCCGCAGCTGAACAAACTACCATTTTTTTTAATCCGTTCATATTCTTTGTTGACGCAGCTTGCTGTGAGGTTTGCTAGCATTTGAATGAGCAGCTGTATTGGACCGTTCGAAGAAATGCCCTAATAAAAATATTCTGTTGATGCTTAAGATTTTCCAGATATATTGGCCGTCATTTACTGACACTTTTTTGTTCATCGTAATTAACGTCGAGGGTAAACAAAGAAACTGAATTATTGATATCCATCATATACGCATTATGATCTTAATAAAAACTTCTTTCCGACCGGTACCTGAAATATCTACACGGCATGAGTGTTTTCATCAGAGATTATACTTTTATTATAATGAATTTATGTATTGTTTGAAACATTTACAGAGTGTTAACAATTATTACAATAATAGAATTGCCGTTGGTATATCACTCGATCTTAGTTCGACAACTCGGCTGTGAAATGAATTGCCAGATTTCATCGCTCCCACAACATAAGTATCTTCAAGTCCCTTTCTTTATCTCCTCAAAAAAACCCTCTACACAGCATCTCAAAAAATGGAATTTTACTAGTAGCATCTCCACCTAGTAATAACTAAACTTTGATTTATGGACGTTGTGAACATTTTTAATTGAAGTATTAATATCCATGCACATCGTGACTTATCATTAATGTGAATATCATTAATGTGGCATTGTTAACAAGCTGTAAATGTTTCAAACAATGAACCATTAAGAAAATAAAGGTACAAGTCTGATACAATCTCTAATAATATATCTCCTAATTAATAAAGCTTTCATATTTTGTACCAAATGGAATTTTTTTTTGTTATTTAATTAAAAAATTTTTTTGCATACATTTTTTATGTGCCGTTAACGATATCAGTTTGTCAACGGGTTCTTTTAACATTTATATATTTTTAAATCGAGACAGGTACACAAAATATACACATTATAACATTGTATATACATACATAAACAAATCAAATATTTATTTATGTATTACAGGTTTTGTAAAAAGGTGGTTTTGCCTTAAAAATTATTTTTTTGGGAAACTTTCTTTCTTTTTTTATTTTATAACCACGTCTCTACAATTTTTGTGCTAAGTTTCTCATTTTCCCCAAATGCCAAGTTTTTTTTAAGTTTATTAAAAATCTCTAGTACACAGTACCCAGAATTCGGCTTCCATAATTAGGTGATATTCAGACCTTTATTTCTCTTAAGTCGTGTGCTGTGGCAGTGCACCAGAGGTCTTTTGTACTTACTTTCTCGCCAGTTATCCATAATAGTAAGGAACCAGATGAGTCCTTAAATAGGGAGTAGACCCTCAGAACAACATAGATAATAGATGTACATTTATTTTGAAAGGCTGGTATGGGTACCGCTCCCCCCAGAATGATTTATTGGATTATCAATACCACTGTCACCCTAGTGGTAGGCTACGCTTGGTGACTTAGTGGGGCTGTCCGGTTCGTGGGCTGAAGTTTGTCTGGGTCTTGGCGGCGGATGCATCTGACCACTTACTGCGTGGCGGGCCGGATCGGGAGAGACTGGCTGAGGGAGATCATTTCGCCTCTCCAGCAGAAATCTCTCAATCCATAGCTTGCACCGCAGTGAGAGAGATGGATTCATAACGTCCGTCACTCCTTTTACCCACCCCTTCCTTCCACCCCTTTTTCCTTTTTCCATGGCAAAAATTTCTCTCCTTCCCTTCACACAACATCCCCAAAGATGACATAGGCCAAGGGGGATTATTTCCCCAGGGTCTCCTGTATGGAGTTAATGTAAAAAAAAATGGTGTGAACTTTTTTTTCACGATAGTGGTTCTCTAATTCTATAAAAATATATTATATACGTATGTAATGCTTGTTTTACTCCATATTCGAATTCCATATCAAAGGATAGATTCTATCAAAACAAAATCTAGCGCATTTTACATGCGGTTGAAGTGAAACTTTCACCCACTTATTCTAAACCAATAGGAGCCTTGAAAAGTGAGGTCATAATCAAACCGGCCAACGAGCGCAATTTGACGCTCCGTAGGTACTGCATGTCACTACCGTTTCATTCGAATTTCAAATCATAACGGGGCTATAGAAGATTCACTTCAAAAATATTTATTCATATAGACGAAATGTAGAAATTTCTTTAAATCGTAATATTTATGCAGTGTTATTTGTTTGTTTCAGAATCTAAAGAATCAAATCATGACCACAAACCTGTGGGTGGAGCAATCTTGGTACGATTACAAACTCCGCTGGGAGCCCAAGGAGTACGGAGGAGTTCACATGCTGCACGTCCCTTCAGACCACATCTGGAGACCAGACATTGTGCTCTACAACAAGTAAGATCTCCCCCCTCCTTCCCCGTACCTTCAGTATTAGTATTCCAACTACCTATTCAATGGCGTTGAACCGAAGACCATAATATTTTTCTTTACTGTGTGTTTTTTTTTTAATAACTTATTTGTTGTATTTTAACTTTGTGTCCCTAATTATTGTTATTGATTATCGCTGTTGGGTATTTTTCTTCGTGTTTTGATGTGCTACGTTATTACTTGATTTGATTTTATTATGCATTGATGTTTTCGGGGTGTTTGATTCCAGAGTAATGAAAAGTTGTGCTCACTGTTGTTCAGTAAACTTGATCGTTTTTCTTGTTTTACCATGGTAAAAAAGTGCTATTTACAAACACAAATAATTAAGTTAGGTAGAAAATATATTGTTCCATTGTAGTTGGTTGCTTTCCACCAAAGAATCGTTACGGGCAACTTAGGTGATTGATTGTTGAAATTGAAATGTTGGAGCGCCATCCTGACTATATCAGCAGAAACAAAAAAAGAAACAATTATAACTGCTTACCTCGGGTAATTTCCCAATGTACAGGCAATTTGGGAATGAAGGTGTTACAAATTCATGATTCAAAAGTAAAGTTTTCAATCAGCAATAAAAAGTTATATTGTAAAATAATAACATATTACACATAGAAAACCCTATTCCCTAATTTCATCGCTTTACCAAGGGGGCTTTTGTTATCACTGGTAGAAAACAGGATTGGTCCAACGATCTTGAATAAAGTGTCTTAATCCATAATCCGGACGATTACACACTTAGTGATCCAACTTTCCATAATATAATGTTGTAAAGGACCTTGGAGGAGACCTGCAACTCTTCTCCAAGTAATGGTGCACTCACACCAGGTACAATTAGCTTACAATTCCATCCAGAATTCAGGTGGGGTTGAAAATAATTCAAAATACGACCTTTGTATTGTGTTGGGGAGATTGACATCACAATCTGCCAGAAAATTGCCTCGCTGGGCATTCCGATTACTTCGAATTAGTATCCTTCACTCGTTTTACAAAAGATTACATCTCATACAAGAAGACACACACCGAGAGCTCCAATCGGTCTGTGTTTTAGGCAAGGAATGATGTTTTCTCTTCCTGTCACTGACATCTCCATAGACAAAACTGGTGATACCAGTGCGTAAAAACACAAAGACAATTTACTGCCTGTGAATGTAGGTATCCCTTCATTGTTGCATAATTTAAACGTAACAGAATCTTCCATAATATTAGGAATGTAAAGACAACAATCGACTCGATAGCGAACTGCAGTGTTCGAATAATACGTCAATAATATCGAAAACTTAATGTACCGCAACGTCTATCCATCAATTATTAAAATAATATTTTCGTAGCGTCTGAGATGTTTTTGATCTCCGAGGATTTTTGTCTTGATGAATATGAAAAGTTATTGTTTTCTTTTAACTTAAAAAAACAAATATTCCCAGAATATATATGGCCTGATGAGGTTTGAATTCTCTCTACTCCCACAATAAAAACAGATAATATTACTCGTACAGGTAATGACGCAGAAATTAGGTTGCCAAAAATCGAATCCGTAACGCCCGAGTTCAAACACAACGATTTGGGATAATCGACTACCAACCCGCAATCGGCAGGATGTTACAAGAATATTGTTTGCACTCGCAGCCAATACTCAGGAGTTAAAAAATATTCCTGTGTTTTTTCCTCAGTTCTTTGTTTAATAAACTATTTAGGTAATATTTTTTTGCAATCTGATCAGTAATTGGCGACAATATTGTTTTACACTCCGTTCAATCAGATCCGTTTTTCAATCAAATCACATGAATGATCTGAACACTTTAACGTTTGTTTAAAAATATTTTACTCGTGATAATAGGTCCTGTCGCGAAATATTTTCTTTCTTGGAAATGAAATTCAAAATGAATCATTGGAATAATTATGGAGATTTCACGGAAATTATACATCTGGTTAAATAAATAAGCAGTCGTCTTTTAATGAAAGTCTATAAAACGAAGAGGTTTTTAAGTCTCATCGTTACTACATTTTTCAAATTACCAACGAACAGTGAAGACTAAATTTGTTCAACAGGAAAATGAATAAGTTTGTTTTTATTTTCACCGTTAGCGTCTTACAGGTAATTTAATCTTTTACTTAATATATTAAACAATTTTCTTACAAAAAGTGTATTAGAACTACGGTCATTATTTAGCAATAATTTAGTTGCATATTGACAGAAATAAATTTTAATTTGAAATATACTATTCTAATTATAAACAGTTGGTAGAATCGCGTTCAAATAATAATTATTAATATAAAATATTAAATAACCTTCATTCGATTGAATGCAGGCGTTTGCGGCAGGTCAAATTAGTGACATCCCGATAAATGAAATCGCCAAAAACGAAATCCCGATCAACAATGGAGTATTTATCTCGACTCCGATGACTCGTTTGACGAACGAAGCCCCCGCCCAGGCCGCTGCCAGCGCTGGCCCCGCCATCGGTGACCTCAAAGACCTCATCACATCACTAAAAGAAGTTCTAGTCGACCTCCCGCAAAACGTCTCTCAGCACGCCACCGACGCCGTTCAGCAAGCTAATGTAGTCGTCGGTAACTTGCCCAAAGATGGCCTTCTGGGGACGTCGGTCACGGCGACAGCTGGCATCTTGAAATACGTTGACGAATCCATCGCGCTTCAACTGAAAGCTGGATCTGAAGCCGTCAGGGATGACGTAGTCCATCTGATCAAAAACGCTACCCACTTGATTCACTTTGCGGATCGCAAAATAAATACTGAAGCGAAGGCCGTGAGTTCATGCTATCATTCTTACTATTTTTGTTTTCAATCACTCATATTTATATACATTTTAAAATAACTTCTAATATGCTTAGATCAAACGTATGTTATTTTAACGAATTTCACTGATATTTTGTAAATTAAATAATGCATTTGGAAATCAAAGCATGTTTTATTTCTGTCCTAAGACGGTGACGCATATTGACGAGGCATTAAAAACAGCACCTGATTCGGTAGTCCGGTGCTTGAACAAAATCGAAAGTGACATAAGAAGGAGAGCCGATGAAGCTAGCGACATCATCATAAGCTGTGTATACGAGAAGATATCAGCATCCAAGGACTTGCTGGAGAGTATTTTCAGCCTCGTGGAGAAGTCCAGGGCACCTTTAGACTCATCAATCGCTGAGCTGAAGGTTTGCGCCGGAACTACATCCACACAATCCACTTTCCCGGAAAATATGAACACTGCAACCTGTCTTGTTACCGTAAGATATTTTTGAATACTTTTTTCTGAATACTCATTAACTTGCGAAATTTCTTGCACCCTGGGATTTATTCTGTTGCTAACAGAGAAACAAGAAGAATAAAACTTCCGATGTAAATATTCATCCTAAACACGCGCCGACTTGTTTTGCCTTCCTGTTTTCTAAGTGAGAATCATTTATGAGCGAACTTCAGCGAATACTCCAGTTTGCAAGGAGGTACTTATTCCGGTTCCTAAACACTTTAAATTTTTTAATAGTGATACTTAACCAAGATATAATATTACTTATTCAAGATTCATCAAACATAACGTTAAATTTACATAAAGTTAGATTCCAAAAACTGAGAGCACAATGAGGCAAAAAGTGCCAAGATCCAAGTCCTCTCTGCCTACCCCTGGGGGTAAATGGCGTGATAGTTAGTTAATTTGTTAAAAAAGAGGAACGGTTGTGCTACCTTTTTCAAACAAAATTCAAATTTGGATTTGATGCCAAAATTATGACACACTGAATCCTAGATCCTACCCACCCCTCTTACCTTTTCCGCATCCCCAAAGATGACAACAACCCTGAGGAAATTATTTTTCTCAGGGCTTGCTTTGTGGAGCAAATGTAAACAAAATAATTTTTCTTTTTAATTTATTTGTGTTTTACATTATGAAATATATATAGGCCGTCAAAGATTTAATGAATTATAAAAAAAAATCTTCCACAACCTACTACGCCAATATAATAAAACATTTTAATATAAAACTAAATATCACTAAAAAAGCATTTTTTCGAAGATTTTTTTTCTTTACAACAAATGGTGCGGCAACGAAAATAAGTCATTTGTAAACTTAATTTAACTCCATCAAAAAGCTTTTTTTAATCTTTATTTCTAAACTTCTTTTTACAGTAAGGAAAGGGAAACGTTATTATTTTGAAGACTTTCATAAACTCACAAATAATTACCCACGTTGCCTACTCACTAAAATAGTTTTCTCTAATGGCCTATATTTTATAATTTAAAACACAAATAAATAAATTATCGAAGAAAGCAAACACTTTGTGGCTTGACATTTTACAGAATGAAACAAGTTCTTTGTTTAAAACCACTTTATTAGTATCAATAAAGTGGTTTTAAACAAAGAACTTGTTTCTCAAATAAATAAAGTACCACGAACCGGTACAAGATTTTTGCTATACTTTTAGATTGAGAAAATTATTATTCGGTTTGGTTAATATTTTGACTCCAAATCTAAATCCAAATACGCTACGAATGAAATAAACCCACGCTACCGATGATAAACCAAATGGTTTGTTTAGCATAGTTAACAAAATAAAA
This sequence comes from Glyphotaelius pellucidus, assembly GCA_936435175.1. Classification (NCBI taxonomy): domain Eukaryota; kingdom Metazoa; phylum Arthropoda; class Insecta; order Trichoptera; family Limnephilidae; genus Glyphotaelius; species Glyphotaelius pellucidus. The sequence goes on from OW386545.1 coordinate 17,742,261, forward strand.
ATTCAATACGTATTTTTAAAATGCGCCTTCCTCGACCGAGTTACTTATTTTAACATTTATCTATCATGGTTTTCAGATTGCCGCTAACATGTTGGTTCATGAATCACTTTTGGGTTTCGAAATTTACGTGAAAATGGCCTCGACCTTCCGCAGCCTCGAAGCGCTGGACTCCGCGCTTCCCGCCTGTGCGCCCGAACCCCTCCTGGACGGCGTAGTCCGGGCTGCTCACATACACCAGGCTATAGCTGCCTGCCAATAATCACCAAAACAATATGACATTATTATAACTGGTCACATTTACAACTGGTCACACTTAACCCATAGTACGCCAAGAAATCCACAGTGGATTTCTGACGTTTGTACCCGTAGTGTGCCTACGAATCTACCGTGGATTCGCTAGTTCACCGCACTCGCCCCTGTTTTATTGTATTTTGTAACATTATTGCTAAATTGCTTAATTAATTTTTTATTAAAAGTAACAAATCAGGTCAAATTTATCTTAGAATTTTTATACTTGCGAAAGTAAAAATTGTTTTTGATTTTGAAAGCCATAGTACAGTACCTACTGTATGTATTTGTAGGAAAAAGTCATATAATTAAATTTAATTTTGAACATCGCTTATTTAGCTTTACGGAAAATATAATAAAACCCGAGAATATTTTCGAAGCTCTCCATTATATAGGGTGTCAAGGGACGTACTTGACCTACTTTAACCGTGATTTCTGACATTATTTAAAAACAGTAAAAAGTAAGTCAAAATGTATACATGAAATTTTGGCCTCCGGTGACTTTTTCGATGATTTTTATTTAAATTAAAAAAAAAATTCTTCGGCATGTCGTCACTGCTCACCCAGCCGAGTGACCGCCCAACCTCTTACCCTGGGCCCAACTGTCCAACACCTACTTTTTTATGTTTTGTAGAAAAAAATAACATCAAAATGTCACCGGAGACCAAAATTTAAAATATATTTTTTAATCCAAATAATGTCAGGAATCACTGGTTTAAGTATCAAGCACGTCCCTTAACTGCCTGTATTTACATTTTTTATAACATTAGCGAGAAAAACATTTCCCTTAATATAAATAACATTCCTGGGAGAAATATATAAGACGGATATATACATAAAAAAAATATATTAAAATAAATATCTGATAAAACATCATTTTGCAAAAAGTTGTATGTTATTAAGAAATTAGTGTCAACTGGCACACTAAGGAATTTTAGGTGGTGACAGAATGGCATAATATAAAATAATTACAAACAATAATTCATATACTTTATAATGTTTATTTGTAGATCATAATCTAATTAAAATGCATAGAATTGTGGCAAGTTTTCGTTTTATTCAATTGCTTAAATTAATAATAATAATAAAAGTTTATTCCAGAATGTGTGCAGGGGTAGTGCAATGCAATTCATTCCATATTTCGAAATAACAAAAGAAATTAGACAAATAAAAAAATAAGGTAAAATGTAAATAACCATACATGTCTGATCACGTCTAAAAGGGATCGAAATGATAATCTAGTCTCCTTCAACGGAAGCATTCTCCCGAACAGGCCTTCCATTGATATGCTTGGTGTAACTCTAAGTGACCAGCTCAGGTACGGGGGCTCCATCGAGGCCAGAGTTAAGTTAGCCTCTCAGAAACTGGGCATACTGTACAGGGCACGCAGATACTTTAATAGTACACAACTGCTAGCCCTGTACAAATCGCAAGTGCGCCCCACGGTTGAATTTGGCAGCCACCTCTGGTCTGGAGCCCCAAAATACCTGAAAAAAACCCTTGACTCTGTGCAGAAACGGGCGGTCCGTTTGATAGATTCTCTTAATTTAACTAACGGATTGCAATCTTTAGAGCACAGGCGCCAGGTGGGAATGCTGTCCTTGTTCTACCGGTATTACAATGGAAGATGCTCCGAGGAACTAGCGTCATTGATCCCCTCGGCACCGGTGCATAGTCGGGAAACACGCCAAACGCGCGCTCAACATTTGTACACGGTTGACATTAGTCACATGAGAACGGGTCGTTTCTACGACTCGTTCTTGAGTTCAACAGCTCGGCTGTGGAACGATTTGCCGGCCTCTGTGTTTCCTCCCTCCTACAATATGGGTCTCTTCAAGACCCATGTTCACTCCTTCCTCTCCTCAAAAACACCCTCCACACAGCATCCTCAAAGATGACATAGGCCCTGAGGGAAATTATTTTTTCCTCAGGGCCTCCTGTGTGGAGTTAATGTAAAAAAAAAAAATAAATAAATAAATAAAAAGACGAATAAGCATGAAAAATAAGAGAAATGAAACTGAACAAATATTAAAAACTAAAATGAATGCAAGAAAGACCACAAATATTTTTGTTGCCGTTATTTTTATCATCAATACGATTAATGAAAACGACTACGAATGAAAATAGGTTTTGTTTACTAAAATACTGTCCAGAATTCCCCACGTAACGCAAGAATCAGGTAACCTTCAGTTTTCCGGTAATATCAACGAATAAGTACTTATATCTATTCAGAATACCCTTATTACTTCAGTTTATTATTTATCCAGAAACTAAAAATATGTTTACATGAATAACGCTTAAAATTCCCCACAAAGGTGTTTACAACTATAGCCGAGACTGAATTGGGTGCTAATATTTGGGCACATGTGGCTATCAATGGAAATAAAATTCTAATTGGAGCTGATTATTATTATTCGATGTAATCAAAAGCAAAACATGGAGGTAAAACACAAATATTGATATTACTGTGTACTTCAAATATTGGAACTTAGACCTATAAAAACACAACTTCGCGAAGAAGTGGATCATTGTATAACAATTTCCTCTTGGAATCGTTTGTAAAAATGAAGTTTATTTACATCACGCTGTGTTTTTTGGTTTTCCGAGTAAGTAAAATCGCAAATATTCCTGAAATAAAAACTTTATGAATTTATATATTTCTAAATGTTATTTATAAATTATCACCAACTATCTAGCGGATATTTATGTAAAACGTTATTACATATTTTATTACATTTTAAGGGCAACCAATGCGCTCCTGGAATAATTGAATATCCAGAAAATAACGGAGATGTCATTCCTGATGAAAATACAAGTTCAAATGACCAAGGTGTTTTAAATGCGGATGACCAGAACGATCATGATATGGGTTCAGCAGGTGGAATATTCGTGCGTCAATCATCAAGAAAAAAAAACCCGATACCAGTAGTGGCTCCTGACCAAGGCGATTGGACTGTAATAAAAAAAGACTCACACATACCAGAAATTAAAACCGATATTATTGTTCCTGAACCAGGCACAGGTGGTGGAATATTTATTCTAGAATCTTCTAGAATGAAAGAATTCAATCTAAAAATTAAACCTGCAGCGAGTGACCCAGATAATCAAAATAAAGAAAATGATCAAGAAGAAGATGTCCCTGAAATGGGTACAGGAGAAGGGGTATTCATAAAAGAGACAAAAAAAGAAGAAGAAGCAGTTCCATCAATACCAGACATAAAAAATGTTGGTGAAGTTGGTACAGGCGAAGGGACATTTATCCTAGATTTACCAATACCAGAGCAAGAAGACGAAATTTCTACAGCTGGAGGCGTGTTTATAAAGGATTCTAAAAGTATCGTCGGTGATCAAAATTTGATTAAGCAATCATTTCCTGATTTACCTGTAGGTGTAGTACCTCCCAAGGTTCCTAACGGCTCCAACGATGATTCAAATTTCAATATTTTACGATTGAATCCTGCAGATATTGCCCAGGCAATAACAAGCACAGTGTTGAGGATTTTGGCTGAAATAAATAATAATGTCAACAATAATCCGGTTGATATAACAGGTTGGCCGGATGAATTAGTGGGTAGAGCAAATGTTATGATTGACACAAAAGCCAAGATTGCCAAGAGAATGGTTAAAGAAGCTGGAAACTTTGCAACGGGAACAATACATAATTTGGATAGCATTACAGCTGAGCTGATGTGATGGCGGTTTTGAATACAAGCTAGACAAATTTTGGCTCACAGAATCGTATTAGCAGGCTGTTTATGATTTCAAATAGAATTAATCAGTATTTTTAGATTAAATGTAAATTTAGGCGGAACAGGTGTTTAATCGAGCGTGTTATGTTTCTCGTGTATTATTATTATTAATAAAATGTGTGATATATTATTATAAAAAGCGAAACATATTATTTTATACATCGAGAAGAGATTCCAATTTTTATGTTTATTTTTATATTTAAGAGAAGTTTCTTCCATTTGATTGGTTGGTTCAAAACTGTCAAATGTCCTAAAGCTTTGCCAACAGAAATGCGTCAAACAATTTTGAACTTTTGAAATTTTCCGAAACTTACCCGCTGACAAGAACTTTCTACAGTTCGAATCAACCAAGTCATTTATCAAAATTATTTGGGATTTTGCCAGGAGCACTCAGATTAGAGAAAAGTTATGTTAAGGGTAGAAAAACCTGATATTTCAAGATACAAATTTCTCAAAATTATTTTTGTTATAAAGGAACACCAAAAATTTATGGATATTTCAATTAATAAAAATCACAATGAGAGTATGCAAAGATAGTAGACTACACAGTATATCCTCAAAGTTTACACATATTACATTTTATGGCGTTTCCACTACCCATGGTTAAATGGAAAGTGCTGTGGGACTAAGCAAATGGAAAGAAGAAAATAAATAAAAGACTACCGGCCGCTCCGGGAACATATTGGATTACCAACACCTCTTCTATACGTCGACCCAAGTGGTTTGCTACGTTTGGTGACTTAGCAGGGTTCATGGAGTGAGGTTTGTCCGGATTTTGGCGGTGGATCTTTTGACCTCTTCAAGACCTCTCGGAAAGTCTCGAACGCCTTGCACCGCAAGAGGGGTATAGATTCATTCGTCCGTCACTCCTGAACACTCTGACCCCCAAATACCTACCCATCGCTCATACCTTTTCCTTTCAAGAACTTCTTCTCTTTCCTTTACCTAAAAAGAACCTCCATATCGAATCTGAAGATGACATAGACTCTGAGGGATTTTTTCCTCAGGCCTCTTGTGTGCAGCTAATGTACAAAACTTCAATATTGCAATATGAGCTGGCTTTAGTACATTTTTTAATTAGAGTTGTTTTATTTGGTGAAACTATTACATCACTAAAAAAAATATTTTTTCTTTCTTAAAAAACATTTTTAATAAGTTTATATCAGGCATTCTTACTTATCTCCTGCGCTATTAACAAATATACTGTACAAACTTTGTCAATATATATCAAAAGCTTTGATTATATGAAATAGCATCGAACTATAACACTAATAGGCGGTATTACAAACTTCAAGTAGATTATGTTCTGATTCGGACAGCGGATACGCAAACAACATTAATTTATTGAAATCAGTAAAAGCAATTATAAACATAGTCGTGTTATGATTTCAGTAGAAGCCACCACGTGCAAAATAATCTCAAACTAGAGATAAACGTTTGAGGCTGACGATAAGTTAACCCTTTTACTAAGCGAATGAGGGCATAGTGTAATATTAAACACCGGTTTAGCGATCTAATGGATGGGAGGCCGCGCTGTCCCGTTGTGCTGAGCGCTGTGTTGCGTTGCTCGAAGGCTAGCTGGTGCCTGTTGGCTGGTGGCTGCTGCGGGTAATTTACCCCACTGAAATAGATAGATTTGGGAACTTGGATTTAATAAACAGCCTTCGAGGTTTCTTTCGGTTAAGAGGATTATTCGGAAAATTCAAGGGAGGAAATGTTCACAAAAATGTGTGTCTAATACGATCAGGTTGAAATATCATTTTACGATGTTAACATATCAGTTTTAACGTCATGATAGTTATATTATTAATTCTTCAAGAATTCAAAAATCTTGAAGAAACTTTTGGTGCTCCACCATAGGATTTTGTATCTTTAGCTAAAATATTGGCGTCAATACATTTTTATTTTATTTAAACCTAGTAAAAGACACTCTGGGTAACTAATATTTCTCAGGGATTTGGGGAACTCGCCTTGACAGAGTTGGTGTAGATAAGCAAAAACACTCAGAAACAATCTCTTTCTGATGATCACGTTAATGACGAACTCTTAACCCCTCAGGGTTATTTGTTCGCTTTTCGGAAAAGCTCAAAAAGGTCTCATAAAAATAGTTGTGTGTCCCTTACCATCATGTTTAGAAATTGTGTTAAAAATGGTGTTAGAAAGAGAAAATACCACGTTTGATATTAAAATCTAAAAGTCAACTACAAATTAACTAAAATACACTTTTACGAAACCAAAGTTTCCGACCGCAATTTGAAAGAAAAATTATAAAATTTTGGGAGTCTTTTATTAATAATTTTTACACGAACGACAAAAAGTGAGTTGCTAGTGCTGAAAACAAAGTGTTTATAATAATTTTCGGAACATACTAATAGCGTGGATTTGCAACAGATTAGATATTATTTTCAAAAATAACATATATTTTTTTAGAAACTAAAAATCTTAAAGTGTTGAAGAGAAATATATTATAAAACGGTGGAAATTCGGAATGCCACATCTTTAGCGCTAGATTCGATTATACAAGTACCGAAACAAAATGTCGTGATTGAAGTAAACACTTTTTTGTACTGCTTATAAAAACTAATTTGAAGTTGATATCACATTCGTATTGGCAATTTGTGGTTTTGATTCAACACAACCCTTGGATAATAAATATTAATAAGAATAAGCTTTAATTTAGAATTCATATTGTGCGTAAGGGTAAATCATTACACGTGGTGGTAGACTATTCTACGAAATCTTACTTTTTGAGAAAGAGGGCACGCCAAATTCTGCCTTTTCCGACTAAAACAAATATATGAAGAAGAAAGAAAAACTTTTACGATACTCGAGCCCTTCCGCCGGTCAAATACATGCCGGGCAAATATTTATGTAAGACATGTTCAAATCTTTTTCCTTTCCCACAAATGGAGCCAAATGTGTACTCAAGACGAGGATGGGAATTATTTCCCTCTTGTTTACATATAATTTTATGGGGAAGTAAATAGCAAAGTGCGGAAAATAATTCATTCCATGTAGGTCAGAATTCAATCTCAGATTTATTCTACGAATTCTTTTTGTTTTTAAAACAAAGGTTACATGAAATTAACTTGAAATATGTTAGCAAACAAGATAGATTTTATTTCTCTCTTTTTACATAAAACGTATTTAAAGGACACATAATTTAATACGTAGGTATTTTAATTAACAAACTATTAAAGTGTTATTGTGTACATACACATGTACAAGTAATTCGTAAGAACATAAATAATGCATTCAGATAAATGTTAATTTATGTTAATGCCATGCACTACAAAGAAATGCAAAATTATTATGTGCAGAAGGCTATAATAACATATCTCAATAATAACAATGTATGTTAACATAATACTATTCTTCTGGGTGGGTTCTATATAACTTATGTAGCATAGTTTACTTCATGATTACATTGATTACTATTCCCAAAATTATTATGTTTGTAAAAGCCCGTACAGGCGTATAACAAAATAAATACATAATAATGTTTATTACAAAGGCAAATAACTTTGTTTACTTCACTTTATTTATAATAGGGGTATATTTTCTATTTCTGACATCTCCGTACTTTGTATCCAGTATTTTATTTAAGGTCTAAATGTTATAATGTTGTTGGGGTGTCCAGGTTTTTAGTGAGTGCGATTTTATTGTAGAGCTAGTACCATAAACCATAACATAAGAAGCCTTTTTGCCCAAAATGTTGTATTTGTAGTTCCTTGTTGGATATGTTTTTGACCCTGAGATCAGTGGCGTAACTATACCACCTGAGGCTCGTGGCAAATTCATTGAATGTGGCCCCCCTAATAAAAAATCGTCACGTCGTAATTGAATTTTAATAAATCACTTAAGAAGTTACCCAACTAATTTTTGTTGAATATCTAATAAATTTTATTTTTAAAAGCGTAGGTATTGTATTTATAATGAAATAACAATTAAATCTTTACAAGATATTTATTAAAAAATATATTTTCTCCGAGCAGTAACATATGGTGAAGATGTACATGTACATGTTTCGTGAACTATGTTATGTACGCTATCTACATGTTTCGTGAACAATGTTCACATCATCACGAGTAAATGTACCCTTACTTCTGACATTCACATGTACGTGTACATTTTACGTGTAGTTACATGCGTTTGATGATGTGAACATTGATCATGAAACATGTAGATTGTGTACATTATAAATAAAGAGATGTAAACAAAATAATTCGTCTTTTTAATAAAATAAATAACGCCATCACAAAATGGAATACTTTCAAAAGAAGTTTTCTTTTAAATTAATTAATATTGTTTGTTTTTGATTTGAAGTTTTTATCGCGTAGAAATATTATGGTAGCTTTAATTAAATAATGCAAGTAGAACAAATCTTGGTTTTTTTATAAGCGAGAAAAAAAACCTGTGAAAAGTCCTTTAAAGGGCAAAATATTTTACGTACGAAGCCCTGTTCAGTTATGGTTTGTTGTATAATGTAGCAAATCAAATTCTTTAGAAAATGATCAGAAAATATTTTATTATTTGTGCCTGAATTTCACAAAGTAAAATATTACACTATTTTCGGCAAAGTTTTTTTTTGCACATTATGGTAACTTTTGACTGTGTTTTAAAATTTTGTATTTGTAAAAATAATAGTCTTGAAAGCTGCTTTAGTTGATCTCTATCATCTCTAAGGCATCTTGCGGTGACCGTGATATAGCTAGACTGGATAATTTAAAGTAAAAAAACCAAACGGATTTCGTTAAAGTAATCTATAATATTGTAATTAATCGAAGGATTAAGCAAAATATAATTATTTGACAAAATGGCGTCTTCTCAAAAAAAAAACAATTCTTACAAAAATTTTGGTCTTAAATTTTTTATAAAAAAATATTTTTATCGGTAAGAAACAACATTCGATTAATTACTAAAAAAATAAACTTTAGAAGCTTATGTCAAAATATGAGACTGATCGGTTCAGCCGTTTCCGAATCTTGATCACCGACTTTAAAAACACAGTTTTGAGAAAAACACGTTTAAAGTTTCAAAAGCACCTTACATAGAGTAAAAAAAAACAAAAAAAATATGCGTGTAACTTCGAAAACAATCGCCGGATTGACTTGATATTTTCTGCGTTTGTACTTAAACATATGTACATTACGAAAATGAAATAAAAAATAGATTTTTTGAAAATTCTAACTGTATATAACCCCTTAACTCGGAATTTTACACGACGTGGTTATTCGCCTTAAATTGGCATGCTTTATTTTATACGACATTAATTAATAAACCAAATAAATATTTTTGTTCCGCTGCTATCAATGGTACATAAAATGTATAATTATTTATCACAGCGATCACAGCCTATTGAATTATCTAGTTGCAGTTTTGTATTGTCTGAAAAGCAAAGAGAAAAATAATGCAGGAATTAAACACACCGCCACTGAATTTCACGCCTCTTTCGCGGCGGATTTAAAACTGGAGATTTTCCGATTAAACTATTCTCAATTTCTCTGTCTACCTGCTGCTACCTGCTTTTATTGTACTCACTGCCATAGCCGCTTCTACCGATGCAATCAAAAGAACCGCAAAACGGCCGCTTCGGTAGCGATTTACGATTGCGTTCGAACGTTCGTTCTATTCTTTAGAAAAGCTGAATTGCTACTCCTGCGGCGGACGAGGGGCTGTGGTAAAAGATGTTACTGTCTTTAGATATATGTAGATTTATCTTTAGAAATATGCAGATTTATCTATGGTTTAAGCAATCAAAGGGTAAAGCTGTATTACTTCTTAATGGCGCAAGTATTTTTAATTATTATTATTATTTTATTTTTGCATTAACTCCACACAGGAGGCCTTGAGGAAAATAATTCCTCTCAGGGCCTATGTCATCTGGGATGCTGTGTGGAGGGTCTTTTTGAGGAGAGGAAGGAATGAACATTGGTCTTGAAGAGACCCATGTTGTAGGAGGGAGGAAACACAGATGCCGGCAAATCGTTCCATAGCCGAGCTGTTGAACTCAAGAACGAGTCGAAAAAACGACCCGTTCTCATGTGACAAATGTCAACCGTGTACATATGTTGGGCGCGCGTTTGGCGTGTCTCCCGACTATGCACCGGTGCCGAAGGGATCAATGACGCTAGTTCCTCAGAGCATCTTCCATTGAAATACCGGTAGAACATGGATAGCATTCCCAACCGACGCCTGTGCTCTAAAGATTGCAACCCGTTCGTTAAGATGGGAGGAATTATTTGTTTGTAATATAAATGTATAGATGCAATTTTTATAAATTTTAAAAGTAATTATTTATTTATTTATTCACTTTGAAGACATTTAACCCTTTAAACATTGTAGTGTTCTTTAATCCCAGTGATGAAGATAACTTGAATTGTTGAAGATTGTTGGTTGAGATTTCAAGTTATTTTATTTACGTTTATCGTAATGTTTACAATCAATATTTAACAGGACCAGACATCCTATCTACATTTGTAAGATCACACTCTTTATGGGATTTACTCACACTTCCAATTACTTTTCTTTTTGATTGTTTCGAAATTAAAATGTATTTAACCTTAATAGAGAACTCCAGTCCAATTTTTTTTATTTTTTTTTTTATGAATAATGACCTTTTAACTTAAATAACCGCATATTTATTTTTATAGTTAGTTTTAATTGTTAAGATAAATGTCAAAGTTTTAATTTTTCAAGATCCCCGAAAAACACCGAATTTAGTGTGACGTCATCATGACCAACCGAAGTATGAATTTAGTAGGCAATTGGAAACAGCTGATCGTCACCCGCCATTTTGAATTTCAGCATTGGAGCGTTTTACTGGGCATTATGATCGTGTTTTGTACAGTTAGAGTTTTTGAATATTTTAAATAATATAGATAAACTAATAGAGATACTTTATTTTTGATACTGAATTATTTAGGCCTAAATAATGTTTCAATAAAAACAAAAACTATTATATGTCCAAATCTCTATAAACCAATTACACGGAATGTCGAACGGCTTGCGCCTTACATTTATTGATTTCTATACGACTTTGACCCAGGTGACGCGGCGCGGTGACGTCACGCCGCCAAAATCCAGCAATACCAACTTGACATAGTGTTTTAATGACATGTTTTAAAATGGACTTTTTAATAATTTTTTTAAAACTCGACGTTAAATATTATGTAATTAAACTTTTCAGAATCAGCGTATATTGGTCTATATGAACATATTTTTTTAAAGCCATAATATTTTTCACTGGAGTTCCTTATTATACATGTATAACCATTTTTATACTCATATGCATATTCATACCTTTACGTCTGTCTCGACACAGATATATCCCAGTGAGACACGCATCGAAAAATCGCTTGTAAATAAACTTTATACAAACAAATAAAATAAAATAAAATGTGTAATCAAACACATTGTAAAAATTTCACTGATCTCAGAAAGTGACTTAGCAGGAGTGTCCGGGTTTGTGAGGTGAGGTTTGTCTATACCTTGTTTGTGTGTTGGCGTGATCGGGATAGACTGGTTGAGGGAGATCTAACGTAGACCTCTCCAGCCAGACCTTTTGACTCAGCACCATGAATTCATACGTACGTCACTCCTGGATACGTTGACCCCCAGATTCCTACACATCCCTCATATCGTTTTCCTTTCCAAAATTTTCTCTCCTTCCTTTCCCTAAAAAGATACAGTATCCCCAAGGATGATGTAAGCCCTGAGGATTGTTTTTTCTTCAAGGCCTCCTGTGTGGAGTTAACGTAAAAAAATCAAGGAAAATATTAAACAAAGACACAGAATGAATCAAACATTAATTTCTTGGTTTTATTATTTTGAAATAAAGCCAGTTAATTACACTTTTATCATTCCATTAGCATTGTCAAAAATGTTTTCATAAGGTAAAGCTATACATTGTAATACGAAATACAATATGTTCGTTATATCTGTTGATTTAAATAATTTGAGACAACCGCTTAGTCAGGTATCTGGGAGATACGGATTCTGAGTTATTTTTTATCTCCGATTCGGAGATTGCTCCCAGAGGATTAGAAAAACGAATCAGCTTCTAGTACGGTGGTCACAAACTTGTGTGGTTGCAATCCCGTTCCTGATAAGAGCTCTTTTAGACTTGGATCAAACCACGTACCTTCGGTCATCCAACATATCACGGATTGGCGGAAGTCATACAATCCTTGTTGCCAGGGATACTCCGATAGAACATACCACAAAACCAAGTCGTGGTCTGAGGAACATATTGATCAGTTCTCATGCTCTAATTAATACGAGTATGATACCTTTGTAAATAGCATTTTTCAAGTTTCGTTATATGAGACAATCTCATTGGATCTTCTTCTATCGGCTAGATTCCATTTTAGATTATATGTTGATCTTAACACGAGGACTATCTACATATATTATTTTATGTAGATAGATAGTCCTCGTGTTTAGATCAGAAATAAAGAACTGCTCTTCCTTAATCAACACTCGACTAATTATGGTTATAATTCACCACTGTCCAGAATGTGTAGAATGGTCAACTCACTTTAAGACCTTCATTTTTTGAGAGCAGTGGGTAAATTACCATAAAAAACCCATGCTTCTCACACGGTCAGCTGTATGTGACCTGTTCACGCTTCGGAAAACCTTCTGATTTATTCATGAATGAATAAAAAAAAATATTTCCGCGCGTATCCAAAAGCACTTCATTAAACAGAATTACAACACTCATATTTTCTTTCTTTGAATGGCATCTCGCTAGTTCTATATAAATGAATAAATTATACAAGCAAACGAATGTTGCGCATCGCGCAGTGCTTGATCTCATGATTCGGCAGTGAAAAAAAGTTCACCTCACGTCTCTATCGTGTGAGCATTTTTTTGGCAACCATTTCTTTACCGACGTGGCGTTTGATAAAGCAGCCCACTCAACTCGTACACAGTCCGACATTAAATAGTGAGTAGCACGTAAACCAGTGCCATACAAAACGCACAGAGGTAAAACAGAAAATAAATTCTAATTGCAAACATGAGTTCATGAGAAATACGTTGCTTTAACCCTGTAAGCAAGAATTGAAGCGTGTCCGCTTGAAATATGTTAAATAAATAATGTTTTTAAATATTTCTTGCGTATAATCAAATTTATATTTCTTTAATTATTTAAAAAAAACCTGCAAGAGAATGAGGAAGTATAATCAGTCTTCTCTTTGTGCGATGCTTTGTAGCCTTCCCACTCTTGTCTTCTTTAGTTTTCTGAGGGTTTCACTTATACCGTTTGCGAATTGCACACTCTGATTTTTTTGATACAGGCATCTTTAAAGATATTCCGCGTATTACTAGATCACATTACTCCAACTTTCTATACTAATTCCAATTTTAAATTTTTATTAACAAGAAGGATATTTATAATTAATTCGAAAAAAGAGATATGCACTTTGGAAGGCAAAGAATGTGACGTATAGTATGGAGGTATGACTAGAAATTTAAAAACTAGAATCAGGGAACATGAACTCTGTTTGCTATTTTACTATGGACGGGTTGTTTCAAAAAATTTGATGAGCTCATCAAATATTTGAAGTTTATTTTCAGGTTCTGTGTAAGTTTTTTTCGAGTTCTGTTTTTTTTATCATCATAGGCCAGCTGCTTCACAAAACTGAAATCATCACAGAACTTGAATAGAACATACACAGAACGTGAAAATTAACGTAAAATTTTTTGAAACAACCAATCCTAAGGATGGGTTGTTTCAAAAAATTTGATGGATTCATCAAATATTTGAAGTTGATTTTCACGTTCTGTGTAAGTTCTATTCAAGTTCTGTTATTACATCGTTATAGGGCAGTTGCTTCACAAAACTGAAATAATCACAGAACTTGAATAGAACTTACACAAAACGTGAAAATTAACTTCAAATATTTGATGAATCCATCAAATTTTTTGAAACAACCCGTCCTTAGTTTAAACTTTCAAATTTATAAATAAGAAATAAACAAAAGAATAATTTAGTAATCAAACTCACAGCGCTCTGTAAGTCACATTTGTTGACCATGTTTCCTTAAATTGACTCCTCCCACCGTTCTCCTCCCCCCAAAATCACCACTCTCACTACCCTCACCTAATAATATCCAAGCATTTCTGTAATTGTATAACCTTTAAGTTAAGAATGCCAGTGAATGACATGGATTGCCGAAACCGGTAGCAAATAAATAAAATTATGTAACAAATGTACACTGTGATTAAAACTTTTCAAAACAAAACGATCTATTAATGTTTACTATATTATATAAAAAAACACCCTCATGTAAAAAGGGTGATTTTGATTCCTATAAAATCTAGTCTCACACCTGCTACCATTAAATCCAGACACAATTCTCTCTTCAAATAGTAACTCTCCCTACATACATATAACAAAAGTTTGGGTTCACACTACAAATACAAACGATTTCAAATTTTCCCTAAATTCTTGCAATAGCAGAAATGTCAAGCAGCGGAATAATTTATGGCGAATCTACGAATGTACACTGAATACCTTGCTCGGTGATGAAATAACTATTGGAATCTGTGACACTCTGAAATTTCACACAAAGAAATCTATTTCTTTCCCATGCAAACATATAAGGGGAACGGCAGCGCGGCCCTTTTCATGTAAATTTAAATTGGGATTTATGGCCAAAAAATCCAACCAATTAGAGACGTATTTGGCAATTATTTGTAAGTTAATGACAATGATTATTTTTTCTCTTTTTACCACATAAATATGACGAAATATGAAATAAAAAATGATTGAAAATTGCATTTTGATGGGTGAAAATTCAAATTAACAATGTCCGATTCATGTTGGAACATGAATTTGTCGTATGTGAATTAAAATTTCTACCCAAAGAAACGCCCTTTTTATGGTGTTCAATTCGTTTTTTTCATTATATTATCAAAGTAAATACGGCAAGATTATGTAAATAAATATAGGTACTCGCAAAAAATTGCCTGGTTGCCTCTAAAATCGGTGACCGGCCAACTCGGAATGAAACCAACTCAGAACCATCTCAGATAAGTCATTTAGAGTGATAAAAAAATATAAATAAAAAATTGGTTAAATAGGTTAAGTTAGGTTAGGGTTATCGGCTAATTTAAAATTATTGTTTTATCATTATAAATGACTTATCTGAGATGGTTCTGAGTTGGTTTCATTCCGAGTTGGCATGGAACCCTAAAATCATTCAAAATTGAATTCTTGAATGTAATTTACACGTATTTATATTTTTTGAAGTGAAACTTCACCGACACAATTTCAACCAATAGGAGCCTTGAAAAGTGAGCACATAATCAAAGCGGCCAGCGCGACGGCGACGCTTCGTAGGTATTGTTCGTAGGTAATGTTTCATTCTATCTCAGTCTCTCGCAGGCTAAATCCTATAGATGTTTGTGTTTGTCCTTTTTAGTGTTATTTTTGATTCGAGTTTCGAATCACAACTGTGCCAAGAAAGTTTCACTTCAAAAATGCCTTTCATATAAAATTGCGCTAATGTTCCATCCAGGGCTATTTAGGTCCATGGCGTCAATGATGTGTTGAACTTTGATCTAATTCTCAAAATGTGAAAATATTAAAATTATTCTGAAAATCTTTGTTTTGTGAGTGAGTGCGTAGTGTCATATCCAAATTGTAAATTTGTAAAAAGATAATACACTGAAAGGATCTGTAAACCAGCAAATCTGATTTTCTTTTGTTCTGTTACTTTCCAATTCTATAGTACCTTCTATTGCAAGGACGGCAAATGGTATTCTGAAAGTCAATGTTTGCAATAGAGGGAGTGCATATAGAATTGTGCAAGTTTCGGTCCATTGTTACCGCAGTCACAGTCAGTAGCGGTTCATAAAATATCAGCCGGATTGAGAAGAAGTTTTCCCTGCCACTGCTCCCTTTGGCGAACTCTTGCACCAATTCTGGAAATAAAATTTCCAAGAATTATTTTCAAAATAAGTTATTATTTATTTATAAGAAACAAACGGCCTATATTTTTAAACAATGATAAAATATACGGAAGTAACGTTAAGCCAAAACAGTTTCTTACGGTAGATAGGAGTTTTATTGTGTCTTAAAATCAATTAACTATTCTTGGCTTCGTTATTGAGTAGAAAAAAAATAGAATATCTAGTGTTCGTAGATTAGATTCCTGGAATTCACAACAATATTGTTTACACCATTTCTTTTGTCAATGTAATGTAAATAGGAGATTGTGGTAAGTTAAGGACCAAAAATTTTCTGATTAATTTTCCATCCACCTCTTTCTCCTAGGATCGAACCCCCTCCCCCTTAGGGTCGAGCCCCCCACGTGAATGCTATATGCTAGTAATATCCAATTTTTATTGGAATAACTCTTGTTATAATAACCAAGTACTAAGAAATCTAAACGAAAATATGAAAAAGAACAAGACACAGAGAAAAAAAGATTACGGTCGCAATTGGGACTCGAACCCAGGGTCTTACTGCGATAAACGGCCACTTATTTTTAAGTCATTTTTTCCGATCTCACATTTCAAAGTCGACTAATTATTCTCTTATTTTTGGCTGTTACCATTTCAAATAATCACAAAATTCTTAATAAATTTTAAAAATTTTCGTTTAGATTTATTAGTATTTTCTTCTTGTTCAGTGATACGATGTGTCATGGGTATACATCCCTAGTGTTAGTTTCTCATGTATGTGTACCTAAAGTTGTTGAATCTATGTGCAAACGTGAACAAAAATCGAAATAAACAACAAAATTTTAATAAAAGCGTAAAGCTGTGACTTATCGTATCGGGTAGCTTCTCTCGACCACATTCACACCAGGCAGTACAGCCCCAGTAACTCTCATCGGAAATGAATCGCATTCTTTACCGTAACTGGCAAACTTTAAATAATGCATTGCGGTGAAGTCAGAAGTCACTTGCACAATAGGAGAGTGGCCATACACTAGCACTCTGTACTGTGTACTGTGTATATTGCTGTGTACAAGCTAGTGCCGACGTAGAAGGTTACATTAAAAATAAATGTATCTAGACCAAAACTTTGCAAGGGAGGAAACTAGTTACAGCAACCAGAGACTTGCTCTGTAATTCAACTGCCCCAAATTGAAAAATACTACCTCAAAATTCCAATGAAAAGATCTCTTGTAAAATGGGCGTTCTTTACTCTGTATATTGAAATTCATATCATAATATTTTCTACCGACGGTCTCCGTTATCTAGGGGTAAGGCTCTCGACTAGCGATCCGGAGGTCACGGATTCAAATCCTGGCGTGCGCAAGAAATTTAATTTGATTGATTTGTGTTTTCACAATTTAGTCATTTAAAATAATATAAGGTATATTTGCGGCACGTTCTAGAGTAGAAGATACTCTCAGCATCTTGTAAGACCACCATTCAGAAATGAAACGTTGTTTGAAATAGGTTTAGCCGTGTTTGGTGAATCTGAGTAGTCAGGTACTTCCCCACCTTCGTCTTCCCCATCTCATTTATATACCCCAACATACCCCAATTATTATTCAGAAATGAAACGTTGTTTGAAATAGGTTTAGCCGTGTTTGGTGAATCTGAGTAGTCAGGTACTTCCCCACCTTCCTCTTCCCCATCTCATTTATATACCCCAACATACCCCAATTATGAATGCCCAGGTAGTTGGGACTCTAGTGCGGTATTCACAAAAAATATAAATTTACGTATATTAAGCTCCTTTTTGCCGTTTGGTTATGTTTGTTCAACATAATTAATTATAATTTTTAATCAAAATATACTGTTGGCACTCAAATTTACTGAGATAATAATTGTGAACATAGACTCTCTATTATGTGGGGTACTTGGAAATCTGTTTTCCCCACATTAAATGCCTTTTGAAATAATTCTATTATTAATCGATTTCGACGTAATCAAATTAAGACTTGCTGGTAAAATACAGTACCTAATCTTTGTGACGTGCTGTTATTTTCTTTAAACGTTTCATTTTATGACCACATTTGAGCTGTTTCTCGCTAAAATTTGTACGTTGTAAGGTACGAACATAAGACTAAACATAGACATATATTTATTAGACATTTATTTTCTTTGAAAACATCATTACATTTCCGGTAAGACATATGAACTTCTAAAGGAACTATATTTATAAATAAATGAAACAATATAACTTTGTTAAAACCACTTTATATTTTATTTACGCCGACCGGTTTTGGAACGACCGCTCCTTCCTCAGGGCAAACATACAACGGTCGTTCCGAAACCGGTCGTTCCGAAACCGGTCGGCGTAAATAAAATATAAAGTGGTTTTAACAAAGTTATATTGTTTCATTTATTTGTAATGGATAACCACAAAGTTATAGCTACATTCAAAAGAACTATATTTAACCCATATCTAACAGATCAAAACGATTTCTTTGCTTTTCTGAAAACTATACAGTTAAATTATTATGAGAACTGCTTCAGCGAGTCTTCGTTTTCGGGAATATGCTTCCTTCGTTTGGAGCAAAGATCTTTTGAGTCCAAGTTAATGTATTTTCTCTAGATATTTATTATTTCACGCAATCGTTTTCCCTTTTGAAAAATTTAGTGCTTTATCCACTGTAAATGAACGAATGTATTAACCCATTTCAAATCATCGGGTGTATTAAAAGAATAATGTTATGCTCAGTGGCGGACTAAGCTCGTCAGAGGCCCGGGGCGGCAAAGCTGAATGAGGCCCCCCTTGTTTAAGAAGTTGATGTAATTTTACAAGCTTTTTATTCACACACGACCCTCTGGTTCTGGGGGGCCTCCAGACGCCTCCATGTTCCCTTGATCAAACAAGGCTGTAAGGCACCAGCACCAGTAAAAAAAACATTTTGTCATTTTTTTTTAAAATTTCATTTTCTGAAAGGTGCATAATAATGCTCTCACCAAATGTTTTAAGGAAATTCGTAAAATCGACGGAGATACATCATTTTATATGAAACCGTTTAAAATAATTTTGTTTTGAATTATCCTTCAGCAAAAATTTTTTTAACGCGTTTTTCTCGAAACTACGTTTTTCAACCTGGTTGACAACATATTAGGAAAACTATTCATCCGATTTGCATATCTTATACTGTATCTCCGTCAATTTTTAGAATTTATTTAAAACATTTGGTGAGAACATTCTTAAGAAATGGATCTTTCAGAAAATGAAATAAAAAAGATATATTTTTTAAAGTGTTCTGGTGCCTTAAAGCCTTATTTAGGATTTGATCAGGGGAACATGGAGGCGTTCGGAGGCCCCCCAGAACTAGAGGCCCGGGGCAGACCACCCCTTCCGCCCCCCGTTAGTCCGCTATTGGTACGCCTGTATTGCGTTAGTACCACCAGAAATATTAAATAATATTCTTAAACATAAGTAAGCTGGAATATGGAAGCACTGTTTGGAATCCAATTTACTTCAGAAATGAAAACATTGTAGAACTGATTAAAAAAAAGCTATTATCTTTCAAATGTGGTCTATATGACCATCCTAGATTGTACGACGTAAGTCTTGAATATTTCAACATGAATTTACTTATAATTAAAATGCAATTGATTGGGCTAAAATGTTTACATGAAATAATTCATGGCCATCTTGATAATGCTTTATATCTTTGCAATATTCAAAAGACTATTTCCAATTTCCATTTTTTAAGACGCCATAGCATGTTTTACGTGAAGACGTTTAAAAATAATATCGTCTATTTTAGCCCTCTGACCTAAATGTGTCGACCATATAATAAGATGGAGCGTGCTTAAGTCGACATTTACATTGATAATTTATAGGGTTTCAGTAAAACTCTTCTGCTTTTGCTAAAAAATATGTAACAATTTTTGAGCCAATTATATTATCTACCACTTATGTATCTCCTTGTATCTCTTGTTTCTTTTGCCTCTCTTGGTACTATTTGTCATTCGAGGGAATGTTTATATAATTTTATTTTGTGTAGACATTATGTATCTAGAACCTGACTAGAAACATCACTGTGTCAATAATTATTCACTCGAGTATTTATTATATTAGCCGGAGTTCAAACATGAATTCATTTGTACAAAAATTGCTGTACATCATCATTATACAAGGTTTGGTGAAATACAAACAGGAAAAGTTTATATACGTATCATCACTTCATTTGGATACGGTTCTAACTTCACTTTACTTTGTTCTGAGATGAGGTGTCAAAGTTTGCAAAGATGTTTTCTCATCATCTATTTACCAATTTCTGAGTTTGCGGTTGAATCTTGTGTAACGTATTTGAATTTAACATACTTTAAAAGAAAATAATTAAATAAGATTTATATTTACCATTTAAGAACATATCAAAACATGAAAATAGAACCATACGCAAGTCCAGCTAGGGCATAATAATTCATCGCGTAAGGTTTTAATTACATTTCCCGAATGCAATTCCAAGCCAAAGCCACGTCGTATTTAAATATTTTTCATTAAATATAATAAACTAAAACACTTTACACAATATTGAACCTTAAAATAAAATAAAAAAAATGTTAATTAGATTACGAAAATTCGTCTTTGCAAACTTTAAAACCTTAAAACATGGTAAGGCGAAGTTAGAACCTATCCAACCAAAATGGCGAACTATAATGCGCCTCGTAATAACGATGAACTGTCAGTTACAAACAAAATAGAGAGTGTAAGTGATGATAGAACCATGCAAAATAAATGATTCTTTAAAATGCTTGATGTTAGAATTTTGTCATACAATCTTTTGTATTATATAATTTTTATTTGATGTTCATTTTTTCTATGCTGTTTAATCAGAGGTAAAGTCACAAGGAGGAAATCCTTAATTGGTTTTATTTTGGCTATACAAACAAGTACAAACTGAAAAAATGTAAATTGTCGATTTTCAGAAAATAAGTAAATATATATTTACGAAAATAGAAAACAAATGGATCTGAAAATTATTTTGAGTGTAAGTAATGCTTTGGCATTCAAAGGTTATTTTTGAAAAAAAAAAGTCAGTTGGAACCGTATCCAATTGAGGTGTTATGCTAATGCTTATTATGTTGCCAGCAGAATATACTTTGTAATTCTTTCTTATTTGCTTACACCGGAGTACCTTACTTCGATTTTATATATTTTAAAATGATCTTTTATATTCTTTCATATACCATAATTTACGTTCTTCTACAGTCTTTCGTACTCTTTCATATTATTTTACATTCTTTTGTATTCTTTTATATTTCATATTTTGTTGCTCTGTATAAAAAATCGACCACCAAATTGGGCATGTGCCTAGCATGGTGGTCGAAAAATTCTCAACTTTTGTTATTAATAATGAAAATAAATAAAGAAAAATTAAAAAAAAAACTGACGGAGTAGGTTAGAATTTCAAATTTCAATTTATTTTAACTTGTCAACTATATTTAGCGAAATAGGTAAATTAAAAGTGTATATTTGGTTATGAAAGGTAGAAATTCAGTTGGTAGAAATACAGGTTATGAGTATTACAACACCTATATAAAACATTTAAGTATTGTGCGTGACCTAGAGTCTTCCCATTCAATTTATGGAAGGGCTACCCTCAACCCGAAAACATAAACATTATTTACGTGGCCCCATTGGCGGAGTGGTATCCTTAATGGATTCTCTGGTCTTTCCAGTAGATGAGATATGCGGCAATCGTAAAGAATTTAAGACTCTTTTTTTCTGATAAGGTTATGTTGTTGTATGTTGTGGTGTTGTTTGTTAAGTTTAATGAGCTTTGAGTATAACCAGGGCCGTATTATCCATAAGGCAGTATAGGCAACTACCTAGGGGCCCCGCATCAGCTAGGAGCCCCGTTCCCCGAGAAATTACTACTTCAAACAGAGGGTAATAGTTCAAAGATATTGAGGAAAATCTAGATATCGTCAATTTTGATCCAAATCTGAATGCATTGTAAATGCACATTTACTGCTACATCTAGGGCCGTATTATCTATAAGGCAGTGTAGGCAACTGCGTTGCCTAGGGACCCCGAAATGTTTAATCCGGCCCTGGGTACGACGATGATGACGTAACCACCGCTGTGTTAACAAATATGTACATATAAATTAATCAAAACCAAGTAATTGTCATCCATAGCTGCGCAACCCATTCTTGCCAATGTTGGTAATTGGCTAGACAAAAAATAGCAAACAGGCAATTTTTAAACAGCTTCTACAACAACTTGATTTATTTTTGGGGTATTTTGGGACAGCGTTTCAGATAGCTTTAAGAGTGTCTAGTGGGATTTCATATCTGCCTTGATGATGGACACTATAATGCTGTTCAAAACGTTGACTAAAGAAGTAGGTAAGGAAATACGGCGTAATAGTCCAAAAATAAATCACGATTATAGTTTTGATCGTGAAAATCTCAAATCTTTTCAGTTTCTGTAACACTTCAAAATTGTTGTGTAGATTTTTGCGCCGTTGTTAAAAATTCCAACTGAAGAATCCGTTTACTATATTCGAGCTTCGGCGTTTTCTTTTCTTACTTGTATTTATTTTTTATTCGTTACATATTAATATTACAAAGATATTGTATGCTGTCTTCCATACTAGGAGTTCACTTGTCTTTTGCAGGACGTTCATAAATTTTTTTGTGATTAAATAATTTTTTTTATATACGTCTTCAATACAATGACCATGCTTCATTAATGTTATTTTTATATACGTCTTCAATAAAATGACCATGCTTCATTAATGTTATATTTATATACGTCTTCAATAAAATGACCATGCTTCATTAATGTTATTTTTATATACGTCTTCAATAAAATGACCATGCTTCATTAATGTTATTTTTATATACGTCTTCAATAAAATGACCATGCTTCATTAATGTTATATTTATATACGTCTTCAATAAAATGACCATGCTTCATTAATGTTATTTTTATATACGTCTTCAATAAAATGACCATGCTTCATTAATGTTATTTTTATATACGTCTTCAATAAAATGACCATGCTTCATTAATGTTATTTTTATATACGTCTTCAATAAAATGACCATGCTTCATTAATGTTATTTTTATATACGTCTTCAATAAAATGACCATGCTTCATTAATGTTATTTTTATGTACGTCTTCAATACAATGACCATGCTTCATTAATGTTATTTTTTCTACTAGTTTTTATAATGTTTTGTTCTGTAGTGCCTTTAGTTTTTAAATATCCTTTTTTTTTGTAGATTTTTTTGTATCTTTTTGTCACAAGGGATTTTAATATTCGCATTCGTTAGTATAAAACCTAAGACCTTTTGGCGCGGGCATCGTGATCTATTCCGCAAACACAGAGGCAAATAGTTTATTATAACATAAAGATTCTTTAATGTAAGGGTGTTTATCAGTGAAAGCGTTTTTCCAACTTTCGTTAATGTTTCGAACTTTCGAAGTCATTAGCGCGCGATTTATGAAAAAGCTCATTTAGTGAAGCAAAAACTCTTCGATATTTTCAAAACCTTGGTTGGGTACGTTTTTTCTCGACGAAATATGCTTAACACCAATCTTCTTTAAAAATTTCATTTGAGATACGAAAATAATACGCTGTCGCCTTGTACAAAAAACCTGAACCTTCATAAAAATGCAATTCCACAAATGCACTCATAAATCTGAGTGCATTAAAAAGCTGCACACAGGCGCGAATAAAATCATGCTAAAACCTCTCCCGGTTAGTCCAATAATAATTGTGTTTGCTTCTGGAGTGTTCGAAAATTGTTAAATGATTCTATGTAGATTATTCTATACTGAATACAGCTATAAATCACGCTTGAAATGGGTCAATAGGTTATGGATGTACGTAGATAGATTTAGAACCTAGGATATTATACACACTAGAGGAGGCATATAAAAGAAAAATATCAACAGAAATCTTCTTAAGGAATAGAGTTTTTCTTTGGTAAACAGTCTAGTATTATATCTTAAGATTTTAATAAGTGCCTATTTCATTATGGTCAGATTTAATCAATTAGTCCGTATCCTCGCTATGTTCGACATTCCTTGCTCAAATTTCAGCGGGCTAAATCTGCCGCTCAAGCTCAGCTATGCCGCAGAAGAGTACCCTTTTTAGACGCCGCGACACTAGCAATTACATGTCAAATCAGTCATAACTTATGGAAATAATTGAAAGTATGGACTATATTAATAAAACGATGAGGAATGTCGAAGTTATTAATTAACAATCAATATAAAATAGTCTGTTTAGACATTTTAAAAGTTTAACGTCAGGGAGTTTGTTTTCCAGCAAATCAAATATGATTTAAAATTAGATTCCTCTGCTGATTAAAGTGGGGAACTTTATTAAAAATCAACCCATCTAAAAATATTTTAGATATATGAAATAAACTAACGCCATCGGCACTTTGAAAGATCGCGTGTATCCCGATGACAGTAATTTGGCATAGACAGTAGTTTGGTTTTACAAAAAAGACACATTCCTTTAGTAAATCATACAAACAATCAATTCATTTAATACTGGTGATATCTAGGCTTACGACCTATATACGGATTATGTTCCAAGCCATGCTAAGTTCTAAATTCCAACCAAGCCGAGCTTAAACTAAACTGATATGCCGGTCCTATGACGAGTAAATTGTCAAAGTATTTTATTCAGTAATTGATAACACAAGTTTCCCTAATTTTTAATACACTTTGGAACTCAGCTCTTGAATTTTTGGAAGTTCACTTTCGGGTTTATAACAAAAACAAAAAACAAAAACTATGTGTTCGTCTTTCGAAAAAAATCGTTGAAAATAGGTTTCCGCAAATGAGCATCCATCTTTAATAATAATAAGCGGTCCAATGCTTCCTAACCACAATGTTCCTGTTTTTAACATGACGTATTTTAATTCAAGTCGATTGCTGTCACCTGGCTGTCATTCTAGGCTTCTATGACCCAGATAATTTCACACGAGACCGCCAACACAGGTTTTTGATCCTTCCCAGGTGCAGAATTATCTTACCAATGGTGATGAGCTGTGAAGACTCACAAGGTTAATTAACTGCCTGGCAGGAAATATTGATATTTTCCACATGTCCTACAACGATTTGAAAATATCACTTATGCTAACTGTGTAAAAAATGTAAAATTTAAATTTTACTACATTTTTACGTTATTCACACTTTTAACGTTTTTCCAAGATAGAAATTTTTGTCTAAATATAAATGTATTTATTATGGTAAAAAGTGATTTTGTAATTTTCTTACCGCTTTTGCAATGTATTGGTTATTATACTGTTTTTGAAAAAAAAATTGGATACTATTGTACCTAGATCTGAATAACCATGTATCTCCCTACCTTCTTCTTCCCCATCTCCTTCCCCTCCCTAATAACTTCAGCCCCACAACATACCCCAATTGCGGAATGGTGTGGGACTATCCTATAGGGGATGCCATGGTCTCACTGGCACCAGACGGGAGCAGCTGAGACTCTTATAAGGTATTCACATATAAAAAAAGCGTGACAGCTTCACTTTCTTAAGGCGACCAGCTTGATAATGCCTTCAGAAAGCGGAAAATCTGCCACGCTTAATAATAACAACCCAGCAGAATTTCGTTCACAAATTAACCCTATTAAAAAAAATAATAAAAAACAACTTTAAATTATCGTTCTTATTTATGGAACAAAACAAAAATTGCGTAAAATTTGGATTCAAATCCCAATTTTAAACAAAAATAGACTACAAAATTATTAGATGATGATATGGAGTTTGGGAGGTTTAATTTGCCGATTCTATTTCAATTGTTCGGCAGCAGTTAAACCCCTAAACTCCCACATTAACCATGTTGCACCTGCACTCGTAAATTAAAAGCCAGAACATCTCCCCCTCAACCCCTCTGCGCAGGCCAGGCACCCCCTACTTTACCACAACGCAATGGGGACGTATATAATTAGTAAAGCGAAATTGTGGCGTTAACGTAATTGTGGCGGAAACCGTTCTGCGTTTAGATTAGACCGCTCTGCTAATTTATTACGCAATCGAATCAAATACTAAAATGATAACATTTTTCTTTAGGCTTGCAATTCCGCATTTTAGCTACGATTATTTCCTAAACGTTTTGAAGTAAGATTTACACGTCGTAAGTAGCACTACCCTAAGAAATTCGTGGTGTGCGAAATTTGAAAAAAATTATATTGATAAATTTAATTCTTATATTTATTGTTATCAAGTATATTGTGTAACGCTATTTATGTTGGACAAACTGTCACAATTTGCCAAACATCTCCTAGATGAGAATCACTCACTTAGCGATGATAATAAGCCAACTCCTTTACACGTACAAAACAAAGGACACAAACTCAATCTTTTAGAACAATTAGAAATTAACAAACATTTTAATAATCCTAAAGCTATTTTAATAAATAAACAAACAACTATAATTCACTCACCGTTGTTTGATATGTTCAAACCAATTTAAAAAAATTAATTATGCCAGAAAATAAAATCATGAGTCATCATTTGGGAATAATTCACATTAGGAATATGATTAGAGTATTAACGACCTTACATTTAATTATGCAGGAAATAAAACCATGAGTCATCATTTGAGAAAAATTCATATTAGGAATGATGATTAGAGCACATAACGACCTTCAGTCGAATTTAAACGATATAAGTAATTGGGAAAACTTTATATAGGGTATAATTTCAGTCAGTTTACTCATCATTAGGAATTAGTCATCGAAATCCTATCTAGAAATAACATGAATACCTCGTCTGTAGGTGGCATGACCACAGTTTGAAAATACTTTCAGAAGACGAAACAGCTGTTACGCGTAATAATAATTACCTAGCAGAACATGTTTATAAATAAACTGTTTTTATAAATTGAATAATAATATTATTGAATATATAAAAGAAATAAAAAAATTAATTCTTGTAAATTATAAATTCCTGATTATAGTTTTATTTATCAGTTTTTATTGATGATTATTTTAACAAATATTATTTTAAAAAGTAAGCTTTTTTAAGTTTTGTAAATGATATAATCAAAATAATAATGAACATTTTTATTTGACTTTTATTATCGTTAAACTCTTTCGCCATTTTCAAAACTGAAATGATATTTCCCCTGTGAATATTATGCAAATTTTCTCATCCCTCAAGCTGGACTAGTCTATTAAATTAAAACACTATTATAATTTACGATATCATGAAATTTTATTTCATTCTGTTCATATAATGGGTACAAATGAAACGTAATGGTTCAGTGTTTTCGGTATGAATTTAAATCGAATTGAACTATTATGAAAATACAATTTCATAATTAAAAAATGTTGAATCGTTTCAGAATAGACGAAGCAAGAGATGGTCCGATGCTTTCTCCCACTTGCATAAAGCAGATTTAAACTGTGCACTCTAAAGTTAATTTTAGACTTTCGGAATTTAATACTTCGTTTGTGTGGAAGGACTATGATATGAAACATATCATTTTTAGTTAGGAAGACGAGTGGAAAATCTTTGTTAAAAGTTACTTTTCATTGATTATTTGTTTGAAGGTTGGTTGAAGAGAATTGCAACTTGATAATAAGGCCGAATTTTAAATGGTATTTTGTAATTAAATTAATAATATGACTGCATATATAAAGTGTTAATAAATGACAACTAACAAACCAGCCAACTTACCATCAAGCCATTTCTCCAGGGGTATGCAGAGAGGGTGGACCGACATACAGGTCGGTCTAAGCACACACTCCTTGATTCATTCACATTTATACATCATCTCATACATACCCCTCAGTTATTCTGAGCCTTGACATGGCACGTTCAAGTGACTCAAATACCCGAGTCGTGCCACATCTTGTCTTCCCACTTCTTCTATTATTCAAATTCGTATCATATTATATATTCTCTTTACACTCCTTCGTCGTTCAATCGCTCTATATTCCCAAACCATCTAAGATTCTTTTTCTTAATCTTAATCATTATACTTACTGCTTGTCTTGTCTTGCATTCCTTACAAATCTCCACATTTCGCACACGTTCATATATTTTACTCACATACCCCTCAGGGATCTCATTTCCATCGCGTTCAGTTTATTTTCAAACTTCCTCCGCCAGTTCCACGCCTCACTGTCATAAATCGGTGTACCTATCGGTACTCCATTTTGGACTGCTAGCTAAATGATAAATTTTATGTATTTATTTTGTATATTAACGTAGATGTATCATAAGAAACACTGATTACTGTTTTATAAAAAGACATTTATTAATCAAGATTTTGAAGTTTAGACATTTAATAAAGAAAACCAAAGATAACAACTAATCATCACTAGTGATGTACAACGAAAAATAGTGATGTGACACCCCCTTCTTTATTTTTTCCTTACTGGATCAGATCGCGTGGACAGATGGTCATTATGAATGACATTAATGTACCTGAGATTGTTGAATTTTGGTAAGAGAGTGTCCTGGTGTTGTCAAAGTAAAAGAATTGGGGAATTTTGGTAAGAGAGTGTCCTGGTGTTGTCAAAGTAAAAGGTTAGTAAATATCGGCAAGATCTTTTGGGAATGTGGATGTTGATTAGTGAAGTAATACAGGACAGTCAATTTTGTAATGCAGAATTTTATGTAATAATATTAAATCAGTGTTAATTCTTCTTTTTGAAGGGACATTTTATCCAGTATATATAATATGCAATTAATAGTTTATATACCTCAGGAATTTATGTTGAATCTTATGCTGTCGGAATGAACATTGTAAAATGGAGACCAGAACGTAGAGTTATATTCTAGTTGGCATCTGACAAGGGTATTACATAATACGATAAATGTGCCTAAATTATTGAAATCTTTTGCAGCTCTCAAAACAAATCAAAGAGTTTTAAGTAATTGAATATTTGGAAACGAAATACATTAATATTTCCAGTAACCACCGCACTTGAGAACAGATTATGGGAATTAAACTTCATTTCAATCACTGCTACAAGAAACTTGCACAAAATAGGTTGATGGCTCTTACTTTCGGTAAACAAAGTAATTCATGTGTATTTAAACTGAAAGGAAACTTCGTAAACGTCAAATCCATGGCATACAAATCAAAATGTAGATTAAATGAATAAATAATGAACCTTAAGGGTTATACTCTATTTCTTCAATACCTGTTACGATCATAATAATGTGAAATAAAGGAGTCGTCTGTAGTTTTCGCTTCATTACAAAAACAGCTTTAAAACGGATGCCTTGCGTTAGATAAATAATTATCTCAATGTAATTAGATTGTGTTCCCTCCACCACGCCCTGACCAAAATGTAGCAATACTTATTTGAACTCCAATGACCTGTCAGCTATTAGCATCATTTCGCTGGGAAATATTTCAATTGGAAGGTAGAGCCCGGGGAGCGTACAATTCACTATTTGGTTCAATCAGCGAACATTCATAATTCCACTACAAAGAGACTGCTGCCTTTGTCGGTTCGGCCAATGAATACGAAAAATGTTACAAACCAATTTCGCAGTGATTAAATTTTGCTACCATAGGTTGGGATTCAATGAAATCTCATTTCTATAAAGCCTTTACTAGAAATGATGAATCGCAAATATTTTGGTTTATTTAATACAAGAACTGATTTAGACTGTTGTAAGACATTTATTTCAAATAATGTTCCTACATCAAGTTTTTTTGTGGATTTCTCATTTTGTTTCATTTAAGATTTCATATAGTGTTTATTGTATTAAATAGCGAGTCACGACGTGCGTTGCAATGCCACTAATAAATAAATTGTTTCTCCCTGCGTGTCTTTTCCCATTCTTCCCGTTCCCTTCCGCCTCCCCTTCTCCTCACGCATTCCCCCTCCAACTTTCCCGCCTTCCCTCACCCCTCACCAGCGAACCACCCTCTCGCGATCCCTTCCCTTCTCCCACGTTCAATATATTCAGTCCCGGTACATTGAGATTTTAAAACATCTCGCGTGCTGATTTTTTTACTAATTTTCATTTTTCGTATATTACGAACATTCATTTTTGTATATTATAAGAACAATCAATCAAATTTGGTACCTATTTAAAATAAATATAATTTTTGATTAGATTCAAAGTATTCGATTATGGTTAGTATCATAGGTGAATACTTAGATTAAATTCATTAATTAAAAGAGTGTATTCGAAAATTAAATTTTGATTAAACTATCGACGGTTTACAAAATGTCATTCTCAAATTTTGACATTTTTGACAGCTTCGTAAGAGTTTTTGTAATGATTAATAAAACTTTTCAGATGTACTGGTTGTAATAATCCAGAAACCTTCGCGATGGTGGAAATAACGTATTTTGAAAGTTTCACTTTCTAAGAAACATTTTCTATGCTTAATAAAGCAATGAATATAAATGAAGAAGAAGTCGGGGATGACCGAGGAAGACATGGCACGGTCAAGTGAACCATGTCAAGAGTCAAAATAACAAAAGAGTATGTATGAGACTGTATATATGTGAATGAGGCAAGGAGTGTGTGCCAAGACCAAGTTGTTTACCTATCCCTGCGGAATGGTTAGTTAGTTTGAAGACATACCAAAGTAACCCTTGAATTGCGCTCTATAACGTCTTACAAAGCAATAAAATTTTAGTCGCTCCACGTTCCCATGAAATTTTATGTTTGGATAAGAATTAATGAGAATTCCGAGAGAAGAGATTCTGTGTGTACAGTGTACAGTGGATTCGATGTGTCAAGAATGGCCGGAGTCCTCCCTCGGGGTTGGCACGACAAGAAATGGGTCGTCGTTTCGGGAAAAACAATGGTCCTTAGGTTCTGGGTCTCTAGGCCGTCGAGGGTTGAAGGATCATTGGGAATAATTGAGTTTACAGATAAGGGCGACATCTTACACTAAAGTTAACGGCCTTCTCGCGAGGAGATTGAACTATTAAGCACCGTCGTAATTATTATGATCTCGTCACGCCGAAATCTTAATTTCTGGAATGTTTTCCAATTATTATTAAGAGCCTGTAAAAACGCAAAGAAGTAAAATAATTAATTGCGTCTACGGTAAAGTCCTGTGGTGATTTCGGATTTCTTTTATGATGTCACAAAATTTTGTTATGATCGGTTTTATTTAATAACGGCCTCCGTGGTGGAGAGGTAAGACATTGACTCTCAATTCGAAGGTCGCGGGAGCGAATCCCGGCGTGGGCAAATACATTTTATTTGATAAATTTGTGTTATTTTACAAATAATTCATTGAAAATAATATGTAGTAAATTTGCACGTTTCAGGGTGGAAGATGTCGCCCTGGTATAAGACCACCATTCAGAATTGAAACGTTGCTTGAAATGACTTTAGACATGTTTGGTGACTAGATGTGAATAGCCAGGTACTTTTCCAACTTCCCCTTCCACATCTACTTCCCCTCCCCACTTCCTTCAACCTCACAACAAACCCCATGGGATGCCATAGTCTCACTGGCTCCAGACGAGAGCCGCTGGGACTTTTGTGAGGTATTCACATAAAAAATATTAGACTAGACTTAGACTGACTAAATATATAAGATTGGAATATTGTCGCTGTAAATAAATTTCAAACCACATATGACGGGGGAACGGTTGCGCAGTCTTTCTCATACATAACTTAAATTTTATTCAAAATTCCGAACCAAACTGAAATTTTTTTTTTTTTATCAAAAGGTATAGCAAATCTATTTCAGTAAGTGATTGTAATTGTTAAGTGCAAGTGAATTGTATTTCAGTAAACACTGAATTTATTTTTTATGTATTTAATTTTATTTTTTAATCTTCTACAAAGATAACGTATGTTTATGAGTAAAATTTTAACTGTCTTAAAAACACTCAAGTATACCCATGAACTGGCGATGCCTATGTGAGATTTTTTTGGTTAATCTGCTAATTGTATTATACTCTACTTTTTTTTAACTGTTTAAATAAAAAGCTTGTATTATAAAATTATACCAATTGTACCAAAAAAATTGTTAATTAAAAAAAAAAAATATTTAGTACTGATAGTTGTCGTCTGCTCTAATGTACTGCTGAGAACTTAAAGATATAGTTTAATCTTTACATCATGATTTCAGTTTCATTGCAACACAAAAAATAAACCTTTGCACTACTGAGTAGCACTAGTTAAAACAAGTAGTACAGATGAAGACAGTACTATTTCTATTTAATAGGACTATTTAGAACAAAGTAGTACAGATAAAAACGGTACTGTTTCTATTTAATAGCACTATTTAGAACAAAGTAGTATACATAAAGACAGTACTATTATAGATAGGCGCTACATTTACCAATAAAATGAAGTCGCTCCCGCTGTCTGTACGCTTAGATCTTTAGAACTGCGCAACGGATTTTCATGCGGTTTTCACCAATAGATAGAATGATTCAAGAGGAAGGTCTGTACATGCATATTATAGTAGAAAAAAACTGAGATATTCAAAGATTCAATTCAGGCAGCGGGCAGCGGGCTGGCAAGTGGTCGGTGTGGATTTGATATGTATGCAAACTAACAGATGGCGGTAGTTATAAAGGTTGGGTAATGTTGTTGTGTTTCGTATGCCATAGCAATGTGTGGCCGGGCCTGCTAGTGTTTAATAAAACACGACTCGTTTAAAATAGAGCAAAAATCTCCCGGGGATTGTCTAAAATAGCATTTGAAGAAACACTGAATTTTTCATATATATAAATTGTAAAATAATTTTTGGGGCAAACTTTGCGTTTTTTTTCTATGGAGGAAATTTCATATAAGGGGCTATCCATAAATTACGTCACACCTTAAGGGGGGGGGGAGTAGAGAAGTGTGACATTGTGTGACTAGGGGTATGGGGGGGTCATCAGCACTGTGGCGTCACATGTAAAAATCTAAATTATTAAAACGCAAAAAATTTTTTGACGTAAAATTGAAAAATATGTGACGTCACACTAGGGGGGGAGGGGGTCTCATAAATGTGACAGGGACGGAGAGGGGGGTCAAATGTAACTCGTGTGACGTTATTTATGGACGGCCCCTAATTTCCGTTTCGGCGTGGGGAATGTATAGTTATTATCTTCAAGAATAACATATATTTTTTTAATAGCTAAAACTTATAGTATTTAAAGTACACGTGTAATAAATCGGTAGAAATGCGGAAAGCCGGGCCTTAAAGAGAAACAGTGAAAATCATTCGACAAACACCATCGACTTTGCGTGTTCAAGTTAATTTATTTCACACCCACAGTTTGAGACACGGTGAAATAGATTGTGGTTGAAACAAAGCCACCCATACTTTGAGGCTCCACCTCCACATCCGACCCATTACGACAATACATCATAAAACGGGTTTCCATTATGAAATTAATGTCCGGCAATGCTCAATGACAACTATAAATGTGTTGGGATGATTTTATTGATATTAAGGATACCCTTTCTCTGATTGTCTTTTAGGGTGGATAGAGCTTATTTAGCAATTCACACAGAACGTGCCACGTGGAAGGCGGCCAGTCGTTTCAAACACCCCTAAATCTTTTATTTTATGGATAAAACGAAGAGAAAATTTTTTGAAATTAAACTTTTTTAGCGTCGTTAGTGATTAGAATTTCGGATGAAACGGAAAAAAGTCATTAAAATTTATTATATGACGGGTCGTCGGTTCTTATATAATGCGCTCAATTTGCACTTTGGCTCGACCCTCCCGTAACGCAACGGCTAAGGCGCTGGACAAATCCAAGCGGCCAGGAGGCAGACATCGAGCGAACGGAGCTCAAATCCTACGAAATCCAAAAAAAAAAATCTATATTTTGTTAATTAATATCCAATCTTCAAACCACTTTAAAATAAACACGTTAACGAAAAGCGACTTTCTAGTATCACTTCTGCCGCGTGTGAATTACACACTCTAATATATATATATATATATATATATATATTTTTTAAAAAGAATGCTGCTTTTTTGCAAAACACAATTCATGTTATTTCATGTTTCTAACTATTTTGTATTCTTCTTCTTTCGTACTTGCCGAATCACGAATCATAAGAAAGGAACGAACCAATGTTCGGCTCGCAAGTTATACGCGCCATAACGTAACGTATGAGCACTTATATTGGTATTCTACACAATCCGACTTGGAGTACCCTATCCATTGACATGTCGAACCGCCGACCGAATTATTATTAATTAAATGAAGACATTATGAGCGAAACTCAATCGAAAATCTGGAAACAGAAAAATCAGAAAAAGATATTGGCACCTCTGGGACTCGAACCCAGGATCTCCCTACTTTCCGGGTTGGGACTCTTATCCACTGAGCTAAGGTGTCGATATCCAATTCGGTCACTTTTTTAACTGTACCATACTTCGACTAAGAACCACCCATATTATCTTCATTTTTCTTAACGCATATTTTTATTGGCTGCCATCTTTAAAAAAAAAATGAAGATAAATGATAAAAAGAAAAATGAAGATAATATGGGTGGTTCTTAGTCGAAGTATGGTACAGTTAAAAAAGTGACCGAATTGGATATCGACACCTTAGCTCAGTGGATAAGAGTCCCAACCCGGAAAGTAGGGAGATCCTGGGTTCGAGTCCCAGAGGTGCCAATATCTTTTTCTGATTTTTCTGTTTCCAGATTTTCGATTGAGTTTCGCTCATAATGTCTTCATTTAATTAAATATTACAGTTTGAGGTTTTACTCATAAAGTTAAAATAATAAATAAGAATTATTATTATTCCGTCAGTCCGATAACCTTCCTACACACGATCCGATGTGGCTCGCCGGGTTCTGCAAGTGGGATCGGGTGTAGGGCCTGTGTTGATTGGTTGAATCTGGCTCTATGATTCGCTGCGTGATTATGTCACGTCATGCAAGTCGTATCAGGTGTATGTTAGCCTGTGTTGGCTGGTTGAATCTGGTTCTAAGAAAAGGGGTTGCTCTATGATTCGATGCGTGATGACGTTCGCTATAAATATTATCGTACACTCATTCTCTAGGGTGGAAGGTAATTTCCCTCAGGACCTATGTCATCTTCTGCCTCTCTTCTCTAAGACGCTCTGCGCAGTGCAGAGGGTTGTTTTGAGGAGAGGATAGAGTGAACATTTAACAGGGAGTGAACATGGCTCTTGAAGAGACCCTTGTTCATATATTTGAATTTCAGAATCGCCCCAACCTCCATCCCTCTTATTTTTTTAAGTCAATTAATTTTAAACCTTTTTTATGTGAATACCGAGTTACAATTGCTTCCGTCTGGATCCAGCGAGAATATGGCATTCCCAATTGGGGTACGTGAGGCTGAAGGTAATTGGAAGTGGAAGGAGATGGGAAAAGAGGAATGGGTAAATACATGGCTTTTCAGATCTGGTCACCAAACACTGCTAAAACCATTTCAAGCAAAGTGTCAATTCTGAATGGCTGAGATTATCTTCTACTCTGGTACGTGTCGCAAATGTACAATATGTTATGTTTAACTAACTGGGTACCCGGCTTCGCTCAGGACAACATTCGAGAGTTTTTTGGAATGTTCCACAATGATTTTCCCGATTCCCTATTCCCGAATATTCCACGACATACTCCGTAACTCCTTCTAGAACTTTCTAGAACTCTATGGAACCTTCTGGAACTTTTCCGAAGACTGTTCTGGAAATTCGAGAAGGCAGGAAACTTCCAGCTCTTATGTCTTCAAAAGCCCGCCCTTTAGGTAAAAACGGGAACTGTCATTCTGGAGTGGGGATAAATATCTACCACACCATAAAACTCCCTTGATCGTACCGGGACTCGTATCTGAGTTTTTGCGAGCCGCGCGTTTTTTTGGGCTTTCTCTTATTATATATATTGATTAATTAATTGTGAAGTAACAAAAATCATCACATAAAATTTATTTACGCACACCGGGATTTGAACCAGCGACCTTCGAATTTCTAGTCGGGAGCCTTACCCCTCAACCACGGAGGCCGCCACCTGCTATTTTATTAGTACGTTTTTTAAGGCGGCGCTATTCGGCTGAAAAAGAAGAAGATGGAGAGATGTGTAATTACGAATGCTGGACAGAGCGCGCTAATATTTTAAATGATGAAATCGCAGCGAAAATGGCGAAAAAGCTTAATAAAACATGACTCGTTTAAAATAGAGCAAAAATCTCGTGGAACGTGTCTTAAGTATCAATTAAAGAAACATTGTGAATTTTTTCACAAATATAACTTGTAAAATAATAGAAATAGACTTGTTTTAAATAATTTTCGGGGCATACTTTGCGATTTTTTTCTATCGAGGGAATTTCATATAATTTGCATTTCGGTGTGAAACGTATCTAGATATTATTTTCATAAATAACATATATTTTTTTAAGAGCTTAAAAACTTCAAATGTTTAAGGGAGATATGTAAGAAATCGGTCGAAATTCGAATAGTGGACCCTTAATTCTGATTAACTTGACTCGTGTTGTTGGCAAAAAATGATTTTTTAATGAAGTCATCAAAACAAACGATTGTATTGGTATTATTTTTAATTAATATGTTTCCTTGCTACAACCAAATTCCAACAACTCCGTAGACACAATTTAAAAAATGTTTTAGAAGTTTTGTAAAAAGCTTCGATCGTCAATTTCGTACTTAAAAGTTGGAGAGTTGTTGAGCCTTGGGCTACGGTTTAAGCCGAAATTTACATAACCGGCAATGGGTAGTTGGAGGATTAAGTGCAGGCCTCAGTTCTAAATGCTACCATTATACCGTGGCTATACCCTGGCATAGGCCCGTACACCGCTACTGGGCACAACTTCCCTCGCAAAGTCACACGTCCCATTGTTGGGATAAAACTTTAATTAAATTCGCAGCATTAGAAGGGTCTACATTTTCCTGACAGGGAGAATATCTCCATGACGATGAAAACAAAGGGACATGTTCCACAGAATACGTTTAATTTAGTAGTCTTAAGCATAGATTAACCACGAACATACTTTTCACGAAGATAGTAATTTTGCAAAATGTAAGATTAACATACCAAACAAATTATCATCGTAAAAGTAAATTATTTCATAACCATTTCATGAAAATGACAACGCGTTCTTAAGCAATTTCAACATTAGCAGAAATAATACAAGTTGAACATATGGATAAGAAATAGTTGAATTACAGTACCTATATAATGTCCAAATGCTATAAAATAAAAATAACCCAACACCACCAAATAAATATAACAAAGATCTATATAATCACAAATAGAACAATCAGAACCAAGTATATACTAACATAGTAATACCCTCAATGAATAACTACTTTTGGACAAAGGACAGAGCACAATTTAGGATCAAAATTGTATAATATTATTCCGGCCGTAAATAAAACAAAAAATTTATTTATTTAATTAAAGAAATTTATAACAATGAACAAAAAAATTGTGTTCATTCATCCGCCATGCTAGGGATGTCCTTGTGTTATGGCGGATGAAGTTTACAAATTGGGTGTACAGTTGTACAGTTATTAACTT
The DNA here is from genome assembly GCA_936435175.1 of Glyphotaelius pellucidus. NCBI lineage: Eukaryota > Metazoa > Arthropoda > Insecta > Trichoptera > Limnephilidae > Glyphotaelius > Glyphotaelius pellucidus. Next base: position 17,779,678 of record OW386545.1, read on the forward strand.
ATGCAATTCATTTAAGTTACTCAAGTAACAAATTTAGTAACAAATTAAGTAGCGCATTCAATTAATTTAAGTTACAAGTTGTATTTATTATATTACAATTCAATTAAAATAGCAAGTTTTACATATCTTTGATTCTAAATGTAAGGATTCATTGTGATAATTTTTTTTAAAGGTTTGGGGTTGGGTTTCGGTTTTTAGGTTCTCGGGGAGAAGGTTAAATATTTTAGGAGCTAGGTACATGAAATGTCTTTGAGCTGATGTGGTGCGTAGTGTAGGAACATTGTAGTGTCGGTTGGTTATAGTTCTGGTGGTATAACTGTGATGTAAGAGGGTTTTTTTCTTATATTTGAACATGAAATGCGTTAGAGTAAATTTTAGATGAAGTTGCCGTATGTTTAAGATATCATATTCAGTGAAGAGCCAAATAAACAATCAAGTTTCAAAAACAAATAAAAAAATGGATCGCGTCAACAGGAGAAGATTTCATAAAAAAAAACAAACTGTAAAATAAAGAATAACATACACACAACAATTAATAGAAGAAATATATTACCTATTCGAGGGATATTATGGTTTAAAATTGTATGCCAAAACCTATTGTCGCATTCAATGTACAAAGAAAAAGGACACGTTTTTAGATTTTCACGACCAAAAGTATTTTCGATATTTGTTTTTGGGGTGTTATGCCGTGTTGCGCTGACTCCTTCTTTAGCCAATGTTTCGGACAGCGTTACAGTGTCCATTATCAGGGCAGATGTGTAATTGTGTTGCCCTGATGATGGACTCTGTAACGCTGTCCGAAACGTTGGCTAAGAACACCCCAAAAACAAATAACAAAAAAAAGAAAAAGGAGATCATTCATATGGCACTAGATTTATTAAAAATAAAGGGTTGTCCATTCCGAAAATTATAACTAAATACGGGCAACGGACATTCGTTTATCTTGTCCCTACCATGCCAATGAACAGATCGAATCAAATTGCACCACCGATCTAAAATATTAAATTAAAAAATGGCTAATAGATCAAGACTTTTTATATTGACATTGTTTGTAATCTTGTGTATAAAATGACTATGAGTAATTTTCCTGTATCATATCTGTCTGTCTGCGTATTTCATGCCTTTATATTGTAGTTACCTAAAAGTTGTTCTTCTGAATCTATTTTCTAAATTGTGGTTTCTAGTTTTAGTTGTGTTTTAGTGTTATTTTAATATTGTTTAATTGACCTGCTGATAAACTGCTTTGGCAGTTTAGCAGCTGCTTAAAATGAAGAATAAAAAAAAAAAAAAACACTCTTAGATAAACTATTTGTTTATTTTCACATTAGGGATTAAAATCACTATTGAAAAATGTTAAACAATTTCCAAAATAATGTATAGACCTCAGGACAGGTAAAACACCTAGTGGGGACCACATCACAAAAATAAATTTATTTATTTATTATTTGAAACATTTACAGTGTGGTAACAATTATTAAAGTTATAAAATTGCCATTGGGATGTACAGGTATTGACACTCTAATGATAAACGTTCACAGCATGCGTAATCAATGTTTAGCTGTTACTACAAAACATATAAAACATGATATATGAAACAGGAAATATAAAACATAGAAGTGTCAAACATATAACTTAACCTGCAGAGAAAGAAAAGAAAGATAATAAAAATAAAATTAAAAAATATAAATAAATCATTTGTAAATCTTTTTCAAAGTAGGTAATAAATAAAAAATTACTCGTAGTTCTATTACATCAGGTATCCCTTGCTACGTGGCAGTTTTGTAATCCTACGAGTCTCCTGACTCATTAGGGTCTCAGGAGACAATTAGTGACGCAAAAAGATGGGTCAAGCAAAATCCGCAAAGTGTTCTTTCAAATCACGTGGACCGTGAAATCTAAAAGGGGATCGTGTACTACTCTAGGGTACTAGTAACTCGTTCGACCTATATTATATATATAATATAGGTCGAACTTTTTATGTGAATACCTCACAAGAGAGTCAGCCGCTCCCGTCTGGAGACAATGAGACTATGACATCCCCAATTGGAGTATGTTGTGAGGCTGAAGGTAGTGGGGAGGGGACGGAGATGGGAAGAGGAAGGTGGGGAAGTACCTGGCTATTCAGATCTGGTCACCAAACATGGATAAAGCCATTTCAAGCAACGTTTCATTTCTGCATGGTGGTCTAACACCAGGGCAATACTGAGAATATCTTCCACTCTGGAACGTGCCGCAAATATACTATATATTATTTTAAATGAATTGATTAAATATACTATATATTATTTTAAATGAATGAAATAACACAAATTAATCAATCAAATAAAAATTATTTGCGCCCGCCGGGATTCGATCCCGTGACCTTCGAATTGCTGTACCCCTAGACTACAGATGCCGTCAGTCAAGTCAACATAAATATATGGCCATAAATATATTTGTTACAGTAAATACGGTATAATAGAAGTTCTTTACATTCACTGTCCTTCTTGCTCACTAGAGATCTCAAGGTATGAGGAATGTGTCCGGAATTCAGTGTGTTCGGGAATGATGGATGTATGAAACTACTCCTACTGCGGTGGAAGGCGATGTTTCAAGAGAGAGTCCGACTGGAACTCCAGAACAAAAAAAAACAAATCTCACCCCACGAACTCGGGTACCCCTGTAAAGTCACCAAAAGTAGAGAACCACGAGTGGTGACCCATGACAGGGGTGTTGCTTATCCAATAAATGATTTCCGGGGGAGCGGTACCCATACCTGCCTCAAAATTGAAGTTTGTGAAGTAAGCAAGGTGGGAACGAACTCTTGAAGATATGATGACGAATATTTATTTATTTATTTGAGGAACAGTCTTAGTAATATAATAAACATAAGAAGATGATAAAAAAACAGACCAATTATTAATGTTCACAGATAGGTATTTAGAAACGAGACTAACTAAATGTAAACTAGAATATTTAAGAAAATTGAAGAAAAAAAAACAGAACTAAGCAGCAATTAAAAAAAAATAATAGTTCAAATCTGAATTCAACAAATGATAAACCAATAAAATAAGTGTGATTATAACTGAAATAGACTGCAAAATAGGTATTTGGTTTGGGAAGGGTAAGGGGAGGAGAGAGATAAGGGAAAGTTAAGGGAAAGTTGCCACGCAAGTAATATAAAAATATTAGATACAATTAGTTTAATAGTCATGAATATGTGTTATTCGCACCTAGAATGTTATACAGTGAAGTTCTGTAGCGACAGTAACTAGCAGTAAATACGTCAGCACGTGTGTCTATATTTGCAAATTTGTTGTTATAATAGTTACATGTCCTTTGCATAAATTCATTTTGATTGGAATTGGTGTTGCATCTATCAATATAGAAAAGGGTATTTTGTCTACTATATGGAATCGACGTGTGGAAATTTATTTATGTGGATGTATTATTGAGTATATGGATGGAGATAATATTATATACTGCTGCAGTGATTGGGAAACACCAAGATCTGTCCTCATATGAAATAAAAAGAGCGTACCGTTTTGCAGTAAAAATACAATGAATATTTCCATAAAGCGCAGCGCCATACGTTCCACAGCATACACACCAAGTATCAATGGCACGAATTACAAGACGACGCGACGGTAATTCCGCGACTTCCAGCCTGATCCCTGATTTAGTCACTTGCGCTGGGTGCGGAATCCGACGGTTGTGGTCGGATCCACTTATACAGCTTATAGCTCCCACATTACTCGTGTTCCGTTCCAACCCTCTACCCTCTAGGCATGTACCTAATAAATGAGACATTTTTCTTTACATACGTGCGCAGATTTTCTGCTGAAAATATTTTCTTCATGATAAACATGATAACAAGTTTGGCTTAAAATCGATATTTGTCGACAAAAATCGACGTTCTTCCATATCATGAAACACGATTGCCGTATAAATATGAAACGTGACATTTGTTCTAAAAAGACAATTGGAAATATTTATAACGCTCTGTGACACAACCGTATTGTTTTTTTGTTCGGTGTTAGCTTGCATATTGTGACGTTAATTGTTTAGTTTTTAAATATCTTTTAAAAAATAGCTTTAATTCTACTGTAAACAATCATTTTTAAAATTAATGAATAATATTTCAATTTGGGAGACGGGTAAAGATACCGCCTCCCGGAACCATTTATTGGATAACCAACACAATGGGAGTGAATGGCGATCGATTTTCTGAAATAGGTCAAGCTACATCTTTTATAGCTGTGTGTGAACACGATTTAATTTTTTTTTTCTACGTTAGGTTACCTCAATTGGTTCGTTACGTTTGGAGATGAATCACTTTGTATTCACCACTTATTTAATCAAAATTATCGACGTGTTTCGAAACCAATGGTTTCTTCGTCAGGATAAAATGATTAATTTTCATTTTATCCTGAAGAAGAAACCGTTGGTGTCGAAACATATAGATAATTTTGAATAAATAAGTGCTGTATTCAAAGTGATTTGTTTTCATATAATTAAAATGACGACACAATTTGTAATTATTGTATTGTATGTAATTTAGCTGTAAATGTTTCTTAAAACAGTGTAAATTAGTTTGTTTTCTGAAATTGAATTCTGTGCAGAAGTTCTGACGATATGAATTCATATGTGCACGTCGGTAGCATGTATTTTTGTTTTAAATTAACTTCGCTATATATTCAGCACATACAAATTATATATTAACAACCCATACATTATTATTGTTTGTTAAATACGTATTATGCCAGAGGGGTCAAAAGATCTCCCTCAGCCAGTTTCTTTCGATCCGACCCGCCGCGCTGTACGTGGGCAGGCATATCCACCGTCAAAACCCAGACAAACCTCACCCCATGAACCTGAACCCTCTACCAAGTCTTCAAATGTAGCTAACTACTTGGAGTGACCCATGGCCAGAGATGTTGGTTAACCAATATATATGGTATCCATATCCGCCTATCAAATTTCTTTAGAAGCAGTACCTACGTTAAAATTTATTATTTGTCAAGCAAGTCCTGCTGAATATTATGACTTTAGTTAGTTGGTTGTTGTTTGTTTGTTTGTTTGTTTGTTTATATGTTTGTGGCTTAACGGATGTATTGCGACCATGCGGGTGCGGGTGTCGGAAGTGCGGTAAATTCCGGAAACATGAAATTGGAATGTTTTAAGTTTTAGTCGAAATCCGGGATTGGTTTACGAACATGTGAAACAAATTCGGGTCGGAAATAATGTTTAGACAAGTTGGAAGGTTGGTAAAGGTAACAAACACATAGATAACATAAAATTGTGCAAATAATGTTTATTGTACCTTTTTAATGTGAAACCGCGCAAGTGTTTTAACTACCCGGAACCAGTAAACCTATGGTATCTCTGTATGGGAATCACTGAAGTTAGGATGAAGGTCACCGTGGTTGAGAGGTAAGGCTCTCGACTAGCAATCCAAAGGTTGAGCGTTCGAATCCTGGCGTGCGCAAATAAATTGTGTTTGAGATGTTTTTTCACAATTAATTCATTTAAAATAATATTCTCTCTGTATCGCCTTGGTGCAAGATCATAATATAGAATAGAAATGTTGCTTGAAATGACTTTAGGCGTGTTTGGTGACCAGATCTGAATAGCCAGGGATTTATCCACCTCCTTCTTCCCCATATCCTTCCCCTTCCAAATACCTTCAGCCTCACAACAATCCCAAGTCTGAAAAACTATTAAATAATGTCACTTTAAGTTTACCTATAAATGGCACAATAAGTAAAAAAATTTTTTTTTACAAAATACATGTCTGGTGTTTTCACCTGCTTTCTTTTAGGTATTTTCACCAGGTTCTTTAGAACGGGCAATCTGCTTAGTTAGGAACTAATATCGACCTACAAGACATAATAACACTTGTATACATTTTTAATATTTACAGTTTTCTTGAAATAATTATGTTATTTTTGCTGTTTAATTGTATCTAATGTAATGTAATAAATGAAAATAAATATATAAAAATCGGGAATGCCATAGTCTCATTGACTTCAGATGCGAGAAGATAGTTTCGATTGTAAACGTTGTTTTATCTTCACTGGGCAATACTGAGAGTAACTACAGCTGTGGAATGAGGTGAATGTTGATAATAATAATAAACAATAATTGGATAATTTGTATAGCGTCGTTTTGTGAAAGATCGTTTTTGTGAAACAGGAAACATACTTACCTGGCAGTTCACACATAAACACACTTATTTTAGAAAATTCAAGCTTGAAAGAAAGGCTACACGTTGTGTTTTTAACTAGGTAGTGTGAATCTTAGAAATCATCGTATTACCTACATAAAAGAAAAAATATCACCCAAGATCCTTTCTAAAAAAAAGTATAGCCCATACAAAGTAACTTTCCACGTATTTGTTGAAATGGAACGGATTTTTTTTGTAATCGCAGTTTAAAAAAAAACCAACTTAAAATATATTAAATGTCTCCCAGACCAAAAATCTGATATCACATAACCTATAAAATATGTTTATCTCTGAAGTGAAGAGGCTATATATTTATGTTTACAAGTTTTTACAGTCACTTTATATGACAATGCATCCCGTAAGGGTATTAAACCCACCCTTCGAGGCTCGCGCGGGCGGCGGGGGTTGGGTTGGGAGTTGGGGACGTGAAACTCCTAAACCTCTCAGATGCTTATCTTTTCCAACGCCGCGGAAGATAAAAACCTCATAATACTCACCAAATTTTGAGAATATTTAAAATTTATGCTGAAAAGAATTACTTTTTTTGAAAGAGGCTGTTTTTAATCCAAAAAGAGATTTTTAACTTTATCATTTATCCTTCAACAGACAGATAACAAAATTTTTAATGTTAATCGAAAATAAAAATAAATAAATGTTACCGGATTTACAAGTGCTTGAATTAGGTAATCGATCTAGGAAAGCGGATAACGCTTGCATAATGTATTTTACTCGGAATTCCTTTATAATGAACAAAATACGACTTTTTTATTACTTTCATTGAAATTGTTGAAATTAAGTTACATAAGAAAACTTTCTGTTCTTGTATGTTTTGTATAAATTGTAAATTATTAGTTGGATAGCCCTGATTTATTAAGGTTGATTCAGTTTCATATTCCTACAGATTAAGGTTCTCTAGAATGAATTAAGATTATTATACTACGGTTTCAGGCTACAATTCTGTTATAAATAGATTAACCATTGGTAACTTTTATGCTAATATTGCTGATATTTTAATATGCCTCTACCGAAGTGTAAAGCTGTACAAATTAACACTTTAGTATATATTTTAACGAGCTCTCTGTCATAAACGTTTTTTTGTCTTTGTTATACTTCACTGCGTTCATTAACTTAGTACTAATATATATATATATTTTTTCTTTTGTTTTGTGAACAATCTTTTAATTTTTCATTTCTTTCTTTTTTTTCTTTCCATATTGTAGTACGACTATTAGAAAAACATTTACCTAAATCGCACTTACCGTTAACTCTTCATTAATTTCAATTTATTCTTTAAAAAACTATACTGTTAAATATTAATATAAGTTTTAATACATTACGTGCTAGTGTTAGAAATTTTTGTTCAATTTTCAAACTCCAATGCTCTAATTTTGACAACCAACGAAATAAATATTATTCGAAAACGGATAAAATTTTAATCTGAAATTTTTAACGTGTAAATAATTAACAGAACACCGCGCCTTAATGATTGAACTGTTTGAGGTGAGAACTTCATGGTAATAATTTCTGTAATAGTAATATGCTGAAATAGGCCAAGCCACGATAGTATAGCATATGTATGTCAGTCCCGTTAGTGTCGTTTTAAAAATAACATTAATTCAGTCATAAGTTGCATGTAAAACCACGAAAAATGGCATCTTTTGTGGCATTTTCGTGTATTTTTTAATGCAGAATTTAAAAGAGCTCTCTCCGGCGCGAGCATACTATCTGGAGATAAAAAGCTTACTAGATAAAATAATAATCTCACGATTGTTAAAATTATGAATAGGTAGCTCGTATCTGGAAGCTGAGCATGCGCATTCAGTGAGAACCAAGATCCTTTGATTCCAACCTGAAAGCTCTTAAGATCTAAGGGATTGATCGCCTGAGTAGGTACATGCCTTATTATGCATAAACATGATACCTTTATTCCTGTACAGAACTTAATTCTAATAAGTGCAATAGTGAGCCCACAGACATCGGAGCAGATTAATCAGGCATTTAGCTCCCAGTATGTTTACAAGATCTGAACAGTATAACACATTTAAATAAGTCGATAACAGTCACGTTGTTATTAAACAATTAAGAACACTTTAACATTTAATGTGAGGAAAATAGATTTCAAAGTATCCCACAAAATAGAGAATCTATTGATATAGTGACATATTTTCTTAAAAAATCGGTTTAACCGGTAATGCATCAATCAACCTGCAAAATTTTAATTTAGAATCATGTAAACAAGTCGTCCCAAAGTGATCTAACCAGAGTTTAAAAACCGCTGTTAAAATAATCAAAAAAGAAACAAAAAACTTGCAGAACTTAATAATAACGTTATTAAATTTAATTAAGTGAAAATAAATAACTTTGTAATCTATATTATTAATATGTTTCCACTATAAAATCAATATTAAAAACATGTTTTGAAAAACAAGTTTTCTTCATCAGGATAAAAATAACAAAAAAAAGTTGTTCCATAGTTTTATGATCTTTTAAATATTACAATAATACAAAAAAATATTATTATCATTATTATTTAACAAAAGCCACCTCTTAAATTTATTTTCATATTAACACTTACATTTGTAATATCTAATAATTGTTATTTAGATTCCTATTGTTATTGTTGGTTTTAAAAGTTTTTATTTTATAAATGTAATATTTCAACATTCTAAACTAATTTTTAAATTTAATTTTATGTTTTTTATGATATTTTTAAGTGATTAATCACCTCTCCCTTTAATATTTCGTTTATAGTTTTTATTTGTCTAAACTTGTTTGTCTTTTGTTATTTTTATTATTAATCTTATCCCGACGAAGAAAACTTGGTTTTCGAAACATGTTGATAACATTGATAATAAAGTAGTTGTTTTACAAAGTTGTTTGTTTTCATTTGATTAAAAATGACGCCACAGAGCGTATTTGCAAAGTTTGAAGAAGTTATTAAATTAAATTTAAATAACATTTTTTTTTAAATCTAGGCGGAGCACCGAGGCAAAAGGAATAACTTTTTAAATAAACCGACCGAGAGAACAGAGTCGATAAAAAGCTCATTTTAAGGAGTATGTTTTTTTTTTATTTCTAGAAAGAAAGATCCAACTCCTAAAGATGAACTTTTTATAGACTCTGTACTCCTTGTTGCTATATTTAAAAAGAATTCCTATTGCTTAGGTGCCCGACTCTGTGGGATTAGATTGCTTTGTTGAATCGTCTGGCTATTGAGTCGACTTGGATATCCTAGGAGATAAGTTCTCTATCGACCACTGTACTCGGAAGTATGCTGTTTCAAGAATAGTAAATAAGATTTCAGGAGCGATGGAATGAATTCTTGAAATGTTGCTGAATCTTAAAAGAGTTAAGTCCAAAAGCCAGATAGTTTAAGAAGATAATTATTAATGAACTTTATAAACGAATCATGATCTCTAACCCGTATTTGCCAAAATTACATTAAAATTCATCAAAAATTTCAAAAGTAAGGCCACTTATTTACTGTAGTTTCAAAATTTTCTTAACATTTTGAAATATTATTTTGTTAATATTTTACGTACTCTAAATTAATGTTAATCGAATTATGGTCTCATTTTTTTGAACGGTATTGAAAAAAATCTAAATAGAACAGTTTTACAGATGGATTTAAAATTAACGGAAATTATGGTTAGCAGTTGACAACTGTGACTATAGGCATTTACAATGAAAAATAAATTTTTTGTGAATTATTATTATCATGTTTGATTTTTTTGTTTGTGGTTGTTGTTTTATATACTTATTTCGGTTTTGAACTTAAGGCGGTACACAACTCTAATAATTTATGTTTGCTCAAAACTCAAATTTTAATAATTTTCGGCGAATTTTTAAATAATAATAAAAATAATAATAACTTTTTTATTCCAACATACCCCTGGGGATGTAAGTTTTTTATATTTAAGATTAATAAAGACAATACCTTACCACTATTAATATATTTTACGTTCAACTATTTTAAAACTTTATAAACCGCTTTTCAACTTTTCTACCAGATTTTATTTTTCTAGTCGATGAATTAATACCTTCGGGAGGGAAACGTTTAGAAACATCTTAAATATTTGTAACACGTTCTTCAGAATTAATTAAAATGAACTCGGCGGAAAGGGCGAATCTCCAGGCCCGCTAGGGCGAATTCGACCTACGTTCGTCCAATACGCCTTGCCCCGGGCTTATATTTGTTTACACGCTTCTTCACTTGCGTCGTCAAGATTCCCACATTATTTTTCTTCTTTTCTTTGATAGGGCAAATTCGACAGTAGGTCCGTCCAATGCACGGGTCGCGAGTCGCAATTTGTATACACGGCTTTTTTACTTACGTAGTTAAGATTCTGAACACATTTTAGGGTATATTGTCGTCTTAATTAACGTTGTCAGAATCTGTAACATGAATTGATGACACCTGTAGTTTTTTTTTTATTTTTAATCTAAGTTGATTACCTACAAGATATATGTCGGTAATGCAGATTGCTACCGCCCGGTCAGATGGCACTAACGTCATTTGTTTTTGAAACTGTGACAGAGCAGTATTTTTTTGGTAGGAGTTCAGTTTTTTGATAAAAAAGGCTTGTTCCCAGTGTATTCGCAATCCCTTCTTATTGCCGACTGTGCAACTTAAACAAGTCTTCTTTATAAACAAACGGGGAACCGTCCTTGAATGTAGTGTTTACGGGTTGTATAAAAGTTGTAGCATGTCTTAGGACGGGTTGTTTCAAAAAATTTGAGGAGTTCATCAAATATTTGAAGTTAATTTTCTCGTTCTGTGTAAGTTCTATTCGAGTTCTGTTATTTTGTCATCATAGGCCAGCTGCCTCATAAAACTGAAATCATCACAGAACTTGAATAGAACTTACCCAGAACGTGAAAATTAACGTCAAATATTTGACGAATTCGTCAAATTTTTTGAAACAACCCATCCTTAGTGTTTTAATCAAGTTTCACTTGAAAGACTGTAAATAAATGAACACAGTGAAAATCTATCAGACTGTTTAAATGAAGATAAGGACCCTCACACAAACCTTAACAAATGTTACATCCTGTCTTATATTTATAACATATCTTGTCTTAATATGACATCTTCGATTACCACCCGCATAAGCTCCATAAAATGAAGGTTTTTCTTACTCATCATGAGTGATTTGTTTGTTTATACGATTTTCGTATAAATATAATTTTTTTTTGTCTTTTAGAGGTAAAATCACAAGAAGGAATTCAATAACTGCTTTATTTTGGCTATACAGGTTGTAACAGCACATTTTCGAAGGATTTTAACCGGCGATTCCTTAGCATAATTGGAGTAAAAATGTAGGTGTAATTTGGCTGTCTGATGATATTTTTTTTCAATAAAAAACAATCAAAATATTTTTCCAACACACGTCGTAACTGAACAGTCTGCTACTCAATTGCGACGTGTGATTAAAAATATTTTTTTGTTTTTAATTGAAAAAAAAAATCATTATACAGCAAAAAGACATCTACATTGTTTATTTAAAATATGCTCAGGAATCGCTAGTTCAAATCCGGTATTTGCTATACCACCTGTATACTACAAATATACAGACTGATAAAATGTAAACCGTAGATTTTCAGAAAATAAATAAACAACTAAAACTTCCACGGTCCGAATTTAAATTAACGAAAATTCATTTTGTTAAAAGAATGTTTATATGAAGCAGTTTTCAATAAAAAATGCTCTTAATGAGAAAAAACAGTACTCTTGAATGAGAAACTCTAAAGCAAAATTTCATAAATATTTTCATTAGTCTGGAAATAAAATTTTGGTATGCTTCAGTTCCCTAGTCTGGAAATATTGGGATAACTTCCATTATGTGCTGAGGACGGATACACAAACAGGGTTTATCAAAGGAGGCCTCGGATAGAAGATCCATTATGCCTTGTATAAGAGGTCGGAATCATAAGACAAAGGGAAAAAGACCCTGCTCGGGGATGTTATAAGAAGGATGGATGACGGTGGTCGTTCATTTGGCATTTTTAAGTTGCAGTTCCTTTTTTAGCATCATTGAATTTATCAACAGTGTTTTTATGTGTGACAACGCGACGTCATTAATTTTGAATTTTTATTTGATTATTTAGTTTTTTTTTATAAATTAAATATAGATTACAACATTCCGAAATGACACGATGGCAATCAAGATTTTTATTCCATTGAATATCTTCTTCAGTCAAATTATTCAAATCCTTTCAGATCGTGTGTAAATTTGAAAATAAATGGATTTCAGATTTTTAGAAATTTCTTTCCTCAGAGCGAATACAAATTGACGGTTTTCGTTTTCTAATTGCTGGTAAAATGGCCTTGCGCGCTATATTTTTAAATTAAATTTTATATTTGTGGTAGTTTATATTTAAAAGGTGATTTTTGTGTTTAATCTGGACCGAATTTTTTCTATAGATTTTTGTGACTTAAGTTTTAAAAGTAATGTTTTCAATGATTAATTTTTGGATAGGTATTTTTTTATTTTAATAAAATGATATATTTTTGGTATACAGTGTACGATGTATTCTTTCAAATAAAGTAACAATAACTTCCAGTATACAGACGAATACATCACTGAACATTTTCAATTAACTCCACCAATTGTTATCAAGCATCAAATATGTTCTACCACTGCCAGTTTTAATTCAGATCTGAAAGGATTTCAACTATTCACCACAACAACATCAATTATGTCACCCTATTATAGTACTGCCGTAGTATTAGAATTCCACACGATTATTTCTTGTGATTGAAATGGTCAGAATCAGTTACGCATTTCTAGCAATCAAAGAATGATTATTTAATTTCAGAGTGGTGAATCTGTATCTTTTATGTTAAGTCAATTAAGAAAAAATGGAAAAATTCGATGTCGGAAGGTCTCCGTCGTGCGTTATCAACTTCTGTGATTTTCTATGGCTTTCAATGACTTGCATGTGTTGATGTCAGTTGGTGGTATTAAAAACACGAATTACCTTTTAATAGTTATTTTAACTACTAACGTATAACCCTTTCACAAGGCTTTCATAACTGACTATCGGTTTGTCGTATTATTCTGATGTTTGTAAACGATGACATTCCATCCCCAAATTTTCCCTCGACTATCATCTCTTAACGAGGAATACGCGGCAAACGCGCTGTTATCTCAGGGGTTAGGGTAGCTACTTTTAAGAATTGGTGTCTTAACACAAGCTCAGTGTTTAGCTCATTTAAGAAAACTGTTATAATGTGTCGTGAACGGCCGATTTAAAACGGGTTAGGCTATCGCTAAAGATACAGACTCACCCTTCTGCTTTGATAAAATCGGACATCCATTATCGTACTGCTCCTCCTCTCGGGATTTTATGTCTGAATAATTAAGTAAAGATACCGGTGGCGAACGTAAACTCTCTTTACACTACGAGTATATCTTATTTGAAAAAACTCTCCGGGAAAGAGGGAATCTTAGGTGATTTGCATAAAAGCATTAACTAAGGTTAACATATTTTCCCTCGAGCCTACTTCTAAAATGGCATTGAACCAAACAAACCATTGACATTCAAACATACTAGATAATCCATCGTACCAGATACCAGTTTATATGTAAGTCACACAGGCTGCGTGCATTACATACACATTACATGTGGCACAGTTTCAAAGTGTGCGCCGTGTGCGGTGAGAAAACCACTGGACCGTTTCATATCCTTGCTGGGGAGTGAGATGCTATGCGGAGTCTGCGGAGTGGAAGAGAAATTTCACACTTAAGTGGTTTTGATCACTTATATATACTATATATATTATATCACTTATATACGAACGTAATTAACCGATAATGCAGTTTGATAACATTACGAAAAAAATAATACAGTGGATATTTTTTTGTGCAGAAATAAATTTATTATATATTTTTATTTATCCATTGGAGCACCAGGACATTTACAAAAAAAATGCGTTCGGCGCTTGAGGTTTTCGTATGTTTCGTTTTGGATTCGCTTGCACTATTTCGATAAATCATACGATAAATGATGCGAAAACAGATTAACTTCTAACTGTCATATAAAGTGTTGGCGTCCAGCGTGGGTGCTGATGCCAACGGCAGGGTTGGAGAAAGCTCCCACATATTTAATACAATTAGCTGCTGTATCTGCCCCAAATTATAACTAGCTCAAGATTTGGCACAAGCAGGATTCCTCGTAAACTCAGGGCTAGTGCTTATGGTTCGGAACTTCACGTTTCTCCATTGTCCCAGGGCCTCCCTCGTCAAGCAAAACACGGTAGGTTATCACATAAACAGTTTATTCAATTCTAGGAGACACAATAATACATAAGGAACGAGCCTAGCTGAAAGTTTAGTTTGAATGTCCGTCTCTCTTCTCTAACACGCGTGGCTAGGGTTAATACATTTAATTGCACACAAGGGATAACATGGTAATTGACTCACGTTTGGTTTTGGGCCAACAGCGACTCCACGCGCTTGATTCTATCAAGCTAGGCAGCGTCCATCGGACACCGGAAGCGCACGAACGGCGAAACTGGTGTCGCCCATGTTCGGGCGGTACGTGGGCCCTCTAAGCCGGCTTGCTGGAGACTGACGCGGGCAGCGGTGAGCGAGCGCGTCTAGCGGCCGTTCGGTTTGTTGCTCGCGGGAAGGGGTAGAGTGCGCGCGCGGGAGGGGATGGTGCGCGCGCATCTATATGGCGCGTTATTCTGCAGTCCGTGGCGAAGTCTAATTCTCGAATTGTAACGTAACACTTCCCCCCTCGCCGCAATAAAAGCGACGTGGTAATGGAGCTGTAGGACTAATAAATCCTCTTACCTTTTCAGCACTTGTGCCAAAAACATTTAAGAGAAACGAGGAGAGAGAGAGAGAGAGAGAGATTCCTAGCTGGAGAATAGTTATGAACAGAACACAAAAGAGAAGATACATGGTGTAACAAGGAATTGTCAATAAATGTATATAAAGGCAGTGGCATACATAAATACAGTTGCAAAGAACAAGGATCTGTTGAAGAAAGGTACAAGGGTTATGCAGTGATAGAAAAAAAAACTCTAAAATTGTATCATTGGTCTGTGAGCTAATGTTTGCGAACGTGGTTTGCGTAGGATGTCTGGGGTGGTTGAACGTTTCACTGAAGTTACAAGGTTACTTTGTCACAGTAACCTGGCCCATTTGAGATTACACTCAAGGGACACTAGGGCCTTTAAGAAAATACGAGGAAGAGAACACATGATGAGGCTTCTAGGTGGTGTGGAGAGTTCTACCTGTCACAGAGGTCGAAAGGGTAACTGCTTCCGGATCCTGTGGGTGAGCCAGTACGAAACCATTGAAGTACTGGAGAGTGGAATCGCAATTGGTGGTTGGTACACTGGTTTTTGTATGTAGTGGGATTGTTTTGTGAACAATCGTTGGTATTGTTATTTGCGCAAGGGCACAGGAGCATCCGCACAATGGCAGTAGGGCATTTGCATTATGCAGCAGGAACATTTGCATAATGGCAGCAGAAACATTTGCACAAGGGCAACAGGAACATTTGTATTATGCAGCAGGAATATTTGCATAATGGCAGCAGAGCATTTGCACAAGGGCAACAGGAACATTTGTATTATGCAGCAGGAATATTTGCATAATGGCAGCAGAGCATTTGCACAAGGGCAACAGGAACATTTGTATTATGCAGCAGGAATATTTGCATAATGGCAGCAGAGCATTTGCACAAGGGCAACAGGAACAGGAACCAACCTAGAGCTGGCGTGCTCGGGTTTGTTTTGAGTGTCGGTTCTTTGTGGTGATACGATTCGCAACTACACGCACGACTCACACTAGGTTATGTTAGATGCGGTCGGGTGCTTTTGGTACGCAGGGATTGAAGGCAAGGGACCTCCGTGACGGTAGCGAGGGCAGCATGAAGAGGCGCAGATGTAGATAGGGTGCAGAGCTGCTGGTTTTCTTTTTTTTAAATCCGGCAAAAATTATTATTAGAACAAAATTCTTGAAGTTTACCTGCCTAGTAGACCAATGATGAAAAAAGTTTGGAGAGAAACAAGTGTGCATGTTGAGAAAAAGTTGGATTTGTTTGGCGTGTAGAGAGAGAGACGGAGAGAGAGCTAACTAAATGTGGCTAATTCCTAATACATGTTACAAAGGTACGTATTCAAGGACAGGTTCTGTGTAACCCCTTTTGGTTTTTTTCTTTACCAAATACATTTCCAAGAATACGTGGTTGAGGGATTGTACGTATAACAAAATTCCCATTCGAAAGAAGTTGGTCTTCCATGACCTATGCTCACGTCTATACGGTAGCATTTTTTCTACTTTCGAAAAACAAAACATTGCGTACAAGATTAGTTATAACAAAGTGGGAAAGGAGTAGGAAGTTGAAAGGATCCGCGTATGAAGATTGTCCCATTTGACAAACGAAACGCCAAGTGCGTAACGCATATATCCCCATTCACGGATAATTTCGAGGAAGGGGGAGGGTGATAATTGGGAACATTTGAACGAAGAAAACTGCTGGGGACTCGGCTATTTCCGAAATTCGACCTCTGGGTGGAGGTGAAACAAGGTCTACAGCAGTCATCCTGGCACATTACAATAATGACAACTGGGAAAGGAGTAGGAAGTTGAAAGGATCCGCGTATGAAGATTGTCCCATTTGACAAACGAAACGCCAAGTGCGTAACGCATATATCCCCATTCACGGATAATTTCGAGGAAGGGGGAGGGTGATAATTGGGAACATTTGAACGAAGAAAACTGCTGGGGATTCGGCTATTTCCGAAATTCGACCTCTGGGTGGAGGTGAAACAAGGTCTACAGCAGTTATCCTGGCACATTACAATAATATTTGGTAATGTTGGACATGGTGAGTATTGTAACGTCTTCACGTATAGCGTACAAGATTGCAAAATCAAAAGATTTGCAAGTAAGTTTTATAACGTCTTCACGGATAACATACAAGATTGCAAAATCAAAAGATTTGCAAGTAAGTTTTATAACGTCTTCACGGATAACAATGAACGAATTACAACTGGGTTGCCCAGTATTGAAGGGAGGTGCAAAAGACTAGGTGTTTATGACATTTCTGACAAAAACCCACAGAGTAATTATAACGGGCTCCCCGTATCGCATTTAGTAGATATTCTGAGATTCCCATCTATGACGGCAGATTTTATAAGGTTCCCACCTATGATGGCAGATTTTATAAGGTTCCCACCTATGATGGCAACAAAAGGTTAACGTTCATATAAAGGTACCTATTCAATACAGACGGCGAGACATACTGATGTACTTAGTACAACAATACCGTAGCATAATAAATCCATATTAGCGTACGTTAAAGACTTGCACAAAGGCAAAACATATTTGAAGATCTGGCCAAGATTTTATACTTCAACAATTAAGGGACAAAAAAAATTTCTGGCGTGCTGATGGAATGTGAATTTCATCTAAGCTTACCGCAAAAGAGATCCTTTGTGGTACAACCCTTTTGGTTACGCACAGAGTATCGTATCGTGATGGTACAACTTTTGTTGTACTTACACGTACGATGGTAGCAACAATACAAGACATGCGCTTATCGTTGTTTGACAAGGAAAATTATTTACATTGGTCCGATTTGAGTGTTTAAGACCTTCTAGGTTTTACTTACTTAAACAGACTGCTATGAACACACTTTGGTGTTATGCACAGAGTATCGTATCGTGATGGTACAACTTTTGTTGTACTTACACGTACGATGGTAGCAACAATACAAGACATGCGCTTATCGTTTTGACAAGGAAAATTATTTACATTGGTCCGATTTGAGTGTTTAAGACCTTCTAGGTTTTACTTACTTAAACAGACTGCGATGGACACACCTTGGTGTTATGAAAATTATAATAATGGGATGGGTTGTTCGCAGGGTGTTCACTTGGAGACCTGGCTTCTTGTTGTGACCTCGTACTTTGCACGTGATAAGTCACAACAAGGCAACCCCAAAATTTCAGTTTGAACAGTTGAGACCCAGGGTGACTCAATGTTGCTGAAATGTTGTAAAAAAAAATTTATCGTTAATGAAGAGGCACGTTAAAAGTTGTCCCTTTTATAACGATACTTTCCAGACTCCACATTCAGTTCTGGGGAGAGCTAGAGCAATTAGGGTTATTTATTGAGCGCCATTCTATTTTCTTAAAAAACAGAAAAAAAAACTTAGAACGGGTAGCAAACATCTGATACCGTCGTGGGTTTACACAGGTTTGCTTACCTAATTTAATTACATATGACATAAGGGTTAGATGCACTTTGGCGAGGACCCGATATTTAATGTACAAAAAGATTTTCTAATATTTAGAAAGGGGTGACGAGGTATGACATGATGATGTGAAAATGTGATGCTGCGAGTTGTGACGATGCACAAAACCTTGGGCACGTAGTCTCTGACTACTTGCAGTAAGCCACAGGGAATTCCTTTCTCCGAAGTGATCAATTTCAGGTAGAGGTGTGCATGCTTAGAAAAAACGATGTTTCCAAGGTTTGACACCTGGGGCCGCAATTAGAGGCGAATGACTGATGATGACGAGGTATTTATACAAACAAAAATAAAATAAAATGAAACGAAACCACAAGGGAGAATTATAATTCTTCCATGACTTTGGCTACAGTTGGCAACACTGTGCCAGAGCTAGAAAAGGTTTCGTAAAAAAAACATTTCCTTTCGTTGTGCTCCGGTTTTATGCCGGGCGAAAGGCTTGGGCGAAAGTTTTCTTTGGGGAATCTTTCGTCTTTCTTTTGATCCTGGTATGCCTCCAGTAGCTGGCCGACATCTTTCAGTTGCTCCAGCGTGGCAATTTTCTGAGAAGTAATGATGTTTTCGTATCTGGGGAGAAGACCGTCGATTAAAACCGGGAGAAGTTCCGCTTCAGGGACAGGTTGGGTGAGCTTAATATTGATGGCCTCTGCCCTCTGTGTGAATCTAGCAACAGACTCTCCGGAGTGCTGCTTGATAGCGAGTAGGGATAACCTGACTCTATGTTGGGCCTTTTTTTTCTCCGAAACTGGATAAAAGTGCCACCTTGAGTTCCCTCCATGAGTTTGTTTTTCTCTTATGTATCCTGTGCCAGGTAAGCATTTCAGGAGCGATGAGGTCTATGAAGTTCCTGTGCAGAATACTTTCGGGGATTCCTCTGACTTGGGCTGTTTCTTCTATTCTGTTGATGAAATCCTCCACATCCGTGAGTCCGTTGTATTTCGTCTTCCAGGTTGTCAAATCATATATTTTCGTCTGTTCCTGGGCTTGTACCACCAAGGGTTTTGCTTCGGAGACTGTGAGGGAGGTAGAGATGATTTCTGAGGTGTCTTCCTGTTGGAACTGCAACTTCCTGATGTACTTCTTATTGTAGAAAGAAGCATATTGAATAAGGCATTTTTTGGATTTATTCCTGGGAGAAATCTTTCTACTTCTCAGGGCCTGTAGTAGTTCTTCCTTTTTTGACGTAGAAATGTGGGGGATTATACCCAGCGTGACTTGAGGGACTTCCATAGTGTATAGGGTCGTGTCAGGGTGACCTTACGTTGGGAGAAAAACGAGAACTCGACTCTTTATCCGTAATTGGAAAGAAATTTTTGCCAGGGATTGACCACTGAGGACGTATATATATTTTTTTTTTTAAAAAAAAAATTCTTCTGCGAAAAAAACGCGTATTTGTAAGTGTTTGGGTTATTTGAAAATTTGGGCAGAGGTTTGCCTCTGGCCGCGTGCTTTTTAGGAAAAATCCAAGCGTTTTGAAAAAAAATTTTCGAAAATTAAAAAAATCGAAAAAAGGAAAAATCGGAAAAATTTTCAGAGTCCGAAAACTGGAGAAAATTTGCGCAGCGATTTTCCTCTGGCAATGCGTTTTTAAGAAAAACTCCAAGCGTTTGGAAAAAAAATATTTCGAAAATTAAAAAATCGAAAAAAGGAAAAAATCGGAAAAATTTTCAGAGTCCGAAAACTGGAGAAAATTTGCGCAGCGATTTTCCTCTGGCAATGCGTTTTTAAGAAAAACTCCAAGCGTTTGGAAAAAAAATATTTCGAAAATTAAAAAATCGAAAAAAGGAAAAATCGGAAAAATTTTCAGAGTCCGAAAACTGGAGAAAATTTGCGCAGCGATTTTCCTCTGGCAATGCGTTTTTAAGAAAAACTCCAAGCGTTTGGAAAAAAAAATATTTCGAAAATTAAAAAATCGAAAAAAGGAAAAAATCGGAAAAATTTTCAGAGTCCGAAAACTGGAGAAAATTTGCGCAGCGATTTTCCTCTGGCAATGCGTTTTTAAGAAAAACTCCAAGCGTTTGGAAAAAAAATATTTCGAAAATTAAAAAATCGAAAAAAGGAAAAATCGGAAAAATTTTCAGAGTCCGAAAACTGGAGAAAATTTGCGCAGCGATTTTCCTCTGGCAATGCGTTTTTAAGAAAAACTCCAAGCGTTTGGAAAAAAAAAATATTTCGAAAATTAAAAAATCGAAAAAAGGAAAAAATCGGAAAAATTTTCAGAGTCCGAAAACTGGAGAAAATTTGCGCAGCGATTTTCCTCTGGCAATGCGTTTTTAAGAAAAACTCCAAGCGTTTGGAAAAAAAAATATTTCGAAAATTAAAAAATCGAAAAAAAAAATTTTCACAAGTTTTCGTGGAAGTAATTTGTTTGAGAATTCAACAATATCTTGGGGGCATGGTTTCATTACGCGGCTTCCTATAGCCTGGCTTTAAACAGCACCAATTTTTTTGGTATTTACCCGCGAATTCCCTTCGTCTTTTCGACAAGATATTACCTTCATTGTCAATTGACAAGGTATTATAGTGTCAGATGTCAAGGAATCCACGTCAACGCGAATTTAGTATTTTTTGCAATATTCGAATGTGATTTTGGCATGGCATGGCATGGTCCGGTTTCATCAGACGACAGAGTCAAAAATACTTAATTGTCAAATGACAGAAAGAATTTAAATCCACTTGTTCCCTAGGTGTCAGCAAGTGTCTCGATTAAAGAAACGATACCAGCGAGCTGCAAACTAGTATATTATTAAAAATATTTAGCACTTTCGAGACCAAGCGGATGATTTGTTTATCATGTACATGATTTTAATTGTTGAATAAATTCTTCTTTAATTTGTGTTTATTTCCACTATTCACTTGTATTGAAAATAGCACTTTTAATCGGCCGACACTTTGTAATCACTGTATTATTCGCAGCGACAACTTCCTAGGTTGGGCACCTTGCGTTGGAATACCGGTAATATTTTGTCGAGTGACGAGTCACAAATGATAAAATCGCGTCCGTAATAATTTAAATTGTGATTCGAAATTATGTTCGCGCCGAGATTCCTGTTGGAAGTGCTATACAATTGGGAATAAACAATACATCATAATAACATTTCAGAGTTTACAATTGTTGCTTGGGAACGAGGCCGTGGTAGAACAGAAAAAAATTTAAATGGCCCCACGTTTAGCGCCAGTGTTGGCGTCCAGCGTGGGTGCTGATGCCAACGGCAGGGTTGGAGAAAGCTCCCACATATTTAATACAATTAGCTGCTGTATCTGCCCCAAATTATAACTAGCTCAAGATTTGGCACAAGCAGGATTCCTCGTAAACTCAGGGCTAGTGCTTATGGTTCGGAACTTCACGTTTCTCCATTGTCCCAGGGCCTCCCTCGTCAAGCAAAACACGGTAGGTTATCACATAAACAGTTTATTCAATTCTAGGAGACACAATAATACATAAGGAACGAGCCTAGCTGAAAGTTTAGTTTGAATGTCCGTCTCTCTTCTCTAACACGCGTGGCTAGGGTTAATACATTTAATTGCACACAAGGGATAACATGGTAATTGACTCACGTTTGGTTTTGGGCCAACAGCGACTCCACGCGCTTGATTCTATCAAGCTAGGCAGCGTCCATCGGACACCGGAAGCGCACGAACGGCGAAACTGGTGTCGCCCATGTTCGGGCGGTACGTGGGCCCTCTAAGCCGGCTTGCTGGAGACTGACGCGGGCAGCGGTGAGCGAGCGCGTCTAGCGGCCGTTCGGTTTGTTGCTCGCGGGAAGGGGTAGAGTGCGCGCGCGGGAGGGGATGGTGCGCGCGCATCTATATGGCGCGTTATTCTGCAGTCCGTGGCGAAGTCTAATTCTCGAATTGTAACGTAACAAAAGTCAATAAAATTATCCTACGGTAATAAAATTGTGTTAGTTTATTTGTTATAAATCACTCTAATTGAATTAATATTAAAAACCGCACAGATTATTACACCTATGATTTAATGATAAAACAAGTATATTAATACAAAATGCATAACAGAATTTGCCTAAAATAAACATCCACCGGATTTTTGACAACACGCAAAACCACGAAAAAAATTACTCGTAACTGCTAACATTTGTTTGCTTATCGGAAACGGATTACTGCCAATAATTGATCATCGGTGAAAGCACTATCTCAGCTTGCAACTTACAAACATAACGAGCCATTGGAAGGTTCATATATATACTAAATCATTTTGAAAAGTGGGCATTATGG
This sequence comes from Glyphotaelius pellucidus, assembly GCA_936435175.1. Lineage (NCBI taxonomy): Eukaryota > Metazoa > Arthropoda > Insecta > Trichoptera > Limnephilidae > Glyphotaelius > Glyphotaelius pellucidus. The sequence continues at coordinate 17,802,395 of OW386545.1, forward strand.
GCGCCTGGCGTTCGTGTAAAAGTTAACTACCCACCTTGCGCACCAATGAATAAATGCTTAAAAAAAATTAATCAATGTTTTGAATTGATATAAACTAAAAAGCAAAGGCAAATATAAAAGGCTTGACAGTAACGTATCAAACGATTAGCTGGAAGAAAAATGTGACAAATTAACCTGGTTAACATAAAATTTTCGCAGTCTTCCAACCTTTTTTATTTTATGTCAATGTCAGAGAGCTGATTTGCTTAAAAATCATATTTTTAATTGTGAAACGTTTGCTCATGAAATAAATTATTTAACAGAAATGTTTTCTCGACATTTCGAGCAATTTTTGTTTAATATTTTATCTATTCCCTGGAGTTTCAATCGTTATTATTAAAATATTTTGAACATTTTCGCGTTTCCTTTGAAATAATTTTGCTTGAAAAGAGTTTATAAATATAATATTTGGAAGCGGTTTCCCTCGAATATCCCCAGAGGTTGAAACATTATTACGAAACGACGCACGTTGGAAATAATAAAAAAAACTGGGGAGATGATTTTTTCATAGTTGAATATTCTTTCAGTATCAATCTGGTGCACGAGATCTGGTGCATCGGACAGTGAATTTTGCATCCTTTTGAATTTACATTTTATTTCTTCATTAATCTTCAATACTTTATTGTAGTTGAGTGCATGTAGTAGGCCATCATGATGCGCCTTACCACATTATGATCTGCCGCCATTTCGCGAAGTGGCAGATCATGATGTGACGAGGTGCATTATGATCTGCCTGATTTTACGGTCGGTCTATGACACATGCAAAGTGATTTTTATTCAATTTAATTTAATTTTTTTTTAATTGTCAATTGTGTTTTAGTGGTTCTCGACGGTTTAAAAGAATCGTTTTTTGAGAATCGCATACATCTATATTTAATTTGTCCTTTCTAGTTTATTTCACGAAATGTAAGTAAGTATCAAGGTTAACGAGTTGAATTTCAATCATCCATTTATAAGCATACTTTGTTTCTTCTTGGGAATTGATTTATTTATAGTTCAAACGTCGTTACGATGCAAAGGCAACCCGACAGTTGATCTCCCGACAGTTGGCCCCACAAAGTTATATTTTTGTGTATTATTTACCAATTTCAAACCTAAAATCGACTTCAAAATACCTTTAATAATAAGTTGGCAAATGATATGTAAAATAAGAATAATATAAGTGAGTTTAATCAAACGAATTTACTTACAGTGTCAAATTTTTGTACTTGTATACTGGTGTACACAGTATATAGACAAGTAATTTAATCGTTGATGTATTTGAATGAAAATATGTTTTACACTTTCATTAATCTGCACACCCTTTTGGACACTTAGATATATTTTGTTAGGTACACTATATTTTCTCTAAAAAATGACTACTACGTATATAAATGTGACAGGGGGCCAATTGTTGGGGGATCATTGTCACATCTCTGGTGTACCGAACTGGCCGCTCATGCAACATAACGTTTTTCTATCACCTTGTAATATTTTGTATTTATGCTGCTTCACCCAATCATTATTTGATCACCCAATTATTATTTGTTTTTTAATAAAAATATCACACAAGAGTTCTAGCTTCTCCCAACCATCTGGAGCTAGTGAGACTATGGCATTACCAATTGGGTATGTTGTGAAGCTGAAGAAAGTGGGAGAGAAAGGTATTGAGAAAGAAGAGGGTGGGCAGGTACCTAGCTATTCAGATCTTAATAATAATAATATTATACCTTTATTGAAAGAAATTTGGAACATTTATAACTTCATGTACAGTGTTATTAATAAACATTGTTTTACAAAACAAATAAGTTCAAAAAGTAGAAAACAGAAAAAAAATACATGAACAGTAGGCAGAGATTTACAGTTATAAGTTGAGGTTTCTCATGGCCCGCCTCACTAGGCTGGCCTGTGTTGAGGTAAATAGACAACCCATTTCAAGAAACGTTTCAATTTTGAATGGTGGTCTTACACCAGGGCAATATAGATAGTATCTTCCACTCTGGAACATGCCGCAAATATGCTGTGTGTACATTATTTTAAAGGAATACATTGTGAAATAACACAAATCAATCAATTATAATTTTACTAGCGCATCCCGGGATTAGAACCAGCGACCTCTGGTTTGCTAATCGAGAGCCTTACCCCTCAACCACGAAGGCCGTCAAATGTGTAAATTGTTAACTTCGATACAGGCTTAGTCCCAGTGAGGTTTTTCTTTTAATTAACAGGAGGCCCTGAGGAAGAAAATCCCTCAGGGCCTATGCCATCTTTGGGGATGCTGTATGGATGATCTTTTTATGGAAAGGAAGGTGTAGAAGTTCTGGGAAAGAAAAGTATGAGGGGTGAGGCTACGAGGTAGAAATCTGGGCAAAGAGTCGAGAGAGTCCGGCTGTAGAGATCAAAAGGTCTTCCCGATCTGGCCCCCCACACCACAGGTGGGCAAACGCATCCGCCGCCAAGACTTAGACCAATCTCATCCCACGAACCCGGATACCCCTGCTAAGTCATCATCACTTGGGGTGACGTATGGCAGGGGAGTTGGTTATCCAATAAATGGTTCACGAGGCGGCGGCACCCATATCAGCCTTCTAATTGAAGGTTGATTATTATGCGAAAAATTATGCTTTGTATTCTGTGAAAAATAATAAATGAATAAAATAATTAATTTAACAGAATATTGTAAAACATTAATCCATATAATATTTGAACACTGCCTGCGGCAAGTGCTTGAGCTTCCACTATTAGCTTAAAGGTTAGCTTGGAGAGATTGGAAACGACTTCCGCTCGTGTCGGGAAACGAAATGTCGGAGACAATGGCGGCTATTAGGTTTGTTGACAAGTTTGGGAACTAGCGCAATGTCATCATAAAATCTTTATGTTCGTATTAAGCATGTTTGTTCCAAAATCCCTAATATGAGTATGCAAGCCAAACGACGGTGGTGAATGAGAATATAACTGGAGAAGATTAGCCAAGGAAAGATATCGGCAAAGAGTATTATGTTTTTCAAATAGCAAAATAAGTGATAATAAACATTTATATTTTATATTTTTATAAAATCAATGTCCAATCTTCAAACCACTCCAAAATGAACAAGCAAAAGAAAATACAAAAGAAAGCGACATCTAGCGACTCCGAAGAAGAAAACCACAAATACTAATAAGACGACCAAATGTAAAGGAAAAGTGCACTGGAATAAAACGACAAAAATATGGAAAAAATCATCCTTATCGATTTAAAAAAGTGCTTTGTAGTCTCCCCACTCGTGTCTACTTTAGTTTTCTGAAGATTTCACTTCTACCGCGTGTGAATTGCACACTCTGATTTTTCTTTTTAATTTAACGCAAATCAAATTTAGTAATTTAATTTTTAAGTTCTGCAAGTATTTTAGTTTTTTCATTATTGTGACATCTGTTTCGGATTTCAAGACTATTTTAAAAATGTAGTTAACCCACGTTTAGACGACTTATTTATAAGATTCTATTTAGCACCGCCTAATTTCAATTTTTATGATGCCTAAAATTATTTATTATCGGTTAATGCGATTTACTCAGAAAATAATTGTGACAATAGTTTCTCTATTCTGCGGGGTACTTAGAAATCTGTATTCCCCACATTAAATGTGAATGTTTTCTTAATTGCATATTAATGACACGACTGCTCTCGTCTTATTGTTAAGACCTTTACTGAGAATCGGGGAATAAAAAATATTTCTTACAGTATTAATTAATTTTATATTAGGATCATTCGTTAGTTTATTGATTTCTAATTATTCAAGTAAATCCTATCTAAAACCCTTTATATATCTAAGGATTTGGGCTCATTGTTGTTTAGCGGAACGTGATTATTCACTAAGAATTTTCTGCGAATTTCGTGCTTTTATTGTTGAAACATCGTTTATGTTCGTTAATAATAAAAGCACTTTTTCAAAATTCGCAGAAAATCTCTTAGACCGACTTGACATTTTTGCGATTTTTTAAATCTGTGTTGTCAGAGTTATTATTGTATAGGTCAGCACTTACCCGAAAGATTTTAACCAGCGATTCCTGTGTATATTCAGAGTTAAAAATGTAGCCGTAACTTTGCCGCCCGATGATCTATTTTTCATCTACAGAGCACAGACGTCAGGTGGGAATGCTATCCTTGTTCTACAGGTATTACAATGGAAGATGCTCCGAGGAACTAGCGTCATTGATTCCTTCGGCATCAGTGCACAGTAGGGAAACACACCAAACACGCGCCCAACATTCGTACACGATTGACATTAGTCACATGAAAACGGGTCGTTTCTACGACTCATACTTGAGTTCAACAGCTCGGCTCGGAAGGAGTGACTTCCTCTCCTCAAAAACACCCTCCACACAGCATCTTCAAAGATGACATATGCCTTGAGGGAAATTATTTTCATCAGGGCCTCCCGTGTGGAGTTAAGGTAAAAAAAACGAGAAAGACGGGATCCGCTAGGATGAGTACGTGTACCCGTGTGTACGTGGCAATGTACGGTGGATTTAAAAAAAAAAAAAAATGTAATCGGCAGGTTCAGCAAAACGACATTTACAAGTTTTACTGCAATGCACGACATAGAGTTTGCTGTAATATCACTTATTTTAACAAATTTAAGCGCTGAAAAAAAAGTCCGGAATGTTGAGGTCAACATCCTCCCACAATGAAAACTCCAACCTATCTTATTTCAAGAATTTGGTACAAACGAATTGTATCCACGTACAGACCACGGTTTTGATTGTGCAACCTTTGTACTGCATTCTCTAAAAAAATAAAATCAGTCCTTTATGTAAGCCACGCGACTCTAGTACGATACCATTGTGTTCCTAATTCGGCCAATATCCCTTCTTCGACGGGTAAGCTCTAGATATGTCGATAACGTCTGATTATGTCAGAAATCATACCAATAAAGAGTCAACGACACAAGATAGGTATTTCTATTTCAAATAGAAGCAGAGCAAATATCTCCGGACAAATGCTTAAGTTGCATTTAAAGATACTCTGTGAATTTTTTCATAGGCACGAATATAACGTGTTAAATGACAGAATAAAATATATTAATATTTTTCGGAGCATACTTCGCGATTTTTTTTTATATAATTGTCGTTTCGGCTCTACAAATTTACAGATATTATCTTCAAAAATAAGATATATTTTATTAGGGACTTAAAAACTCATAGTGTTCAAGAGAAATATCATATAATTCGGTAGAAATGCGAGGGCTTAAATACGTAACTAAACGAAATTTAATCCAATGATTCGGTATATTTTAATATTTGTCTAACCGTTGTTTTGGCGTTGGTATAACAATACATTTGTGGATTTGAAACACAAAATAAACACTGCGGTAAACTTATGCATTGTGACTGTAATGTTACGTTTGCCGTGTAATGTTGTTTTGTTTTAATTTTATCTGTCTGCCGCACTATGGAATGGCCTAGAACAAGACCGTCTCATAAATCGAAAAACGTTTAAAATAATGTCAAAGTACGGGTTCGAACTGAGATCATTGAACCAAAATGTGGAATATTTCGTGGTACAAATTTAAAGCATTTGAGCTGGTTTACGTAGAGCTTATTATATATCACCGCAAAGCTTGTTTTTTAAGCTTTAAGAATATATATTTTTAATATTTTGGTTAAAAATAATAGCGATTTATAAGCTCCTTTTAAGCAAATGATAACTAAATCAGATTTTGACAAAGTTCAGGTAAACTTTCATCTGGCCGCAGGATTTGCCCCCATGGATATTAAAACACCATTTTATAATAAAAACATTTTTTTAATGTTCATTAAAAAAAATGGCGGATTTTTCTGCGGTTTTTCCGCTGCTCTTTATATCAGAAAATTAACTTGTCGCGTTACTAAAAAGGATAAATAGGTTTTAAAATATTATGTTTGATATCAAAATAATAAAAAATCACTACAAAAAATATGAAATATTAAGATTGTTTAGTTTTTAATCAGCACATCAAATTTTATTTTTTTATGATAGAAAACAAAGAAGTTACAAATATATGAGACGAAAATGAGCATTTGCAACCACTGTGCGCCGTGGTATGATTGTACGTGATTTTGTTGTACTCGTATATTAAATAAAAGACAAAACACGATTTCAATTCCATAACAATTTGTCTTTGTTTTGTTGCACATGCAGTAGTTATAAGATTTTTTGAAAATAATTTGAATTTCACTTATTATACATTTTAATTGTGCACCCTTTCGCATTTTGTGAAGTGGATCGCTCATTATCCGAAATATAGAAAGCTAGGATAGTCCACAATATATCTGATCATTATCATTCTGTAATACAAACGATCTTTCTGGCAATATGAAGTTAGCCACAGATTTTTTTTAATGGATGTCAGGGTAAAGTTGAGAGGGTCGGTTTATAATGCTTTTAAAAAAAGTTATAATTTTGACAGCTGGGGCAAACATACCATTTGACGGCCTCCGTGGTCCCGAGGCAAGACTCTCGACTCACAATCCGAAGGTCGCGGGTTCGAACCCGGCGTGCGCAAATAAATTTTATTTGATTAATTTGTGTTATTTCACAATTCATTCATTTAAAAATAATATATAGTATATTTTCGGCACGTTACAGAGTGGAAGATACTATCAGTATCGCCCTGGTGTAAGACCACCATTCAGAATTGAAACGTTGCTTGAAATGGCTTTAGCCATCAGACCAGTGACCAGATCTGAATAGCCAGGTACTTCCCCACTTTCCTCTCCCCTATCTCCTTCCTCTCCCCACTACCTTCAGCCTCACAACATACCCCAATTGGGAATGTCATAGTCTCACTGGTTCCAGACGGGGGCAGTTGGGACTCATGTGCGGTATTTCATATAAAAAAAAAATACCACTTCTCAAACCTAATACAACGGGACAACATAAGTTGTTTGGTTTTGAAATGAGAATACGCGTAGTTCCTACCCGACTGTCATTTATCCAGTTCACACCCCTCCCCATCCATCACCTTGCTGGAAAAGTATTTGAAATTTGGAACAGTTTCAAGAAAAATCGTGAAAAATTCGAGTGCATATGTTTTGAAAACAGAAGAAGATTCGGAGATATGTTGGAAACAAGTTGTCGGTGTTTTAATATATACAACCTCGTTTATTTAACTTTAAAAAAAGAATTTGACCACCTCGGAAGTAAATAACGTCATTTTGTACTTATTTGTTTGTTTTGGCGATAATTATGGCGTGATGGGGTAAAACTATATAATTTTATTGTGGTTGTTTCGTTGCTCCTTCGCAAAGATAAAATGGTAAGTGATTGGTTATCCCATTCCTTTGCATACTTTGTTTTTCCTACACATATTATCATCCAATTCCGGCAAACACCATTTCGTCTCGTTTCGTTTTTAGTATTTACAATCTATTACAAATGCATCTGAAGCTATAATTATCAGTTTTGAATGTAACACAACTTGTGTCGTTTACAGTCTATTACAAATGCATCTGAAGCTGTAATTCGTGAGCAGTTTTGAATGTAACATAACTTGTGTCGTTTACGGTCTATTAAAAATGCATCTGAAGCTGTAATTCATGAGCAGTTTTGAATGTAACATAACTTGTGTCGTTTACAGTCTATTACAAATGCATCTGAAGCTGTAATTCGTGAGCAGTTTTGAATGTAACATAACTTGTGTCGTTTACAGTCTATTAAAAATGCATCTGAAGCAGTAATTCATTAGCAGTTTTGAATGTTACATAACTTGTGTCGTTTACAGTCTATTACAAATGCATCTAAAGCTATAATTCGTGAGCAGTTTTGAATGTAACATAACTTGTGTCGTTTACAGTCTATTACAAATGCATCTGAAGCTATAATTCGTGAGCAGTTTTGATTGCAACATAACTTGTGTCGTAAAAAGTGGTTTTCCGACTATTTTTGATAAAATTTGTTGGTTTTTACTACAAAATAAACATTCGTACATTTCTACGTCGATAAGTCGATTTTTTTGTCGATTTCTACGTCGTAAAACAAATTGAATAAGCTCTATTTATTCATTGAGACTATACGTTCTAATATTACTTATCTCGAGTCCGATGTCGTTATGTGCTTAAAACTAATAAGTTATCGGCGACAGACTATTTGTTTGTTTGCCCCATCCCCAAAACAGTGAATAGGGAGGGTAGTTGGGCTCGGAGGCCACGGTGTTAAGCGCAAACTTAAACAATGAGAAACACTTAACGACAACTTGAGTATTCTTAGGTCTGGCAGAACAAATAATACGGTTCCTTACCAATGTGCTATTGATCACGGGCAGGCAGCGGACATATTGGCTTAACCCATTCACGCGTGTTTTCTGCTGGGACGCCTTTAATTCTGTCCTTTCTATCGAATCATTTTCACTTTAGATTCCCATCTAAACGTGTAAATTACTGTAATAACCTTGTGCTTAAATAGTAGCTACTTAAATATTGTGGGTTTGTAACGTATTTATTCATTTCAAAATATATGATTTTCTCACAGTGAAATTCCTTGAAACATGCACCACATTGGAATGGAATAAGCATTTAAAGAATTAAACCACGGTTTAAATCATTAAATTATTAAATTAAATAATTTTTATATTTTATTTTAAATAATTGTTTTTTATGATATTTTAAGTAATAATATTTTGTATTTGTTCTAATTTGTCTATACTTGTTTGTCTTTTGTTATTTTTTATTAACTTATTATCCTGACGAAGAAAACATAGTTTTCGAAACATGTTGATATTGTAAATTAAATAGTGGTGTACACAAAGTTATTTGTTTTCATTACATTAAATTATTACTTATTAATGCCCTTTTTAGGGGGTTTAACAAATGAATTGTAAAAATTATACAGTATTTATTGTACATAACTGAACTGCTTCAGAAACAACATTTTTTATTTGTTTAGTGACAAATTGAAGATGTCCTCTGAATTAGAATAATTATTTCATCTTTGGGGATGCCGTGTGGAGCTTTTTATGAAAAGGGAGGAGAGGAAGTTCTGAAAGGAAAAATATATGAGGGGTTGGTAGGAATCTTGGGGAGTCAATGTTTCTATTAGTTACGGACGTATGAATCCATCCTTTTTGTGCAAGGCTATTGAGTCGAGAGAGTCCGGCCGGAGAGGTCAAAATATGTCAATCCACCAGTTTCTACCATTCCGGCCACGCAGTAGGTGGGCAAACACATCCGCCGCCAAGACCTAGAAAAACCTCACCCCTGATAAATCAGCAAACGTAGCAAACTACTTTGGGCGACCTATGGCAGAGGTGTTAGTTATCTAATAAATAGTTTTCGGGCGGCGGTATTCATACCAGCCTTCCAACTTGAAGTTATTATTTTCTAGCAACTAACAGCAATCCCAAAACACCGAGGGCCTTAATAATGTGCGGTAAATGGTAAATAAACAGTTGTTTAACATTAAAAAACATGTTTATTAGTAAGGGGATTGGCGTGTGCACGACACGAGTATGCTTTTTCGTTTATTTTATTTCTCAGGTATTGTATACCTTGGCATTTTTACCTGTTTGCTAGAATCGTCCCATATTTTTGATTGACCTTGGGAGAGTAAATATAATTTGAGAAAAAGGTAAATAAGAATGGAAAACAGCATGAAGTTGGGATATAATTTAATGAAAAAGAATCAAATTTGGAAACGATATTTTTGTATTTAATTTCAAGAATCGTTTCAATATCATTCGATAGTTTTGTAAAAATGTAAACATCAATCTTGTTTAGCAAGTTTCGTAATATTTGCCAAAGTTCATGTTTACTCGTTGATGGCATAAATTTATCGATGAAAATTCGATCTGGCAAAATGGACATGACCAGTCAAACAAGACACTTCCGCTGAAATAGCTGTAGGATCCTGAGATTTACCGAGGATAAGGACGTTGATGAAATGTGAATCCAAAACTATTTATCTCCATTATCCAATGATGTCATTTGATGTATTAAAAACATAACAAAAATTGAAAAAAATCATAAAAATAACTTTATGAAATCGCCGATATCTTTTTACTCAAGACTCAACTCAAACTCAATAAATAATTATTATTTTATATATGTAAATCAATTTTAGTTTGTTTCGTGGTTGTTCGTATGTTACGCGCTGCCATACCGTTCATTTGATTATGATGAAACTTTAGTGATTTGTTGTGTGCATACTCGGGAAGGTTTTAGGCTATATATAAGGTAAGTTCTGGCGTTATGAAATTTGTATAAATGAAAAAATGAGTGTATTTCATATATTTTAGCCGTAGGGAGGGAGACATAAGGGGAAGGATAATGAAGGAGATGGGGTTAACGGGAGGGATGGGACGAGGGAGAAGAAGGCGTTAAAGGCAGAAGGGGAATGCGGGGGGGGGGGGGGGGTTCTTTGCATTGCAACGCCTGCCGGGTACCAGCTAGTATTCCTTAAAAATCATTCCGGTAAACAAGAGTATACACATATCTTGTTAAAAAAACTTTTCAATAACTATTTAAAACATTCATGGTCTACTGCAGAAGAACGTAAGGTTTCTTTGAACGGATTGTTTCACTGAATTTGAACAGTAAATTCATCAAATTTGAAAGAAGGAATTCAAGCTCCGTGAATGTTTTATTTAACGTCTGTTATTATTTAATAATAACAAAACTTGATAATAATAACTTTTCTTGGATAATAACAGATCTTGAATAAGATTTTCACAGAATTTGAATATTAACTTTGAAATTTGATGAATTGTTGTTCCAATTCTGCGAAACAATTCATCCAGTTTACATGTTAGCTTGCTTTATCGCCTTGCTTTTATTCCATCAATCAGTGAGGTCCTACGGCTCCGCCAGGTTCCTCCGTCGAGTTTCTACTGCTCTGTAATTACGATTTAACTAAACAATCGGGTAACCATCACAGAAGGTTACCCGATGATTGGCCTAGTTAATTATGTATATGATTCAGCTCATATACTTGTTAAGTGATGGATATGATTCAGCTCCTTCACTTGGAGGGAGGACAACTATCATTAAGATGTTTAATGTTGTAAAATCTATACTAATATTATAAATGCCAAATACGTGTGTTTGTTTGTTAAGCTTTCACGCTTAAACCAATGAACTGATTTTAAAAATTCTTTCACTAATATAAAGCTACATTGTATGCGAGTAATATAGGCTGTGTATAATGGTAAGCTCAAGCGCTATGAAATTTAAAATATTAATATGTTGTATTTATCATACGTTTTCTGTCGCTAACAAAGGCGAGTTATTGCTAACGTCAGAAAACAAATCGTTGCCATGGAAACGACGTTGATATATAAATATATATTTTTTTAAATTAACTTCACACAGAAGACCCTGAGGGAAATAATTTTTATCAGGGCCTATTTCATCTGGGATGCTGTGTTGAGGGTCTTTTTGAGGATAAGAAGTAATGAACATTGGTCTTGAAGAAACCTATGTTGTAGGAATATTTGTATATTTAAATAAAAATAAATCTCCGATATGCTTGCACGCGCATAAATTCCGAACGACTACACCAAATTGGACAATTTTTTTATCTTTGAGCTCTGGCATTATGAAATTTAGGTGGCACGCGAGCTGTTTGAAAACTGAATGTACCGGGAATGAATGTATGGAATGCGGGGGGGGGGGATAATTGATAAGTGCAAGCGCTACAGTAATTTCCCCGTAATACCATGCGAGCAAAGCCGCGGGTAAAAGCTAGTAGAATAATAAAAATAATTAATAAGCATTATTTCCATTTAAAATGACGGACACCTTTTTCACCAGTATTATATCAATCCGATGCGGTTTCACAAAAGCTTAATAACGTGCCATATTCTCTAGAGTACTGTCGACTGTCGTCATCGGGGGCATCAAATGATGTGTCCTGACGTACCCCATAACCGCTCGGTGGGCGGGTATGGCCGCCCTACATCCCGCCCGTCATCACGCCGCCCACCGCCCGCCACCTCCCGGAGGTACCTGCTTGTGGCTTGAATTAAACCACCAATGATTGCTCCATGGAAAACATGTTACAATAGCCAATGAGGAAACGTTTCGTGAAAACATCCATTCTAAGATTAGAATGTGGCCGAGTGATTCAAAGCATAGGGTTCCTTCCGAGCCGTCGCGGGTTCAATCCTGTCGTAGCGGACTCTAACTTCATCACTGCTGAAGCAACGAATTCCGTTTATTATTTTACATTATATTTGTGGCGTTCATACAACTGTTTTTCGCCACTCAGAGAATTCGCGAGAAGGAACTACCGCCGCAAAGTGCTTGCAAATTCACACTACGCGCAGCACCTACGTATGCACGTATCGGCAGACAATGTACTCGTGAGACCGGCTGCCGACGAATAATAATATGCACCACCTTCGCGAAAGGTCCAGACTCAAGCGTGCATTCACGACTGCAGTGACGAGTACATTCTAGCACCTTCCAGCGCACGTATTGCCAGCGAGTGGAAAGTTACTCAGCCGCTTCGCTCTTATATAAAACAGCGCACTAAACTACAAACTAGTTCAGTTCTGGTCAGTCTCGCGGCGCGCTAATCAACACTTCAGTTCAATCTCAACGGTCGCCTTTACATCTCGCCTCTCTACAGCGAACCATCGTAACATCGAGTGCCCGTGCATCAGCTCTCTCCCAGGGCAGCTTCCTTCGTGGACGTCACAAGGACTATCTGCCGGTGGCTCCACTCACTGAGTCACCGCCGCTCATCTCCACAATGCGCGTCGAGCAGCGGCCTGGAAGACGAGGTCATCCTCCACCGCCACGGTGTCAAGCATCACGCTGGTGACTCCACTCACCGAGTCACCGCCGTTCATCACTTCAGGGCAGCTTCCTACGTGGACATCACCAGGACTATCTGCCGATGGCTCCACTCACCGAGTCACCGCCGTTCACCTCCGCAACGCGCGTCGAGCAACGGCCTGGATGTCAGGTCATCTCCGCCACCACGGCGTCGAGCAACACTCTGGTGACCTGCAGGCCCGTGGCCTGCTCCACCACAGCATCTCCGACCTGCTTCACCCATCATGACCGAGCACCCGCAACGCTTCACTCTACGGCACTCCGACATCTTCATGTTACACCGACCGACCTCAGCTACGTAGCTCATGATACAATAAACCACTGGACTCGCAACCAACACGGATGCCTTTCATTTCTCCCTCCATCTCCGTCGACGCGCGGAGTCCGTTCCCTCATATTTAATTAATATTTATTTTGATTTTAGTAAAACCCAAAACTCTGTATTTTCTGCTTAAAATTTTCGATTGAGAATCGCTAACATTGCCTGCAATGTTTAAAAATTAATTCACGTGTCGTTGGATTATTCACATTGGATACTTTGGACTTATTTCAATTCCTTAATTTTTTAAAGAGTAAGAACAGCATACCAATGAAATCATAAGAATTTTTTGTAAGTGTGTGTATAGCAAATTTATTTCGTGCACTTAACTACTTTAAAATAATTATAAAAAGACTTGATTATTGCGACCGTTATCTTTTTATTTTTCCGTGTCTTGTTCTCTTTCATATTTTTGTTTAGATTAATAGTGTTATCTTCTTCTTTAGTGATATATTACATTGTTGGGAATAACCTTCAAAAGTCATAAAAGAGAGTTGTTCTAATAAAAATTGAATATTCATTTAGTCTTCAAAGTCAATATATCCGATTTTATTTTATGTGTTACATATAAAATAAATTAAGAAAATGAAGATAATGTGAGTGGTTCTTAGTCGAAGTATGATATAATTAAAAATGACCGAATTTGATATCGACACCTTGGCGCAGTGGTAGCACGTTTGCCCGGAAAGCGAGAGGTCCAGGGTTCGAGTCCCGGAGGTGCCAATATCTTTTTATAATTTTTCTGTTTTCAAATTTTCGATTGAGTTTCACTTATATTGTCTCCATTTAATTAAATATTACAATTTGAGGTCTTATTCATACAGTTATATGAAAAACTTAAAAGTTTTATTCTATTTTTTGGAATAACTTAATGGGTAAAACCATAAATTGTTTAAAATAATCGTTGAAGACATTACAAGTGACTCTCAAACGAAAATTACCTGGGATCAATTCCTAGATGTAATCCAAGTAAACTAATCTTTTTCTGATTTTTTTATTTAAATTTTTGTTTGAGAGTCGCTTTTACTGTCTTCAATTATTAAAAATAAATAAATATTTAAAGTAAAAAAACTGAAGTAAAAAAAAGTTTAAAGTGAAAAAAACTGAAGTAAATGACAAATCTATTAAAAAAGTTGATATTATATTTAAATTATTCCTATATTAGTCAATAGTCTTCAAATTGTCAGTTTTCTAATAAAAAGCTACCATCCACCTCTACAGTTCAACAATCGGAAATTAAAACCGATACAATAATGGATTCAGTTTGGCAATGTTAACTGAAAGGTGGACTTGATTAAAACGGATCAATCGGGATTGTAATTCCGTCAACTGTTTGATTACAGCTAAACAAACAATTTAACAATATTTAATCAACGGCATCTTCTTACAATTAGAAGAATGCTTACCTTGGTGTAAAAAATGACATTTAAATAACGCTGCGAAGTTAAGCAATTAATATATTTTTTAATTGTAAAGACTTTTCTCGCACATATTATTTAATTACGAAGGACTTCATAAAAGAGCAAGTGTCTCTCATGGCTCAAGGACCCCTCCATCAAGTAGCTCAGAGGTTTTCTATCTATTTTGAACCCACGTGTTCTCATTAATATCACCTTACAATTCGGAAGATAGCCAATTTGGGGGCGAAATTTATCACACTCAATTATTGGAAGGGTTAAAATAATCATTTTGGTTTTGCGGAGACACAGAAATATAAGTACATAATTCATTTCTATTTTACAGGTTTCTACTCATTTTCTGTAAAAATGAATTAACCGCTCCATTATCAGTTCCTAAAAATGGAAAACGGCCTCCGTGATCGAGTGGTAAGGCTGTCGATTAGCAATACGAAGGTCGCGGGTTCCGAATTGAAAGATATTCTCAGTATCGCCATGGTGTAAGAACACCATTCAGAATTGAAACATTGCTTGAAATGGGATATTTTTTCCTCAGGGCCTCCTGTGTGGAGCTAATGTTAAAAAAAATGTTTTTACACTTTGGTGACCAAATTTGTGTACCCAGATACTTTCCCACATTCTTCTTTTTATAATCTTCCCCTCCCCACTATCTTCAGCCAATTGGGGATGAATATTCTTACTGGCTCCAGGCGGTTGGAAGCAGTTGGGACTCTTTCACACACATATATTTATTATATTCAACAATCCTAACTTCTAGTTAGGATTGTTGAATTACGTAAACACAGGGTAGTTACCCTGTGTTTACGTAAGGACTTAGGACGGGTTTGGCACAGAATTTGAACAATTTGTCAAATTTTAAAGTAATTTTTATTTTCTGTATAAGTTCTGTTTAAATCACTGAAGACAGTTGCTTCGTATATTTGAAAAAATAAATAAATTGAATAAAACTTGAAAATAAACTTTGAAATTTGATGAACGGTTAAAATTCTGTGAAGCAATCCGTCTCAGATTTGATCGTTAATTGAGTTTCAAAACTCAGATTTACAAAGAAAAGTACCAGAGAAGTGTGCGACTGGTACCAATATCACGTAAAACCTCTCGACCTATAGGAAAAAGGATAGAGGAGGTTGTGTAATCCCAACACGTAGTTGCGTAAGAAAAACAAAACAAGAAACGGAACTATCCAGCGAATGCTTAAACGGAAATGAAAAATCATACCCCGCCTTCGAGAAACTTCCGGAACTCAGGGGGTGAGATTTAAACTCGAGCCTCGAGTGGCTTTTATTTATTTATTGAAAACGAAAACGAGGAAACATCTTTTAAAACACGGTTTGAATACAATACTAAACGATGCACAAAATACATATTTTATTACTCTGAAATCGAGCACTTTATCATTTAAATGTTTTTGCTTCGTTCATTATAATGGTATTTTAAATTAGTAATAAATTTAACCATCAATGTTAATAAACAAAAATCTAAATAAACATCTGAGAAGCATATTAATTAAGGAGCAAGTTGGAAACCCTAACATTATTACAAACCCTTCAAGCACTAATATGTTTAAATATGGAACTGAATAACTTATACAATACTAAATGTTGTGTTGTTTTGTTTGAACCCCTTTGAAAGTCCCGCTTTTCACCCCGATATGATGATGTGTGTGCCCCAGAGGATGATGGGGAGATGTGTTGCATGTTTGCGGACTACTGACGAAGAGAGCATAGTAGAACCATATTGTCTTGCAGCGCTGACGGCAACTTCGAGGTAACCCTCGCCACCAAAGCCACCATCTACCACCAGGGGCTGGTGGAGTGGAAGCCGCCAGCGATCTACAAGTCCTCGTGCGAGATAGATGTGGAGTATTTCCCTTTCGACGAACAGACTTGCGTGCTAAAGTTCGGTAGTTGGACCTACGACGGCTTTAAGGTAAGGCCGGGGGGGCCGCTGGAGAATGCTTTCTATCCCCATAGCCACAGCTGTCATTCTTCATGCTGTACATACTAAACTAATACTTACTAACTGTATACTGTTACTGTTCTGTTCTGTTTCTCAACTGTACATATTATGTATATAATAATATACTTTTAGTTTTTCTGTTGATGTTACGGTCGAAGATAAGCGGCGTCTTTTGACTTTCAGTGATTTAAATTCCATACACAAAATTTTGTAAAATCTCTTTCGACACATTGCAGTGTATCTCTACGTAGGTATTAAATTTGATAGCTATCCGTTTCACATTTTTGATTAAAATCATAACCCGCTTATCTTCAGCCGTTTCAGATCGTTTGTGAGGGTTTGAAATTGATTGCACGGTAGATTGGAGAAATTTGGCCTCTTCCATTTATTATTTTCCAGAAGCTTCTATCTGGGTTCCATTGGTTCAAAACAACACAGAAATTTATGAATATCACTCAGATACGAGCTACACTTATCTGTATATTTATATTTATATCGACTTTGCCAATTTGGATTAATTTGTAAGCTTGCTTTTTATTTACTAATTAGTTTTATGCGAGTGGTTTTATGTTAATATGTCCATTTTCTTTCAGGTGAGCTTCCAACAACCCCAACAGAAACTACTCAATCTACTCCCGAATACTTTCACACAGTCAGAAATCAACACCCAACACATCTACTAACTAACCACGTTTATATCTTTTGTCTTGTTTCCAATTTGCTATTAACCTTCTTCATTTATATTCATTTTGAAATGTATTAAATCACCCGTATTTCTTGCGATTTTATCGATTATATTATGCGTAGGTTATATCTTATCTAATTTCATCTTCTAAACCAATAACCATTACTATAAATATTTTATGCATAAATGCATTTATTGCCACAACTTGGAACCAAATTCAATTTCAAAGTTATTAAATTATTCTGCACCCTGTTATCTTTCCTCTTCCATCGTAGATTCCTATCGGAACCTACATCAGAGTAAACTCAAAGTTCCGGTGGAGAAATTTGCTCCGCCAGCGCAAGAAAGTTAGGAAATGAAAGGACAACTATTCCGCCTTGGAATGCTGACAAACTTATTTGGAGGCTGTACAACACTGTAACACTGCAATACTGCAGCAGTACTTACCATTATAACACTGCCCTCACTGACCTCAAGCTCTTTTAAGATACATTATTAAAGATTGCCAAAGAAACCATTTCCGAGAAACTGGGATTGAACTCTAGAATTATTTTTCAGATCACACCTTTCTAAAGAATTTTAAGTGATTTTAGAAGCAGCTTTTTGTTAGACGTGTAATGACGTGACGTGACGTGATTGTTAAAACCTTTACAAAGACGCTCACAGAGAACAATGTATATGTAAAAAATGTAAGCTTTATGCAGTTATTGATATATTTGATGCAAAACGACGCACATCCTAGTAACCTAGTATATTTTAAAAGGTGTTTCTTAACTGACTAACGCCCCTTTTCGATACACGAAAATCAAAAACATCTTATATTATCAATATTTTATGCGTTAATCTTGAATCGCAAGAAGATTAGTTTTGAAAGCTATGTCGCCTTTGGGGTTAATATCCTGCGTTAGCACGTAAAGGCTCAATATTTCATAGTGAGTAAAGACACCGCACTTTAGCAAGTAGCACTTGTAAGTTACAACAAATACTTAACCTACTGGCTGCTAGCTAGCTCTAAGTAGCTAGTAACTCCAAGTTGCCAGTAGGCAGTAGCTCGTAGCTTCTCGATCTCCAAGCAGCTGAGCGCTAAAATTTCTATTTTTTATAAGAAAAACTCTCTTTTTATAACTTTTGAAGGTTATTCCCATCAACGTAATATATCATTGAAGAAGAAGGTAACACTTATAATCGAAATGAAAATATGAAAGAAAACAAGAAACAGAAAAATAGAAAAAGACAATGGTGGCAACTTTCAAATTTTCAAATTCTTAGAATAATTGTTTCCAATAAAAAGAGTAGTTGCCTATAATAGGGAAAAAAAAGAACTAGTTGAAGATAATATTGTTGATTCTAAATATTTGAAATATGAGATTGACAAATATGACGGTTTGACAGAAGGTGACAATAGCGAAATTGGATAACGCGCACGTCCCTGTTAGACGAGAGGTCTGGGTTCGAGTCCCAGTTGCGACCATTTCTCAAAATTTTCATGCTAAAATTTCTCTTTGTTGGCTTTTAATTTCCAATGTAGGTAAGTGATGTTCGTGAAACAAAGTTTACGTCATTACAAACCCAATATTAGAACGTGCTACCTGAAAATTGTATTTAAGATTGATTTTAGATATTAACACAACATGATTATTTATATTAATTATATAAATAAATGAAATTTCAGTAACATATTTTCGTGAAATTTGTGAATTAGTAGATTTTTAGATTACTACATAAAAACCTGATAAAATTGTAGAATTGATGAAAAATGTTATAAAATGTACAGCAGAGCTACCTAGTGCGATGGATCGGTAAAGGTTTTATCGATAATGTCGGTAACTTGTATTCGTTCGCGAGAATGACTGCAAATCGCTAACGAACAAACAACCATTCGCAACGACTTAGTATTCTTAATTTATTTGACGTGAGGTGTTGTTTATTTATTAGCGATATGTAGTCGTGCTCGGGAACGATGACGAACTATTTAGATTATCGATAAATCTTGCTAGATACCCAGCTTACCTACCCTAAAGTCAAACGGTGTTCTCTCCTTTTTGAAAGTTTTCTCTTAGATCACAGATTCTATTAGAAGTCTGACTGATGAAGCTTGATTTAAGCAAAATAAAATTTATAATGCTCTATTTTAACGAAATATACAGCCTGAAACAAAAGCATTGCATTTTTACATAAAAAAATCCAAGTGTTTAACTGCACTAAAATTGCGAAATACCATATCATAATATTCTAAATTCGAACACGAGGATCGACTAGAAATCACTGAAAATCTAGTAGCTGGTTAGTATTCCTAAAAATGGTTTGCGATTATTAAAAAAATGGCATCTTCCCAGGTTTAGCAATGGTTTCAAAACACGCTTATTTTAAATCAGCTGAAATTGAACTCAATTCTCACTCACAACTTGTAGATTATGCATATTTTATTTATTTAAACACCAACCAATATGCCATAACTCTCGACTCATTATCCATATCTCGACACAAATTGAAGCATTGGGTGAAAAAGGTATTTCGGCCTAACGTCGTTTATTCTGTTATTAGCTCGAAGGTAGCCTGTTCCACATATCTTTTCTACCACGTCTCTTTTTCTCTTGTCATACGTCATTTTTCTGTCCATCCGGTCCACCGCAAAATTTCTGTTGGACGGGCGGTTCTTGCTGTGTTTTTTTTAAACGCAAAAAGTAATCAGATACATAAAGTAATTCAAAATCTACTCCTTCAGAGACGGCGCTAGTTTAATTATTTTAGGAAAAAGCACGTTCTGCAAGTTATGCTTTAAAATATTGGGATGAATTATTAATTTGCGCCCACACATACTCAATATGAGTATGCAAA
Organism: Glyphotaelius pellucidus; assembly: GCA_936435175.1. NCBI lineage: Eukaryota > Metazoa > Arthropoda > Insecta > Trichoptera > Limnephilidae > Glyphotaelius > Glyphotaelius pellucidus. The sequence goes on from OW386545.1 coordinate 17,822,421, forward strand.
GTTTTGTCTATAAACAAACTCAATTCTTTCAAGAATGGCATACAAATACAATATCGTATCGGCGGTTTAAACCAATTTGTATTTGTATGCCTATTTTGAAAGAATTGAGTTTGTGTATAAACACAACTATTTATTCATATTTATATCGTGTATACAGGGGAGCAAACCATTAATTATTCATCCTAACATTTTAATGCACAACTTGCAAAAAGTTACTTTTCCTAAAATAATTAAACAAGTGCTGTCTACGAAAGAGCAGGTTATGAATTATTTTAAGTACCATTTTAAAACACTGTTTTTACTAAAAATATTATTAAATTTGTTCGATGGGTGAAAAAAAGGTGTGGTATCTATGGGCAATAAAAACAACTTTGAATATTTAGGACAGATATTTAATTTTTGATAGATGATAGTTTTTTTAATCATTTTCAATCATTGAACATAGAAATTCTACTAAAAACATTGAATCCGATTATCTCAGAGGAATTTTGGGGTTAACCCCTTGTTTCCACCCAATGCATCAATAGTGACATTACTGATACATAAACACGACACGCCATCACATCAAACACAATCCCAAGACAAACAAAGACCAACAGCGCACTGCCACGACAGCGCATGCGACACCTCCACCAAGATAGTTATGTGTGTCTTGTGTCCCTATGTTGCAGCGCGGATGGCAACTACGAGGTCACGCTGATGACGAAGGCAACCGTCTACCACAACGGGATGGTGGTGTGGCAGCCCCCAGCCGTCTATAAGTCCTCCTGCTCTATAGACGTCGAATTCTTTCCCTACGACATGCAAACCTGCGTGTTGAAACTAGGCAGTTGGACCTATGATGGCTTCAAGGTGACCGTGACGTGGAGAATGGCAACTATGATGCATTCTATGCAACTGCTTGCTGGCTCGATTTAACCTCGAAATTCAACTATATTCATTCATTATGTCTGACTGTTTGTCTATTATTATTATAATCAGTGTACTTTTTGATTGATGATCGATGTGTCCATTGGTATCATGATTGTTATCTCTGTTACAAGACTAAAAATAATGTTGACCGAGAATGCGTATCGGAGCTACTTTGGTTAATTCACCTTATCAACGTTGATCGTTTTTATATTAAAACCATTCTTGATTCTTACTTCATTTTATTCATTTGATAAGGCAAGAGAAATACAACCGTTTTAACAACAGATTTAAGCACAAATTATCAGTGCTTTTAAAAAAAAATCCTGTAACTGTGTTAAAAAGCTTTTAGAGGACTAAATGGGCTTTTGAATGCAAAAAAAATATTATAAGTACCAATGTACATATTTAAAAGATTTTTACAGCTATATTCATTTCTGTTTCACATTGCTTAATTTTTTTGATCACTGTCGAAATTCGGGTACAAAATTTGGTATTAACTACATTTATCGAATGGATGTTTATTTATTTCAATAATTGGGCGATGCCGTGTGTGGGCGATCCCTGCTGCTGCCTTTGGAGATATTCCTTCAGCTCCCTCCGCTTTATTAAAAACAAAATAAAATAATAACTTCGGTTAGTAAAATTAAAAAAAAAATTAAGCATCAGTTTAAAATACATTAATAAAGCATTTTCGGAAAAAAAGTTTTTTGTTAGATTATTTTTTCCAAAATTCTTTTGGTATAGAACCGGATATTATTTCTAATTAGCGCAAACCCGTGAAAAATCACGGGTATTATTAATTTTGCCTCAGGATCCATGTCTTTCAAAATTTTGTCGATTTTCCTTGTAATATTATTTTTTATTTTGTTGAAAAATTAGAGACGATCAGAAAATTACTCGTGTCTTTCGAATTAAGTACCACCATTAGTAAATCTAATGCACTAGCAAAAGAACTAAAGCGCAGACACTTGAAATATCACGAAACCTGACGTAGATAGTCAAGATTACTCTAAAGTTATTTGAACAAAAGAAATATACATTTAAAAACAATTTAGAATTAAAATAATATTTTGTTAAAAGAATATTATATCAGAGGTAGATACTTTATCTCTTGGCATAATCAGTTTGAATATTGAAAATTTCACTTAAATTCTAAACAAATCCGAGTTCATTGAACCAGAATTTCAATCACTCACAGACTGAGCCACAATAGAAATTGGTATATTTGATCTTCTACATGCAATTATTATAAATCACTCAAATTTACGGTCGTCATTTAGATATAGAATCGGATAGTAATTCTAATTAGAGTTTAGATGTAATAATGATAATATTTATTTATGTGGAACCTTATTCGAATTCACTAGTTTTTAATCAACTGTGACCTCGTTGTGCTATTTCCCAAATTCTTCTCCTTCTTAAGGCTCCGTTCAAAAATAAAAAGAAGATGGTTTGAAGGGAGAATGTTAGAAGGAGCGCACTAATATTAAAAAAACGATTACGATTAGGCAAAAATTTTGAAAACATTTAAAAAATCTTGACTTGTTTAGAATAGAGTAGAAATCTCTAGATAAATAACTTATATATCATTTAGAGAATTTTTATTCCTATAACAAGTTAGATAACACAACAAAATGTAATTTTAATAATTTTTGCATATTTTTTCAATCGATGAAATTTCCGATTAGCACAAATGTATGGATATTATCTTCAAAAATATTTTTTTGTTTTTTTATTTAATTTTTTAACTTTAACTTATAACTTAAAAAGTTATAAATCGGTAGAAATTCGGAAATAATAATTAATAAATTTACCACCGCGGACTTCTTCAAACAAAATTTAAATTGGATTTGAGGCCAAAATATTTAACCAGACTAAACAATAAATTTGTTAATCAAAAGGTATAGTAAATATTTAATACGGATATGTGCTACTTTATATGTGTTAAATTTTAAATCAAAGGCCATTAAAAACAAAATTTCATGATTTTAGAGATAACCTTGAACTTTTGAGTCAATTACGAAATAAAAATAAAAGCAACAAAATTTAAAAGTACATTGAGAAATAAAAACAATAAAGTTGCGATGATAAAATAAAAGAGTACATTTATGATATAAAATACAAGGAACAAAAATTAATTTTGACCTGTTTCCGGTGTTTAAATAATGAAAAAAATAAAACACTACAAAAATAACGGTTTTTGGGTAGATATTTTAATTATAATTTAAATTTAACCTCGTCAAAATGGATACATTTTTTTTAATTTTATACTTTATCAAATCAATTTGGAAGGCGGGTGTGGAAACCGCCGCCCGATAAACATTTATTAGATAACCCACCTCTGCCATAAGTCATCCCAAGTGGTTCGTCACGTTCGGTTACTTAGCAGGGGTGTCCGGGTTCACCAATTGCGTGGCGGGCCGAATCGGGCGAGACTAGTTGAGAGTCTGGAGATCTTTGGCCTCTCCAGCTCAACTTTCTCTTCCCTAAGGAGACCCTCCACAAAACGTCCTCAAGGATGATGCAGGCACTGAGGGGAATTATTTCCCCCAGTTTCTCCTGTGTGGAAGTAATTTAAAAAAAAAACATACATAGCAAAATTATTTTTGTAAATAATTAATTTTATTTCAAAATTGCCTCCGAAATCATGAAAAACTGATTTCTTTAGAGGTCTACATTTTATAATTTGGAACACAAAAATAAAGTAGCATATATCCGTATGAAATATTTGCTATACCTTTTGAGTATAAAATAATTTTTCATTTTGGTTAAGTATTTTGGCCTCAATTTTAATTGATTGTTTTCACTAACTATTTAACTATCTTCATTTAAGTTTTGTATAAAAAATGTGTTGATTTCTCTTGTACCTGTGTTCGAACGTTTTCTCTCGTCAACATTGTTTTTGGGGTTCCTTTTACAATTTGCGTACTGATGACTTGTATCGGACCCATGACTGCGTGGTTGGTGCCTTGTGTTTGTTCTTAGACTCGTGTATATGGTTGGCGATCGTCTCCGTTGTGTAATTATTATTATAAACAATAGTTTATTATTTATACTAGTGCGGCTTCCGGACTGGGAAAGGTATAAAATGGCGCCGAGTCACATCACATTGCACCTTTCAGAACTATTTATTTTCATTAATTTTGTTTGTTTCGCATTTATTGTAGTCGGTAATTATTAACTTTGACCATTTTTACATTTGCGGTTACATGTTGTGGTTGCATTAATTGCACTTTTTTGATCTTGGGGGATAATGCTAGAAGTGCCTATGTCAGTTTTTGTTAGTTTGATTAAGGTACCAGAAAATACTCTAAAACGTCCAAAGATATTGAAATATAAGATATGTGCTTTTGACAGGTTGTGGAGTTGTGCTTCCTGATATTGTTAACCAATCCCGTCGCCGATATTGTTAACCAATACTATTGTAAACCTTAAAAAATCAATTAAATGAACGAATTCTTTCCGTATTCAAACTATATTGTTAACCAATACTTCTGCACATCTTAAAAAAATCAACTAAATTCCGTATTGGTTATTGGAAATAGAATATTTATTTTGATACTTATGATAAAATTTATGAAAAAATGTTTAAACTGTAGATAAAAGATGTAAATTATAACTTTAAATATATTTGTAAGTAATTATAAGCACCTGCTGTCAAGCCAATTGCAATTGGCTTAGCGGGACTTGTTTGTTGATTTATAAAATAAATAAATAAATTAAAAAAAAAAAAAAAATTCCAACTATGACCATTAGACCATACAGTCGGGCGACAGTCGAGCGGACATCATAGCATATCTCTTATTTTAAAATATCTTTGAAAACATCCCTTATTTGAATGCTAGTATTTTGAAAATAGTACCTGTCAGATGGTCTAGATTCCAGATTGATGAAATTGTGACCTACCCAATGTAGAACACAAAATATTGTTTCGGTATTTTTTACGTATCTTCGTTTAAGAGCGCGTAGTATATATTAACACCTCTAGGTCACCCCAAGTGGTACCATATGTTTGGTGACTCAGCAGGGGTGCCCGAATTCATGGAGCGTGGTTTTTATAGGTCTTGAGACTGGTTGAGGTAGGCCTTTTGATCTCTCCAGCCGGACTCTCTCAACCGCAATCTCAATTGCACCGCAATTGATGGATTCATATGTCTGTCACTGCTGGTCACACTGACTCCCAAATTCCTACCAATTCCTCATACCTTTTTCCTTCTCAAAATTTCCTCCGCTCCATTACATTAAAAATACCTTGCACACAGCATCCCCTAAAATGACATAGGCCCTAACGGAAATCATTTTCCTCACGGCCTCTCTGCGGAGCTAACGTAAAAAAAGATTTACAAATCTGGCATGGGCTTTTCTAGTATAAGCAGCAGATTTTATTTCTGTTTTTTAAAATTAAAGGAAAATCTAAGCAAATACTGAGTATTGGTATTTGTAATGAAAAAAAATGATCTACTTATAACATCAGCCTAGCAACATTACTGCAATGTCAATTTGGGTTATTATTTTTTGCCTGCTTTGTTATTTAATAAGACAAATACAACAGATTTATTTAAACTCGCACATACATATTATAACAGATCACACTTACATTTCGATTTAGTAATTTTATTCCGTGTTTGTTTGAAATAACTTCAGTCCAATTCATGAAATAAACAAAACAAATATTTGAAACAATCAATGTTGATTCCAGGAAGGTACTTTTGAAATGTATAAGTATATTAAACTAGTACGGACAAACCTTGCTCCAAGTACTAGTATTTTTCGTTCAGTGCGGTCTACGCCTAAAAAATTAAATTCGGTTTTCGTAAATTAATTTTGCCAAAAAAAAATTCGAGATATTATCATTTTCGTTGTGAAATTGATTAAATCAATTTCTTATTATTCGTTATTGGTTTTACAGAGAAAGTAACCCCACTTTGCATGCCTATTTTCAATGCACAGGTACTTTTTTGAAATAACTGAGCTTTGATGCAATTAAAATAGTTTTTTATTGTGATTTTGTATGAGTTTCGTGATAGATTTTTTTTCTAATTACCGCTTATTAATATTTATTGAAACACTACACGAATAAAAGCAACTCAATAAAAAGTTAAACACTATAAAAACAATGTATCTGATTTTTAAAACATGGTTAACCAATATTTATTTAATTAGCAATTAACAAAGTAAAAGAAAAATATCTAAATTATTCTCGAGTGTGACTACAGTGTAACTCCGGATTTATCTCAAATTCCTGGGTTAACGAAAAACTTTAAACTTTATTTGTGATAAATAAATGGGCTCTGATGGCTTATTTAGAAGGCGATTGGAATTATTCTGGATCTCCTTGGGGTTGTAATAGTATTAACGTTTAAAGCCCTGCATTATCGACAGCTAACCTATGGGTAATCCCTTCAAGTAATATCTAGGATAGATATATGCCATCTATGTATAACTTCTTAAAGTAATATCTAGGATAGCTATACGCCATCTATGTATAACTTCTTAAAGTAATATCTAGGATAGCTATATGCCATCTATGTATAACTTCTTAAAGTAATATCTAGGATAGCTATATGCCATCTATGTATAACTTCTTAAAGTAATATCTAGGATAGCTATACGTCATCTAAGTATAACTTCTTAAAGTATTATCTAGGATAGCTTTACTCCACGTATGTGTAACTTCTTAAAGTAATATCTAGGATAGCTCTATGCCATCTATGTATATCTTCTTAAAGTAATATCTATGATAGCTATATGCCACATACGTATAATTTCTTAAACTAATATCTTAGATGGCTATTCGCCTTCTACGTGTAACTTAAACTAATATCTAGAATAGCTGTATAACATCTATGTGTAACTTCTTTAACTAATACCTAGGATAGCTAAATGCCATCTATGGGTAAGCTCTTAAACTAATATCTAGGATAGTTTTACGCCATCTATGGGTAAGCTCTTAAAATAATATCTAGGATATCAAACCTTTCATGACCAAGCCTTTTAAATTGTTAGTAATAACTGAAAAATTAAGTAATCATGGTTTGAGGAGAACGCGCTAGCCCTTTAAAAGAAGAAAATGGAGAGATATGTAATTATGAATGTTGGACAGGGCGCGCTAATATTTTCAATGATAAAATTGAAGCGAAAATTGTTAAAATGCTTAATAAAACACGACTAGTTATAAAATAGAGCAAAAATTTCGTGGTAGTTGTCGAAAACAACGTTCAAAGAAACACTGTCATTTTTTTCATACATATGACTTGTTAAATAATAGAGAAAGGCTTGAAAATAAAAATTTTCGGAGCATACTTTGCGATTTTTTTCTATCGAGGGAATTTCATATAATTTGCGTTTGGACGTATAGGTTGTATAGATATTTTCTTAAAAAATAACACATATTTTTTTAAGAGCTTAAAAATTTCAAATGTTCAAGGGAGATATGCAAGAAATCGGTAGAAATTCGGGTAGTGGAGGCTTAAATAATATATCCATGTTTAGAAATAACATGTAATAATGCCATCCGATAGAATTTTTATTTAAAATAATTTATATAAGTACGTAGGTATGCAATGAGAACATTTTTATGTCACTAATCAACGCTCAGATTTTATACCTTTTCCAATAGGACATTATAAAACTAAATCACACAAAGACAACAGCGTTTAGAGCTTATATTGTAAATTGTACTCAAATAGTGTATTGATGTCTAAATTATTGATGTTTGTCTAGATACTAGATCATTAGAAACGATAAAAATTGATCGTCTGTGCTTGTAAACCAATAAAACTAATCAATAACTAAAAATGTTATTGATGCACCCACTGTACAAATAAAATTCATTTTGTCACATTTATAAAAAAATATTTCTGTAAGTTATCAAAAACACACTTTTACACTTCTCATTTGAATAAATACTCCACCTAATTACATGCTATATGTATCGTTGTTTAATTTTCAGTTCTGCACGATCACCGTTTATGAATGTTATTTAGGAAATATATGCATTTACTATCATTCTTATTTCTTTATTTTGTGCTGATAAATTTAATTACGCAATAATGCACGAACGCTATACTTTCAGTTATGAAAATAATTATATGTTGTTATGGAATGCAACAATTATATTATGTGATTTTTTACTAAGCATGGGCAATGTGCATTTATTCTTATTAGTTACCACAAACCTACAGCACGTGTCTTATGTTATTATTGTATGTGTATGATTTTATGTTTATTCATTTATGTTATTTCATAATAAGCAAAATGGAAAAATCCAAGTTTGCTACGTTTTTGCATGTGCATCTCAAAATATGTTTTTATTTATGCATGAAAATTGTTTTTATATTTTTTCTAAATACGTTTCGATGTTGTGTGTCTAAAAAAATGCTTTAAAATTATTTTAAATAAATTTCTAAAATACGTTTTTTTTATGTTCTAAATAAACATATTTTTTATTTTTAGGAATGTTTGTGTACCATATATTATTTTATGTTTTTTTGTTATTTGGAATGATTGTTTTCACTTACTATTTAACAAATTAATATTAAATATAAAAAAATAATAATAAAATACTTCATTTATAAAGATGTCAATGTTAATATTTAAACGCAATATTATCACAAAGCAAGATCATTATTTATAAAATAGTATTCCCGGAGTTTCATACTGTTTCATTTGGCAAACAAATACACGCAAACGTTCCACAGACAATGATTAAATAAATTATCGCTCGTAAATATTATATGATGTTAAAAAAAAGTTATTTTTTATGAAAGATTCAACAACAGAGAGCAGAAATATATTTTAAAACTTCGCAACAGAATTTCTTTTGAATTATTGAATCGTAGTTATCTGAAATAGGTAATAGGTAGTAAACCTAGGTATCTAAAATACTTTCAGACTTGAGGCGCGTGACTTATTTTCGTGGAATCCAAAAAATAATCGACCCATTGGGAAAAACATGACTAGGGACCTTTCACGTGATAAAGGCATGTAGGAAAAACATCCATTCCCCTCCCCCCACTTGGCGGCCAATGCCACAAATGATAATAAATCATTCCCGTCAGCTTCTTCTGGGTTTCCCTCCCCTTTAGCTCTCGCTTTGAGAAACCTTCATTAGAAGGCAGTGCTGGTAAAATGTTTACCACAAGCGACATAAAAGATAGGTATGAATATCATATTCCCCGCGGAGTGCCCAAAATTGGTGAGATCTATTTTCTTCAGATTGCTTTTTCAATAATTCATCTTAATTAATAAAGAAAAAAGAAAGCTCTTCTCAATATTGTCTACTTGTCGGAGAATGGAAAAAAAAAAAAACGATCGTTCAAGTTAGAAGAACCAATAAAATCGGTAAAAAGATCAAATAAAAAAATATTACTAATTTTTATTTAATTAAATAAAACAATATAGCTTTGTCATTGAAGACAATATTAACGACACATGAACGAAAAATGTGAAACAGAAAAGGATTTAGTTACATCAAGAAATTGAACCCAGGACCACTTCCTTGTCCGGAAGCTAATTCGACCATTTAGAATTTAGGCAATTTTGTCTTATTATACTTACCAATTTACTAATGGGTAATGCGAGCTAAAGGTGAGTAATATAATAAAAACAGTTTAAGAACACAGACTTATGTTACAACAGTTTATGAAATAAAGATTTACAATTTGAATACTCGAACGCGACACGACAAGAATTATCAGAAGGAATTTAGAAAGATGGCTAGAATGCAAGCGAGCGGCTCAGCGGGACACGAGAAAGCGAATGATTTTTCATGCCGGTCGATCAAAGTCGCCGGGCGCTGCGATGTACCTAGTGACTAGTGATACCATTATAAAAAATAATTTATTTGCTATAAAGTGAGCTCGCTGTCATTCTCTACAACCATATCAACCTAAGCCATTTTCAGCCTAATCATACTTCAACTGAAAGCTACCAACACCATCTTCATTTTCTCATTCGCATTTTATTCTCATTTTGCGTTTGAGATAATATTGTCTTCAATGATTAAACATTACAACTTGAGATTTTACTCATTAATTGATTCCACTTTAAAAATATTGCTTTGTTTTAAACCATTAATTTATTATTTTAACGGTTTACCAACCATTTTTGGAACAACCGTTCATTCCTCAGGGCAATATACATCCTTACTTAATAAAACACAATAATTATGAGAATGGGGGAGGAGATAGAAAAGATGGTGAATGAGAACATAACTAATAAAAAATAACAAATAAAATGGGGATGGAAGGTAGTTAGTTTTTGTTAATAAATAGTCTCATTATTGGCTTAGGTAAAATAGGATTTCATAATAGTCATGTTTTAAAACCGACATTATTAAAAAAATTAAATAGATCATAGCACCCCATTAAAACATTAACCACCCCTGATATACCTAAATGAAATGACTGTGGTATTTTGAAATGGGAGAGCGAAGAACGAAGATTCCACAAAAATGAATACAAATGAATGTACGTGAGCTTTCGCCAGAAGATAGAATAAACAATTTGTTAGAAAATGCTAAACCTACATTATTAATTTATCATTCAGCAGAAAGCAACCCATTGAAGCACAATAATTCTTTAATAAACTAACATCAACTCCTTCACATGTTTCAATTGTTAACACATTACGCAATTCAACACGAAAACAAATACTAAGTTTGTACGGAAGTTTTTTTTGTTTGTATAAAAAACATATTTATTTAAATTGTTTAATCATAAACACGCTAGTCTAAGAGCAACCAAGATAAATAATATAATATAGAAATATTAAAAATGTTTTAAAAAAATTTAAAAAGTAAAAATAGTTATTCAGTACGTCATTTGTATGTGTTACATGAATCAAAATGTAACGATTATTTTCCTTGTCACCTTTTCTCGTCTTACTCACTCTAGGCCCTTTCAACGAGTCGGTATGTTTGACGAACTCTTGCTGCGAGGAATTATCAAAGTTTGTCAATAGTGTTTCAAAGAGGAATTGTTTGTTTGCAGTAGATTTAGAACGAGCTCGCAAAGAGAAGAACGGGGTCACGAACCAAAGCTCCGTTAATAAAGGCTAACAACTACTCCCCAGGATGCTGTCCTTAATTGCCCATGAACATGCTCTAGATAAAGTTTAATAAAAAAATAAATAACTTTTAATATTTTTTGATATTGCCTCTTTTAATAGCATTTTTGTGTTTTCAGATTTTGTATGATGTTTATTATAAGATATGTTTTGTTTTCAGATATTTGTATAATTTTTATTGATTGGAATATATGTCTTGATACAGCGTTTATTAGATGTATATTCTAGTTGCATTCAAAGATATGAGAAAGCTTTGTCTTAAATATAATATATGTGCATTTCGATGTTAGCTCAATGTTTTACTAACGTTGTAATTTCTGTATGGACTACGTATTTTATTTGATAAATCATATTCATATCAAACCATCACCGTAAGTATACAAATATATATTTTACAATAATGTTAGCTGTGTTGTAGGACTGTAATGTAAGGAACTTTTGCATATTTTATTATTTGCATTTATTAAGAAATATCGTTACGTGCACGGTTGTTTTAAGTTTGCTCTCCGTGCATCGAATTAAAAAAAAGAGTTTTTTGTATTTCTTGGGCATTAACTATGTAACAATTTCTAGACATTTTTTTTTTGAAGAGTTTTATCAAATGTACATTTGTTACTTAAATTTAATTTTTCCGCGACCGGTTTCGATACAACCGTATCATTCACGAGCAGAATTATTTTTAAAATTAAAAATTAAATTTAAGTAACAAATGTACATTTAATAAAACTCTTCAAAAAACAAAATGTAAAAAAAAGAGATTTAATGCCAAGTTTACAACCTTTTATGGTTGGTGATTAATTTAAATGATAACACAAAAATAAGTAGATAAAGTAGAAATAAAAAGTTTAAGCCGTAGATATTAAACAAAAAGTAATAGAATGTTTTTTATTTGAATGTTAGAAAATTCCTTAGAAACCTTAGTTGCAAGTTTTGCATAAATTACCCTTTCTAACAGTTAATCTAGGCATTTCATAAAATGTAAATAGAAACGCATGAAATTATTTTTCGATATTCAAAACATTTACAACATTTCATCCAAACGATCTTGTAAATAAGACACAAACCTGCCTCAACCTCCTATCTCTTATAATAATCTAAGCACATATTTTCTTACAAATGTAGTTTTCTTTTCCTGAAATAACCCCTTGCTTGGAATCAAAAACATATGTATGTTGTAATTTGGAAGGCGACATAGTCACGAAAATCGTTTGGTGACTTAGCAGGGGTGCCCGAGTTCACAGGGTGAGGTGTGTCTAGGTCTTGGCGGCGGAGCGTTTTCCCACCTTCTGCGTGGCGGATTGAATCAGGCGAGGCTGGATAAGGGAGACTTATTGACCTCTCCATCCGGACTCTCTCGATAAATCGCCTTGCTTGGAGGGATGAATTCATACGTTCGTCACTTCCGGAATTCCCTAGAATCCTGCCCACCTCTCATACCTTTTTCCTTGCCAGAATTTTCTTTCCTTCCTTACCCTAAAAAGACCTTCAACAGAGCACCCCCACACATGTCGTAGGTCCTGAGGAATTTTCCCTCAGGGCTTCCTTTGTGGAGCTAATTAAAAAAAGAACATGACATTTGTTTTTGATAACCTTCCTAAGTAATTTGTTTCTAATTTAAATTATTAATTTTCAAACTCTTTGACTTCCGATGTCCAACAGAAAGAAAGTGCGCATGAAGTATGCTGTAAATACATTAGTTAAAATACATCCTTTACAATAATGAGTGTATTTCCACACACAGGTTGACCTAAGACACATGGACGAGCAGGCTGGCAGTAATGTGGTGGCAGTGGGGGTAGATCTGTCGGAGTTTTATATGTCCGTCGAATGGGACATTCTAGAAGTACCTGCCGTAAGGTAAGAAAAACATTATGGCTTTACTTTCACTTTCAGTATTACCAAGTATTTTTAATCAGAGCAGGCAGTACGAAAACAGAAAATAAATGGATGTTAAAAACTGACGCGACAAGTTTTCGCTATGAATGGCTTAGCTGCTTGCTTAACCTATTTGGTTTCAAATATTAACGCTTCATTTATGCATATTACAAGCCAATTACTGGATGACATCATTTTTTTTACCGAAGACCAACATAATATGTTGTTAATTATTTCATTAGTGAAGTTGTAATAATTAAAAGAGATACCAACAGATGACACGAATTGTTACATTTGTCATTTGTACTGAAAGGCACGGCCTTTTTTGGCACTAACACAAACGAGTTGTCCATTAAATAAGCATCGCACATACATGTACATTTTTTGTGTCGAATAGGGATAAGTAATATATTTTATTTGTTTGCACATTTAGTTCCCGCGTTTGATACCTCTTAGTGTAATTTGCGTTATTTCACAATTTATTAATTTTCAATAATATATAGTATATTTGCGGCACGATCTAGAGTGGAAGAAAATTTCAGTATGGCCCCGGCATAAGAGAATTATTCAGAAATGAAACGCTGCTTGAAATGCCTTAGGACTTCCGCATCTTCCTCTTCCCCATTTCGTTTCCCTCCCCACTACCTTCAACCTCACAACACACCCCAATTGGGGATGGCGTGGTTTCACTGGCTCCAGACGATTGAGAGCAGTTAGGACTCTTGTGCAGTATTCACACTAAAAAGAAGTAAGTCAATTATTCAGAAATGAAACGCTGCTTAAAATGGCTTTAGCCGTTTTTGGTGACCAGATCAGAATAGCCAGGTACTTCCCCATCTTCTTCTTCCCCATTTCGTTTCCCTCCTCACTACCTTCAGCCTCACAACATACCCTAATAAGGGATGGCGTAGTTTCACTGGCTCCAGACGATTGAGAGCAGTTAGGACTCTTGTGCGATATTCACACTAAAAAGAAGGTACTTAAAATACTTAGATCACACAATTGTGTACTTTTCATGAGACCTATCGTCCATACGAATATAATGTCTACAGTGGTAGCAAATAATGAATATCGTTCCGGGTTTTGAAATAAAGCATTTACCACCCAATTTTCTATGTTGGTTATAATTGAAACTTGATTCCACAAAGCTAATTATTAGTTAGTGAATGGTGGCTGCTGAGAGAAGAGAATAAAAGAAACATTTCTTACGTTTGAGCACAGAATGAACACCTATTCTTATCACGTATCTTCCACTGAGGCTTTCATTACCGCCTTGTTCTCTCTCTAGGCATCACTCCATCACTTGTGAATAGAATCTCCTCACACCATCTCTCCACTCTCTCAGACTTCCCAAGGAGAAAAGCATTCTTAACTTCAAGCGAAAGTCTTAATGTTTATAGTTCAAAACTGTTTTATTTGCATATGCATAAACTAACGCACTTTTGATTTGTCAACATATTTTGCTAAAACATGATAAAAGTTATATGTTTGCCCTGAGAAAGGAACGATCGTTCCGAAACCGGTCGGCGTAAATTAAATATTTAAGTGATTCTAACAAAACCATATTGTTTCAATTACGTGATAAAAGATGTTATTTTTCAGAACATTTAAGCGTCATTTTTTATATTTTTTTTTAATCTAGTTTCTATTTAGGCTAAGTTTGTTAGTAGATGTTTGTGACTTAAGCCGCCGCTACCCGAATTTCTACCCAATTCTTACATATCTCCCTTAAACATTTGAGGTTTTTAAGCTCTTAAAAAAATATATGTTATTTTTGAAGATAACATCTAGACGATTCCCACGCCAAAACGCAAATTATATGAAATTCCCTCGATAGGAAAAAATCGCAAAGTATGCTCCGAAAATTATTATAAATACGTTCATTTCACTTATTTTAGAAATTATATATACGAAAAATTCATAGTGTTTCTTTAAATGCTATTTTAGATGATCCCCACGAGATTTTTGCTCTATTTTTAAAGAGTAGTGTTTTATTAAACATTTTCACAATTTTTGCTTCAATTTTATTGTTTTAAATATTAGCGCGCTTTCTCCAACATTTGTAATTACATGTCTCTCCATATTCTTCTTTTTGAGCGGGTATACGGCGCCTTATATAAATATTGTAAAGCATATCATTCAGAGGAAACACGGTCGCCAAGAAATTCGAATTAAAGATATTTAACCAAATGTTGCTGTCACTATCGCTCTTGCCCCCCCCCCCACGAATACTGAACTGGCTGACATTACCGAAATAAAATAAAAAAAAATTTAAAAATTGATACAAAACTGGACCAATTTTTCAGATTTTTTTTACCAACCGTATTAGAAGAAAATGTTCTACAATACGTTAATGACGTTCAAACCAGACAATTTTAACGATTTTTGGAGGGTCGGAACCCGTAAGAGGTAACTTATCTAACCTAACGATACGCTAATGGTCAATATCTATTTGACATTAAAAAATACTTAGTACTTCCAAAACAGAGGTGATGGTTATAGTAAGGGACCAAACTCAGTGCAACATACTCGCTAATGGGACTCAGTTGAAACAGGTGGACAGATTCAAATACCTCGCGGTTGAATTTTCCAGCGATGGACGGCATGACGGAGAAATTGATTCTTCATGAAAAATCGCAACTGAGGCTTAGGCATGTACTAAGAATGCCTAATGACCGAATTTCGAGGAAAATACTAAGTGCGATTACAGAGGGTAGACGTCCAGTGGGCCGCCCTAGACACAGCTGGGCGAGACAATTCCAGAAATGTAAAACGTATGGAGGAGCCTTGTCGATGCAGTGGGTCCCCGACCCGAATAGGATAAGGGGATAAAGATGATGATGATGACAATAAAACATATTTGCGTCAGTGTTAAAATCCAGGGGAAATTGAGGAAAACGTTTGTGTGGACAAAACGCAGCCAGGTTTTCTCACAAATATGCACAAGTATAATTTCAGAATTTCACAGGAGGCCTTGAGGAAAATAATTTCCCCCAGGGATCTTTTTTGTCTCAAAGTCATCTTTGAAAATGCTACGTGGAGGGTCTTTTTCAGGTGATTAAGGAGTGAACATGGGTGTTGAAGAGATCCATCATAGTAGAAAGGAGGAAACACAGAGGCCGGCAAATCATTCCACGTCTGAGCTCCATCCACGTGCACAAGAATGCGGGAAGTTCGTAAGAAGGCAGTTTGTTGACATGTCCTCGGTGCCAAACCCGGTCAAAGGGTTTGGTATTGTCCAGTGCAACCTTAGTAGTTTTTATTTGAATGTATTGAATATCCTGATGTCTTTACATTGTATTAATTATGTTAGTAAGTTGATTTTTACTCAAGTTTTCTCAGCCATGTTTTACTTATTTTTAAATGTACTCAGTTTTGTTTTTTTTTTATGGTTTGAATTGGTATATCTTAGTTGAGCTCGTGATATTTTTTTTGGAAATGTTGGGAAACCAGCAAGAAGAAAGAAGCATTTTTAATTTTTGGGAAAGGAGCATTTTTCAATTTGGGAAGCGGGCATGGGTACTGCCGCTCCGAGAACCATTTATTAGATAACCAACACCCCTGCCATAGGTTACTCCAAGTGGTTTGCTATGTGTGTGGCTTGGCAAGGGAGCCCGGTTCATGGGGTGAGGTTTGTCTATTTATATTTGCCCACCTATTGCATGGCGGGCCGGATCAGGAGATTGGTTGATGGAGACATTTTACCTCGCCAACCGAACTCTCTCGACCCTTCGTCCTGTCCAGTGGGAGAGATAGATTCATACGTCCGTCACTTATGGACAAATTGACCCTCACACTCCTGCCCATCTAATTTTTCTTCCCAGAACTTCCTTTCCTTAAAAAGACCCTGCACACAGCACCCCCAAAGATGAAATAGATCCATTGAGAAAATTGTTTTCCTCAGCGCCACCAATGTAAGAAAAGAATCTTAAAATAAATCGATTTCTTTTATTACAATCACACACACACACATACACATACACACTCGCACAACGCGTAATGCTTAAGAAAGCTCCAAAAGACGCTCTACCGAACCGCGCTTTCGATTAACGCACAAAATTGAATTACCAGAATCCTATTAATGTCCCTGGCATCCACCAAATTTGGGATAAAGTAGGAGGCTGAAGGAAGTGTGGAAGGGAAAAGAAGGGAAAGTTAGAGAAGTTAGCAGAGAGCAAGCTTACCGATTTTCAGTTGTCATATTTTCAGCTTGTTTTGTTGCTAGTATTTTTACGCCGCTAAGTTTGATTTAATTCTAACTTATTAACTTCCGTAATTTCTTGACATGAAAAATCTTCAATCTCATTCAGTCACCTTCCGTAAAACAAGCTTTTGTGCTTTAGTAAATTGATGAGCTTAGGGGAGAGATCAAATGTTTTTATGTCTGATTATATTTGTCCTTTTGGGTTCATCACCTTACTTTGTGATAAATATTTGTAAAGTAAGGTAAACTTTGTGATACTAAGGTAGACTTTTTGGAAAATTAAATTACATCTTTAATTATTGCAAATTCAATTTGTAGCGTCAATTTAATTTGATTTACCCCAGTCAAGTGACATTAAATGTTTCGCTAATTTTGGTGAAGACAAAAGCAGTGTTATGGTTTCTTGGTTTGGTTTGGACTATTTCACATACAAAAATAAATTATAAATTATACATTTACTATGCAGTTTTTGGATATCACTATTTGTTTCAAATTACTTATTGGATAACGAACACCCCTGTAATAGGTCACCCCAAATGTTTGGTTATGTTGCCTTAGCAGGGGTGCCCGGGTTCAAGGGGTGAGGTGTATCCGGATCTTGGCGGTGGATGCATCTGCCCAATAGCTGCACGGCAGGCCCGATCAGGAGATATTGATTGAGGGAGACTTACTTCGTACGTCCGTCACTCCTGGACACATTGACTCCCAGATTTCTACTCAACTCTCATTCCTTTTTCTTCCTAGAACTTCCTCTCCTTACTTTCCTTGAAAATACCCTCCACACAGCATTCCTAAAGATGACAGCCTCTGAGAAAAAAAAACGTTCTGTGCGAAATTAATGTAAAAACAAAATCACTTCGTATACACCATGATTTAATCAAAATAATTGACACGCTTCGAAAACAATGATTTCATCATCAGGATATGATAATGAAAATAAAGTGAAATGTTTTTTTTTATACTGGTACTTATTTAAATATACTTTGTATGTTCTTACAATTATTATTTTTCATTATGCATTATGACAAGGAAACCACTGGTTTCGAAATGTGTGGATTATTTTGATTCAATAGTGGTGTACACAAAATCATTTATGTTCATTCAACTTTGTTACAAATTTTGCTTAATCTCAGAAAACACGTGTAGGGATATAAAAGCTTCTAAAATAAGAGTGATAAAAGTAAAGACTACATCAGGCCTCTCATTCTGTGTCTTCCTTGCTTTTCTTTCTCGAAAATTATCAAAGTTTACACAAAGCTACGGCGTAAAGCTAACGCTAAACTTAGAGCTTTTACTGTGATGACCGCATTCATTTTGTAAGCGACTATTATTATTATCTAGTTTCTATTAATATCAGAATATTACTGTTGATGAAGACAACATAAAATTAAATATGAACCCCGAGAATCTAAATTGTCCTAAAATTTCCAGATTCGACCCATTAACTTGATAAAATAAATTATACGACAGTGTTACTTTAATCATTGAAGAAAATATTAGCAACACTCAAACGAAAATTAGAAATAGAAAGTTTAGAAAAAGATAAGGTCGCTTCTAGGAATGGATCCCAGGACTTTAGTCTTGTCTAACCATTGAGGTAATTCGACCCTATCCCATACGGTCATATTTATCTGTACCACGCTTCCATTAAGAGCTACCAATTAACTTCATTTTCTTAGCGCATATTTTTATTGACTGCCATTTTTATATATGACGGCAAGATTCTACCCGAACTAGATGCATTCTAAAGAGTTTCTTGGATAAATATATCCATTTTTATTTTAATGGGCGACATCTTTTGACTTTTATACAAGCTTAGGATAAATATTTAATTTTTATTAGTGGAAAAACTTAAAGAGTAAAACCTCAAATCGTAATTTTAATCATTAAAGACATTAGTGACTCGAAAACAAAAATTCGAAATAGGAATATCATAAAAAGATACTGTAATCGATACATAATGTATAGATTTGCGATTCAAAGAGTGGACTGTAATTAAATTTGTTTTGTGGGCTTTGATGCTGACACAATATCCTGAATAGTAATATGGCATTGGGCAGGATCTGACTCACAAACGTTGCTCTCTGGGATGATGAATTCTTCGTCTCGGTCGATCTAGCGGTCCTGAGGGATACCACTAGCGGCTATCACTGCACAAACACTTGAGAAAATAAGAAAATTCCTGCACAAATTTCCTCTGATAGTCAATATAATTAAGTACTGAGGGAGTAAGGTCACAGCACAGCAATTAACAATAGACTTCATTAACAGTTAATGTTGAATGCACCGGGAGATCACTGTGGACCAGATAACATTAGACTTGGTCGATATGATTAAGAACTGAGGAAGCAAGGTCATAGCACAGCATTTAATAATAGACTTAGACTTCTTTACTAGTGGATGTTGAATGGCCGCAGACCACTGCACAGCACATAACAAACTTCTTTATTAGTGGATATTGAATGTGGACCATTGCACAGCACATAACGAATAGACTGACGTAAATTATTATTGTAATTTTGAGTGTTGTCGGGTCGGGAACAGTTTATGTGGGTAGAAATATAAAGGTATATAAAGGGAAAGGCATGTATATTTGCGTCAACAGATTCGGTCGCATCGATGAGTAAGGCTAAGGTCGGCAAGGCTAAGGTCGTTGGTTCGTCTCTTAGTTGCGATTGAATCTTTTTTGACTTTTCTATTTCAAATTTTCGTTTGAGGGTCACTAATATGGTCTACAATTAATAAATATTACAATTTGAGGTTTTACTGAAAACGTTATATAAATAGAACTTTTACAAGTCTCAAAGCTCCGAAAAGGTTACATTTTGAATTACGTATTATCTAAAATATACTTAGCGAATATGAATTATTCCAAAGGGGTTAAAATAATTCTAGAAACTTTCCTTAACTGAAACTTTCGCCCAACATTTTTCAGAACCATCCATTATAACACAATGGCTCCCAGTTTTATGGCGCGAAAAATATATCCAAAGAAAGGCAAACAGGTTCGTTGCACTGTGCTTTAAGCTTGAAGTTTATTTGAGTCTGTGTTTTCTCCCTGTCTGCTCCGGGGCAACTTGCTCAGGTATGGGGCTGTTCACTGTTCACTAACTTGGAATAAGAAAATATAATCAAATAAAAAAATTTAAAAAGCTTTTTGAGAAAAAAACCTCTTCTGAAAGCTTAAGCGTTTCCCGCTCTGATGAAACCTGCTTAAGGTAGAGTTTATGCTTGCCTTTATTAGCATTCCTAATTATGTTGTTGTTTTAACAACATGTCTTTACGTCAGGATTTCAGAATCAGTATTATGCTAAAAATAATAAAACCTGCTTACATGCTCTGAGAATAAAAAAAGTTTGAATAATTAGGAAAGCTTTTGTTATGTTCTGTTTTTTTAAACATTAACTCCATACGAAAATAACTTCTATCAGGGTCTGTGTGATCTTCAGGGATGTTGTGTGAAGGGTTGTTTTGAGGAGAGGAAGGAGTGAACTGGGCCTTGAAAAGATTTTTGAATGATTATAATAATTAATGAAACAATACTTATTTAAAATAGAGAATAAATCTGTTGACAAATGTCTTAAGTAGCATTTAAGGAAACACTGTGATTTTTTCATACATATAACTTGTTAAATAAGAAAACCAGTGGTGTTTTTAATAATTTTAAGACTGTTCTTTGCAATTTTTTCTGACGCGGAAATTTCATGTAATTAATTTAGTAGACTCGGCAAGTCGACCTTTGGAATAACAATGTTCCTTCTGTTGCGGTTACGTCATGTGATAATGTGATATAATATAGTAAGTTGTCTCAGAGTTCATGACAAGGTTCCATCTGACCATGACAGTTCATGGTCAGATGGAACCTTGTTATTCCAAAAAATTGTCTTAAATAATACATATTCCCAAGACGTTATCGCGTCAGATGGAACCTTGTTTTCCAAAGGGTCGAAGTGTATAGAAATTATCTTAAATGTCACATGACGTTATCGCGACACACGGAACTTTGTTATTCCAAAGGGTCGAAGTGTACAGAAATTATCGTAAATAATACCTATTCACCTGAAGATATCGCGTCAGATGGAACCTTGTTTTTCAAAAGGGTCGAAGTGCATAGAAATTATCTTAAATGTCACATGACGTCATCGCGTCAGATAGAACCTTGTTTTTCAAAAGGATCGAAGTGCATTGAAATTATCTTAAATGTCACATGACGTCATCGCGTCAGATGGAACCTTGTTATTCAAAAGGGTCGAAGTGCATAGAAATTATCTTAAATAATACATACTCACTTGACGTCATCGCTTCAGACGGAACCTTGTTATTCCAAAGAGTGCATAGAAATTAGCTTAAATAATACACATTCACATGACGTTATCGCGTTGTTACATGATGTTATTCCAAAGGGTCGAAGTATAGAAATTGTCTTAAATAAATATTTTTTTAAGTTCATAAAAACTTAATATTTTATAAATCGATAGAAATTCGGAATGCGGGGTCTTAAGAAAAACGAGGGCCTTTATTTTTTTTTCCGTCTAGGTTCATTTGCCAAATCACCTTATCTTTTTCATGAAGATGCAAACTAAACGTTCATCAAATTCACTTACACCGCGGGAACGAGCAACAGACTAAATGCGAAGCACTTACGATGCTAAATTTGAAAATCGAGTTCCCAGAATTCTTTTTCGCGCCGTTTTTTGCTGCGCGAGCGGAGAAATCATAACGGGAATTACATCCATATTTCAGCAGAGGGATGGCACACTTCTCTTAATGCGAACGTCGTAAAAATTGAATGGAATTTGAATGGAACGCACCTCAGATCTGATGGAGGAATTTACTAGCGGACTGTTCCTGCAGGGAGGAGAGGGTTATTATTTTAGTGTGGTCTGCTCTGTGGACACGGATGGCACGTCATCTTACTTGTGATTGTAAAAACCTTGTCAATAGTTGTATACGCCTGGGGTGCATAAATAACCCCAAGCCTTGGTGGGCTGTAATACCCTTAAAAATAGTGATGTACGAATTTACTTCGCGAACAAAATATATCAAAAATGGTATTCCGAAGTTGCCTAAATGTATAAAAATGGCATCAACCTGTAAAGCAGACTATCAGACTCTTCAGACTTTCAGATTACATGTTTACACGTTAAAAAACACCTCACACAATTACAATATAATATTTCGTGAGAAACAAATAAGGATTCCCAAGTCGACCTAACGAGAGCACAATTCAAAATGTCACAATAATAAATATATTAGAAGAATTTAATTGTTTTCCAAACGGACACTTGCACGCCATCTGCCATAAAGCCTCGATTACATTGAGCGAGTTTAGCTACTAGTCGGTGAATTCACTATCTGCTAGTAAACTCGCTTATTTTAGTCATTTTTATAGCTAACCAGCAGATTTACAGTGAACAAGTTTATTAGCAAATGTGAATTCGCCGGCTAAAAGCTTGAAAACTCGCTCATTGTAATCGATTCTTAAAACCGTTTTTAACTTGTTTCCTTTTATTTGAAAATATAATTATAAATTTATATTATTTTTTGTATTTACTGAAAGTAAACAACCTCATTTTCACAAAGGTAAATGATTTTGTGGATTGACGTAATAAGCGAATTACACATTTCTTCACTTCAACTTTTTAAATCACATTACATGGGAGATGTAACAGTGCACACTGCAGGGCCTGTCTCATTACGAAGTCATGACATGTGTAAGAGCAGGCGCAGTTTATAAAACAATCAATTTACAACAAAATAAAAATAAGTTTACACTACAATCGCAGTTTATAACATAACATTACATTTAAAATAAAATATAATCAATATCATATCATTAGTAATACACAATTATAAATAGGTTTTAATTAAAATTTGATCTGTATTGGCCGGTGATCCAAGACTTGGAGTCTGCTTTATATTTAGAATATTTTGTGTTCCATATAATGACCAGTGGAAGTGCATTGTATAGCTTTGTGGCTATTCAACAACATAATCGATTTAATTGAACTAAAAACAATTAGTAACTGATTGTAAAATAAAAGTATCTTGCAGCTTGTGTTTTTCTACTACTAAATCTATTTCTATTTCTGACCGCTAAAGTGGTTTTAAGTCAGTAAAATAGTTTGAGCAAACCAGAGTAATGCTCCCCTGCGACCTTGTCACATCGCGAAATCACTGAAAATAACCGCAACCCTTCAACCAAATGAAGTAATGACTAAAGAGGGAATAACCAGACCCAACCGGAAATGTGTCGTTTTTAAATCAAATTGTAGGCGTATCAACTCTTTTCCACAAAAAAATATAAATTGGTTATTTTATCCAGTAAAGTTATTTTTAAATTTTGAAAAAAATTGTTTATTTTTATTATAATAAGCTCACACCGTTGGTCGTTGGCAGATTTGTTAAATTTTCAAACAAAATGTTGTATTATGCAACACCCATTTCAAATCATATAATCATACAGTAAAATAAATCAATAAATAATCAAGGAAAGAAAATCCATGCACGTGTTTTGCGACGAAAATACTTTAGTTTGTCTATTTATTTACGCCCTTACAAACAAATACATTTTAGTTTTTTTTTTACTCACATCTTTTGTTTATACATTTTTGAAAAATTATGATTAAAAAATAATTGCAAATAGTACACAATTTTAATAATTTATCATCACGAGTTCGAGCATTTTATTGCTTACTTGAATGTAGGTACATATAAGAGCACATTTTGAATCAAATAAAATCGATATTTAGTAATAACTAAATATCGATTGTTCCAGCATTTTCAACTAATAAGTTGAAAATGCTGGAACGGAGAATAATCAATCTTCATCGGAACCGTTCTGTACAGTTGTAAGGATACGATCGCAAATCATGACTTCTTTTCCTTAAAAAGAACCCCCATACAACATCCCCAAAGATGACTTAGGCCCTGAGGCAAATTATTTTCCTCAGGAGCACCTGCGTGAAGCTTATGTTAAAAAAACATTTCATTAACATTATCCTTTTCTTATTTTCTTCTGGTCCATTTTCGACTATAATCGCTCCTATGGATAGCATTAGAGAGAATATATCTATATGTACGTAGCTATGACGGGAAAAATACATTAAGGTAGATATATTATACAACCTCAATAAGAAATTTAAAAAAAATTGTCTTGTAGGACGATTCAGTTTACAAAAATGTAATTTAACATGTAAGTTATTAAGAAAATAGTTCTAGCCGGGCGTACGTTTGTTGGCATTTTACCAATGGCACACTAAAGAGTGCTAGGTCGCTGTACGATGGTATTTCAAGGGTTAAGTGAGAGCGGGGTGCGGCGGGGGGGGAACGGCATCCCCAAGAATTGGGAGAAAAATATCATGAATAGGTACTTCATTAGGTTATTCTCTGATAAGATTTTTTATTTTATTTTATTTGATTCCTCATGGGAACTCCACTGTTAAGGCGACAGAATATTTGAAAAAGGAGTATACAATAATATGCCACTTGCAGCCCCGGTGTACTTGGGTGGACCAAATGTCGAATTTACCTTTGCAAATACTCTAAAATAAAGTGAGAATCTTAACCACGTAAGTGAAGAAAGTGTGTACAACATATTTGCCTTAGTAGGACTAGACAAATTGATCTTTTCGCGGAGTTTATTTTAATTAATCCTGATAAACGCATTACTAAAATCTCAGATGTTTCTAAACCAATACCTCGGGAAGTTACTCATCAATTGTTTAAAAAAATAAAATCTGGTGCTTGCCGATAATTTTGTAGTTGTAAAACGTTTTATAAAATCAGTTTTACGTAAAATACTTTAATGGTAAGGTACTGTTTTTTTTAAGATTACTTATAAATAACTTACATCCATGGGTAAGAGTCTGATAAAAAATATTTTTGTAACGAATTCGTCGGGATTTATTAAAATGTTAGCCCCAAGAAAACCTCTATTATTAGAGTCTTATGCCACAGTGAACCACCGCCACCAGTTGGCGACTTTGCGGGGGCATGTTCAGGAGAGGACTTGTAGAAGGGATTTTGTAAAACTAGGTTTCAAGATGTCCGGATTAAATGATGAGTGAAAAAATGAATGCCCACGTACACGAGAAACGACTCATACATTATTGCCGATTTTACGCGATTCCCAAGTTTTCAAAATTATAAGTCTAACTTATTAGTAAAACTGTAACCATATATCTACATCTCTTACCGTAACATTAATTTTAGTAATGATTAGTTAGTAGGTCTCGTATTATTCGTATGTTCTAAGTTACCTTTATTCGTATATTCAAAGTTACCTAAAGTGGTTCGTGGAATGAAAATTTTGCTAGCTTTGTCGATAGTTCAACTAAAGTACACACTTAGGACCACAGTGAAATCACGCTAGGTTCGTCAGAACACTTACAACAAAGCAATAAAATGTATGTTTGTTTATAATTCGTTCACTATAGTAAAGTACTTTATCGTTTTATATATAAAATGTGCGATTTTTTGAAGAATAGAAGAATATTAAAATATTAATTTAAGCAACTCGATCAGCGTTTGTACGTTTTTCATTTGCTTTTTTTGTACTCTCCATAAATATTTTTGAGACGATCTAAAATTCTATTACCTAGAAAATTAGACTTCGAAATTTATAAACTACAGAATGAAATTATCTCACGCAAAGTAAAACAACGTAATATTTGGAGATTTATTTCGATTGTAAATTACGAAATTCAAGTTTCTTATCCAGGTTTTCAGATTTAACAGGATGCATTCGCCGATAGATAGTTTTCAAAATCGGGCATTTATTGTAGACGAAACGGTATTTCCATTGATGTGAAAAGTTTTCTTGTATTATTATAAAAATTATGTTAGCAGCAAAAGATATAACAATCGTCAACATAATCAGACGCATTGTGTGTTGGGGTAACACGAGAGTTGATCCCGCGACAAGTGCCCCCTCGAATTAAAAAGTCATAATTTTTTGTTAATTATTTACCAATTTCAAATCTAAAATCGACTTAAAATACCGTTGATAATAAGTTTGAACAAAACATGGATTTATTTACACAAAGGAAGCTTACTTACCGCAACCGTTCTATCCTCCATCAAGGCTCCGCAAATGTATGCTTGACTTGCACAATATAAAATGATTATAAAAGAGATCACAGAAATTGATTATCTCGGCGGACGTCAATTAAAATAATAAATTTAACTTCACACGGCATTCTCGTTGAACCGGGCGAACTGTCAAGGTCGTTCCGGAGATAAAAAAAAATGTGATCAAATAATTGTTAAATTTCATCTCTTCCCAAGACTAGCTCTTCCATTAGCTCAAAACATCTCAAACTCCACAGAGAATCAATGGCTTAGGTTATCAGTTATCACGAAACATTGTGTCTAGGGTTCGGCATAATCCCTTCATTTGGTTTTCGACTCTTTTATGGTTAAAAAGGCCTTGTACGGAAATATAAGGAAATATCTTCGGAAATAGGTGTCAGGTTTCTAATAAATTTAAAAAAATAGAAAATTTAAGGTGCACCTAAGCTAGTTAATTCCTAGGAAAATACTGAGTGGAAATTGGAAAGTGGTGAAAATTCCAGAGGGTGGACGTCCAGTAAGCTGCCCCGAACACAGTTAGGCGAGACAATTCTAGAAACTGTGTGAAGAGAGGATGGCACTGCCATGGACGGAAGCCGAACAATCAGCTCAAGACAGGAACGAATGGAAGCTCCTTGTCGATGCAGTGGGTCCCCAACCCGAAAAGGATAAGGGGAAGAAGATGATGTTGATGATAAAATAAGCTAGACAATCTTCCGAACAGACCCATTGATATGCTTGGTGTAACTCCAGTGACCAGCTCAGGTATGGGGGCTCCACCGAAGCCAGAGTAAAGTTAGCCTCTCAAAAACTGGGCGTACTGTACAGGGCCCGCAGATACTTTAATAGTACACAACTACTAACCCAGTTCAAATCGCAAGTGCACCCCACGGTTGAATTTGGCAGCCACCTCTGGTCTGGAGCTCCAAAATAATTGAAAAATACCCTCGACTCTGTGCAGAAACGGGCGGTCAGTTTGATAGATTCTCCCACCTTAACGAACGGATTGCAATCTTTAGAACACAGGCGTCGGGTGGGAATGCTTTCCATGTTCTACCGGTATTTCAATGGAAGATGCTCTGAGGAACTAGCGTCATTGATCCCTTCGGCATCGGTGCATAGTCGGGAGCAAATGCGCGCCCAACATATGTACACGGTTGCCAATTGTCAAATGAGAACGGGTCGTTTTTTCGACTCGTTCTTGAGTTCAACAGCTCGGCTATGGAACGATTTGCCGTTTGTGAATGATTTGTATTTCCTCCCTCCTACAACATGGGTCTCTGTAAGACCAATGTTCATTCCTTCCTCTCCTCAAAAAGACCCTCCACACAGCATCCCAGATGACATAGGCTCTGAGGGAAATTATTTTCCTCAGGGCCTCCTGTGTGGGTTAATGTAAAAAAAAAGACACTTGGAACCAGCTAAAGAAAGCAGATAAAACGCTCTCGAAATGTGATGCTGGAGAAAAAATGCCCAGGATTTCATTGACAGCCAGACATATAAATGTGTCCATTCTGGAAGAGCTAGGCATCCACGATAGGCTTTAAACTTTTGCCTACAATGTATTTTAAGATACATTGGACACGTTGCTCGCCAAACTGTAGACTCCAATCTGGTGAAACTCATAGTCACTGGCAAAATGAAAGGTATGAGAAGCAGTTTAAGGCACCAACGGGCTGGAATGGTCTATCTCCGGCGTCCAATACGTACGTGGGTGTCGCAATCGCTAGGAGTGGAGGAGCCTTCTACATGTAGATACAATGTAGATTGGGGTAATCTCAACAATGAGGAACCGACTCATGAAAAAGAAGCTAGCACACCTATAATTAATAATATTAAGTGATGTGTTTCAACGGCAGTATGAAACATGAACCAATGGTGCTCATTGTAAAGCCTCCCTACATAAACCACGATGATAAAGACTTTGTCGTTTTTGTTTAACTTCACTGTAAATCATATTATCCAAGACCTGTATTCCTCCTTGAGGTCTTAGGTGGATTTTGCCTAAATATCTTAAATTTAGACTTTGGTACCTACATAAAGGAGCGTTAAGCACAAAATGAGAGTGTTGTTGTCGTGTAACAAAGACGAGTGAATAAATCATTTACGTTAAGTGCTTCTGAGTAATATTCTACTTGAATAACATACTGATACTTGCGCTAACAAATTTGCGGATAAACATGCTGATTCAGTATTTTTAACGTTTTAAAATTTTTTGTTGATAAATAATTATTTATTTGTTCGTCTTAATCGTGATTTAGATTTTTTCTCAGGTCTTGAGGAAAATAATTTCCTCCAGGCCCCATGGCATATTTGAAGATGCTGTGTGGAGGGTCTTTTTGAGGAGAGGAAGGAGTGAACATGGGTCTTGTAGACAGCCGTTGAACTCAAGAATTAGTCGTAGAAACTGCACGTCCTCATGTGACAAATGTCAACCCTGTACATACGCCAGGAGCGCGTTTGGCGTTTCCCGACTACCCACCGGTATCGAAGCGACCAATGACGCTAGTTCATCGGAGC
This sequence comes from Glyphotaelius pellucidus, assembly GCA_936435175.1. Lineage (NCBI taxonomy): Eukaryota > Metazoa > Arthropoda > Insecta > Trichoptera > Limnephilidae > Glyphotaelius > Glyphotaelius pellucidus. The sequence continues at coordinate 17,851,072 of OW386545.1, forward strand.
ACTTTCCGTTGACATACCGACACAACAAGGATAGCATTCCCATCTGACGCCTCTATCAAGCATCCGTTTCTGTCTAGAATGAAAGGTTTTTTAAGTTGGTTGGTATGCTGGGTGTAATAAAAGAATTATACAGATTTGAAAATCCTTTTTAATCGAAACTTTTCTCTAACGAAAATCTTTTATGGTTGAGTTTAAATTGAACTGTATTAAAAAAGAATATATTTTCTATGTATTGACGGGGAAAATCTTTTCGAACGAAACCATGAAAAAGAATTCTAAAGCTAGTCTAAGGCCCGTTTTCCCGAAACTCCCGGAGAATTCCGTTTATTATTCCTCCCTATTCCTTACTGATTACATCCATCCCTCTGAAGGGGAAGTTACCTTTGTCTTACTCCGGAACTGTCATTTCAACTGATCACGTGTGATGAATATGAATTCCAACGTTTGACGTACATGACGTAGATTGACTCAAACCTTGAAGGAACGTAGGCACAGTCAATAGTCACTTTGCTGTCGGTTATAATAAACAGCCATTGATTGATATATTTCTAAACATTTTATTTATTTATTCGTAAGAAACAAACAGCTTACGGACCGCAAAACCGCCCCATGCCTCATTTACATTCATACTTCGTTTCAAACATACTCTTCCATTATTTTGACTCTCGACATGGCCCGACTAAAGTATCAATTGGGCCATGTCTTTCTCGGGCGTTCTTGACTTCTTTTACACATTCGCGTCATATACATTACAACCACTCGATGAGGGAATTATAATTATTAACACTCTCATATAGAAGACGTACTTCCGATTAGTTTCTATTTAAAAAAAATGTTAATGGTATTAAAGATGGTGACCGGACAACTCAGAATGTAATCAACTCAGACTCTTCAGAAAAGTCATTAAAAGTGATGATAAAAAAAATTATTAAATAGGATACGTTAGGTTAGGGGTAATATGAAATTATACGTGAAATCCTATTAAGATACTACACACACAGACTACAGACTTTTAAAGAAATACAGCTAAAAAAATTACAATTCAATATATCAGCAAGATTTCAAAACAATATCAAAATCCCTAAATTTAATACCAAGCACATCCAAAATACCTATCTGTATCTAGGTATAAATTATTTCAACAACCTCCCATTAGAACTAAAAATTACACAAAGCACTCTTTTTAGGGTGAATTGCCTAAAACCAAAAAAAAAAAAAAAAAATTATCGAAAATATACATAAATTCCAAATAAAATTGAAAAATCACCTGAAACAACTGTAAGAGTCCATTTCTATCGTTAATATTTCATTTAAATCTTGAAATTTATTTACTGTTATATCTCGAGTTTTCTTACATATCTTTTGTTATTAGATGCAATATTATTATTTTCTACTAAATTTTACATATACTTGGGCTTGAATTCCCTCACCAAATACAAGAGCCTTGTCTCTTTATGATGAGGAAATGTTATTGTTATGTTCATTTTACAACTCTGTTTAACATGTAAAAAAAATGTATACTTATTGTAAAAACGTACAAATATTAAATAAAAAATAAAAAAAATACCATTTAGATTAATATTTACGACAATTCGGTTTACAGTATGAACATCAATAAATATGCTATGAATGAATTGAAGCTTTTACCAGCTTTTCTTTGTATTGGAATTACAATAAAATTATTATTTACATAACAAAAAATATAAATGTAAACCACTAAAAAAATGTTTTTGCATGACTTAACTATGAAGAAAGAAAAGAAACATTTTTTTAAAAATACCTCTTTATGGCTAAGACAATTTTTGAGGTATTGTTGGTTACAACTTTTTCATTCTTATAAAATTATGCAAAAAATAAATAAAAACCACCTTTTCGCTCACTTGCCTCGTGCAAATAAGACGTCCGATTTTTTATTTCTTAGGCATGAGAATTGAAATATAGGGTCTGCCATCTAAAGTTTTTTTTTTCAACTAGTGCTTATTTCGTGAATGGTAACACTTAGCTCATGTCTGATTTGACAGATAATTAGTTTTATCCTTCCGCTGAGCGAATATGGTTGTGTATACGCTTGAACAACGCTGGGAAATGCAGAATGTGTGCGAAAATTGCGTACGGTTTTTGGAAGAAGAGAAGCACCGTCAGCTCCGTATGTTCGTTATCTTGTGAAAAAAGTGAAAGAAACTGGCATCCTCATCGATAAACCAAAGCGTGAAAAGCCAAAAACAGTGCGTACACCCGAGAATATCGATGCTGTGGCAGAAAGTGTGCGTGAAGCGCCATCAACATCAATTCACCGTCGTTCTCAACAATTGAACATTTCGGAGACATCATTGAGACGAATTTTGCATAAAGACCTTGGTATGACGCCATACAAAGTCCAATTGGTTCAGGAGTTTTCCATTATTAACCGGAAGGATTGTACTTATAAATAAAAAAAGAAATTTGAGAAAATATTCAGTAGTTTTTTTTTTATAGCATTTTCAAAAAAAAAAAGTTATTTGGCGGACCCTATATTTCTACCGTTTATATTCCCCTTAACGGCTATTGTTAAATTATTTTTTTCTTAGCTTTTAACGACTTCAAATAGGTGTTGAGTTGGCCTGATTCTGAGTTGGCATGAAAATATTACAGATTTGTGATTTACTAAGTACTTTCCACCCACGTGCCAACAAGAACCATTCGATCTAAAATTCTTTTTCATTGAAACCATAGTATCAGGAATATTCGCTTTTACCTAGATTGCATTCAGTTAGCAATACTTTCTTAGAATTAGTAGATGTGTTAAACAGCAGTTAGTTACAAACAGACTATATAATTATATAACATTCCTCATTATTAATAATCAAAGTTAGCACAATACTATTTTTCTCCATATGGGTTCTATATAATTTAACTAGCTTATTTTACTATCAAATGTTTGTAAAAATCCGTATCGGCGTATATTAATAAATATAAAAAAAAATAAAACATACCTTCCTTTCACTTCTTCTTTTGCTCATCCGCCTAGTGCTCAAACCATCTTAGAGTTAATTTCTTAATACAAAAATACTACTAGAGACAGTAGTTTTATTATTTACGTAATATATCGTGGGTAAACTGGAAAATATTTGACCTAATAATACAGTTTTATGAAGTAATTTAGAAATATATTTTATATTCTATTGCTTCGGTTACAAAAAGTGTTCATTTGTGAACCTCATGTACGCAGATTTCGTTTATGATGCAAATACTCAGGCATCAAAAAAATCATCTAAAATAATTATTAATATCTAAATATGAATAAAATTTTTTCCAAAGTTCAAAATATACAAATCTCATTCGATTAATCAATGAAATACATTCTTACATTTCAAATTAAGCCCACCGTCAACGTCGTGCCCAAAATAATTTATTTGACCGACCAAATATATTCTAAATAACGCCGCCCTTCATTACGGTGTACTTTTCCCCTGAGATGTCTCTTTTGTGCTGCAAGCCCCTGAAGCAGAATATTAATAACAACGATCACGGAAGAAATCCCTTATTCACAGAACGGATGGTTACCGGAACAACCAACTTCCGAAAGGGAAAACAATCTGAAACTAGGCTGACAGCAGTGGGGTGACCAAGATTTCTGAAGTAGTAAGTTAATTATCTTCCGAGATTTCAACTCGATGAGATAACAAATTCTCTGGCAAAGTTTTGTTTTAATGGCCAAGTAGGCTGACAGCCATAGGTACTAAATAAAACGTAATCTTAAACTCAGCGTGGCTTACACACCGCTGAGATTTTACTTTACGAATATACTGTGGAGAAAACTGTTCTACGACAGTTGATCCCCCGATTGTTGGCCTCCCGGCATACTTATAAAAATATGCAGTCTGTTCAAGGAAAATACGGCATATCCACTTACTCAAAATATAATTAAGTGTCCCTGAAGAGGTGTTCAGCCTGTTCAGAGAGGAAGTACCGCCGAATAAAAAAAATATAAAATATATTTTCATTCCAATGAAGCAAGAAAAGAACTACTTTTCTATATTATACTGGTACATAAAGTTTTCTCAACCAATTAGTGGAGAAAAATTCAACATAATTACCAACATTATTATTTTATAATTACTTTAAAATCTACTGTACTAAAGACATTATTATTTATATTTTTGTAGTAAAAATTACGTTACAGAGTTGTAACTCCTCGTGATAGAAGTGTATTTCATACAAATCATGATTGTCTTCTGCCACCTCGACTTGCATTCTATAATGTTATAAAAAATGATATAACCACATAAAATATAAAACTATTTTTAAACTTCAAAATGTAGAAACTATCAAGTAACAGCGATTATTATTTTTAATGATGTTTAATAAAATATTTTAAAAAATCTCAAAAACTTGTCTATTACAATTTTTATGTCGTACGACAATTCTGTCATTCGAAATAGGTATACACGCAGCTCGTGTTTGTCACCCCCAATAGGTATTTTAGGCCTCCTTCCCCCTTGCTACAGTTTCCCCTCTGAGATCCAGAGAGATTCATTTATAGTAAAAACAAAATGTGACAGAGTGGTGGAAATGTGACAGAGTGGTAAAAGTTATGTAGGTTAAAAAGATTTAGATTCAATTTCATCATGGGCTGATGAAAATAAATTATTTTTTAATACAAAAAATGTGTCACAATGTCATATACGCGTTCGAAAAACCCCATCAAATATGAATATAGCATTAAAAAAGATATATTGTTACCAGTAAAATCCATTAAGGACTTAAGGGTAGTCTTTGATCCCAAACTAACATTTTCAGACCATATATTGCAATTAATAACATCATGCTACAAGCTTCTAGGGTTTGTCATAAGATCGTGCAAACAGTTTACAAATCCTGAAGCAATGATGGCTATGTATAATTGCATTATAAGATCTAAAATTGAGTACGCCTCTGCTGTATGGGCCCCATACCAGGAAAAGTACATTGAAAAATTGGAACAGATCCAAAAAAAGTTTCTGAGATACCTGTACATGAGAATGCATGGAGAGTACCCGCAATTCATGCATCATGAAGATCTGCTCATAGAAACGCATTGCCAAAGTCTCCAGTCGAAGAGGAGTGGGGCCCTTGCAGTAACGGCGTACAAAATAATAAATAATTTAATAGATAGCCCATGCCTCCAGGAATGCTACAAGTTGTTTGTGCCAAACAACTACAGTCAGGGACGGTACCATGAACTTCTATGTATACCACATAGCAGAACGGACGTACTGGCTCGGCACAGCATGACACGAGGTATGGTGCTATTAAACAACGCTTCCAAAACTATTGACATATTTAACTGTAGCCTCGAAGAATTTAAGAGGTATTTAAGCGCCACAGATTACCCGCTGTATGTATAAATCTTCTTTCTACTATTCTATTTCTACTATTTATCTATAAATGTGTAGTTTGTATCACATGTGTATTGTAAATGGACACACAGTCTGTAATACACAAAAAAAAGAAGAACAACCCAAGTACAAAAAAATCGACACTGTAAAATAAATTCGTTTGATATTCATACACACTATGAAATGTATTTTTCCTTTAGGTTTAAAATTGGTTAAGACAAAAACTTGTCGGAATTAATATTGAAATTTTTTATTGAATTAAATAATAATATAGGTGATATAGGAAAAATTTTGGGATAAACATATTATGACCTCATTATTTTTTACTTGGGCCCTTACAGACTAGGTACCGAAAATCTCCCCAATAAACAATACCTCCGTTTTGTTTGCGCAATCTATGGGTCACGTGACGCGACTGCCCGTCGATAACGTATTTCGATCACATATAATATTCTCGAGGACTGGATTGGTTTACTGGGCGCAGATTGACTATAATATCTTCCAGAAAAGGTCGAATAATTTCCTTACTCATAGCGAACAACGTAGGGTTATACCTTCGATTATATAACTGGAGAAACTGCTACAAGCCCTAGCTAGTTAGCTAAAGAATCCATAAAATCAAAAAAAAATAAAAAAAATTGAAAACTCTAAAGACGGGTTCTTTCACAGAATTTGAACAATTTCAATGTAATGTCAAAGCTCTATTCAATTTTGTTATCATTTCATCACGGCTAGCTGTTTCATAGTACGTGGATAATAACAGAATTTGAATAGGACTTTCCAAAAAATTAACTATTAACTTTGAAATTTACTTCAAAATCTGTGAAGTATCCCCTTTAGACATTTTTTCAAATTTCTGAGCCTAATTCAATTTTTTCTGTATTCGGTATTTGAAGACATTAGTTATTTAAATTTGATTTCAAAGAAATTTGGTATCATCACGTCACTACTAATTGGAAGTAAATTTCACTTCACTAATTGGAAGTAAATATCAACTTTTTTAATTGGAAGTAAATTTTAATAAATTCAAACCACTTCTTTTACGTTCCTGTAAGATTCATCGAAAATAATTGTGAATATATACCTAGTAGGTACTTTCAAGGTTAAGAAAACGCATGCTTTAACAAATAACGAAAAAAAATGCACACACGACTCAAAAAATCAAACTAATCAGATTTTTTTTTTAAAGAAAGACAAACTTTCCCGGGTTGCGAATAACCCAACAATGTTTGGAAATCTCCTACCACCACCACAGTAAGCCGAAAATATTGCTTGAGTCGTGACGGGGGACTTAGCCAGCCAAGGAATCGAACACGCGACGCCCGGATGGGAGACCCAAACCGATGCCCACTCAACCATTGACCGGTCAACTTCTCAACAACTTCTCAAGGTGAAACTTCTCAACAAGGGTTTGCCCTTAACCACATTATCAACTACTTGTGTGTCGACTAATGTACTTCTATACGAAAATTTTATTTTATTTTTTTCCTAACCTCACCTGAAACATTGATTTTATATTTATGGCGACCCGACAGTAGGCCCCCCGAAATTATAATTATTATGAAATTATAATTTTTTGTGAATTATTTTCAAATTTCGAACTTAATCTCATAATTATAATTAAATCACAACTAAAGCCGGGCAAACAGAATAAATAATTTGCGGTATTTTTTCTTTAATTAATGCTGTGAGAGGTCGCGGAAAGAGCTTTACAAGTGTGACACATCCTTTACTTATATTATATTCTTCCACGGGGCAAAACGCTGACGGAAAAATCTCAAGTAATACTCGGCTGGGATATTGGGGTAGCTTTATGAGATGTTTTTTCGGGTGGGTTGTTAAAATTCTCATCATAAAACCTGCACGTAGCGTGAGGCCTACTTAGTATGTTAACAGCATGGCTCAATTTCTACTCAGAACAAATAGGCGGGAGTAGCTACGCAATGCTGATATAACCGTACTTACATTCGGGAGGTTTATTTTTGTGTTTGTGAGTTGTACATTTCGTGAAAGGGAAACTAAGTATATTATGTCATAATGCCGAAAGATGAAGGATGTCGAAGCAACTTTGAGCACGCGGAAACAAGGTAAATTTTGCGTGTTTTTGTATTTTTATGGTCTGGACAAATGATTATGTTAAAAAAGGTTTGAAACTATGATATCAAAATTTGCTCACTGATAATAATGCAGCTAATTGTCAATAGATGTCTCTGTAGTTATTTTGATTTATCAATAAGTTCGTCGAGTACTAACTACTTGTTTTACCAACTGGGGCCATTTTCATTTGTTTGTGATACAGAAGCAAATTTTGGTTAAATTATTTTATTGGAATTGATGTGATTATTAAAGTGATTGACATGCTATAAAAGTGCCTCTTTTAATAGGTGATATTCACGTACATACATTCGGGTGGTTTGAGTTATACATTTCGTGAAAAAGAAACAAAGTATATTATGTTATAACACCGAAAGATGAAGGGCGACAAAGTTAATGTGAAAATAGGAAATCTGTTTGATAAATTCTATTTTAATGTATGAAGTGTTGAAAAACCAACGATAGGAGGTGTAGTTTAACGATAACTCAAAAAAGAGGATAATTGAATTTATTTTATAAATAAATTTGCATTATTTATTTATCTACAGTACAAGTACATTTGAATGCACAGAACAAATCAATTTTATAAATAAAGATTACCAATTCAACTATAGTATAAGCATACTAACATTATTCAAATTAACTAAAATTTAAAATGAGGCCATAGAAAAAAAAAACAATTTTAGTAATTTCAAAATATTCGTGAAATGATTTCTTGTTAGTTCTTTTAGGTTATTAAAAATATCTGCTAATTTTGCATGTCGGTAACCCAAGCTATGTATGTTGTATAAGAGAATTTATAAACGAATATATTTTTAGCTTTTAGTTTTTATTATTTGGTTGTTAGTTGAGGGACCAAATTTCCAGCTAGTTTGATTTTAGATTTTCAAGTCCAAAAAAATTGCAGTCTTGTAAAAGTTACACCAAAACAACACGCATAAACCAACATTAAGATGATTAAAATAAGAAGGGACGCTGAAATGATCGTCGGAAGGCAGGGTTCGGTGATAAATAAAGGGGTTTTACGTATTTTACCGCCGACCTGAGTGGCTCTAACGACATAGTGTCACTTCTACATTTATAAACACACTCTTTACAATAATGAGCTCTGGTAACACTCTAACGGACAATGTAACGTTTTCGGATACTTTGGTTAAAAAATGAGCAAGCACAACAAGGTATGATAAACCAAAAATTGACACGATAGAACTTCCAGCTGTTCTGTTTCTTCACCCCGGGTCTAACCTCCTTCCATCCTCCTCCCTTCCCATAGGGAGGCAAGCCCTGAGGTCACTTAACTTTCTGCTCACTGTAATAATATATGGAATTGCCAAGTCAAGGTGATTTGATGTTTGATGAGCCTTTCTAAAATGGCCCCACAGTGAACGTGTGGAGCATGTTTAGAGAATAGAACAGCAGTATATACAGGGTGTAACAGCACGCAACTGAAGGATTTTAACCGATTCTATTCCTTAGCGTATTTGGAGTTCAATACTTTTTTCAGTTCCATGACATTTTTTTCAATCAAACACAAAATATATTTTGTTAGAAAACAATTTCTTGGTGGTTTGATACATTAATGAAATAAAACAACTTTGTTTACAAGCACCGATACCGACCGATTTCGCTTAAGGCGGTACACAACCCTAATAATAATTTTTGTTTGCTCAAAACTCACATTTTAATCATTTTCGGCGAATTCGTAACCATAATAACTTTTTTACTCCAACAGACTTCTGGGGATGTAAGTTCTTTATATTTAAAATTAATAAAAACAATACCTTACCATTAATATATTTTACGTACAACTATTTCAAAACTTTAAAACCAGTTTTTCAACTATAAAGTTAGCGGTAAGCACCAGATTTTATTTTTCTAGATGATGAGTTTTTTTTTTACATGAGCTCCACACAGGAGACCATGAGGAAAATAATATCCCTCAGGGCCTATTTCATCTTTGGGGATGCTGTGTGAAGGGTTTTTTTAAGGAAAGGAAGGGGAGGAGAGTTCTGGGAAAGAAAAGGGTATACAGGGTGGGTAGGAATCTGGGGTTCAGTGTCTCCTGGTCATCCACCTTCAAGACCTAGACAAACCACACCCCATGAACCCGGGCACCCCTGCTAAATCACCAAACGTAGCGAACCACTTAATAATAACTTCGGGAGGTATTCATTTAAAAACATCTTAAATATTTGTGACACGTTCTTCAGAATTTATTAAAATGAACGCGGCGGAAAGGTTGAATCTCCAGGCCCGCTACGGCGAATTCGACCGTACGTTCGTCTAATACGCCGTGCGTATATTTGTTTACACGCTTTCTTCACTTACGTCGTTAAGATTCCAACATTATTTGTTTTCTTCTTTTCTTTGATAGGGCAATTAGACAATAGGTCCGTCCAATACACGAGTCGCGAGTCGCAATTTATATACACGGCTTCTTTACTTACGTCGTTAAGATTCTGAATAAATTTTAGGGTATATTGTCGTCTTAACATCAGCATCATCAGGGTACAAATTAAACTGTTTAAGTTTAATCATTGAAGAAGAAAAAACTAATAAATCTAAACAAAAGATGGAACAGAACAAGACATATACAAATATAAAGGTAACGGTCGCGACTGGGAATCCATCCCAGGATCTCTGTCTTTTCGGGACAACGACAACCAATTCGGCCATTGGGACCTAATATTTTACAAAATTTTTGTCCATCTCAAATTTCAGTTTCAGAATGAACAATATTATTTTAAATGAATTTTTCCCACATTTTAAGTTTTTATTTTGTACCCCCACGGTGCTTGTGTCAAGCGAAACCGGTCGGTATTAATAAATAAATAAATTTCGTAATTATAAACAAAGGTATTGTTTTATTTAAAAAAACATATTTTTTCCGTAGCACTTAGCCATTGTGTCACGTCCGCCATTTGGGCACTCTGTCTCGATCCAGCAGCACGCTAACGGTCGAGACAGAGCGAGCATCACGTGATTCGTTGCGACATGTAGCAATGTGATAAGTGGCGTTGTGCGATAATGGAATTATTTTTTTAATTTAATAAAATATATCGGACAGCAAAATAACATCTACATTTTTTATTCTAGCGAATAGTTGGTGAAAATCCATAATATCAACCAGCTTTGTTCTCAGGATTACAATAGTAAGTAGAGTATAGAGCAGTTTGGGTATATGTGCAATCATCTTCAGTCACCTTCAAACGTAAAAAAACGATATCTCGGAATAGATTGAAAGCATCTCGAAAACACTTGATTCTGCAGTGCCGGGCGGGCGGGGGATTGCGGGGCTGTGGTGGAGAGATCGTCCTCGCGGCGTGGTGTCTCCGCCGTGTAAAACAAACGCCACGCCCGCCACACCTCACCCCGTTCTTAAACAGAGCACTTAGGCCACACTCGCCCCACACAACCTCATACCCCGGCCTCATCGGGAAAGAGGCGGATTTTTCTTAAAACACGACAAATATTTTTATGTTTTATTAGAGAAGCGTCCCGTCATATAGTCGACACGTTTTGCGCTACTGATCCCCTTTTGTCGTGAGTCGAGAATACCTATGTCTCTGGCGTATTATGTCAGAATTTGTGCTTATTTCCGCATTGCGAAAAAATACAAATAAATGGAATGTTTCTGAACGTATCCGAAAACTAAGTACTGCTTTTGAAAGGTGATGAAATACGCTTTCAAATTTTATTATTAGAAATGAACATACAGTCTAAGATATATTCAAATTCATTTGAATGCAAACCCAACAACTTTTTTAAAACGTTTATCTTTTACGTTTTTCGATAAACGCTGAACTAAAAACTATATTTAGAAAACGAAGAAATAACACATGTCAAACCAACAAATCTACATAAATAAAAATGAAAATATGTTTGCTTCTGTCTATGTATGTATGTATGCTATGCGTTGCTAAACCATTCATCCGATTGCGATGAAACTTTGGGGATTTGATGTGCGCATGCCCGCAATTTTTACTGTATACTTTAGTGAGTTCTTGCATCATGAAATTATGCGTTGCTGACAGTTCATCCGATTGCGATGAACTTTGGGGATTTGATGTCTGCCTGCCAGCGAGGGTTTCTATATATATACTGGTGAGCTCTGGTATTATGAAATTTCTATAGGTGGCACGCGAGCTGTTTGAAAACTGAATGTACCAGGAATTAACGTATGGAATGCGGGAGGAGGGAGGGGAACTCGGGAGGGGGGAGGGGAACTGGGAGGGGAGCTGGGAGGGGAACTGGGAGGGGAACTCACAGGAGGAGGGAAGGGAACTTGGGAGGGGGGAGGGGAACTCGGGAAGGGGTTCACGGGACGGGGGAAGAGGGCGAGGGGAGTGGAAAGAGGGAAGGCGTTGTGGGAAAGAAAAAGGAGAAGAGGACGCGGGAGAGGAAGGGGAGGCGGAAGGGGAGGCAGAAGAGGAACGGGACGAACGAGAAAGGACCCGCAGGAAGAAACAATTTCTTTATTGAGTGGCATAGCAACGCATGCCGTGAACTCGCTAGTATATAATAAACATTATTGTCACTTCATTGTTTATCGTTTCATATAAAAATAATTAATAAAAATTTACGAATTTCATATTTTTTTCTCAAATTACTGAGGGAAATCATGGAGGTATGCATTTTTATTCTTCAGTTTATAACGTCTAGATTTGACTATGAAGCATGAATTTTCTCTTTCCAATACCGTTTAGATCATATTTTCCACCATGACGTTAATTGGAACACAACGATTTCTATGAGACCACATGAGCTGTTCCCAAAACGAACAAATTAGACCGAGGGGTTGGTAATTTAAATGAACGGTCACAGACTGCGCTGGTTTCTCGCGCGATGAAATTTCAAAAATGATTTGGGACAAGATGATATATGACGATAAATAATTTCATTACGCGGGTGAAAAGAAACAAATAATCTACACTCGATATTCCCAGGTAGAAAATCACCCAAATAAATAAACGATCCATTTGACCTCCAAACCGGAGGAGAAAAGTTAACGAGATAAAAGAGAGGACATTCAGCATTCAGCCAAAGCATTATTAAATAACATTTAAATAAAAAAATAAGATTTGTGGTAATTTACGTGGATACTATATTACAAACTTGCGCAGATCTGTGAAAAAACGCAAAATCGTGGGTTATGGTAATAATTGTACGTAAACTGAAAATATTAATAAAAAAATGTTTGCCTCAAAGTTGAAAACTAATTGCAAATATAGATTCATTAACTGAAATAAAATAATAGCTTTGCTCATAACTATGATTTTTATTTATTTAATTTTTTTAATGCTGACCGGTTTCGCTAAACACAAGCATCTTCAGGGTATAAAATTAATCATTTTAATTTTATACCCTGTGTAACCAAACCTAGCGAACCACTTGGGGTGACCTTCGGCAGAGAAGTTGGTTATCCGATAAATCGTTCCCGGAGCGGTGGTACCCATACCCGCCTCACAAATTGAATGCTTGTTTAAATCGTTCACACATTCAGATAAAATTTCTAGGAGTCCTAGGAGCTTTTGGAACCCAAGTTACACGTAGACACAGAGACTCGCCACCGAAATAATTATTTTTAATGAAAATACCACTAGTTGTGCGTCTTATAAAATATATAATGAATATTTTAATATTCGTTATAAATTTTATTCGTAGTGTATAAATGTAATATATCTATCTAAACACGAATAAAGGACAATTTTGTCAATTTCCTTTTACCGTGGGGCAAATCAATCTTGTCGGACAGTTTAATCTAACATTCTTCTCACACACGTAGTTGTGATGTAATGCGAGCCTGTTATATTGATGGATATTACATCTCCCCATTGTCTTTTATCTGAAATAATATATTTTATTTCCATAGTGCTGCTAGTGATCGTATGCAACAGATCTTTTATTTCTTTAAAACCAATGATTTATTTGATGTATAAAAAATAAAATTATCTCATTATATGTCAATTCAATTCGATTCAATTCAATTTATTCACTTTAAAAACATAACAAAATTAAAATTGCAAATCGTTTTTAAGGTAGAGAAAATATTAAGATTAAAGCACATTTAAGCAATTTAAATAATATAAACAATTGAAACAAATTAAACAATTTAAACATCAACGAACACTTTAAAAATCAATGAAGCACAATCAGACTAACAACAGCAATAAAGCTTACTGTCTAAATTGTGCTTCGTTAATGCTAAACATGTCGATATTCAAAGTGATTCTATTTAACAACAAGACCGCTCTCTCGACTGGCATAATCATTGGCAAGTTAGTTCTGCAAGCCGGGAGATAAAACAGTCTATGCTGTCGGTGACGGAGATAACCATCGGGAACATAGAAACTAATGCTCTCCATAATAGCCGAGTTTTCGAACTGTCCATGAATCAGTCTGAAGAAATGTGCTATAAATGTCAAGTCACCAAACGTAGCTAACCACTTGGAGTGACCTATGGCAGAGGTGTTGGTTATCCAATAAATGGTTCCCGCGGCGGCGGTACCCAAAACTGCTCCCCAATTAGAATATATGCTTTCCAAGCGGTTGTTTGGAGTTCCATTTTCGGTTTTTTTTTTAAAGGGTTAGGTAAAATATGTCAACTTTGATTTTTAAAAATACATTTTTTCAATTGCTTTTTGTAATCCCTAATTATTCACGGGTATGCACTAGTAATATGAATTTGTCATTTACAATTCAACCCTGTCTTTAAAAGAGCCCCGAGTCAGAGCGACGTACAACGATTTAGCCTAGATTTTTTCGTATGGGTATCATCCTCCAACTCATTCTTGTTTATTCTACATTCTTTTCTCTTACCTTGTGACATTTCTAACATAACCTTCCATTTCTTCCACTACGGTCCTTATTTTTTTCTCCCTCGCGTTGAGCACAAAGAATATAATGTTTCAGAAACAAGAAAAACCAAATTTACGATAGACCTTTGGCATACATTACATGACTAACATAGATAGGAAACCGCTTGTTAGTTTCCCACTGCAAAGAATGTTTTTTTATGCAAGTTCAAAAAATAAGACCTTTTGAATCTCCGATAGAGATCCTTTGTTATTTAATGTCGTTAATGCATATTAATATAGAAAAAGGATCCATATAACGCATAATATATCTAACACTGCAGCTCTGAGTTACAAGTCATTTGAATCCCGCGCCACCCAACCTTCCGGATGGTTATTAGTGATTAGAAAAAATATTAGTTTTGTAAAACATTAAAAAATAAAACAATAATAATAGTCATAACGAATATAACAAACTTCGTGGAAAGGACGACACGGCACGCTAACTCTGCACTAGTGACGATAGCTAAAGAATTCCTCTAGGTACTCTTCAATCTTAATGAAAGGGACGACATTTTGCCATCAGTATCAGGTATTGAGCCTAGAACTTCTTTATGATCTCACTGGAAGGCATCTCGCTATCAGATCTTGAGCCTACGACCGCTTCGTGATATCTGCTGGTTCAAGGCCGTGCATCCTCTTAAATAGGCTGCTCCCAGTACAACCTTCGGTAGGAAGTGGGAGAGTGAACCACTGATTGCTGAACTGCAAGCTGCGTGTCCTATACTAGATCTAAGATGTCCTCTGTTCGTAGACTAGGATGCCGTAAGGTATGAGCGAGAAGTATTCGAGCTAGTGGTAATACTTTTTTTCAGAATTCTAGTGGTGGTTTTGAAGAGAACTACTTTTTACGTAAATACCAGTGAGCAGAATCATTCTTTACTTTGATTTTGAATTACAAAACCTATCTTTATAATACGGATCCTAATACCCTCATGGCCTGTACATCTTTTGCACGTTCAGGCTTTAGTATTAATGCATGATTTATTATGTTGTCTTGGGTCTTGGGTAGTGTTCGTGTACTTGTGACGTTATTATAATAATGTTGTGTTCGTTTAAATAAGTAAATTTATTTTTTATTTTGTGGATTAAGGGCATTATAACTACATATATATATTTAAAATTCTTGTACAATTTTCCAATTGTGAATAAGTTTATTTCTCCTCGAATTTATAATTTATTAATTTCTTTCTTCAAAATTCGCAAATTCACTTTGTGGCGTCATTATTAATTTAATAAAAACAAATAACTTTGTGTACTATTTAATTAACAATATCAACATGTTTCGAAAGCTATGTTTTCTTCGTCAGGATAATAAGTTAATAAAAAAATAACAAAAGACAAACAAGTATTAACACAATAAAAAATCTTTTAAAACAAAATACTATTCCCTGTATCGGGGTTAATAATTTGGCAATTTATTAAAAATAACAAACATAATTATCGGTTATTTCCAAACAGTTAAATAAGAGCAAAATAATAAAATTTTAAAATAACAATGATAAATGCAGAAAATTTGTAAACAAAATAACATACGAATTAACAACAAAGTGTTGAGGATCAAACAATATGTTATCATTCATTGTGACATTCGTTTATACAATTTTCAACAATAAAAAAAATATTTTTTTTTATCATTCTGGTTTATAAATATGTAAGTAAAAAATAACATAATGAAAAAAACCAAGATTTATAAATACATGATAAAAGCGAATTTATACAATTTAAAAGTGAGTATCAAATTATGCATTTAATTTCAATATCTTTCAACAGATGTCGTTGTACATAGTTTTGAGGTGTCTCAACAGATGTCACTTAAGTAGTAGATACCCTTGTAGAGTGGCAACTGTCAGAACTGTTGTTACGGAAATAGCCGATGTTATACGATCAACAACGGTCACCTTCAGCGTCGAGTTCACTGACCTCAGAATTACTCGGAGCATCCAATAGAACGAACATATGGTCCAGTTAAATATTCATACTAATATTCAAACTTGTAATCTCGACGAACCTCGAATTTTGTTGAAGAATCCGGAACACATATCAAGAATTCCCAATCACTGAGATTGAAGAACATTACAACAATAATTATAGAGAGTGCTATTGTCGACTACCCCTGTACTGCGAGACTCGAGTTCGCATTCTCTATCAATGAAAAGAATTGATTACCATATTGGCCAAGTAATAAATAATAAGTCAGAGTAGGAACTGAAGCAGCACAGTCTAGAATAAATCAGAAAAACTTTCGCATATTTTTGAAGGCGTTACTTTGTGTGTTTTCGGTTTGGAAGAAAAAATCAACATTGAATTTGTATTCGATACGTGACGTGAAAAATGGGCCAGATTTTCCGTATGCTATACTATAGAAGTAGTGCGTAATACGCCAAATGGAAACATTAAACTTCTCGTGTATTAGAGCAGAAAATTCCATCGTATTTTATATTCGAAGCCAATGTTTCCATTTTCAGGACATAAAACTTGAATGAAAGAAAAACTCTGTCATTTTCGGAACATTTCGACGACTTCCGTTTAACATAAAAAGTCCGAATTCTTCCCTTTACTGAACTTTTTTTCTTACATTTGGCAAACCATTTCGGAAATCCTGGCATGTTTTTGAATTAAAGTTTAACATTATTAATAGTTGTGCTTTTTAGAAACTTTTGGAGATTTGCGGGCATTGCTTAGTAATAATTTAAGTACTCAGTAAAAAATATCACAATTAGGAAGCTCAAATACCCTATATAGCTGAATCATTTGCCACACTTGTGAAACCTTTTTATATTTAAAAAAAATTAAAACCATAATAATTTTTACTTATTATATTTTTTTAACATTAGTGCCAAACAGGAGGCTCTGAGAAAAATATTTCCCCTCAGGGCCCTTATCATCTTCGGGGATGCTGTGGAGAGGATCTTTTTAGAAAAATAACGAAAGTAAGTTCTGGGAAGGAAAAAAGGTATCAGGGGCGGGTAGAAGTCTGGGGGGTCAGTGTGTCCAGGAATGACGGACGTATGAATGTATTTCTTCCACTGCGGTGGAAGAAAATGTAACGAGAAAGGTCCATAGGTCTCCCTCAATAAGTATATCCCGAACCGAACCTGCTATACAGTTGGTAGACTGACGGATCCGCCTTCAGATTCCGACGAACCTCACTCCACAAAGCCCGGGACTTCTTCTAAGTCACCATTTGGGGTGACCTATGGCAGAAATTTCGGTAATCCATTAAATGGTTCCCCGGGCGGCGGTACCCAAACCCGCCTCCCGAATTAAGATTTTTGACAAAATAAGTCATAAAAATGCAATATTATATAGAGGCAATAGCGCTCATACCCGTTATGTATAATTAAAATTGTATCAGTCTGAAGATGCACGTTACAAGGTGAAACTGTTCCTTCAAAATAAAGGAATTGAAAACTTTATAACGTTATTTATTTCTAAAAATTCATACCAAAACGGAATTTTATCATGAGTTATTGTTTCCAAAGTTAGAAACCGTTGTATAGTATGAAGTACCGTGAAACATTCAATTTTCTCATTTAAGGTTAAACGGAACATACTTTATACGCGTACATATATCAACGCGTTCACAAAACGCGCATATTTAATTATTTTAGAAAAATAAAACTTCTACAAATTATGCTTTAAAATATTGAGATGAATTATTTGTCCGTCCATACGCAGTATGAATATGAATAATGATTTTATCAGTAGGTATACAAACTCAATTCTTTAGAGAAAAGCATACAAATACAATTGTGGGTTGAATTACCGATACAATATTGTATTTTTGATTATCTTTCTTTGAAGAATTGAGTTTATATGCCCAAAAAAGTATTTATTATTATTCTTATTGCATATGTACGGGCAAAAACTAATAATTTTTCTTAAAATTTTAGTAGAGCATAACTTGCAAAAAGTGTTTTTACCTAAAATAATTAAAAGCAAATTATTAGATTAATTCTTTTAAGTTTACCCTTAAATGTATACTTGTATTGGCTGGAATGCTTCAATAACATTATTTTTTGATACTGAAATATAATAAAAGTCCCACGTTAAAAAAACACAGTTTCAAAACTGAGAAAAAAGTTTTTACAATAGGTTGTCATAATTACTAGAATAAACTATCAGTAACACCTTGGTGAAAACCATCATTCATAAATAAATTATTAATTAAATCGCTCACGATCATGTTTATGATCAAATCAGAATTTAATTTACTATAATTACAAGATGTAAAAATTTAAAAAAACAAAGTTTTTCTCAAAATCACAAATCGCATTCGATCCAAACAGTCCGGTATCCTGAAGAGGTTCCACCCGGATATCCCCACTAGACATTGACAATGGGCTGTTCCCAAATGACCGCGATGGTATCTATCGGATCAATTTCATTTTACGGTCTCCCATCCCTTATACCCGATACTTCAAGGTGCTCGCTACTTGATCAACCCTCTGCACCTCGTCACAAGGAAGGTCTTAAGTGCACTCTTCTTTCACTATAGGAGGATTTCAATTCAAATTATTATTGCATTTTACAAATGTTATAAACGGATTTTAACCAGCGATTCCTGAGCATTTTGGAATTCAAAAAGTAAGTGTCATTTTGCTCTCCGATGATATTTATGAAAAACGAAATAATTTTTTTTTATTCACATATCGCCACCGATCACACACTTACATGTAGCAACGGGATCACGTGATACGAGCGCTGTTTCATGTGTTACCGTGCTGCTGGAACAAGATGGAGTTATAATGTGGCCGGCTTGGCTATATCCGACTATTCATTTGCGTCGTTTGATGAAAAAATATTTTTTATTGTGTATCGGATATCAAAATGACATCTACAATTTTAACCGCAAATATTCTCATAAATCGCTGGTTAAAGTCGTTCGGTGCGGTACCCTGTATATATGGTGACCGGACAGCTCAGAATGAAATCAACTCAACACCTCCTTTAAAAAGTCATTAAAGCGATGAAAAAAAATAAGGTGGTTAAATAGGTTATGTTAGGTTAGGTTATGTGCTATTTTTCAATTATTTTTTTAAGCTTTTAATGACTTTTCAAGGAGGTGTTGAGTTGATTCGGATTTGGCATGGATGGTATATATTCCCGATATAATACAAAAAATTTAGTTTTATATCCCCAACAACTTCACAAGAGCGCGCAGACCCAGAACTTTTGTTGTTCCGAGATGCAGAACTAACTTACCATTAGTAATGCCGCTAGGAAATATGATTCTGTTACTAAATTACCCTTTCCCTGATATAGATATTTTTCAACTAAATATTCAACCATCCAAAAACGCTATTATTACTTAAAATAAAATGTTTGTTTGTTATTGGATATGTGTATCTGTAAATGTGCATTTAAAATAAAATAAATAAATATTTAAACATAATATATTATATAAAAGGTGAGTATAATTGCTTGCACAGCATTGCACAGCTTATCCTGTTCTTCGAAATTCTGTGAACTTTTTCTGTCAGAATTGTACTCGCGACCTCTACAATTAGAACTCGCGACATGGATAAATAGATATGAAACGGAGGTCATCCTCGTATTCGATTAATGCTTTTCTTTGGTACTGTCAATATGTGTATTTCGGGTGCTACTGTTTATCTATTGGTGCTTAATTTTTAATTCGTATAAATTCTTTCCTGTAAGTCAAAAACGTCCTTTACCACCCTCTGTAGTAAGTACCCTGGTTAGCACTCTTTATGACCGTTATTAATACAAAAATTATAATCAAAACAGAAATGAAACCAGAATCCTTGCTGATAAATAAAATGGCTTCCGTTCATAGAATAGTGGCCGCACACAGACGTGCTTTAACCGAACAATGCTTCTGCCGCCAGAAGTAACTTTTGTAACATCTCAGTTATAATTTCACACAAATGGGCGACCATTTCCTTTTGTATTCTTGAATTTCCGTTTCGGCTCCAACAGTTTATATCCAATGTAGACAGTTGTGACGGCTAACGAGGAATGAGCGCGCATTGTTCCCGACATGTGGGAATTTGTAAGGTGGAACACACCACTCCTAATGTGCAGTAGATTAGTGCATAATCACCTTTCACTTGTTCTTGCCGAACAGTTGTTATTTTATACCGTTACGTACGAGGGTTATAAGGCTTTGTTTTCTACGAAATACCGCCTTCCGTAGGCAATTCTGCTTTACAAATGTTTCCAGAACGTGATGACAATAGGTAGATAAAATTTGTTAAGTACCTTATATCATTTTTAGTTTAATTCGGTGAAACCCATAAAATCGGATATGCTTTAGGAGTTAAGATTTTATTCGAAATAATTGAACGAAATTCATCTTAACAATAATCATCCGAAATAATTTTTTTTTATCAATCACATTTCGAGGAGTAAGTTTTTCTACTTTCAATCCCGGCATACAAAAACAAATTGTATTTGATTAATTTATGTTATTTCACAATTTATTACTTAAAAAAAAATGTTTTAAATTTGCTTCGTGTTCCAGAGTGGCATATACTTTCAGAATCACTCTTTTGTAAGACCACGATTTAGAATTAAAACGTTGTTTGAAAAGGCTTTAGTCTTTTTTTTACCAGATCTGAATAGCCAGGTTTCCTTCCACTGCCCACGACCTTCAGCCTTACTTACTGGCTTACTGGTTTTTACGTCTGGCTCCAGACGGGAGCATTTGGGGCTCTTGTGCGGTATTCACACGAAAAACGCAATAAGCAGTAATTTGCTTGAAATGTCACTCTGGGAGAGCTCTGAGTCTTTCTTTTTTTATTTATTTTTTAAGAAGATATTATACATAACCAACAGCGCAAGCCTTAAATATTATTGGCTGTATGACGCACGATAAATTAAAGGAAAGCATTTAAAAATGTCTGCAATATAAATTTATCGTCGCGTAAGAATTTTTTATAATATCTGATTCTCTCTGACCTCTTCTCCATTAGACTGCCTCGGGCGTGTAATGGTTAAAGTGATTATATTTATTACATACTTTAATTGTACATTTAAAAAAAAATACTGATTTTATATCAAGCTATTATTTTCATAATTACGTCAATAAAAACAAAGATAACAACCACCACTCTGTAAATTGCCATCTCAACACAGGCGTTTCACGCCTAGTGAGATGGGCAAAACGTTATTATTATTACCAAATGTATTATTAAAATAATGAAATAAATAAATTAATGACATTAAGTTTTTTAATAAAATTGAAATACGAGTGTTTGGAAAAAAAAACAATTTTCTAGTTTTGATCTGTTTATTCGGCTCAGTCAAAAATGGAGCTACCGCTGCCAATTAATCAATATCAGAGCAGAAATAGCTAGAAGTAGGTACCCGCATACACATTTAAATGGTGGACTCAATATCTCCAAGCCCATATCGTCAGAATATACTATTTTTCTCAACATTCACTTACAGGGAGAAGCATTTATGCGACAAAAGCAATAAAAGGAGAAGTCTTTGAACTCTGGGAATATCGTCGAGCGTTGAGAATCCCCCGGAGAGAACAAATAACAGATATAGAGGTCACACCAAGGTTACAGAAAGAAAATCGTCAGCACTTTCAAAAATTGCACCATACTTTTGGCATTAAGTGTAAAACTTGAGCTTAAAATGCCGAAGAAGATATCTACGCTGTCTGGCTAGCTTACAGCGGGGCTGAAGAACCTCTGTGAATAATTTTTTAACCGTAGCACACCCATTTTTTAACCTTTTCGGCAATGCGCCGCAATGTCAAGGTTTAAGATGAAGCTTTACGTGAAATCCAATTTAGATACTATTTAGATTCATCTTTACGACAAATCGGTTTACATTATGAACATCAAAAAATATGCTACGGATAAAGCTTTTAATAGATTTTCTATATATTGGAATTACAATTAAATTATTATTTAAACAGCAAAAAATTTAAGCGTAAACCACTAAAAAATGTTTTTGCATGACTTAACTATGAAGAAACAATTTTTAAAAAATGCCCATTTATGGCTAAGACTATTTTTGAGGTTTTGTATGTTCTAAATTTTTTTCATTCTTATAAAATTATGCACAAAATAAATAAAAATCACGTTTTCACTTACTTGCCTCGTGCAAATACGACGTGCGATTTTAAATTTTGTAGGCATGAGAATCGAAATATTTCTAGCGTTTATATTCCTCTTAAGGTGATCAAAATATTGGTCAATCTCCGATAAGATCAAGAAATGAAAAATATACATAGATTTATGCGGAAAATTAACCAAATCAAGTAAGAAAAAACAATCAAATTATTTGTCTAATTTCTTTAATTTTTGTAAACTTCAATCGTAAAAACGAACAATAACATTTAAAAAGCGGGTTCAGAAATTTCGCGAGTTCGCGAGCTTCCAGCCTAATGGCCATGTTTTGTTAAACTCCCATCGTTACATCCGTACCATTAATTTAGTTTTCTTTAGGTAGGTACTTTAAACACTTTTTGACAGTGAAATACAGCGATTGTTAGCCGAATTAAGACCATCATGAAATAAATTATACACAAAACGCTGTTTTTTGGGCGCATTTTTCTGTGAATCGGCGCTGTGGCACCTTATTTTTTCAATAAAAAAATGTGGATACGCAGTGTCGGACCTTGCCGCAATTATTTTCGTAAAGACGACAATCTACAGTCTGGGTGGAATGTGTGTGGTACATTTAAATTATATTGCTTTATATTTTGAATTTTTTCAATTAACTTGCAATTTACATTTCTAAAAAATAGGATAGTGGTATGGGATATAGGATACTCATATGGCTTTGAAATGAATATCTTTAGCAAATGTCAAGTTTTTCCTTTCGCGGTTGGTTTGTCCAAATCGTTAATAAGTTCATGTTTAAAAAAAATTTGGACTATACGTGAAATCGTATTTAGATTAATCATTACGATTAATTGGTTTACATTATGAAAATCAAAAAATATGCTACGGATAAATTGAAGCTTTAAATACCTTTTCTATGTATTGGAATTACAATAAAATAATTATTTACATAACAAAAAATATAAGCGTAAACCACTAAAAAAATTTTTTTTGCATGACTTAACTATGAAGAAATATAAGAAACAATTTTTAAAAAATACCCCTTTATGGCTAAGACTATTTTTGAGGTTTTGTATGTTCTAACTTTTTTCATTCTTATAAAATGATGCAAAAAATAAATAAAAACACTTTTTCGCTTACTTGCCTCGTCCAAATAAGACGCTCGATTTTAAAATTTGTTGGCGCGAGAATCGACATATTTCTAGCGTTTATATTCCTGTTAAGAGTACGTGTTGGTTTTGGCTTCGGACATAGCGTTTTTGGCGTTATTCTGGTTGAAATTTTATATTTTAGCCTTTTTATGAACAATTTTTGCAATTCTAGTTTTACGTTGACCTCTTATATTGCGATAATTAAAGAAAACTTTTTGAATAAACATCCTCCAATCTTACTAATTGTGTTTTGTTTTTGGGGTATTTATTTATTTTTATTTTTATATGAAATACCGCACAAGAGTCCCAACTGCTCCCCTCTGGAGCCAGTGAGACTATGGCATCCCCAATTGGGGTATGTTGTGTGGCTGAAGGTAGTGAGGAGGGGAAGGAGATAGGGAAGAGGAAGGTGGGGAAGTACCTGGCTATTCAGATCTGGTCACTAAAGACGGCTAATGCCATTTCGAGCAACGTTTCAATTCGTTTCATTCATTGATGATGGACACTGTGTTACGCTGTCAAAACGTTGGTTAAAGAAGATAGTAGTAGAAAAAAGGTAGGTAGTACAAGACGGCATAATACCTCAAAAATAAATTACGCTTATACTTTTGGCCATGAAAACCTCAAATCACAACCATCCTCATATCTTTTCGAGTTTTTGAGATAAGAATATAAGTGTATATTAATTAATGTAATATTATATAAATTATATATATATGAATATAAATAATTTTTGGGATAAGAATACTTAGAGCTCAATACGAGTTACATCTACGATCCTCTTCAAAACGACGCTTTAATAATCAATTCTTATATATAATCCCATTTATGGAAACGTGTCAAATCCGAAAAATTGAAAATCGTGGGTTTGCTTTCGCACGTTTTCATCACGCGACAAAATATCCCCGACAAAATATCCTCCGACAAAGTATCCTGCCGACAAAAAATCCTCCAACAAAATATCTCCTAAAACCTAACCTAATCTAACCTTTCCTAACAAAAAATTGGATAAAAATAATATAGACATCCTATAAAGAAAATAAATTATTGTTCAAGCATAGTAAATTCGGACAAAAATTAATATTGTTGTCTGTATTATTTTTGACCCATTTTACTGTTTTTGAATAATAATTTATTGTCTTTACAAAATGTCTGTATTATTTTTGTCCCATATTTTTGTAAGGTTTGGTTAGGTTGGGTACGGTTAGGTTAGGTTAAGTTAGGTTAGGTTTTGGTAGATATTATGTCGGGAGATTATTTTGTCCGTAGGATATTTTGACGGGGATGTTTTGTCGGAGATATTTTATCGTGGGATGAAGACGCGCGGAACCGTTCGCGAGTTTCAGCTGTCACGAGTGACAGAGTAGTAGTGGCACAAAAAAAATTATTTTATTTTAAAAAAGAAACTTTTATGAAGATTGAAATTTCCTCTACAGAAAAGACGCTCATTATTATGCGCAATTATCTCCCCACACATGGCGTCGATTTTAAAAACACTCAATATTTTAAATCTCGGATTTTTACATTGGGATACTAACTACAAGTCGAACAGATACCAAATGCACTCCCAAAGTTTCAAGCGGGGAAGAACGTACAGTAAAAACTCCGAAAAACCCAAACTCGAAAGGCACTCCACCATAAATACATATTAATATTTTTCATTTCTTATTTTTTATTCGACCCTCGAAAAATCCGGTATTCAAAAATACATAAAACTGGATTCTGAAAACAATATTTCAGACGATTCCTAATAATTATACGCTGCAAAACAAAATTTAGAAATTCCGATGGTAGTCCGACCAATAAAAACATTTCAAATAATCAAAATTCGCACAGAGCTAAAATTTGGTGAAGACCTTGGGTGGTACACTATTACAAATAAAATACCAAAAGTCCCTATCAATTCCATATCCGCTCAAAAAGTTATTTAAGGTTAAAGGTCAATATTTTCAATTTTTTGTATTTTTTTCGGATACGGTAAATTATATAAAAAATAAGCATAACAAAAAATGTAGATAATAAAATTATCTACAAAAATTGTCTTAATACTTTTTTTTCTAAGAATCACCTTTTCTGAGATATAGAGATTCTAAAAGTTGAAGTAGTTACATTCTATATAATATGCACACATTTCCACACCATCTGTGAGGTACTGTACTTGGCGCGTTTTTTTAATGTGATTTCCCGGATAGGAATAATCCGAATAAAGTGAATGTGAGATTCTTAGATCTCCTAATGATTCCTTGTTGATTCTGTTTAAAAAAGTAAATAGAATCACAAAAAAACCTTTTCTTGAGTTCACCCTAAAATTCTGCGAAATGAAATACGTCTGGTGATTTGCCGTTGCCGGTTGTTACGAGGCGTTTAATGCCTCCTAAAATTCTCTTCGTAATTTATTCTCGTCGATCCGTCTCGTGATGAAGACATTTTATATAATCCTTCAATAATCCGAGATGGCGGGGAGGCAGTAATGGCCGACGGCCGTGTCAAAAGGCGAGATTTCATTAAAACAAAGAACAAATAATTGCTTTTTCAGCTGGGAAAGGTGGAGGATACGCGGTTCCCTTTCTAAAGAATTCCCAAGATCAAAAGTTGGACTCCTTTCACAACGACAGCTCAATAGAATATTAAAATTGCATTCACTGCCAACTGCCAAATGCCAGGCGGTAAAGCCGTCAAAGAAAAACTTGCCACCAGAACCGAGGGGAAAAGATGTGATGTTTTTCTCATTTCTTTTAAACGATATTTTTAATATGGGTTCCTTTTATAAGGGTGGATTCTTATATATGTGTATGGGTGGAATCACAGTGTTCTCCTTGAGGGTGACAATGTCTTGTTTTTACTAATGACAGCAGAATAAAACTGTGAATAAAATATCACAGGTTCTCCTAGAGAGATGTTGACAAAACATTACTACTTACCGATTTGCATACATATTAACATTTTCTGTAATAATCAACAAATTCAGATGGAAAGTTTCGGAGATCTTCAAGACCAAAAATGTTTTCTTTTTGCAATGCTAAAAAAGTTGTAGTAAATGTTGGTGGTGATGAACTAACGCTCTACCTTTATATTTTAATCTGGTAACCAAATCTACTAGACGACAGCGTCCCCCTTTTTCGCCAACTTATACGTGTAGCACTCTAGACGCTGACATATTTTAATTCTAGTGGCCGCTTTTTTGTTTTAATCTTCCATCTCGCTTAGTTCTGGCCTTACGTGATTAGTTGAAAACACTTTGGTGCTTTTTTAAAAGAAAAAATCATCGTTCAATTCATCGGTCAGTGGTTGAGTGGGCATCACGTTTGGGTCCCACCTGGGCATCGCATTTTCGATTCCTCGGCTGGCCAAGTCCTCCATCACGACTCAAGCAACATTTTAGGCGTACTGTGGTGGTAGTAGGAGATTTTCAAACATTGTTGGGTTATTCGCATCCCGGGGATAAAGGATAAAGGATTTTACTTACAAATGGCTAATGATTAAGTCTATCGTGTTTATATATCTTATTAAGGACATAAATAAAGTTCTCTTTATTTATCCGTAAGTTTAATGTAAGGAGGTAAATGTTCTAAATCAGTTAACGCTGACATTTAGTACTTGATTTTTGATAAGCACTTTCGAAAGGTCATCCGAACTTTATACCAAATTACTTTAAAATAAAATTATATACAACAAGGACATCACAGGCAAAATACAAGGACGTGCAATAAAATAAGGTTAACAAAAAAGAATAAAAGGAATACACAAAATAGTCCGCTATACAAAGGGATGAAATATTATAATGCGCTACCGGAAACTTGCTATGCACCAATTTGTAGGTTCAAGTTGTACAAAAATAAATAAAGTAGCTCACATCCGTACTAGATATTTGATAAACCTTTTGATTACAAAAATAATTTTTTAGTTGGGTGTCTTGATCTCAAATCCAAATTTCAGATTTGTATGAAACTGGCCAAAATGGGCCGCGCAAACGTTCCAAACCGTTAAGCTTAGTAAAATAACTTCCATCGGGGCCTAGGACATCTTTGTGGATGCCGTGCGGAGAGAAAAGGAAGGAGAGGAAGTTCTAGGAAGGAAAAGGGTATGACGGTAGGTAGGAATCTGGGAGTAGGTAATAGGTAAACTAGGGGTAGCAATCGGATATGCAATAGAGCAATCCCTCTTACTTTACGAAGCATTGGGTCGAAAGAGTCTAGTTTCCCTCAACGGGCCTTTTCTGATCCGCCTCGCCACGCAGTTGATGGGCAGATGCATCCGCCGCCAAGAACTGAACAAACATCACCCCGTGAACACGGGTACCCTTGCCAAGTCAACATCACATCGAAAAACTTATATAAATAATATGTATTTATAAAAAGTGCTAAAATAAAATAAACAAATTTAAAAAAATATATTTTTAAACAGGATAATATGTTTCTTCAAAATTCACTTTGTGGCATCATTATTTAATTTAATGAAAACAAATAACTTTGTGTACACCACTATTTAATTAACAACATGTTGATATTGTTAATTAAATAGTGGTGTACACAAAATTATTTGTTTTCATTAAATTAGGATAATATGTAGTTAGTTGTTAGTACACATTGCTATATTATCATCTGTGTTACTCGCACAGGTTTCCTGTGATGTACTTTCACAAATTAAGTTTACCGTTGCGTTTGAGTGCGAAGTTTACGTACTTATGGTGACGGTTTTAATTAATAAATGCGTTTCGTTAATTACACTGTGAAAATAAAATGTGGAATAACTAACATTAACAATATTTACAGTGTAAAGCTCATACGGGTTCTAATAAAGACAAACACTCCGCCGCGGCGCTTTATTTACGTAAAAAAGTTAGCCTTAAATCTGCATAACTTGCAAGTAATCCTCGCAGGTTTACACATAAAATTGTCGAGTAGTTGAGGCAAGGCAGGGGGTGTGGTACAGGGAATGTGGGGCGCAGTAAACACCCCGTAGAGAAGCGCGAAAGCCTACATCGGCGCTGAAAGCGGTCTAACGCGTCCCCGGGGCGGGCTTTGGCCGTACTCCCAATTATTTGGTTGTAGCCGCGACTTAACCAACTGAAAATAGGCTGAATTCTTGAAAGAAACACCAACCACAGCCGTGTTTTTGGAGCGTGATCACATTTACTTCGAGCATTCGTAATCTATACTAATATTATAAAGAGGAAGGATTTGATTGTTTGTTTGTTTGTTTGTTTGTTTGTTTGTTTGTTTGTTTGTTTGTTTGCATCGAATAGGCTCCGAAACTACTGAACCGATTTGAAAAATTCTTTCACTATTGGGAAGCTACACTATTCCCGGGTAACATAGGCTATATTATAATTTAAAAAAAATTAGCGATCCTTACTAAAACTCCAATAATGTAACCCAAGGTGTAAAAAAATTACCTAAAATATTCTTTACATCGGGTGCGCTGCGAAAACCATTGATGATAGAATAAAATAATGTACTACGACTTTGCAGAACACATTATTATCTACAAAAAGTGTCGCGACAGCATATGTCTAACTATTATAGTTATGCCACAATAAGTGTTCTTTTATTTTAAAAATTTAATTGAAATGCCGCCGCTAGAAAAGACTCTTTATTTGTATCTTCGTATTAATTTTTATCAAAATAAATTATTTTATATTCGAGACTGCTTTAATGCCTTTATATAACTTTTTGAATTATTCAATTCGGACATCCCATTTGAAAGATATCACGAGTTTAAAATTGTAAGTATTATACGATGTAAGCGTCACTGGGGTACGGACCGTACGGGAGGACACCAACAAACAATCAAATCTTTCCTATCTTATATATAAAAATTAAAATTTGTTTGTTCGTATTTTATGCGCTGCCATACCGTTCATCCGATTGCGATGAAACTTTGGTGATTTGTTGTGCGCACGCCCGCAAAGGATAAAGGCAAGTTCTGGCGTTATTAAATTTGAATTAATGAAAATGTGCTTATTACATATATTTTAGCGGAAAGGAGGAAAGGCAGGGGGGAGGGGGAGGTGGGATACGTGGGTGGGAAAACGAGGGATGGGAAGGCGGGGAAGGTAGAAGGGAAACGTGAAAGGGGAAGGGGACTCGGGAGGTGAACGGGGACGCACGGGAAAGGACATTCAAGAATCAATTGATTTCTTTGCATTGCAACGCAAGCCGTGCTTTGTGCTTTGAGTTTTTACTTTAAGCTTTGAACTTTAAGCTTTGAGCTTTGATTTTTGAGCTTTAAGCTTTGAGCTTTGATTTTTGAGCTTTAAGCTTTGAACTTTATGCATTCAACGTTTAGCTTTACGTGTTGAGCTTTAAGCTTTGAACTTTAAGATTTGATATTGAATTTTAAGTATTGAGCTGTGTGCTTTGAGATTTGTGTTTTGAGCTTTAACTTTAAGCTTTGAGCTTTGACCTTTAAGCTTTGTGCTTTGAGATTTGTGTACTGAACTTTAACTTTGAGCTTTGAGCTTTATTTTTAAGCTTTGTGCTTTGAGTTTTAAGCTTTGAACTTAAGTTTAGAGCTTTGCTATTAAGCTTAAACTTTGGCCTTTAAACTTTGAACCTTGCTTAAAGCTTGAGCTTTAAGATTGAGCTTTAAGCTTTAAGTTTAATGTTTGAGCGTTATGTTTTCGGCTTTAAGCTTTGAGCTTTAAGCTTTGAGCTTTGCGCAAAGCACAAGGCTTAGTGTTAAAAGCTTAAAGCTTAAAACTCAAAGCTTTTAGCTGAAAGCTCAAAGCTTGAAACTCAAGGCTTTAATCTTAAAGTCAAAGTTTAAAGCTAAAAGCTCAAAGCTTAAAGCTCAAAGCTTGAAGCTCAAAACTTTAAGCTCAAAGCTTTAAGTTCATGGCTTTAATCGCAAAACTTAAAGCTTAAAGTTCAAAGCTTGAAGCTTAAAGCTTAAAGCTAAAAAAAAAGCTAAAAAGCTTAAATCTCAAAGCTTAAAGCTCAAAACTTTAAGCTCAAGGCTAAGCTCAAAGCTTTAAGCTCTAAGCTTTAATCACAAAACTTAAAGCTCAAAGCTTTAAGCTCAAGGCTTTAATCTCAAAGCTTAAAGCTCTAAACTTAAAGCTCAAGCATAGTGCTCAAAGCTTATGGCTCAAAGCTTAATGCTCAAAGTTTCAAGATCAAAGCTTGAAGCTCAAGGCTTTAATCTCAATGCTTAAAGCTCACAACTTAAATTCAAAGCTTAAAGCTCAAAGCTTGAAGCTCAAAGCTTAAAGCTCAAACCTTAAAGCTCAAAACTTTAAGCTCAAGGCTTTAAGCTCAAAGCTTTAATCTCAATGCTTAAAGCTCAAAATTTAAATTCAAAGCTTAAAGCTCAAAGCTTGAAGCTCAAAGCTTAAAGCTCAAGGCTTAAATCACAAAGCTTAAAGCTCAAAACTGGAAGCTCAAAGCTTAAATATCAAAGTTTGAAGCTTAAAGCTTAAAGCTCAAAGCTTAAGGTTAAAGCTCAAAGCTTAACCCTTTAAGCTTTGAGATTCAAGCTTTGCGCTTTAAAATTTGTAAAGCTCAAAGCTGAACCCTTCAAAAATTTTAAAGCGCAAAGCTTGAATCTCAAAGCTTAAAGCTCAAAGAACCCCTCAAAAATTTGGCGTATTTTGTCAAAAGGTAAATGTTTCGATATATATCGACTTTGCAATAAAAATTCAAATAAATGGAATATTTGTAAGCGTATCCAAAAACTAAATACTGGTTTTGAAAGGTGGTGAAATACGCTTAAATATATGGTATTATTAGAAATTACAAAAAAAAAAAAAAAAATTCAAATTTTTTTAATGTTTTCTTCAAAAAAAATTTTAAAATGCTCAACTGATATTTTTGATATTAAAATTACTGATGTATAGAAAATGTGTTTGTTTCTGTCTATGTGTGTGAGATGTTTTGCGTTGCTAAACCGTTCATCCGATTGCGATAAAACTTTGGGAATTTGATGTTTGCAAGCCCGCGATGGTTTCTATACGTGTATAGTGAGTTCTGGCATCATCTGGGACGAATGGGAAAGAGTTAGTAGAGCGAATTTTTTTCTTTATTGAGTGGCGTAGCATATGCCGGGAACTCGCTATTGTATTTAAATGCCTGTGTCAGAATTTGGTAAAATTGAATTTTGTAATAGAAAGTACCTACCCTAAAATTCTAAATCTATACTAATATTATGAATGCGAAACTGCGTGTGTTTGTTTGTTACGCTTTCACGCATAAACTAATAAACCGATCTTAGAATTTTTTTCACCAATAGAAAGCTACATTATATGCGAGTAATATAGGCTATAAATAATGGTAAGTTCTGGCGTTACGAAATTATAAATATTAATATATTATATTTATTTTACGTTTTCTGTCGAAAATGGCGAGTTATTGCTAACGTCAGAAGAAAAGCAAAACAAATCGTTGCCGTGAAAACCATGTTGATATATATTTTTTTAATTCGGGCATCGTAGTTAATATTTATCTCCAAAAAATGAATCGCCGAAATGTATTTACGCGCATGACTTCGAACGACTGCACCAAATTGGATTTTACTACTGGTGAGCTCTGGCATTATGAAATATGCAAAAGGTGGCATTCGAGCTGTTTGAAAACTGAATGTACCGGGAAAGAATGCATGAAATGCGGGAGGGGGACTCGGGTAGGGGGTTCGCGGGAGGGGGAGGAGGGAAACCCGGGAGGGGGAGGGGAATCTGGGAGGGGGAACCTAGGAGGGGGGAGGGGAGCTTGGGAGGGGGGTTCGCGGGACGGGGAAAGGGGTAGTGGAGTGGGGGGAGGGAAGGTGGAAGAGGCGGAGTGGGAACGCGAGAGGGGAAGAGGACGCGGGAGAGGAAGGGGAGGCGGAAGGGGAACGGGACGAATGGGAAAGAACACGCAGGAGAAAACAATTTATTTATTAAATGGCATGGCAACGCATGCCGGGTACCAGCTAGTTTATATTATAAATTTGTTACACTCCAGTTTTTTAAACTCAAGAAATCGAGAATCTTTATTTATTTTTGTTATCAAGTTTAATTTGTAGAACCACATTTAAATTTAAAGTTGTTTAAGTTATTTATTTATTTTTAATTTTTAAATTTATTTATTATTATTTATTAATACAAGAAAAGAATTTTTAATAAAAGTTTTTAGTCCCACAAAGCTGTTACATGACGGCTTGTCTGTAGATTCTACCAAATAATATGTTTTGTTTTATTTTTTAAATTTTGAATACAAGTAAATAAAATATTATATACAAAATAATGTATCTCAATGTACCTACCTAAATACAAAATGTTTAGGCAGGTACGTTATGTTCAGAGATACTTTGATTCGTCACTTTTTAGCCAACGCTTAGTGTTATTGGGGCAGGGTCTCTCATTATTCTGAGGTTTAAAAAATTTATTGAAAATCTCTGGTAATAAGTATTTAAGCGTTCGGCTTCCATACTTATTTGTTATTCTTGGAGTTATGAGGCCCTTATTTTCAATGAATCTTGTAGTGTAATTATGTACCAGTTGCTTTTTGAACTCGCTTTCTCCCTAACATTCATTATCTAAACTAACTAACTATCTAACCATCACGCCGTTTCCTCACAAGGGTAGAAAGAGATGACGGACCATACATACATACTCTTCTTTTATTCTGACTCTTGAAATGGCCCGATTCAAGTATTTGAATCACTTGATCGTGCCATGTCTTCCTTGGGCGTCCCCCACTTCTTCTACCATTCAAATTTGCATAATATATTCTTCTTACAATCTTTTCTTTGTTCACGCCCAGACCATCTGAGGGAACCTTTTACAATCTTAATCATTTATACATGCTTACATCAGCGTTGCATTCTTTGCGGACCACATTTCTCATAAGATTATAACACATCCTTCCTCTGCCAGTTGCATGCCTCACTGCCATACATCAAGGTAGATACCAGCACTCCATTGTGGATTGCTATCTGGATTCTTTTTTTAACAGTTTTTTCTTAGCGCCAACGGAATTCGGTCCTCCATTAATGAAGTTACCTGCATTTACTCATTTAATCTTTATCAGCCTTTCCATCTCTCTTAAGGGGTATTCTAATCAATAATTTTTTTTTCTTCATATTTTGATAGTTTCAATATTCAAGATGTGACGATACACCCTGCCTACGTGCACCAAATTGTGATAAATCTACCCTGGCTACGCTGTATCAAATATGTTGAGATTCTACCCCTATGTACGAACACGGCACCGAATGCGCTGTGTCGCGCCTACCCTCGTAGCTTCAATTTTCGTAGCTTTCTATCATGATGTACCTAGCCTATCATTTAGGGTATTTCTAGTCTAACTTTAAGTCCTTCGCACTTTTGCGAAGACCTCTTCTCTCTAACCTATTTTTCAAACTTCTACATTACTCTGGGCTAATCTAACCCTATTGTTCGCAATCCCTGTGATAAT
Organism: Glyphotaelius pellucidus; assembly: GCA_936435175.1. Lineage (NCBI taxonomy): Eukaryota > Metazoa > Arthropoda > Insecta > Trichoptera > Limnephilidae > Glyphotaelius > Glyphotaelius pellucidus. Next base: position 17,884,973 of record OW386545.1, read on the forward strand.
TTCACACAGTAATCAAGATTTTTGAATTTTTGTTTACATTATCTCCGTATCCTGCGTTGTGTAATTTTTTGTTTTAGGATTTACACCCATACGCGTAATAAAACGCATACAAATGTAAAGAGTATAATGTATGGTTTTGTGGTAACTTCGGTTCTTTAGAGTAAGAGTGAAAGAATTCTTAATTGATTGATTTAAATATCTTCTAACGCGTTTGATAAACTAACCCTGTCTTAGAATCTGCCTATACCTGATATTCGTTTTGTTTATTTCCTCCCTAGCACAGCTTTATTTAAAATACAAATAAAAGAGAATAACAGTTATCAATTTATAACAAACATTTCATGAAAAGTATTTACCTTACCTGCGTGAGATGACCTAATTCTAGGTCTCAGTTTTTCACCTGAGGTCTGCAAGCCTCCACCTAACATGAGTTTTATTTTCATGGTTAGTAAACACTAGATTGTTTGGGGAAGGGACGTGTGTAGGGATTGGGTCAAGGATAAAAAAAAAATTGTTTTCTGCAAAGGTTGGCTCCTCCACTAACCAAATAGATTCTGGTGACCGACTTTCAACAAGGCCTCTGTCAATGAACGGCTACACATACCTAAAGACCGGATTTTACCCTCTTCTGCGGGCTTCCTTGCTTCGATAGGAGCTTTACGTTCCAGAGATAAGTACCAGGTCTTCCGTCGTATCCCAGAACTATCCCAACCTCCTCACCTCCAGGTAATTTAACTCGACTGATTCTAGAAGGGGTATTTCATTGCATCCCTTATCACGGCTCTACTCGCGTTGAATGTGGTGTGCGACTGTTTTTGTCGTATCCATCTCCCACGTGATCCGACAGAATCGCACTCCTGCCACCTCTTAGACCTGCTGCGATTGCGCCAAGGGAGCGTTCCAGTTGGCTCGCATCAAATCGAAGGTCGACAAGACTATGATATGCAAATGACTTAGAGTTTTATTTAAGCGCCGCGCCAGCGTATTCCTCGCATACGTCTCCTTCTGCCTCCGCATGCCTCCGCCTTGGCAATACCGTCACAGGGCCTAAAGTTTCTCTCTCCCTCAGGGAACGTTTCACACTAACCTTCCCCAGAGACACATAATTGCATACAACAATCCGGAAGTCTAAATAACGTGGTTAAAATTTAGGATTTGGGACTGTATGTCTTCATTCACTACCAGTGCTTTTTAATGTGGTCACTGAGTCCACGTGTTTAGGTATGAAAGGATAGGGGATACCTATCCTATTAGGTAGGTATAAATGGAAAAGTGAGTTTTTGGTTTGGTTTTATTTTTATTGAGGAAGCCCTCCTCATGAAGTAGTAGGTATTCACCTAGATAACAAAAAAGACAATGTTATTTACAAAGTTCTAATTTCAATTTTGATAAATTTAATTTTTAAATTTTAAATTTCCAGACCTATTGATAAACTTGTCCCTTGATTTTATGCTTGTGGTTTATTGCCTTAAAATTGCACATATTAACTTTCACATATCGACCGAAAGTTTATCGCAAAACTATAATTAATAAACTTGTCCCCAAACACGCTGCACCCCAACTCGTTCTAAGTAAGCAAAGTAAAAGAATGTCAATGTTTTGTTTATAATAAACCATGTGTTTGCTGGATGTCCTACTGCCCCAGAATACGTGATTTTTCTAAAAGATTCTTAGATACTTCGATTAAGGAACAAATTATTTAAATTCAAATATGAAAGATAGATAGTTCTGCGTATGTATTTGTCGTTGCAATTCCGAAGGCCGAAATACACAACTAGGTCATGGAATGATCTGACTTCTTGGATAGGTATTTATTTCACAACTCCCACGCACAGCTATTAGTATCATGCTGTTATTAAAATTATTAGTTACCGACATGCTCTGTTCGCAAATTTTATAAATAAGTGTGACTGCTTGCTCTGCATTATCTCCAAGAACCTGTAAATAGTTTAATGATAAAAGACTTACCGAAATTCTGCAAATTACCCTTTTGGTGTTTAAAAATTTTAATCGCATTCTTTAATATTAGATTTTTTTGATAAAAAAAATAATCGATACTATAAAAAACCTTTTACTTGGATATTTTAGACTATGTCTAAAACCTTCTCCCTGCTAGAGTTGGATTATAAAAAAAACGATTCTATTTAAATTTTCACTTGGGTATTATTAGATTATGTTAAAACCTCTGATTTTCTCCTAGCATTGATTTATTATCATCTCTCATAATAAGCTCGGTATTTAATTTGTAATGAAAATTTGACCATCTTATTAAATCATCATCGCTTTCGAGCAATTCGTTATTATTATTTATTTATTTCACTGATGTTATTTTATTTGTTTTAAAACCAAAGTTCAAATTTTTTTTAAATTTGACCATCTTATTAAATCACTATCGCTTTCGAGCAATTCGTTATTATTATGTATTTATTTCAGTGATGTTATTTTATTTGTTTTAAAACCAAAGTTTTAAATTGTTAAATATTTTGTTAAGGCACTTTAATTTATTTCAGTCTGACTTCTTAGTCGTAATCAAAACTTTATTTTAGATATAACATTCGAAATTTTATTATTATTAATTTTCCTTTGTAAACTCGTTACTCATCAGTTCGTAGTGAAATTAAATTATTTTTCAATTATATGTCGCGTATCTCATGATTATTATTCTCTCACTAATGTAAATTAAATTGTAGTAAATCGGATTTTTTTTAATTATGATTTTTTTTATTTCTCAAAGTTGAAAGAAAAACACTGAATCTATGTGAGAAACTCTTGAATAAATTTTCTAAGTCCGAGACCAACAGTTCGCGATTCAATTCCGCGTCCGACCGTTCCGCCCATTGTACACCCACTGACGACAAGGGCCGGATTCCCTTTGTTCAAACTTGTTAAACGCCTTCTTATGTTTAAAATATTTTGAAATAAATCTTCATTAATTGAATTCTGTTTATATTAGAATTTTTTCGTACTTGGTTATAATTCAATTTTAACGGCCGCACTGTCAAATATAATCGGTTTTTTCTAAAGTACTCTTCTATGTCTGATGTGTTAAACCAAACACGTACTTACGCCTTAATTTTTTTTGTTTTGATTAGACTAACGGCGCCCAAAGAAACTCATGTTTCCAATGTCACTTCTATAAACACTCTTCAGGGCCAATAAACATTCATTTCTTTGTCTTTGATTCTGTTTAAAATAAAGTTCGTTCAACTTTAATTCCTGTGGGAACGAAAATGAAGGTCGCCCATCGTGATAAAAGTTCACGTGTCTCTTGTTTTGATTATTAGCCGTTACTGGATGTACCAATAATTTACACGATATTAGAAAAAAACTTTGCAGGCCCTCTTGAACGTGAAAATGTTCTTTCCTCCCATAGCGTAGGTGTAGGTAGGCATTACGATTCATCACAAAGAATATCTTCTTAAAAGGATTTTTCGACCGGCTTAGATGGAATCTAACTAACTAGAATCTAAATAGAGCGAGATTTTAAGCGCGTGTTTCTCGAAACTACTTTTTTCAAGACGGTTAACACGATATCTCAAGTTCTACTGAACCAGTTTACTCTATGGCACTAGCTAAAACTTTAACAAAATTAAAAATTTTACTATTTAAAAAAAAAAAATGGAAAAGTCAAAAAAACTGTTAAAAAATGTGTTTTTGTTTCAGACAGTCGCCATTTTGATTTGCCTTTTTTTTACTTTTCCTTAGTTCGGGCCAAAGCAGCATTTGTTTGCATTAAGAATTAATTTGTTTTTTTTTTTAGATTACTAGGAGGTTGCAATCGTGTCACCAGGGCGCGCCAATTTTTGGAGACCCCCACTTCAATGTGCAACCCGCAGCTTTCTGAATTTTGATTTTTTTTCGTTTGATTTTTTTTATGTATTCTTTAATATTTAATAAATATTTGGTATAATAATGGCTTGTAATAATATTATTAGTTTTTTTTATTGCACTTGATAAAATACCCACAATTCACGCTTTTAGACTAGAATACCCCATTAAACATACTTCACGCATACACAAACTCTACCTGCTCCAAGTATTCATCATTCATATCTACATATTTTGCACACTGTTTTCGTATACTCTCTTTCAAACACCATGACTTTAGACTTTCTTACATTCAACATTAACTCATTCTTCATACGTACTTCGTTCATCATAGACACGAGAGACTGTAGATCTTCCATACATTATGTTAAATTTAAAAAAAATAGTTTAAAACAAGTTCTGCTGTGCAATTACTATTTTTACGGATTGCAGCATTTCGTCTTCCGAAGGCACTATCAAACTGTGGTGAATCCAATTTTAGACGATATATTTATTTTAGTTCTATTAGATTATTTTTTATTGTGATTATCGCACAAAAGTCCCAACTGCTTCAACCGCCTGGAGCCAGTTACTAATATGGATGCGCAAAAGAGCTTTGGTTCTATGACTGAAGTTGTTTAATTGTACTGATACTTTTATATTACTTCCTACTATGCCCTACAGAACTTTTCTTTCTTTTCTTGTACCATATTTTAATTATTTTTATACCGTTCGTACCTAATAATCTGCTGCATTGTTTATGAGCATATTGTACAAACTATGTGCCTTAGGCGTACATAAATGAGCAAAAATATTTTTTTTTGATAATAATAATAATAATAATAATAAGGTCTTTATTCCAGGATGTGGGGAGGGGAGTGCAATCCCACACATCCCATATAGGGTATAATTACAAATGTTATTGTGAATAAATAAAAAGATAAAAATTAACAAAATAAAAAATAAAAAAGCATCATTAGATACACTATTCACAAAAAAATATAGTAAAGTCTTTAATCAGGTTCTTGTTGTTCCAACGGATCTCAGATTGTAGGAGCCAGTGTTTTTTCTCCAATATTCATTCATACATCATTTTCGATTTCAGTGAAATGTTTAGTTCATCTTTTTCTGTGAACAAAACAAATCGATTTGTAAAGTTCTCCCGACTATTCACATTTGTGAGACATCGCTAAACAATTCACGTGTTTGTCATCTAATTTAATTTATTACAACGAGTTCCACTGTCAGTCACATTCACGGTGGGCCGACTTCCGGCCTTTGACAACGTAAAATTTTGTTTGAACAGCGAATTCTTCAAAGAATTTTAATTTGATAGCGATATTTTTCGTACAGCGTTTGAAAAATGTGATACAATTTTGATGGAATTCTGGGAGCCTCGCGATAAAAATGAAAACATTATTAATTTATCTTTAAAAACAAAAATCAACATTGCGACGTTTGCGGTGAAAGAGTGATGGAGGGTTGATTTGTTAGATTGTTAAACACACCGAGAAACTTTCAAATAGCACCTTATAAAAAATTGTATTATTTATATAGCACCGTGCACATCCGGGAGACAACATAAATCTTAACTTTTATCAAAAAAAGTTACTGTGTATTCTATATATGTCGAAAAGTAGAACCGTATTCGTTGTACAATATGTATGTTATCGAAGGTTGCACGAAACATATTTTTTGAAATTGAAAAAGCGTTCTTCGTTTCTTTTTCGGTTTTTTTAAATTATTTTTAATACGAATTACTTTACTAAATAGAATACGAGGTGCAATTGAAAAGTTATCAGCCTAGGCATAAAACACAACTTTTTCTGGCAATATACAATTTATTTCTCAACATATATATAATTATAGTCTCCTTTTAGCCCTGTACATTTCGTTCATTGATTCTCCAATTTTTCGATCCCCTCCAAATAATATGATTTCACGAAGCCCTCAAAATAGGCCTCTGTTTCAGCGCTGACGTACACACTCGACCCTAATCTTTAGCCACCGGGCCATTTCTTCAAGTTTTGAAATAAATAATAGTTGCTGCGGGCCAAATCTGGGGAATATGTTGATGAGAAACCAATTGGTAATGCAATTCATGGAGTTTTCCCATTGCGGCTGCATACTTGTGCGCCGGCGCATTGTCCTGGTGCAAGAGCACTTTTTTCTTCGAAAAATCAGGCCGCTTTTGCTTCCAATCGACGTCGAATCGGTCCAACAGCTTGGCATAATATACGTCCGTGATCGTTTTTCCATTTTCAAAGAAGTCGATGTGAATCATCTCAAAAATTGTGGCCATGACCTTGGATTTCTTCGGCCTCGATTCGTCAGGAGCCGTCCAACGGCGCAAAAAGTCTTTCTTATCGTGTTTGAACATTACCAAACACTCCTTTGAAATAGCGCGTTTGTTGTTAAATGAGAGCAAACGCGCCAACAATTTGGCAGCGAGCTTCCTCGTTCCCAAATACTCATGCAAAATGTTGAGCACCAGTTCGGTTGAGATGCCCGCAGCCTCGACTATTTTGTGCTTAAGCACACGTCGACCGTCGATTATCATTCCACGGATTTTATCGACCATTTCATCGATTATCATTTCTTAGATTTTATCGTGTGGTAGCCTTTTTGGATGGCCTGAACGCTCATCATCAAAAATGCTCTTACGGCCGCGTTTAAATTCAGCTGTTCAATATTTTATTGTTGATATCAAAGATGTAGTCTCCATAAACATCGTTCAATTTGATATTGTATCATCGTTTAAAAAACAAGTATTTAATCACTGCACGATATTCGATTTTATTTATTTTTGTAAAAATGCACAGGTTGTACGCTTTCAATGATTCTCAAACAAAAACCAAATGACGTTGTTGGGTGAAAATTTTACGGTAATCATTTGAAGGTTAGTTTTCACGAAAAACATCATAGGTTTGATACTGCCATTTCTTAATTTGGCTTTCGCGTAGGCTAATTACTTTTCAATCGCCCTTATACTTGCAATAATCAGTTAACAATTAGGCAAAAATCACAAATAAGATCATTTCTTGCTGCATTCCTTACAGTTACGTAATCCAAGGGGATGACATATTTTGACCGAGCACATCATTTTTTGCGTGATACAGAAATTTCTCTGTAAATCTAATTTTCGATTTTTCAGAATATGAAATTGCCATCTTTAAAAATCATATCCATGTTTTACACGAACACGTGATTTCAAAATGAAAAGCATCAGCAGGTTTATTCATTTTTGAAAATATTTTAGTATCGGATAACAAGTAACTTTTTTAATCATTTGGACAAATTGTAAAAGCTTTTAAACCAAATGTAATAAAAAGTATCTCCCAATATTGGGTTCAACGCGAAATTTATAAGTTGTCATAGGTGTCCACATTTTTTAAAATTCCATTGCCAAATTCCTTCTTTTTTTACCTCAGCACCATATAGGAGGCCTCGAGGAAAATAATTTCCCTCGTGGTCTATGTCATCGTTGGGGATGCTGGGTGGAGGGTCTTTTTAGAAAAGGAATGAGAGGAAGTTCTAGTAAGGAAAAGGTACGAGGGGTGGCTAGGAATTTGGGGGTCAGTGTATCCAGGATTAACGGACGAATGAATCCAACCCTTCCATTGCGATGCAAGGGATAGGTCGAGATAGTCCGGCTGGAGAGTTAAAAAGATCTGCCTCATCTAGTCCCCCCGATCCGGCCTGCCCAGCAGTTGGTGGGCAGATGCGTGCATGAACCTCGCTAAGTTACCAAATGTAATAAAACCCTTGGGGTGACCCGTGGCAGAGATGTTGGTCATCCAAAAAATGTTTCAGGGGCGGCGGTACCCACACCCGCTTTCCAAATTAATTACTAAAAATTAAATATATTTCTTTAATATAATAAATAGGTAAGCTTTGATACAATCACCGAAGAAAGCTGAGAGATTTATTTGAAATGAAATCGTTATTTTACATTATTAAAACGAAGACTTTTAGCGGAAAACCGTCGTGATTTCCGAAGTATTTCATTTTGCATGCTCAAAGTTTCAGCCAATCGATCAATACTTTATTTCTTCCCGTTTTCGTGTCAAAAAAACATTCCTCACTACTGTCATCACCCCTTCTCCGTGAAAAATCCTTTGATAATACCCAATAAATCCATCAAAATGAATTCGTTCTAGCACATCCACGGGGTATTGGTAATCAATTTGATTGAGATACTCTAAGAGAAGCATTTCTGTGAACTGAAGGCTCTAGAGTCTAGAGGCTGGCTCCTTCCCTTCCACCCTTCCCTACAGGGTGTGACCCGCCAAAAATTTACTACAAATACTCCAGGAGTTCATTCGGTGGGTCATTTCAATTATGTCATGACCACTCGAGCGATAGCCACCCAAATTTTGGGCAGCGCTCAAAATCAATGAATTATTTTTTAACACCTAAAATATGGAATAAATGAGGAATACTGGTGGATTATTGACTTTAAACAAGAGCAAACATTTTATATGTTTCCTTACTAATATTCGGAGGTATAATTTTTTGAATGAGAGATTTTTGTAATCTATCGCTCAATGCGTTTTATAAGTTTTTTTTTTAAATTCTGCAATTGAAATCGTTAATATGAAAATAGACATGAAAAAAGCGATCGCGTGAAGCGAAAATTTTTGTCTTTTGGTCTTTATTCGGGAATCGGGCTGAAAAAAGAGATGGTGTAAAACCTACATTAGTTATATTTTGTGTAGTTATGTATATTTTATTTTCCCTAAACCGACTGCATATTGTATACAAGTATGCCGGGAGGCCAACTCTCGAGGCATCAACTGCCATGGAATCCAATAAAATAAAGTAACTCACGAGTCTAGCGGCCACTAAGTTGACATTTGACGGCTTCTCAGTAGAAGCATTCGAAAGAGACAGATAGATTTGCATTTGATGCTCGTCATCTTGACGAACGTTAGCTATCCAGGGTGGAGTATTTAAATGTTTGTACTTATTTACCCGAGGAAGCCACAAGCTAAAAATGTTTATATTTTTAGTATGGCGAAGGCATCAAATTGCTTGGAAAACAGAGTCTAGAGTCACGATTTTAAGCACAAGAGTAGGTTTCATTTATTTTGTGTATAATTTTAGAAGACACTAGCGAGCTCCCGGCATGCGATGTTTTGCCACTTAATAAAGAAATCGTTTCTCCTGTTCCCCTTCCGCCTCCCCTTTCTTTCCCGCGTCCTCTTCTCCTCACGCGTTCCCACCCGTACCCACTCCCCTCTCTCGCTTCCCCCGTCACGCGAACCTCTTCCCGATTTCCCCTCCCCCCTCCCGCATTCCACACATTCAGTTCCGGTAAATTCAGTTGTCAAACAGCTCGCATGCCACCTATTGAATTTTTAAATACAAATTTCATAATGCCAGAGCTCATCAGTATATATAGAAACCTTCGCGGGCGTGCTCACAACAACACACTAAAGTTTCATTGCAATCGGATGAACGGTATAGCAACGCATAATTTCATGACGCCAGACCTACCATATATAAAAACCATCGCAGGCATGCACACATCAAATCCGCAAAGTTTCATCGCAATGGTTTAGCAACGCATAGTAATCTCATATACTCATACATCCCCAAGCAAGCATATTTTGATTTTTATGTAGATAGATAACAAAAGTTAATATATGGAAACTGTCTATGGATGCTATTAAATTGCATTATTGAAAAGTGTTTTAAGTAATTAATTAATTAACAATTAGTAATTAAAGTAATTAACAATTTTATTTTAATTCTACACAAAGGAAACCGCAGAAAGAGTTTAATTTATCGAAAGTATTAACCTAAAACAGTAAGACTTCATAATACATATACTTACAAACAAATGAACTATTGAGTTTTCGTGTTTTGAAATACTGATATTCTTATATGATTTACCAGAGTTAGAGATATTGGTTTGTGTAAACGTCGAATGTGTACGTATCCATGACGGTTCTTCATTTCCTGGGAGATTTAAATGCAATAGAATTCCAAAATTCACTTCAAGACGGTCTAAGACTTTTGTTTTACTGAAAGAATGATTCCAAGACGACAACTTTGTAACTGTATGACTCATACATCTTAATTCTACGTGGTTTATGCTTATAATATTGCCCTCCTTTTTAACATTGGGCGGGCCAAAATTTTATGAAAGATTGAGGTATAATATATCTTTAAAGACAAATACTAGTAAATATAAACGAAAATATTAAAAAAGAACAAGACATCGCAAAATAAAAAAAAAGATAACGGTTGCAACTGGGATACGAACTCAAGGTCTCTTGTCTTACAGGGACAAACGTAAATAACTCGGCCATTAGGACTCCTTCTTTGAGGAGTATCGCCGCACGTATGTGGCGGCACTCTAACGATCCATTTATAGTATCGCCGTGTACGTGCGGCCGTACGTTTTTTATTAAATTTTTCTATTTGTAAAATGTTAAAGCCACTGAATTTGTCCAAATATAATTTATAATGCAACGAGAAAAGGTTATAGTGATAAAACGTTTCCGAAATTAACCTGTGTTATAAAAAAAATAATGAATTAAATCGAATACTTACAATTAAGAAAAACTTGAAAATTAACTCACTCTCACGATGTAAATGATAAAAAAATAACTCCCTTATCAAAGGGTTAATTTGATAACATATTTCTCTTGAAAACTTTATATTATTTAAGTTTCTAAAAAAAATTTAAGTTATCTTTAAAGATAGTATCTATATATTTGCAACGTCACAACCGCAAATATATGAAATTCCCTTGATAGAAAAAAATCGCAAAGTACACTCCGAAAATTATTATAAACACGTTTATTTCTGTTATTTTACAAGTTATATGTATGAAAAATTCACAAGTCATTTTGGGAGGCTTTTTCTACATTTTAAACGAGTCGTGTTTTATTAAATATGTTCACAATTTTTGCTTTTCTTATCGTTTTTAATATTATCACGCTCCCTCTAACATTCGTATTTAGATATCTTCCCTTCTTCTTTTTTCCGAGCGCTTACTACCGGGCCTTAAGTCATTTTCGTCGATCCCATACTTTAAATTCAGAAATAACAATATTATCTTCGTCTAATTTTTCCAGTATTTCTGGCTGCTACCTTTTTTTAATGATAAGTTAGTTCTAAAGAATTAGTTTGTAGATAGTGTCTCGGATGTAGATATCTGATTTTATTTGTATGGGACACCTATTGACCTTTTCTAAAAGTCTAAAGAATCTTCAATTTTTATTGAAATAACTTCCGTCATAATATGTTTTGAAGGTTACACGCATATATATATATATATAAAAAAATATTTAGCTATTAAATATACGTCTACGCAGTGCTAACTTCGACCACTTCTAATTATTTTTTAATTTTTAAATGAAAATCATTATTTTATAAACGCATACCTTTCTAGGTATATTGAAAGCATTTTAATTCTACCTACCGTGTGCCGTTAATAAAATTAATCCCAATGACCCTTTTTATTGACTTAAAGAGTTTCACATTTTGTGAGGTACACCCTATGAGAGTTCAAGCAGGGTTGAATAGAGGCAGTTGGTTGGCATGGCAACCTTCGTCGCCGGGGTTAATTTGGAATACGCTGTGCGTGCTAAGCAATCTAAGCGCTCCCCTTAAAGAGGACGGCGAATCGAATCACTGAATCCCTGAATCAATTTGAATATCACCGATAATACCCCTATCCAATGCACTTCATCAGTGCTCCGAGGGAATAAAACCACACCAGTGCTCCATCACTGCGAGGGAATAAAACCACACCGATCTAAATACCGATGTTTTCTACTCTCACAGATGTACGACATTCAGTAATTTAATGTAGATATACCACAATGAAGTATTCTAACCTAACTTAAAGTAACCTAACCTAACCAGAGAGGTGATTCTGAATCTTTTGCGACAGCGCAACGCGTGTAAATCGGTCACATTTTGACAGTTCTCTTAAAAATTATGTAGGGTAAAATGAAGATTACCATCATACCATAGTAGGTTAGTCTAAAGATAAGATCTATATAAGCTTATAAGATGACATTACGTACCCTTTAAGAAATAAATATGTTACCCAAAAAAGTTGTGCAAAAGACACGCGTAAAACCTATAACAAAATAATATACAAAAATATAAAAATATCTAATAACGCTCATTTTTAGCAAACGCTCATTTATTTTTGACTTCAAAAAAGTCAATGTATGTCGCACATTAAAATAAAAATGGATATATTTATCCAAGAAAATCTTGCAATCAAACATAAGGATGGCGTAAAAAATATGCGTTAAGAAAATGAAGGTAGCGTCGGTAGTTTTTAGTCGAATTAAGATTCAGTTAAATATGACCGAAAGGGGTTGGGTCGAACTAGCTCAGTGGTTAGTGATTTAAAATATAAGTTGAATTTCTCGCAAAGGTGTTTTTTATTAAAAGGATCCTAACAATTTTAACAGTTAGAGCAGAGCCCCAGTAAAGCTAAGGTCCTGGATTCAATTCCTAAACGAGACCGTATCTTTTTCTGATTTTATGAATACTGTATTCAATTATTAAGCATTTATTTTAATTTTCTAGCGTTCGGCATTTACTGACAAAAATTAATTAGAGAAATTCGATCATTTAAAAGCTGCAAATCATAAAAGGTTCAATAAATTTTGTACGATTTCTATTACGTGGATTCATTCAAAAGCAAAAAACTTTCTTAAACTATCGGATTTTCCCAAATATACAAATACCCTACAAAATTTAGTATATAAACCTTTATTCTAAACTCACTCCAAGTTTAATAAAAAATCGACCGGCCAGGGGTTGAGTGGGTATCGTGTTTGGGTCCCACCCGGGCGTCCCGTGTTCGATTTCTCGGCTGGCTTGTGTTAAGCAAAACCGGTCGCTTATTATAAATTAAATAAATTTCATGGTTTTAAACATAGTAATTGTTTTATTTCATTAAAATTTACTTACTTTGTTTTTAAACGTATGTCTTTTACATGACCAGTCAGTGGTTGAGTGGGCATCGCGCTTGGGTCCCACCCGGGCGTCCCGTGTTCGATTCCTCGGCTGGCTAAGTCCTCCATCACAACACAAGCAACATTTTCGGCTTTCTGTGGTAGTAGTAGGAGATTTTCAAACATTGTTGGGTTATTCGTAACCCGGGAATGTTTGTCTTTACCATTATTAATGCCTTTCATTGATTCTCTGGGAGAAGACGAAAAAATGTTTTTCGTAGGAGTATAATCATTTATACCACTGTCCAACGTGGAATAGGAATATTTTGTACTTTCAAACGTTCCAAAAATCACGAAGACAGAGAAGATTGATTTAATCACTTAGTCGGGTCATGCCAATATCTGAATAATAGACGAGAATGCATTAGAAGATCGAACGAATCAAAAAGAGTAACTTTTTCGATAAATTGGCTCTCCACTCCAGGCAAAATAAGCCCTCTCGCTTTCATGCTGTTATCATTGCCGGTTTTTGCTTAGAAATAATGCTAGGGAAAATGTTCAAGAGGTATAATCATTTTTGTTTTGGTTTTTTATATTGAGCGGACAGTTTCATCATACCCGACGAGCCTCTTTATGTTTACAAAATTGGCATTAAAATTTCATCATCTCTACCTACCCCTGAGGATAAGAGCCATGATTTGATTTATTTGTTTGGGTTAGACTATTGATCATAATATAATAAATAAATCATTATTATGGGACTATAAAGTTATGAGTATCACTCCTCGAGTATAAAGAGAGAGACAGGTAGACTGATTCAGTATATAGGGTGTTAAGCCGCCACTACCCGAATTTTTACCGATTTTTTACATCTTAAACATTTGAAGTTTTTAAGCTCTTAAAAAAATATATCTTATTTTTGACGATAATATCTAGACGCGTTTCACGCCGAAACGCAAATTATACGAAATTCCCTCGATAGAAAAAAATCGCAAAGTATGCTCCAAAAATTATTAAAAACACGTCTGTTTCTATTATTTTACAAGTTATAGTTGTGAAAAAATTCACAATGTGTTCTTTAAATATACTTAAGACAAGGCGTCTTGAGTTTTTTCAGTCCACGAGATTTTTGCTCTATTTTGAACGAGTCGTGTTTTATTAAAAATTTCACAATTTTCGCTTCAATTTTATCATTTAAAATATTAGCGCGCTCTGTCCAACATTCATAATTACATATTTCTCCATCTTCTTTTGAGCGGGGATGCGCCACTTTAAGGGACGTACTTGACCCAAAATGTCACCAGAGACCAAAACTTCACCCACATTTTTTACTCCAAATATTGTCAGGAATCACTGGTTAACGTAAGTCAAGTACCTCCCTTAACACCCTGTTTAAACCATTGAAGTAGGTCATTTCGCTCTAACATCTCAGCTCGAAGATTTTTTAAAAATTTTATTATTTTAAAATTTTTTCTTTATTCATTGCTCCGTTAATTACATAATTTGAAGAATTTTCAACCATCGTGCTAGGCACACACGTCTGTAATTTTTTTACTCGGTTAATCAATAAATAATGTGATCTCTAATAATACTGAGTATAACATTGGCGCAGCCGGTAGGATATGCAGTTTTTCGAAATCGATGATTTGAAACCTAAGAACGTTTTTTGTTCCAAGGGCACGATGAAGCAGTAATGACAGTTACTTCATCATAGTTTCAGACATCTCGGTATCGGATAATACTAAATAAGTCCGCAGTGCTGTCTTCGGACCTGGGCAGCTGGGGCCGGGGGGGGGGCGAGCAATATAATTTCTCGCGCCGCGCCGCTCTCCGCTCGGCTCGGGTTAATGCTGATTGCGAGAGCTCTACTAAAGCGGCTGATAATCCGTCTAATTAATTAGTTCTCGGAACTCTTCAGTCTGAAGGCACTACATCAAGACTTGGAACACGCCTATAAAGATTAAAATATATCTACGCTTTACATTAAATATGTATTGCTCTTCGGAAACATTGAAATTGGCGAAGATAAAAATCTGTATTTAATGTAGCTTTTCTCTACAGAATAGCTGAAGTCCCCGGCAGTGCTCGGTCTTTACGCAGAGTTTTTCGAATCAGTTGTGAACAAAAATTATTTTCCTCCTATTTTGAAGGTCACATACGAAAAATTTCACCAAAAAGTAATAAAATTCTGTTTAAGGCGTTTAAGGAAAAAGGAATTCGAGTGGTTTGTTTTTGAAGAGAATCATTTATTGGATAACCAACACATCTGTAATTTGGTTCTCCAGAGTGGTTCACTACGAGAGGCCGGTTAAAGCAGACCCTTAGACCTCTCCAGCTGGTGGGTTGTTCTTCTTTTTAACCTACTTAACTTTTACCACTCCGTCACATTTCCACCTAAAGTGAGGATTTTTTTAAAAACTTTAAACGAATTCTCTTTAGATCTCAGAGGGGAAATTATAGCAAGGGGGAAGGAGGCCTAAAATGCCTATCGGGGGTGACAAACACGAGCTGCGTGTATACTTATTTCAGAATGACAACCCACGTGACAGAATTGACGTATTAAACATCAGTTGTAGGAGACAAGTTTTTGAGATTTTTAAAAATGTTTTATTAAACATCAAATCAATTTTATGTCGTCATTTCATTTTTTTGTAACATTATAGAATATACGCAAGTGGAGGTGGCGGGAGACAACTGTGATTTGTGTGAAATACACTTCTATCACGAGGATTTACAACCCAGTAACGTAATTTTGACTAAAAAAATATAAACACATATTTTTTAAAACGCACACAGTCGTTAGATCTTTAGGACGGTAGATTTTAAAGTAATTACAAAAAAAATAAAAGATTGGTTATTCTGTTGAATTTTTCTCCACTAACTGGTGGAGACAACTTTATGTAGGTTAAAAAGAAGAACAACCCTGGTTTCTATCGACTCATCGTCTAACCGCAGAGGGAGAGATGGATTCATACGTCCGTCACTCCTGGAGACACACTGACCACTAGATTCCTCCCCATCTCTCATTTCCTTCTCCTTCCTAGAACTTTGTGGTGTTCTGATAAACAACACTTTTCGGATGATTTCGGGAATTTCAATGATACACGGTTGGTCAGGTTACGAGCCGTGTTTTTATCGTCTTAATAAATGATTATTCAATTGGACTTACCGTCCGTTCTAATGCATACTCTGAGTTTATCTAAGGCCCTTGAACAGGTCACTGAAAGTGCCCAGCTATCGATCGGATATCATCGGCTATTTCCGATTGACTCTCTCATATGTAATGGTTGACTCTCTCATAAAGTACAACTTTACTGACCTCTGTTGAGACACTTCAAAATGACACACAATTAATTATACTAATGACATCTGTTGAAAGACATTCAAACTAAAAACATTTTCATATTCATTACAAACTTTCTCTTGTACCTTTCCTTACAATGACTTTCACACAGCTTCTCCAAAGATGGTTTAGGCCCTGATATAAATTATTTTACTCAGGCCTCCTGTTTGGATTTAATATAAAAAAACCCACCGGTCACTCTTTTTTATGTTATATAATATACATTTTCAACATAATATGAACATTCTTCGTTCTAGAGATCAAAAGAGAAGAATATCAAGGCAGAATGTAAAGAGAAAACGAGCATTAATGTCAATTACGGTACAAAGGCCATGCGGAAAAATCTTGTACCCTTTCCTTGTATTATATTAACGAAATATATTATTTATTTATTTTTGAATTTCAAGTCCAGCTGGACTTTTACATGTTTATCATTTTTTCAAGCACTAAGAACATCTAAATGTTTCATCACAAAAAAACGAAATACCCCACCATGCAGATGGAAAACTAGCAGATAGGGAATATTACAATAAATAATTAAATACGCCGAAGCAGAGCTAGGCAGTTTGTTTAAGGAGATTTTTTTGTTCTGTTTTCCGATATAAATTCTACTAAGACCTGAAAGGCTATTCCCTAAATATTTGTGATAAGAGATCGTTCTCCCGCGAGAAGTGCTGTCAGATTTGTGTGATTTTCTACAGCTGTTAAATGAATACATAATCATGCACACTTCCAGCAATTCGTGTTTAAAACGGTGACCGGACAACTCGGAATAAAACCAATTCTGAAACATCTCAGATTAGTCATTTACAGTGATAAAAAAATTTAAATTAAAAATTGTTTAAATAGGTTACGTTAGGTTAGGGTTATCGGCTAATTTAAAATTATTTTTTCGTAGCTTTTAATGACTTTTCAAGGAGGTGTTGAGTTGACTTTATTCTCAGTTGGCATGGAACCGTTTAAAACGACCCAAACTAAAATACGTGACAGCTCACAGCGGAAATTTTGACATCGGCCGATAGAAAAAGCAAATAACAGCCGTAGAAAATCACACAAATCGACAGCACTTCTCGCGGGAGATCGATCTCTCATCACAAATTTTACGGAATAGCTTTTCTGTTTATAGTCAGGGATTGATACGTTAAATGATATGTCAACAACATTCTTAAAATTATTATCCAAATTCTGTATACGGTGAACGGGAGTATACATTTGTGATTCTGTGTCGGAGTTGTCACAATAAAACGGTGGTTATTGCCTAGATGTTGATTTAATTGCTAGGTAAACGAAAAGGAATACATCCGTTTATTTTACGGGTTACGGGGTTGAGGTTATGCGGAGGACCTAGAATGTATCGAAAAAAGTAAAGATTTTTTTTCGAACCGCTAGAGCGCGAAAAATTTGCCCCTTAAGAAGAAAAGTACTTTGTTGGTTGATATTTTTAAATATTTGTTAAAATTCTACCACCGATAAACTTCAATGGTTCAAGTTCAATAAAGTTAGTAAAATTGGACATCTAAGCGAATTAGACATCTAATATTATAATTGCGAAACTGCGTGTGTTTGTTTGTTACGCTTTCACGCATAAACCATTTATTTTTATTTTTTATATGAATACCGCACAAGAGTCCCAACTGCTCCCGTCTGGAGCCAGTGAGACTATGGCATCCCCAATCGGGGTATGTTGTGAGGCTGAAGGTAGTGGGGAGAGGAAGGAGATGGGGAAGAGGAAGGTGGGGAGTACCTGGCTATTCAGATCTGGTCACCAAACACGGCCAAAGCCATTTTAAGCAACTTTTCAATTCTGAATGGTGGTCTAACACCAGGGCGATACTGAGAGTATCTTCCATTCTGGAACGTGCCGCAAATATACTATTTATTATTTTAAATGAATAAATTGTGAAATAACACAAATTAATCAAATAAAATTTATTTGCCACACCAGGATTCGATCCCGGGACCTTCGGAATGCTAGTCGAGAGCCTTACCGCTGGACTACGCCGGCCGTACCTATGAACCGAATTTAAAAATTCTTTCACCAATAGAAAGCTACATTATGTGCAAGTAATATAGGCTGTATATAATGGTAAACTCTGGCATTATGAAATTAAAAATATTAATAAATTATATTTATTATACGTTTTCTGTCGCTAACAAAAGCGAGTTATAGCTAACGTCAAAAAACCAATCGTTGCCGTGGAAACGATGTTGATATATTTGCGGGAAATCGTATTTAAAATCTATCTATCTATTAAATAAATAAAAACCAATCTCCGAAATGTTTGTACGCGCATAACTTCCGAACGACTGCAACAAATTGGATAATTCTTTTTTTAAAACTGGTGAGCTCTGGCATTATGAAATTTAGACACGCGAGCTGTTTGAAAACTGAATGTACCGGGAATGAATGTTTGAAATGCGGGAAGGGGGAGGGAGAGGGAGGAGCGGGAGAGTAAAAGGAGAGAGGGGGGAGGGGGGGGGGGATAATTGATAAGTGCAAGCGCTACAGTAATTTCCCCCTAACTCCATGCGAGCGAAGCCGCGGGTAAATGCTAGTAATTAATAAATCAATGTTTTCCTGTGCTGCAATGTGTTGGAAAATGGGAATTAACGCAATATTCAAAAGTTTCTTTGTGCAGCCCGTCGCGGGCAACATCTCGTTGCATTAGTTCGTATTTGTCCAACAGACCATTAGAAAATTTTACAGAAGGAGAAGGTTTTCTTTAATTATTTCAATGAAACGTTACGATAGGTGTTTAAGATTAAGCTATATCCTTACAGATAGGGGTCTCATTAGTTTAAATAATTCTTAGTTAAGTGATTAACTATCATTTTTACACTTTATTTTTAATTTTAAAGTGGAGATTGAACGAAAACTGAAATGGTCTGTTGGACAAATAAGAACTGAGGCGACGATCTGTATCGGCATTTATTACATGGTATTATTTTTTTGCAGAAACGAGAAGTTCTACACGTGCTGTGACGAGCCGTACCTAGACATCACCTTCAACATCACCATGCGGAGAAAGACTCTCTTCTACACAGTCAATATCATCATCCCCTGCATGGGGATCTCCTTCCTCACCGTGCTCACATTCTACTTGCCTTCCGACAGTGGGGAAAAGGTAACTAATATTATTTTAAATACCCTCTTCTTCATTAGCTTTGAACACAAGCTTATCTAAATGTCTCAAGGTTTTCGATTACTTACCCATTGATCGTGTGATCTTAAGTCTGAACGACATGTGACAACGTAAAAGACATACGTTTAAAAACAAAGTAAGTAAATTTTAATGAAATAAAACAATTACTGTGTTTAAAACCATGAAATTTATTTAATTTATAATAAGCGACCGGTTTTGCTTAACACAAGTATCATCAGGATAAAAAAATAAACAAATCAAAAAAAAAAACGCAATATATTCATACATGTAGAATGATACAAAACATATCATAGAATAAAGGAACGGTGAGAAAGAAACAGACAAACTGTACGTATATAATAGGTTACCATATCATATCTTAAGAGACAAAATATCTCCTCAAAATATCTGATTTTTATGAGCTTGTGGGAAATATACCTAATATTGTGGTATTGGAAATATTAAATTGATTATTGAGAAATTGGTTTTTTCAATAATCAATTAAATTCAAGTGTTTTGCAGAATATTAGCACCGGTGCTTTGATTTAAGGCACGATCTTTATTAATAAGATGATTGGCGAATTCTGAAAAACCTTTATTATTTAAGGGGACTGGTGGTCTAGTCCCCGTAAATTCGATGAGTTTTTAGGATTTTTTTTTTAAATAAAAACAGTGAAAAATGCTATTCAAACTCTATAGATATATTAAATGACTTTCAAAGTATGCAAAAATATTGTTATTTAAAAAAAGGTCTTAGTAGTAAAGGAACTGCGCTGAAGATTCCCTCCTCATAAATACGGACCTTGGTGGTGGGTCCAGTTTTGGCTCTTTCACTTATCCGTAAACAAAAACAATTTTTTTCTGATCAGTATGAGTGTAGCTATCGCAGGAACTAGAAGAAAAAAAAAATTGGCAAAATGGCGCGTTCTTGAAATTTAAATATAGAAAACAGACTGTTTTTTCATTATATTTTGTATGTTAAAAATAAAAAGTATTCAAGGTAATTTATTTAGTTCCTGTGATAGGTACTAGTGTACGAAATAACACAATAAAATTTGAGAAAAATCGGCCGAGTAGTTTTTTTTTTTACCTCACACCATGCAGAAAAAAGTCGTATTGAAATGGATGAGTTAGAAGGTTCGCCCGGTCCTTTTATCTGCTTCTGCGCTGACCTGCTAAATGGGCTGTAGAACTTTAAATATCGTCAATACCATTAAAAAAAATTATTATATATTCTTAAAGGATTGAACTTTCGAAATATTGTTTTTTTTATTTTATTCTAGACCACCGGCTCCCCTTAAGTATCTAACATATTCTTTAATTCTAATGTTGACATTATACAATGTCAAACAATCACTACAATATAAATTAAAAATTCCCGAGTGACTAAGTTTGCCGTCTTCATCCTTTGAATCGATTAAAAATTTAACCAAATTATTGTTTTTATATAAAATGCCAGTCTTAATTCAGTAAGAAATTTTTTTATAACGCAGGAAGAAAATTTAATTTAAATACACAAGAAAATGCCTTAAAACCAGCGAAACTTTACAAATATAAAAATAATGCAACATTTGGACAAAGAAAGAAATACAATAATCTATCTGACAAAACAATAAAAAATCAAGAAAATTGGTTTAACATTGGATCATCAACAAAGGTCGTGAAATAATAAGTGAATTAACTCAAATCTAAATCTGAATTCAAATTTCTCTAACCTATTATACTAAACTTATAATACGTACCCACAAAGATTTACCTTGAATGTACCTATTTTTAAATTGTAAACTAGCCTGTCTCTACATAGAATATCCCTATGATAAAAAATATCTAAACCCCACCCATTTAGAGTCGCAATAAATAAATAAAAATGGAAAAGTGGTAAAGGTAAGTGGGAAATAAAGTCTTGGTAGTAAGTGGGATAGGGGAAACTATATCGCCACCCGATTGAGAAACCTTGTGAGGCGGGTTAAAACCCCGTAACTGCTCTCGAAAAGAAGAAGATGGAGAAATATGTAATTACGAATGCTCGAGAGAGCGCGCTAATATTTAAATCGATAAAATTGAAGCGAAAATTACGAAAAAGCTTCATAAAACATGACTCGTTTAAAATAGAGCAAAAATCTCGTTGAGCGTATCTCAAGTATTATTTAAAGAAACATTGTGAATTTTTTCACAAATATAACTTGTGAAATAAAAGAAATAGACTTGTTTTAAAAAAATTTCGGAGGATACTTTGCGATTTTTTTCTATCGAGGGAATTTCATATAATTTGCGTTTCGGCGTGGAACGTATCTGGATATTATCTTCGAAACTAACATATATTTTTTTAAGAGCTTAAAAACTTCAAATGTTTAGGGGAGATATGTAAGAAATCGGTCCAAATTCGAATAGCGGCGGCTTAAGGTAGAGTCTTAGGATGGCATTTATTAATTGGTCTGGAATAGTCCCGGATTATATGAAGAAAGAAAAACAGTGAGTCATCGAAGAAACGAACCATTCTCATGAAGCAAACTGTTTATGGGTTTTCCGTTCATGATCCATATTTGCACAGAGGATCAATACTGATAGCTCTTTGTTAGATTCCTATTAAAATTCTTGCAGAACAGACTCAGCGTGTCATATTTTGTCTGTGCATTAGTGATGGCAATCGGTTTGATAAAAACGGATTTTAAATTAACCTTTAACTGGTGACATGGTTTTTGTGTAACGTAACTGGTGACGAACGGCCTGAGAGGCCGCTGCCGTAACCGGTCTATATCATAGAAATTAGGTAATGTAGCTTAAAGAAATCTTTAAAAACAGTTTAATAACATATAAAACGATAACATAAAACAGATAATTAAACTCTAAATTTAATTTTTAATGAAAAACTTGGTATTACAATGTATGTAGTAATTAAAAAAAAAATAAAAAAAAAACTAGAGATGAGATCAGTAATCACAAAAAAAAAAAATTGAATCAACATATTATAACAAAAATACTAATTTTTCTTCTAGTTAAAATACTAATCAATAAATAAATAAAAAATAATGCTCTAATCACTGGTATCATTATACAAAACGTGCAATGGTTGCCGGTTTTGTAAAATGATACCACTAAAATGCGGCTGCTCGGCCTGTGAGACCGCTTGTCACCAGTTAAATGAACCATCCTCCCTTGCGTACAATCAATATGTTCATCAGATATTTTAGAGCTCCAGCTCAGAGGTGTTTCCCAAATTCAATTCTTGTGAGCTTGTATGGAGCGCCGATACTTGAGCCATTCTGAGATGTCATCTTGCCGTCATCCGATTGTCGCGCAACATGTCCAATGTAATCCCATTTGAGTGTGAAGATCGTGACAGTGACATCGGTTACCTACTCTGTGTCAGCTTTGGAAAAGTCGTTAGTTATTCTGTCTCGCATCTTGGAGACAACGAACATATACGCCACTATTACTATAGCAACGGCACGATGTTTTATGTGAATATTCGAGTTGCATTGCAAATTTGAATTCTGGTAAATTTTTTTTAACGAAAAATCAGTTTTTTTTTACATGAGCTCCACACAGGAGGCCCTGAGGAAAATAATTTCCCTCAGGGCCTATGCCATCTTTGGGGATGCTGTGTAGAGGGGTTTTTTAAGGAAAGGAAAGGGAAGAGATTTCTGGGAAGGAAAAGGGTTTAAGGGGTGGGTAGAAATCTGGGGTTCAGTGTGTCCTGGTCATCCACCTCCAAGACCTAGACAAACCTCACCCCATGAACCCGAATATGACATCAATTTGAAAACAATCGAGTGGTAACCAACTAACATGTTTTCTAAGATGCCACCACAGCTGATACCAGGATATTGAAGGCCTCCGTGGTCGAGGGGGAAAATTCTCGACCAACAATTCGATGGTCGTGGGTTCGAATCCCGGCGTGCGCAAGTAAATTTCATTTGATTGATTTGTATTATTTCATAATCTAAAAATAATATATAATATATTTGCGGCAGTTCCAGAAAAGATACTCTCACTATCGCCCTCAAGTAAGAACACCATTTAGAATTTAATCGCTGCTTGAAATGTCTTTAACAATGCTTGGTGACCAGAGCAGGTTCTTCCCCACCTTTCTCCCATCTCTTTCCACTCCTCACTACCTTCAGCCTCAAACCCATCAAATCCCAAAAGGAGACTCTTATGCGGTAATTACATTTACAAAAAAATCTAGCGCGGTCTCGATCGATAAAAGATTTATCAATAATGTTGGTAACTTTTCATTGTTCCCGAGCATGATTTGCAGATCACCAATGAACACACAACAGTGTATAACGACTAAGTGCTAATTATTAAATTATTCTACGTGAACTGTTTATAGGTTAGCGATCTGCAATCCTGGTCTGGAACAATGAAAAGTTGTCGACATTATCTATTAATACTTTATCAATCCATTGTGCAAGATACCTTGAGCTTTAAACTTAAAAGTTGCATGAAATTGCACAAGCCTTACGTAGATAACTAGCGAGAAAATGTCTTACGAGAAAAATCGTTTTAAATTTAAATAAAATAATCTATCACAACATTTCAACTTTCTTATGGAATCATCGAGAAATCGATTATAAATTATTGATAAAAGCTTCAAGGACTATATTCATTGGAAAATCAAAACCGCAGATAGGCTTAAAAATATTCTGCGCTTTAGACTTTCATCGAATACTTTCCATGACAAACCACAAATCCAATTAAAAAAGCTTTCAAAACAATTTTTCGCATAGATAGCAGCCACCATTTAAATTATAATAGCGAGGTTTGTTCGTGTTTGTTGTCATATCCATTTTCGGTATGTAGTGTCCCGCTGTTAATGGTTTTCGATACCCTTGATATTTGCTGAAACCGATTTTCGAATCATAGATAACAGAGATAATTGACTGCACTGATTGTAACGTCGACAATACCAAATTAAAACACGTAAAAGTGATTGAACAATTCAAATATTTGTGCTTGAATTCCTTGTTTATAAACCACGTATCAACTTGTGAATCAAGCGGAGTACCCCCAACATTCGAGGGGTTATATTGAAGTTGCATACGTTATTATTTTTTTGATCTCGATTATAAATTAAAACAATTTATATCACAAAGTGGTGGTGTGTCAGTCTCTATGTGCTTCAAGGGATACTAAAATTTATTGTGCCAGTTTGAATTGCGAATTCACCGCAGACCACAGATGTCGTTGAAGTGTCCTTTTGAATACGAATGTGAATTATGCCAAATGATTGTAATTTTGAATCTTGTGGATTTTACTCTCTCCGGATCAATTTGATAATCTAATCGGTGTCTATCATAAGATATTATTAAATTGTGCGTGTGATTATGACTTCGACTGGAAAATATCCAAAGAGCCGCCCATGCAGCAGACGTCACTACATAATGTTGGTCTCTTTGATCTATTTTAGATCTACTGATGCTATTTTGTTGATATGTTTTGCATGGTTCATGCCAACTGAAAATAAAGTCAACTCAACACCTCCTTGAAAAGTCATTAAAAGCTATGAAAAAAATAATTTTAAATTAGCCGATAACTGTAACCTAACGTAACCTATTTAACCAATTTTTTTACATATATTTTTTATACTAAATGACTTATCTGAGATGGTTCTGAGTTGGTTTCATTCCGAGTTGTCCGGTTACCGTTTTGCATCGCATAAAAAAAATCATCAGTCAATTTTTAGGGTATTGTGCCCAACAAGTCTGGGGTTATTTACACACCCCGAGTTTTAGGAGGCTTGCCCGGGAAATATTTTTCGGGTCTCTTTTTACAGGAATTAGAAACACTTTTTTACGTTACCTCCACACAGGAGGCCAAGAAGAAAATAATTTACCTCAGGGCCTAGTCATCTTAAGGGATACTGAGTTGGGATATTTTTAAGAAGGGAGAAGAAAAAGTTCTGGGAAGGAAAAAGGTATGAGGAAGGGTAGGAATATGGGGTTCAGTGTATTCCAATCCATTTCTCCAACTGTGGTGCAAGAAGATGGGTTGAAAGGTCAAAATGCTTCCTTTAATCAGCCCGCCACGCAGAAGATGGGCAGAGGCATCCACCGCCAAGACCTAGACAAATCTCACTATATGAACCCGGGCACCCCTGCTAACTCACCAAATGTGGCGAACTTATGGAAGAGGTGTTGGTTATTCAATAAATGGTTACCGAGTCGGAGGTACTCATGTCCGCCTTTAAATTGAAAAACACTGAAAATTTTATTTTCCCATTGCAACGTTCAACGGAAACCTATAACGGACGTCTTTATTTTCAATTTCAATATTTCACAAACGATATAAGATCATTAAAGTACACGAATAACAATGCTAAAGGCTACGCCAATTTTAGTGGGACGGCATTTCCAGAATTTGGGAAAAATTTGAGGATAAATTGACGGGAGTCCATGGACACAGGGGGGGGGGGGGGGGGAGATACCGTATTAGCGCGAACTAGGCAGAGTTTGTATCCCACCAAAACATTCCAAGAGCTAAGAACTCCCAAAAACCTAACTTTATATCACTCTTAATAAATTCTTTACAAACGAAATAACATCTTTAGAGTTGCTGTGGAATGGTCGTTTTTAATGATGGGGGATCCAGATTTTTAAGATAGATATTCAAAATGTTTTAGAAATGAGTTCTACGAGAACCACTCAGATTAATTTGTTTGCTTTTGAGAACAGCTCGTACAGGTATCATGGAAATCATTCAATCTCCCTTATTGAGATTCTCAAAAATATGATTTAAACTGTATTAGAAAGAGAAAACACCACGCTTAAATTTAAAAAAGTTGACCACAAAATAATTGATAGGACACCTTTAGTTTCCGACCGCAACTTAAAAAGAAAAGAAAACATTTATAATTTTTTTTATAATATAACAACTAAAAAGCAAGATGATGATAAAGTTAATCAGAAATTTGTCATTCTTTCGTTGTCAGTAATTTAAGTTAAAAAAATTAAGGTCAGAGCCACTTTAAAAACTTTTTTAATGTTTGCATTAAAAAAATTATATTTACTAAATTAAAAGACTATTTGTAATAAAATAATGTAAACCGTATTCACCAACTCAAAAAAAATGTTATCAGATACGTTCAGAAATATTCCAGTTATTTGGCTTGTATTGCAAAGCGGAAATAATCAAATTCTGTCAAAGTCACATCTGAGTTGTACCGAAGTAATCAATTATTATGCTAGCTCTTCGAAACACCACCTATCGAAATAACGATAGAACAAACGGACATCCCTCTTCCATAGATTGCATTCAAGATTTGTACAATACTAAGAGTTCTTTCAGGTATAAAGGGACTCCAGCCTATACTTGTTATGAAAACTCAACAGTAAAGTCCATTTGTACCGGGTCCATCTACGAGCCCTGTACAGTACAGTATATAGTCCATCCAGCTCCTGAGAGATAAACTTGACTCTAGCTTCAATAGAACCCCTATCTGGGTTGCCACTTAGTCAAGTCAATGGAAGGCACTTAGGAAAATTGTTTCCGTTACACGTGACCAGATAATCGTTTCGACCCGTTTTAGTCACAATTTTTTTGCAATCCAGATGTTCTGGCACTCGTATAACACTGCTTACATCATTGTATTTCTTAATAGAAAATATCAGCTTCATCAATATCCAGAGAAAACGAGCAAGGTCATTTATCCCAGATAGCTATGAGATCGATTAAAATTATCTTCTAGGAAAACTGACATCTCGACAAATGTATTGATTGAAGCTATTAATTTAAGCTTGGCGGGCCAACAGAATTATCTTTTGGGAAATTGGCAAATAATTATTAATTGAAGCTTGAAATCTGCATGGCCAACAAAATTATCTTTTAGGAAATCGACAAATTATTATTAATTGCACCTTAAAATCTGCAGAGCCAACAAAATTATCTTCTAGGAAGTCGAAATATTATTTTTAATTGCAGCTAAAAATCTGAAGAGCAAACAAAATTATCTTTTTGGAAAAAAGCATATTATTATTAATTGAAGCTTGAAATCTGCAGGGCTAACAAAATTATCTTGTGGGAAATCGAGATATTATTATTAATTGTAGCTTGAAACCTGCAGGGCTAACAAAATTATCCTCTAGAAAATCGACATTTTATTATTAATTAAAGCTTGAAATCTACAGGGACAAATTTATCTTCTAGAAATTCGACATATTATTATTAATTGAAGATTGAAATCTGCAGGGCCAAGCAAAATATTTTCAAGGACATCGACGAATTGTTATTAATTTTGAAAATTTGATTTAATTTTTGAAAATATCATTTGGAGTCTCATTTGAGCCATTATGCCGAAAAAACAGCGTTATATGAAAAGGAGAGTTCTGAGATATAATGGACTGTTAAACATATCACATTGAAAGTCAAATAAATTTTAATGTAATAAGGTATTTCAATTCATAGACTACACGTTTTATGTATTTTACAAATAAAATATCAGCGACATCTATTAGTTCATTGCATTATGTATTCTTTCCATAATCCGTTGAACACGAAGTAATTGTAAAATAATATATTCCTTCCAGTATGCTTCGGAGGTACGTGCAGGGAAAGCAAATGTATAGCGTCAAGGCAGTCATCAAATCTCAAATCTCTCCATCCTTTCCTAAAAATACTCCCCCCCACACAGCATCCCCAAATATGACATAGGCCCTGAGGAAAATTGTTTTTCCCAGGGCCTCCTGTGGGGAGTTAATGTAAAAAAACTATGATTTTTTTAATATCTGTAAATGTTTAATAACGGAACCAAATGGGTTTTTAAAAATTTTCGGAGCGTATTTGCGATTTTTTCAGAATTTCATTTAATTAATTTTTCAACTCGGTAAATTTATGTATAGAAATAATCTTATATTTTTTTAAGAGCTTAAAATCTTAAAGTGTTTAGAGGAAACGGATAACAAGTTGGTAGAAATTCGGAATGAGGGCTCTTAAGCGGGCATCATTAACTATTTTAGCCTTCGTGGGTATACAAATTCGAAACGCTAGCGAGGTAACACAGAGTGTTGTTGTAGGCATGTAGGTCAGTGCTCAGTAAGGTAGAGGTAGAGTGGAAGTACTATGAGGCCCGCTAGTCCCGTCTTGAGAGAGCTTTGTCATTACTATCCCGCAGATCCGATGCATAATTCACCCGGAGGAACTACCGTACATTCCGCGATACGGTGATAGTACTGGGATTATACAGGGCGGTTTTTTCTGGTTGACATTTTTTTAAGTGAAAATTTCTTCAGTAACTTTCTTCTATTAAATTTTTTTTTTTTAGCTTACTACAACAGGTAATTTCAGTTTGGCCATGCACTGCACGGATTTCCTGAAAATCTTCATACACAAAAACTCTAGTTACAAATTAGTACTCTAGCACACCCAACGGTCACGAGCCGCTACTGGATACAAGTACTTTAAAATGTACAGAATAAATAGTTTCATAAAAAAAGATTATATAATAATTATAAAAAGTGTAATTATACTAATAAATTTCAAATTCACTAAAACACGGTCATAAAAAAATGTTAACTACAATCTTCAAGTTTATTCGGTGCTTTTAAATATGTATTATTTTTTTTACGTGACGCCTCAGAGCATGTGAGGTACACATGTAAAGATAATGGAAGTGTGTCGCTCCCCGGTTGGGCAGCTTTGTGAGATGGGGTAAGGCAGGGGCTGTAAGAAGGTATTTATTAATGCGTGTCTTGAAGAGGTTACTTTTAGCATTTACATATATCTTAAAAATCTGTGCTGTATTTTTTTTCAATAGAACCATGAATCTTATAATACGGTGAACGAATAGATGAGTTATAATTAAGAGGCGGAATGCGGAGGCAAAACGAAAATTCCAGACCCGCTAATTATTAAAGGCACAACAATTAAACTATCGTTATTTGACCAGTCTAATTTGTTTTATGGGGCCAACAGACTTAGCTATAAAAGATAAAAGATCATTTTTTGGCCTATTTCTGTATTTTGCTCGCCATATATTCACAATGTTTTTGCCTCCGCCAGCCGCCTACTAGTTATAATTATATTTTTACTTTCTGAGAACGGTGATAAAGGATTTAGAAGAGGAATTAAATTGAGTTGAAAATGTGTTGTATTCAACAGTTAAAAAAAATCTTTTTTTAGTAATGACCGTTCGAATGCCGAGTTCGCATCTTTATAATGCACTTCGTAGCAAGGATTTTTCTCGTGTTTTGCACTCTTATTGATCGAGTTACGTGGAACGAATTATATTACAATAGACTCACCGCAGTTGACAGAGAATACGTAATACGGGCATATGCCCGTAGTACGTATTCTCGGTATTACGGCCCAGGACAGGATAGTTTGAATGGCAATTAGTTTAAAGTGATCTACCATTCCATCCCCTATAATAAACGAGCACCTTTGTTGATATCATTGTTACACCCTGTATAAGCGTCAAATCATTACATCCACCGGGCCGGCCCACTCTACACACTCTACAGCCGCATAGTGCGCATTGTGCAGGGTACACGTACAGAGTACTGGGCACATCTGGGCCCGTGCTCAGTGTTCAGTGTTCAGCGATGAGCTCACAGAATAGGGGAAGAGGAATGAGGATTGTAGAACTGTAGACTGTAGGACTATCGCACGGGGGAGGTATCCCAGTTGGTTTGTAGGGATGAGAGGAGGGTCTTGGCCTTTAATAATAATAATGGGATAATTTGTATGGCACAGTTTTGGTGGGAAATATCCCAAGGGTCTCATACACATTTGAAAAAAAAAATTCCTAATAATATTACAACATAAGCGCATATCAGAGTGCGCAATTCACACGCGGCAGAAGTGAAACCTTCAAAAAACTAAAATAGACAAAGGTGACTAAGAAGCACTTTTGTTTTATCAATGTGAAGGTTGATTTTTTCCATATTTTTGTCGTCGAATTCCAGTGCACCTTTTTCCATAGATTTAGCATCTTATTAGATTTGTGTTTTCTTCTTCGGAGTCGCTAGATGTCGCTTTATCTTGTGTTTTAAAGAAGTTTTCACTTAAAAAAATTACATACTTATAAGATATAAAACAAATGTAAGTAATGCCTCTCATCAAATGCCAACACCTCTGCCATAGGTCACCCCAAGTGGTTCGCTACGTTTGGTGATTTAGCAGGGGTGTCCGAGTTCATGGGGTGAGGTTTGTTTAGGTCTTGGAGGCGGATGACCAGGACACACTGAACCCCAGATTCCTACCCACCCTTAAACCCTTTTCCTTCCAAGAACTCTCCTCTCTTCCTTTTTCTTAAAAAAACTCTCCATACAGCATCCCCAAAGATGAAATAGGCCCTGAGGAAAATTATTTTCCTCAGGGCCTCCTGTGTGGAGCTCATGTAAAAAAAACAAAAAATGGGTGCAGGGTCCCTGGGTTCGTCCCTAGAGACCTGAAGCCGTTTGTAAGGCGAGCTTTTTTCCCGACTTCTTTTGTTTCAAAATCAGGAATTGAAAACGCAGTACGATTTGGAGGTTATATTTATAATGAAACACTTATGTTCAAGTACTGGTATATTGTTAATTGCTTGTCACTGTTTAGATATTTTGCAATATTAGTGCAATAAGTGAAATGAATAAAGATGCTGCCTGCAAGGCTTTAAGAAAAGTAATGGACGAGTAATAGAAAGCGATTAATAACAAAAGTTTCAGGATGAGATGACGTTTTTGTTTTTAGTTGAATCAAAGATAAAACGATTCAAAGACAAAGTAAAAAGTTGAAAAAAGATGCAGCACCTACGTTACACTCAAAGCAAATAGGTCCATAGACGGAATTTAATTAAAATGAAGTTATATATAAATGACAGATTGAAAATAATGTTCAATATTTCAAAATAGGAAAATACAATACTGAACAATGAATACCCACTAAAGGCATTTCTTGTGTGTCGGTAATATAACAAAAAAATATAATTATTTATTATTTTAACTTTATGAGTAAAACCTCAAACTGTAATATTTAATTAAATGAAGACATTATGAGCGAAACTCAATCGAAAATCTGGAAACAGAAAAATCAGAAAAAGATATTGGCACCTCTGGGACTCGAACCCAGGACCTCCCTACTTTCCGGGTTGGGCGCTCTTATCCACTGAGCTAAGGTGTCGATATCCAATTCGGTCACTTTTAACTGTACCATACTTCGACTAAGAACCACCCATATTATCTTCATTTTTCTTAACGCATATTTTTTATTAAAATGGATAATAATTTATCCAGACACCATCTAGATTGCATTTAGTTCGAGTTGAATCTTGCAATCATTCATAAAGATGGCAGCCAATAAAAAATATGCGTTAAGAAAAATGAAGATAATATGGGTGGTTCTTAGTCGAAGTATGGTACAGTTAAAAGTGACCGAATTGGATATCGACACCTTAGCTCAGTGGATAAGAGCGCCCAACCCGGAAAGTAGGGAGGTCCTGGGTTCGAGTCCCAGAGGTGCCAATATCTTTTTCTGATTTTTCTGTTTCCAGATTTTCGATTGAGTTTCGCTCATAATGTCTTCATTTAATTAAATAAAAAAATATATAAATTAAAAAAAAACTTAATCAAAAATAAATCACAAACATCAAGCAAGTTTTAATGTAAGTTTATTTATTACCACCACTGGGTTGGAGAGCGTGGAAACATTTTCACGAGCATTTCTCAAATGCCCAACTTGAGAATAATGGCCGGCATTGTATTTATTCGTCATTTTACCTTGAAAAAGCTGTAAAACCATGCAATTAAGCTCAATTCCTTTACCACACAACTAAATGATACGTATATTTAAAAATATGTTTACGCTGGGAGGAAATTATAGGCCGCAACCTCCATACCATAATAAATATACTTGCAAAACTTAATAATAATATATATATTTTTTAATTAATTTTAAAAAAATAAGATTCTACGAATTTAATACCAAAACCATTAAAAAATGTACATAAAATAGACTAGATACTCTCAGCATCGCCCTGGCGTAAGACAACCATTTCGAATTGAAACGTTGCTTGAAACGGTCTTCGCCGTGTTTGGTGACCAGATCTGAATAGCCAGGTATTTTTCCACCTTCCTCTTACTTATATCCTTAACCTCCCCACTACCTTCATCCTCACAACATACTAGAATTGAGAATGTCATAATCTTACTGGCTCCGGACGATTGAAAGCAGTTGTTTCTCTTGTGTAGTATTCATATAAAAAATAAAAACAATAAAACAGAAAATTCCATAGATTTTTAACATTTTATTTTAAGTGACAGTTGATTGACGCAAGAAAGATTTTATCAAACTGTGGCTACGCAAAATAAAATAAACTTATTTCAATGAATGAAAACGAATAACTTGTACACCACTATTTAATTAACAATATCGACATGTTTCGAAAACTATGTTTTCTTTGTCAGGATAATACGGTAATAATGTTATTTTTTGAGCTAAAAATGGTTATGCATTTGTCATAGAAACATTGAATAAAAAATGAAATACCCTGGCTCTAGCAACGCACACAACACAGATCACACTTATACATTTTCCAATAGAAGTTTAAGCGATAGAATAATTTTCTCTATAAAAAACGTAGCATCGGCGGTTTTATTCAACATTTTCAAATCTTTATCATTCAGCAAATATTTCCACAGCCTTTTCATGAAACTTTACCTTACGCAGTTCGACTTGGCCGCAGATATAACATGCACTAGGAAGAAAGCCATCAGCCTGCATTTTTAACAACATGTTTGTAATAATCCACGTAACTGCCACAATGAAAAATGAATTATAACTAGGTAATCTTTCAGACGGATGAAGAATATACACTGGCGACTGGAAAAGTTTAACCTCGACCAGAAGAAAACATTCAATTTATTTATTTTTTCATTTCTTTATAAGAAAAACTCTCTCTTTATAACTTTTGAAGGTTATTCCCATCAATGTTATACATCATTGAAGAAGAAGATAACAATAATAATGTAAATGAAAATTTGAAAGGGAACAAGACACAGAAAAACAGAAAAAGGTAATGGTTGCAACTGGGACTCGAACCCAGAACCTCTCGTCTGCCCTGACGTGCGTTTACTATTTTCGCCACTGCCACCTACTTGTCAATCTCATATTTGCGACCATTTGTCTTTTTCTATGTCTTGTTCCCTTTCATATTTTCGTTTAAAATATTTATTTAAAGCCTAAAAAACATATGAAACAAGAAATATCTAACATTTACAGCTAGGCAATACCGTAATCGTTCAAATAACTTAGTGTATGATAACGTAGCAACTGACCAACATAATATTTTAACTGTACCTACTGAAATTAATGAAGTACGAATCTTAGACCATTTCAGGTATCAGTGTTGGAAACTGGGCGTCTTGTATGGGGCTAGCAGATTCTTCAGTAGTAACTGTTCGAATCTTAAGTACGTTTAACAATATTGTATTTGGGATTCGGAGTATTCGGGGCTGGAGCTCCAAAATACCTGATAAACCTACTTTACTCTGTGCAAAGAAGGGCAGCCTGTCAGATTGACAATCCGTTTTTAACAGACCGATTGCCATCCCTAATGCACGGACGCATTGTAGACACGGATGCGTTGAAGGTTCGGTGTACGTAAGCGGAACTCGACCAACTCTAACTTACTTACTTCCCCTGTATTTATTTTGTCTATTCTCGTGTGAGGTTTAACATAAAAATAAAAAAAGGCCAGCCTTATGTAGTCTACTTCAATGGTTTTGCCTAGGTCTAAAGGCAGCCACCTCCACCTTAGAAAAGTCATAAATGATTTATTCTTACACCAAAGCTCTCAGTTCAACCGCTCGGAAAGATAGTTCTGCGTGGAAGCGCTTTCTATCACATGTATTCGAGGCGTAACTTATTCATTTATGTAATCAGCTTAACTTTGTTTTTTTATCCGCCCCAAACCTACCCCCAGCACGCAGCACGTCATACTTCCTGAACCTTATGTAATCCTGGTGGAGGAGTAATGTTATTCTTTTAAAGGCGCCGCGCGCACCGTTACGTAAACACGCAAATAGGTGGTAAAGTCTGAAATATGGATGTTAACAAGCATAGTCATTTAATAAGTAAAAAAAAATATGTAATATTGATCATAATAAGCAAATAAGTTTTGTAAATGACCGGCAGTAGCTGAGTTGCCACCCAGTCGTCGTTAGTTCAATTCTTCGGAGGGCTAAGTCCTCTATCATGACACAAGTAACTTTTCCCCTGACTGTTACGAATAACCTAACAATAATTGTCTGTCTTAAAGAAAGATGAAACTTAAAAAATATGTTTGTTTTGCCGAATCAATAATTTTCCGATATGGAATAACGCGTGGTCAAATGTAAAACAATACCAAACACTTGTGCAAATTAAAAAAAAATACACAAGAAAAAGTACAAAAGTTGTTAGTTATATCAGGGTCTCTAGGTGGTCACAAAACCTAGAAATCCAACTCCTTTACACTCTCGCAGACAAAATCCGGAATCTGCAACTTAAGGCCACGCCTCCCGGCGCAGAAAGAAGAAGATGGAGAGATATGTAATTACGAATATTGGACAGAGCGCGCTAATATTTTCAACGATAAAATTGAAACGAAAATTATGAAAATGCTTAATAAAACATGACTAGTTTAAAATAGAGCAAACATCTCGTGGAAGAAGTATCATTTAAAGAAACATTGTAAATTTTTTCAAAAATATAACCTGTAAAATAATAGAAATAGACTTGTTTTAAATAATTTTCGGAGCATACTTTGCGATTTTTTTCTATCGAGGGAATTTCATATAATTTGCGTTTCGGCGTGGAACGTATCTAGATATTATCTTCAAAAATAACATATTTTTATAAGAGTTTAAAAACTTCAAATGTTTAAGGGAGATTTGTAAGAAATCGGTAGAAATTCGGACAACGGCGGTTTAAGAGAAAATCCGCAATAATTGCGACTGTATTCCTCAGCGTACATTGAGATTTTTGCTTAGATGTTTGCCGTGCAACAGCGGGAATTCATTTCAAAATTATCTAAGAAATATAACAAACAAATGAAGGTTTCAACTTTTGGTGTAAAAATAAATATTATACCGTCAATACACATTTGTTTTATTGTAAAATCATGGACACCTTTTTCGATGTATAATTATTTCATCAACTTTATGTTACGCGAAAATTTAATATTTATTTAATTTTACGCCCAATTACATAAATTATAAAACAGAAAATAATATCTAATGAGCTTTCGAAAATTACACAACAGTTTTTAAAGCAAAGTAATGTAAAACTAAAAACAAAATATGTTAAACAATATTTTTAAAACGTTTAACAGCACAAAATAAATTAGAAAATTTAACCACATATTTGACTTGCTTCTAAAAGGGCCAATGTAAGTTTTTCTATAAATTTTATTTTTACAATTTCTCCTCAAGGTTATCTTCTGAATGCTTATTTAACCTACAAATATGTAAATGAAATCCTCCGCTTAAGAGAGATCCCAGTGAGGATATATTTTACCAACTTGTTACGAAAAAAATAATAAAATATTTCTTCTAATTTCACAAATACACTTTGTAGAGTGATTATTAATTTAATGAAAACAAATAACTTTGTATACACCACTATATAATTAATATTATCGACATGTTTTAAAAACTATGTTTCTTCGTCAGAATAATAAATTAATATCTCCTCTTTGCGGTGCTTCGTAGTCTCCCCACTCGTGTCTACTTTAGTTTTCTGAAGGTTTCTCTTCTAACGCATGTGAATTGCATACGCCGTTTTTTTTTACAAGCTATGTAAATGAAAAAATTCACAGTGTTTCTTTAAATGCTATCTAAGACATTTCCCACGAGAGTTTTGCTGTATTTTAAACAAATTAAAATTTGGGAGGCGGGAATGGGTACCACCGCCCCGGGAACCTTTAGTGGATAACCAACACCTCTGCCATAGGTCACCCCAAGTAGTTCGCTACGATTGGTGATTTAGCAGGCGTGCCCGGGTTCATGGGGTGAAGTTTGTCTAGGTCTCGAAGGTGGATGACCAGGACACACTGAACCCCAGATTCCTACCCACCCCTTAAACTTTTTCCTTCCCCTTCCTTTCCTTAAAAAACCGCACAGCATCCCCAAAGACGACATAGGCCCTGTGGGAAATTATTTTCCTCAGGACCTCCTGTGTGGAGCTCATGTAAAAAGAAAAGCCGTCTTTTTTTAAACGTTTTCACAATTTTTGCTTAAATAATAACGTTTTTAACATTAGCGTGCTTCCTCTAACATTCGTATTTACATATCTCCCCTTCTTCTTCTTTTTGAGCGCTTACTACTTGGGCCTTTGGTACTTTTTTTATTAATTCTTATTATACTAACACTCATTGAACTCCTTTGTACAACTTCATATAATAATGAAACTATATACCTACTTGTATTGTACCTACCTATTTATATTTCACATTCTGTTTATTATGTTATATACACTTATTATTATACCCCTGAACAACTTATCTGTAAAAATGTGTACATGTAAAAGTCTTCAAGGCGTTAATCACTAAATAAATAAATTAAAGAAGCCGCACGGAATTGCTCTGGTTCCATGTTTACGAATTCTATCTTATTTTGTTTAAATGACATTCTTAAAACCAAACCTTTATTTAACGTGACAAGAACTCGTCGTAAATAAGCATTAGCAGGAGGGAAGGACGAATAAACCATAATACGGCGGCACACAAAACCAATACGGTTTGGGAATGAATGGAGACAATTTATTAGGCGGAATATATCGAGGAAATTCATCTTGAGTACGACAAAATGAAACGTTGTTTTGTACATCATTGGTAAAATTTTCTACGGTTTTCATTGTGTCTCACTTGAAAGGAAATCACTTTTTTATTGTTAAAACATTAAATATTACGTATTACGATGATTTTTGGCTGTCCAACTAGGAAATTTACCCGTTTTAGGACAGTAAAAATGAGCAAATTTATTACACGTAATTATAGTTTTGTCTATATTGCATATAACTTAGATATTGCAAATAGTAAATAATATATTTAATAACAATATAAACGTAAAGAAGAGAAACTAAAAAGAAAATTCAAACAGAGAAAAAAAATTACAAACATGCTTACTTTTCAACCATTCCATGAAATTTTTGTTTTGATTTTGATGACTTAATGAACTAGAGAATCAGACAAATAGCCAAAAAAAAAGAAAGTAGAGAAAAGATAAAATGCAAATAAAAATTTATGAAGTTTTTGAACTTACATTGTATAGAAATAATATTAATGTGATACATTACAATACACAGGAAAGAGAATTAGATATAAGGTGTACAGGATAGATAATCAGACAAATGGATAAAAAAAAGAGTAGAGAAAAGATAAATGCAAATAAAAATTTATGAAGGTTTTAATTACATTGCCTATCCAGACCAGAAACCAATCATTTACCAGATTCCGCGGAATGCTAGCACTTTTTGATTTCCATGCATCGGGTATAAGATCAAGCAATTTAGGGCCTAAGTAAAAGAATTTTCTTTGAGCTAAGGATGAAAAAGTTGTGGGAAGAACTATTGGAACTATCCTCTTTGCATGTCTGGTGTCGTGATAATGGACTGCGGAAGTGTAGTGGTACCACTGTTTTTGGGTAAGTAATATAATTTTCCTCATGTAATTGCCTTACATCAAGAACACGAAACTCTTCAAATAATGACTCTTATATCTTTGTTGATAATATAAATATTAGAGTATCTTTCAATTTGTAGTTTAGTTAACATGCTTTAGTTAGTAATGATAATGATAATGCAAAACACTAATAAAGTTGTATTTTTCAATCTCAGCACTATAGCTCACTGAAAACTTACGGATAGCCACTGCTACACTACACTCAATCGCTACAAATGTATTAAAATATATACATTCAATAGGTTGGTTGCGTTTAAGTTTATGGGTGAGTGCGCCGGTAAAAGCTCTATTATTTGATTTTGATCTAAATTTTTACGTTATCTTTGAAATTGTGTCGTGCTTTATTTGTGCCGTAATTTTTCATGCTATCGGGAAGGATGTGTAGTCTTGTGGCAAGGTATCTGAAGTTTCATTGACCAAAAGTAGTATGCGTTACAGGATTTGTAGTAGTGAGTTTTTGTTATTAGTTCGAGTGCAGCGAGTATTTAATATTTTTCATATTTATGAATATTTATGTATAAATGAAAAATAATTATTTTTGAATATATCTTCCGAACGTCAAATACATTCATAATATAAAAGATTGTTCGAGTCAGTAATTAGACATAGTCTGAAGAT
This sequence comes from Glyphotaelius pellucidus, assembly GCA_936435175.1. Classification (NCBI taxonomy): domain Eukaryota; kingdom Metazoa; phylum Arthropoda; class Insecta; order Trichoptera; family Limnephilidae; genus Glyphotaelius; species Glyphotaelius pellucidus. The sequence continues at coordinate 17,923,457 of OW386545.1, forward strand.
TAATTTTATAATAGCTTTCTGTGTCTTTATGATTGAGTCTATGCAGTGCCACTTTCCATGCTATGATACCATACTGAATAACAGATTAATAGATTGACAGACTTCAAAATAAATCATTTTCAAGTGTTGTAAGTCGAGAAAGTTTCATACCGTCAGGGCAGAAACACACCACATGACGTGGGTTGTGGTGACGATGATAGTGTTGTTGTTGAACTATGCGAATAATTGGTACCCCATAATGTCCCTAGTTCATTTCTCTTTTTTCGGACACATTGAAATTTTTTTTAAATTTCGAAAAGTTTAGTTTTAGGTAAATAATTAAATAAACGTACAAATTGACAAATAATTGTGTTATTACGTTCAAACTCTCTCGAATTGCAATCAAAACTTAACTATCCCGTTCTGCCGCGGTTTCCCCTACATGAAAAACAGGTTACTTCTATAAGACACCTCTATACCCAAGGAACATCCAATCTCTCCTGGCGTAGCTTCAACATTTAATAATTTATTATGATTATAAAACTTCCTAGCTTTGTCTGCGACTACAAATTGGAAATCTCCCGTCTGGAATTGCTTCGGAATGAATACGGACGGTGTAATTTTGCAAGCATTTCAGGCATACGTCACAATTTGAATTTTTATGGAAAAGAGTAGCAAGGGTTTGCGGTACCAAGCGTTTCTTGAAAACAGAAGCCAATCATAACTGCATTGCAAACTTTGGATCCTGCCACCATCTTTTTTCAATCGCACTTTGCCATTTTTAAATTTATATTTTCTTTATTCTTTGAATGGTTACTTAAATTATTTAAGAATTTTCGGCCACCATTCTAGACACATGCACATGCCCGTGTTGTGTATGTAACATAATAAAATACATGTTTTTTTTAAAAGAAAGAAACATTCCCGGGTTACGAAAAACCCAACAATGTTTGAAAATCTCCTAATACCACCACAGAAAGCCAAAAATGTTGCTTGTGTTGTGATGGAGGACATAGCCAGCCGAGGAATCGAACACGGGACGCCCGGGTGGAACCCAAACGCGATGCCCACACAACCACTGACCAGACCATTATCATTATAACAGCTAGGCCCAGAGAATTATCCTAGTTTTTTAATATCTGATTTGATGGCGGCGTCTCAAGGGCACTCGTACGGCACATTTCATCATTTGTGTTTGTGTTCATCTCTGTTTTCTTCAGAATCTATCAAGTCTGGTTGTACATAGTTCACTGAAGAAATAAGCATTATTTCTACTTGTGTTCATCTGCAGATGGCATCCCTACACTATCTTACAATTACTCTGAGGGAGTATACTTTCATTTAGCCTGTCGAAACCCCAGACAAAACAAATGCTGATACATTTTCTTAATACTGTCACACGGCCCTCGGTCCATAAAGTACCCGCACTCGAGCTCAGCCGAGCGGGCAGAAAGAATTTCATACAACTACTTGCTTCTTTATTATTTGTCGTCTGACTGTGACTGTGCTCTCTTTGATAAAATTATATTTTTATCAGCAACAAAGCAAGACAATTTTTAGCTTCATCTTCTGTTTCAGAAGAAATGGAGTCTCTTTTCAGCATTTCATTCTGGAAGACTTAAAGATATTTATTTAAAAATGTTATTTTACGTACAAAGTATAAAGTTCCCATCGACAAACAACTGAACATTAGTTTATAAGAACCTTTCTCTTTTGTTTCGTATTCATTTTTTAAAAGATTAAACAAATTTAAAAAAAATATCTTTTAAAAACTTTTTTTTTTTAATTCTGATTATTATTTGTACTAATCTTACCCGGGTGTGCGGTTTTTACATAAAACAGTCTACATTGTATAACTTGACAAACATCTGTGCTAATACGGGTTAATATTATTTTTTTTTTCATTTCATCCAACAAAATACACATTTATATTTATTTAGGAGCCTGTTGAAATTTTAATTCTAAGAATAACGAAAAGAACAAATCGGAGAAAACTGCTCCGATTCCGGCTCCACTTAAAGATAATGATTTATCCTTAACCTAAAAATCAACTTATTTTTCACTATCATCCGAGAGAACAAGTCCTTATCCTCAATTAGAACCGGAGTTATCCCTTGTTAACGAAAAAGTCGTTAATTTTATGGTTAAGGACAATTCCTTTTTTTCTTAGGTAGAATCAGAATCGCTCCTTATTATCGTTAAAGTTGTTCATACTATCGTAAGGTTAAGGACAATTTCTAATCCTTAAGTAGAACCGGAATTGCCTTTTGTTAACAAAAAAGTCGTTCATTTTATGGTTAAGAACAATTCAATAAATTAAAAAAAACACAACTTTTTAAAACACCGCTAATTTAATCAAAATTATCTACATGTCTCAAAACCAAAGGAATCTTCGTCAGGATAAAATTAACAATTATTGATCATCTTCTATCTTTTATAATTCTTAACCTGTGGTTTTAAATTGATTTAATTCTTTTATTTAAAATTACGCCACCAAGCGATTTTGCAAAGATTGAAGAAACAATTACTTATCCTTAAGTAGAACCGGAATCCCCCTTTGATAACAAAAAAGTCATTCATTTTAAGGTTAAGAACAATTCCTTGTGTAGAACCGGAATCACCCCTTTGATAGAAGTAATGTAATTAAAGTTTGACTATGTATAAGGCACATAATTTATCGTACTTTTAATCGTTGGTTTTTAGCGGATTTCGGTTATTAGAATTTCCATGGAAAGTGAACTGACATTTAGCAATCACATGCTGAACCAGATGCAGAATTACTCTCAGTCTGGCTTTTTCCTTGATAGCATCAGTGAGTCTCCAAACGCCGCAGATACAGTATCTCCCAGTAGTAGAATAAATCTAATGCAGCTATCTACACCAGGATACAATCCGTCCTCGGTTAGCAGACACATCCAACCAAATGACTGGAGTTCCGCTGCATTTAATCTACTCCAGCTAAGTCAGCCTTTCTCGTCATTCGCTGGGGGGGAAGTAAAAGCCGGAAGTCATTTAAAATAACGAGCGTCAAACTACCGCTCCACTTCCAGAAAATAAAATGTATGATTTATTTTTATTTCTCACCGTAACATCTTTCCCTTTGCCATTTTTTCAACTCCAAATTGTAATATTTAATTAAATGAAGACGATATTAGCAAAACTCAATCAAAAATCTGTAAACTGAAAAATCAGAAAAAAGATATTGGCACTAATATGTGTTAAGAAAAATGGAGACATTGTTGGTAATTCTTAATCGAAGTATGTTACAGTTAAAAATGACCGAATCGGATATACACACCTTAGCTCAGTGGTCAGAGTCGTCGGCCAGAAAGTGGAAGGTCCTGGGTTCAAGTCCCAGAGGTGCTATATCTTTTTCTGATTTTTCTGTCTACAGATTTTGGATTGAGTTTCGCTAATATTGTCTTCATTTAATTAAAAATTAATAATAATGTTTGGATCATTCCAAAAGCGTCGTTTTTGTAAGAAAATTACCTCAAGGACGCATTAGGGGCTTCATATTTCAGATGATCATCGATAAATGATCGAACTTCCTAAACATACAAAAAAACCGAAAGCTAAATGTTTTGACCTTCTCACGACATATTTTTTTAAAATTATTTTTTTAAATTTATAATGTTCATCTTTATAATTTTTTTTTACATATATTTTTTTGCCCTTGCCTGTCTCACTAGGAGATCCTGTTTCGAGACAGACTATTTTACAAATATTTCATAGTTATTATTAGGGTACATTTAACAATAAAGTTAAAATATTTGACAAACAATTTTTAGGTTGGTGTGTAGTGGTAACAATTGTGGCATACAGGATTATATTTGGGTGAGATGACCAATTATTGCACGACCTTTTTCGATCATCAGGATTTTGATGATCAAGATTTTCTTTATGTTCATATTATTCGATTGTCTTGTTTTGTCAGGTAGGTTATTGTATATTTTAGAAGCAATGCATTTGAAATTTCTTTGACCAAATGTTGTGTTTGTTTTAGGTGTTTGTATGAGTTCTTTGGTTTTGTGCCGCGTGTTTACAATATTTTGTATATTTTCATAAAATGTATGTTTTATTTTTAAACAGATGAGTTAAGATAGTTTTTGTGTAAATTTGTCGAATATCTAATATAATTTTAGGATGAGCGTTTTGGGTTAGGCACCTGTTATTTATTTAGTTAACATCTACAACAACCTTTAAGCATCTATTACATCTGTCATGATTGTGGCTTTGTAACCCCACCTGGAAGGCCACGAGGAAAAGAATTTCCTTCACGGCGTGCGACATCTTTGAAGATAATTTGCGGAGGTAATTTTTAAGAAAAGGGAGAAGAAAAGGGAAAAAGGAACGATGGGTAGGTAGGAATCTGTGGGTTAGTGGGTCCAGAAGTGACGGACGTATGAGTTCATCCATCCGCTTTGGTGCAAGACGAGATGAGGAGAGAGTCCGCTGGAGAGGTTAAAGGGTCTCCCCAAACCGGCGGTTTGGTGATTGATCAGACATCTCATTGGCCAAAATGTGGCCAATTCGATGTGATATTTTAAAACATTTATTGGAATTATTTCAAAAGTTCCAAACTAAATATAAAAGTATCTTAGTATTTTCGCTTTTAAAACAGCGATATCTCGCATCTCTTTTGAATTATTTGTTATCGTCATTTTGCTAACCGAAATTATGGAAATATTTTTTCTTAGGACGGGTTGTTTCAAAAAATTTGATGGATTCATCAAATATTTGAAGTTAATTTTCACGTTTTGTGTAAGTTTTATTCAAGTTCTGTGATTATTTCAGTTTTGTGAAGTAACTGCCCTATAACGATGTAATAACAGAACTTGAATAGAACTTGCACAGAACGTGAAAATCAACTTCAAATATTTGATGAATCCATCCATTTTTTTGAAACAACCCATCATTGATTGTTTTATATATTAAAAAAATGCATGTTCGAATTTAAATTCAAATTTGCGCTTATCAACTAGGCTCTAGAGACCATAAAAGAAATCATAAAATTTTATATTCTCTACATAGATACTACGTACGCCAATTTTAAAGAAAATAATCTACAGAATTCGGGCGCTCATAAATATAACGATATTTTATAATTTTATCATGATTTCTAAAATTAAGGGATAATAAATATAAAGGTGAATTAAATCGTTCGCCAACTTTGTAAGCAGTTTGTATATTGTATTAGAGGTATAATTTTTTTTAATGGGGGCAGGAAATTTCCAAATCAGTGGCTCAGATATCCCGGACGCTGGACGCCTATTTCAATTATTTCAGCGAACGCTCGAGTGTTGTTTATAAAGCAAAGCAAGTTTTCCGCAATGTATTTAGTAAGATGGGGAAATCGTAATAATATTTGTGAAAGAGATGACAAATCTCACTGGTCCCAATTGAATTCTTTTTCTTCCAAATAGGATTATTGGTTTGTTACAAACTTTTTCCCGAAACGGGTTTTGGTTGGATTTATGGGAAAATGGCTCTGTCGGGAGTTGCGCCACTGCTCAAAGATTCGGTGGGAAGTTACACCAAGTGGACGCTAATTTAGTATTATCGTACGCACAAACAGATATTTTTGTTGAGTGAGCGTGGCGAAATCCTGTTTTAAATCGACCATTTTGCATTTCGTCTGCCTGTTAATTTGTTTGTACGATCCGTTTACGGTTCAATATGGTAACCGTTTTAAAATTTCAACAAAGATTTTAATTTCAAACGTGAAATCGTCATGTGTATTTGTACTTTCTTTTTCGAATTTTTCCAACATGGTACGCACCTGCCTGAAGAAAGTTTGAAAAATGAATTGCCATTGAGATAGTAAGGTTTCTTTAGATAAAATCTATAATCCCTTAAAGGTTTATAATTACGTAGATATGAATTTAATTAACTACTTTTGGTTTCGATTAAAAATTTTGCTTTTGATTTATTATTTTTTTTAAGTGAATACCGCACAAGAGTCCTAATTGTTCCCAACCGTCTGGAGTCAGTGAGACTATGGCGTATCCACCTGGGGTTCATTATGAGGCTGTAGGTATTGGGGAGGGGACAGAAATGGGGAATAAAAGTAGGGGAAGCAGCAGGCTATTCAGGTCCAGCCATCAAACACAACTTAAGTCATTTTAAGCGACGTTTCATTTCTGAATGATCATCCTACACCAGGGCAATACTGATAGTAATTTCCACTCTGGAACTCTATATATTATTTTCAAATGAATAAATTATGAAATACCACAAATTAATCATATAAAATTTACCTGCGCACGCCGGGATATGAATCCGAGACTTTAGGATTGCTAGTTGAGAACCTTACCCCTCGACCACGGAGGGCAAGGCCGTCATAATACAGATAAGAGATAATTAGAAACAAATTTATGGATGTTAGGTCTATTGTTGATGAAACTAATAATTTAAATTTACGATTCACAAGTTGAAATATAAATAAATATTTTAAATATACAGCACCTATGTTAACGGCATAAAATTTACTAATACGTTTACGGCAAACTAAAAAAAATAATAATTGAGAAACACACTTGCCAGAAAGCGAAGGAAAGACAACAACATTGTATTTATATAAAAGAGAGTTCTTTTTTAAATCAAAAAAATGCCAACTTTGCACGAGCTTTTTTCTCAGAAGCAATTATTTTTTACTGATTTAATAAAAGGGTTCATTTTGCTTTATATTCCGCTTGCAAATATTATAAAAAGATGGTTGTCAATAAGTCAAAGGGAAATTATAATGTTTTTCTCGCAATACCAATTATTATTTCAGGAATTCAGGAAATTCGAATTTTTCATTTTGAAAAATTCTAAAAGAAATACAACTTTTAGCACCCGATGTTGCCAAATCAATGTGATTCTTTTAAAAAAAGTGTCAAATTCATTTGAAAATTTGAAAGGCGCATGATTAACCCGAATAGAAATTTGCTGTTCTTTCAATTTTCGCGATCACGATTTTCTCGAAGTTTTCCTTTAGATATTCGATATCGTGAGAACAGAATGTCCTTGGAAATGTATGAATCTTTCTGAAACTTTTCTCTGAGATTTCTTATTCTCCTCTCGAGTTTCCTTGAAATGAAAGAATAATAAGATGTATATATTAAGTTTGATAATCTTTTTCAATCTGATATTTCTGGAGTTGATATATTGGGATAATTTATAAAGACATGCTGCAGATAACCTTCAAATTGATGTATTAAAAATACGTATCATGTACATTAGAATTTTTTTATGTGCTCCAAAGCAAAACGACTTGCAAAGATACAATTTTGTTTAATACTTGCAATAGAGGAGTAATTATTTGTTGAGCTTGGTACAATACCACCTGTAACAAAATTAGTATATAAAGCATTATATTGCATTTTAGAATAAAATACTGGCGCAGACCCGTAAAAAATCGCGGGATAGTATAATTGTACTTGTGAAGCTTAAAGTGTATGTTAACATCAGAATAAGATGACTGTAAAATGATCGACAATTTTTTTTTTCACATGTTTACAGCAGCAACCCTTAGAACGGGTTGTTTCACAGAATTTGAACAATTCATAAAATTTCATAGTTAATTTTCAAGTAGGTACTGTTAGGATTCTATCAATGTTATTATTTCCATTATCCATGTCATCTTTGGGGATGCTGTGTGGAAGGTTTTTTTAATGAAAGGAAGGAGAGGAGAGTTCTGGGAAGGAAAAGGGTTTAAGGGGTGGATAGGAATCTGGGGTTCAGTCATCCGCCGGCTGGTCATCCGCCGGCTGGTCATCCGCCTCCAAGTTCTAGACAAACCTCAACCCATGAACCCGAGCACCCCTGCTAAATCACCAAACGTAGCAAACCCCTTTATCCAATAAAGGATCCCGGGGCGGCGGCATTCTTCTATTAAGAACAGAGCGAGTCACTGGAAATATATTTAAAATGGGACTAAAAGAAAAATTTATTTGATTATTCAAAATACTAGAATTATTATTTAGGGATTTTCTGAGTTCAAGTGCTTCTAAATTATCTAATTTTATGTTTTTATTATTACGGTAAAGAGTTTTAACCCCTGAATCCTTATTAAAAGTGTGATCCGTGGAAATTCGAATATTTGCAAACTGAAAAATTATTATTATTTAAGCATCTTAAATGTTCTTTTACACTAGAATCACGGAATTAATTAGAATAATCAAATTAATTTATCTTTTAGTCCCATTTTAAATATATTTCCAGTGAACCTACCCTCTTGCTTACCTCCCACTCACACACCTAAAGTTTGTATGTCTGACAATATTCTATGTCGTAGATTAGTTACAAAATTTTCCCGACGAAGGAAGGACGCTTCCGAAAACGATAGTGTAATAAAATGAAAGCGGTCTACAACAAATGTATGTGTTTTTATTGTAAATTAGGGCGAGGAACAAAGTTACTGTTTTTACAAACATGTGAAATCAATCAGTTTTACGGGAATTAATCATACAAAAAAATTAAAAAAAAACGTAAATAAAGGAATTTATTAAGTACAAAAAAAATCCAAATCTCGGTGAACCAAATACTCTTACCGTGGATTATTTCAGAATTGGTCCAGCCGGCCCCAAGATAAGATTATTATTATATTCAACATTTCATTTCAGCGCACCGGGGCTGAAACACAAATAAATTAAATTGTGGTTTTCTTATCTCGCAAGAGAAATGAGACGAGGTTCTCTTTGTCTTGAAAAATACACAACTATTACTTTTCCCATATTCGTTATACGAATGTCTCCCGACGCAGAGGTGTCCTCGCTTATTCAAGATAGTTTCTGTCAACCGCCAACAAACAAACACAAGCAAGGGAGCGTCGGACTACTGTGCGTATTTGTTAAGAGTGCGCGGCTTTTTCGTACAAAATTTAATTTTGTTGAGACCAAAATACTCAACCAAACTGAACAATTTCTTTGCGGTGGGAGTCTGGTCCAGCCAAGTTTTTTTTCAATGCTTTTTTTTTTCAAAGAAAAAAATGTATTTTTGCTGACGAAACTTTTGTTACTTGTAGAGCTGCATTTGAACAAGAGAAAACACGAATGAAAGTTTGATTTGAATGTCTACATAAATAGATATAGAGGCTGCAAGAGAAAGGTCCGACCAAATCGACTGGAATCCTGGGGTCCTTGGAAAGCATTTGAAACATGAAATGGTTTTAATTAATTTAATAACTGGGTCTTATAACGATATCATTTCATAAATTAAAGTTCATCCACATACAAATTTAATTTTCTTTAATTTATACTTTAAATGAAGTGAATCGGACGAAATTCGATGAGCTACGAATCCAACCAACTTGAAAAACGTGGTTTTGAGAGAAACGCTTTTAAAGTATACTAGTAAGTACTACTTTAATATGTACCATTTTTAAGATAAACAAATTAAAAAAAAGTTTTCGCTTGTAACCGGGCCGCTCCGTTTCCGGTCTACCTGCTTGGCGCGCACCGCTTCTAACTATATTTAAAGGTCGAATTTGATGCTATAACTTTGGGAATATATTTTTCAAATGCTCGGCTGGGCCAGAATCCCCGTTCAATAGTTATTGCAAATATCTTTTTATAAAATTATACTACGGGTAGAAACAATAAGAGATCTTGGAGTTACTACTAGAATCTAAAATATTATTTATAGATCAAATTGAAAATATTTCAGGAAAAATCTTATAAGCACACACTAATTCTGCTATATATGTCATGTAAGGTCACAACTCGATTTGGTTTTAATCATTTGGGATACGATGTCAAACATTATTCGTCGTATTGAAAATTTCGAAAATAAATTTATAAAATATCTAGCGTATCGATTTAATAATGATCATCGGTTTGATCCTTCCGCTTTATATAAACGTAAAAAAGCGGATGCTTTATTCTTATAAAAATCGTGACCTGTCTTTTTAATTCATCATATCTGCTAGAAAATAATGCATTTCGTTGCCCCGAATACAAGACTAGATCGAACGACTTATTTAGAACTAGCAGACCCGGCCATACGTTGCTGTGGCTAACGAAATATAACGCCAGTACCCAACCTTTATAACCAACGCCATCTGTTAATTTGCATACATATCAAATCCACACCGCCCGCTTGCCAGCACGCTGCCCGCTGCCTGAATTGAAACTTTGCATTTCTCGGCTTTTATCTACTACAATATGCATGTATTATACAAATAAACCTTCTTCTTGAATCACTCAAAGTATTGGTGAAAACCGCATGAAATTCCGTTGCGTAGTTTAAAAGATCTAAGCGTACAGACAGCGGAAGCGACTTCATTTTATGCTATGTTTTAAAGATACTACATTGTTAACCCAAATAAGAGCAAAACTCTTAAGGGGTTATATACAGTCAGGAGGCTCAAAAAAAGGGATTTTTCAAGAATTTTTCCTGAGAAGACTTTTAAATTTATTAAATTAAAAATTTGTACACATATTATGGTAACTTTTAACAGTATTTTAAGAATTTTTATTTGTAAAAATAATAATTTTGAAAGCTGCTATAGCTGATCTCCAGAAGCTCCTCTTAAAAAAGGCATCTTGCGGTGACCATCATATCTCTGGAATGGATTATTTAAAATGAAAAAACCAAACGGATTTCGTTATAATAATAAATTTTCCTCTAATTAATTGAAGGACAGAGCAAAATAAAAACTTTTGACAAAATGGCGGCTTTTCAAAAAAAAAATCGAGTTCGTACCAAAATTTTGGCCTTACATTGTTTATAAAAAAATATGTATTTATCGGTGAGAACAGGCCTTCGATTAATAGCTGTAAAATATACTTAAAAAGCTTGTGTTAAAATTTGAAACTGATCGGTTCAGTCGTTTCCGAGTTATAGTGGTCACCGACTTTCAAAACACAGTTTTGAGAAAAACGTGTTTAAAGTTTGCCTTCTACTATCAAATGCTCCGACACGTCTTTACAAATATGCTTATAACTTCGAAAATAATCGCCGGATTGACTTGATTTTTTTTTTGTGTATATTTAAATCTATGTAAATTACGAAAATGAAATAATAAAAAAATCGATTTCTATAAAATTCTAACTGTATATAACCCCTTAAAAATATATAAACTGTATATAACCCCTTAAAAATATCAATTATATCAAAAGTTTCATTAAGTATAGTAAGACGTTTTCAACTATAATTCCATAATAACTTTTAATCACGTAAAATGAGAAATACACTAATATTATCTTAGTTTATTTTATTGTTTTGAATAGTACAATAATTTGAAAACTATATTACTTTAATGGCTTACAGTATTAAGTATTTCTTCATAATGCTTATTTTTTTCATTTTATCATTTGAAACGTGTGTGTAGGTACAAATATTAGATCAAAATTTTATTGAATGGATCTTAATTGGTCTGGAACAAACGAATCTTTTTTGTTTTCTAATTTAATGTAAGACTGTTGGTTTCCTAAATAAATACAAAAAATTAAAAAAATAATGTTTTGATGTCAGATATTTTATTATCGGTTCCATGCCAACTGAGAATAAAGTCAACTCAACACCTCCTTGAAAAGTCATTAAAAGCTATGAAAAAAATAATTTTAAATTAACCGGTAACCCTAACCTAACGTAACCTATTTAACCAATTTTTTATATATATTTTTTATCACTCTAAATGACTTATCTGAGATGGTTCTGAGTTGGTTCACCTTTATTATTTACTACCAGTCTTACATAAAACACTTAAAACTAAATAATCGTATCGAGAATTTTCTTAAGCTGCTCTTAAATGTGTGTCAGTGTCAATAAGCGGAAGGTGGTTGCGCTAAGTACGGACGCCGTTACTTGTAACGACTTGCACGTCGTTACGAATAACGATGAGCAAACTGTTAGTAACGATCAAACGACACGACCAACCTACTAACTAAAATATCGGCTGGTAGGCGGGGGAGGTAGTAATATGTGCGGGTGGCAGAGATGACAGCCCTTAACCTATGAATTTCGAGAACCGATTACGATCATTTCAGAATTTTAAACACTTTGAAAGTCATAAATTCAGAGAGGGGGCAGTTTCAGAGAAGAAATTGCCCCCCACATTTTGCAATAAGTGTATAATCGTGTAGGTATTATAGTATCTATGAACTTTACATGTTTTGCTGTTTAAGAGAAACAGTTTAAAAGAAAGAAGTTCGTAAACGACATTTTCCAAGAAGTTCTATCCACAAAACACTCTTCTCAGTCCAGTTGTTTTACCGGCAGTAAGTTTGTAGACAACTGAAGTATTCCTATTCGTTTTGTGAACTAAACTTTTCCGGTTTATGGAAGGGCTAGTAATAAAAACCGTACTAATGCAAAAACTAATTTTTCAAATTTGAAAACAGCATCGTTATCATGCTGTTTTATTATCTATATCTATATCAATACTAATATTATAAATGCGAAACTGCGTGTGTTTGTTTGTTATGCTTTCACGCTTAAGCCACTAAACCGATTTTAAAAATTCTTTCACCAATAGAAAGCTACATTACATGCGAGTAATATAGGTTGTATATAATGGTAAGCTCTGGCGTTATGAAATTATAAATATTAATATATTATATTTATTATACATTTTCGTCCCTAACAAAGCGAGTTATTGCTAAGCAAAACAAATCGTTGCCGTGGAAACGACGTTGATATATTTGCGGGAAATTTTAAATCAAGCGTCATAGTTAATATCTATCTCTACCGAACGACTGCACCAAATTGCATAATTCTTTATTTTTGTGTTCGTTATTTTGTATAAAACTACTGGTAGGCTCTGGCATTATGAAATTTGCATAGGTGGTGCACGAGCTGTTTGAAAATAGAATATCCCTGGACTGAATATAAGGGGGAGGAGAGAGGGGGAGGAGGGAGGGGAACTCGAGTAGGGGTTCGTGGGAGAGAGGGGAGGAGGTGAACCAGGGAGGGAGGTGGGGAACCTGGGAGGTGGGAGGGGAACTCGGGAGGGGGGTTCGCGGGGCGGGGGAAGGGGGGGAGTGGAATGGGAGAGGGAAGGTGGAGGAGGCGGAGAGGAGAACGCGAGAGGGGAAGAGGACGCGGGAGAGGAAGGGGAGGTGACGAATGAGAAAGGATACGCAGGGAGAACAATTTCTTTATTTAATGGCATAGCAACGCATGCCGGGTACCAGCTAGTTATTGATAAAGCAATAACAATAATATTTGGACGATTTGTATTGCGCCGTTCTCGAGAAAAATCATCTCACGGGCGCTGAACAAATTTATGATACATTTCTGCAATATGCTATCTTACTACTAACTACATATTATGTTATTAGAAAAACTATTGACTAACTAAAAAACTTATGATTAACCGATTGCATCCACCGATTTCTATCACTAATAGAATACTATACAGACAATGCATTTGATAAATGAACACGATGCATCGATGTCGAAAAATGTAGAAAATACACAAGACCATAATAACCAAGAAAGGCATTTGAGATTTAACATTATTCAATGTTTAGAGAAATTTAGACACATTTTGTTATTGGGAACACGTGTTATTGGAAATGCTATATATATTTGAACGAAATATATATTTGAATATGTTTGAATGGTATATATTGGAATGAAAACGCTTTATATGTTCATTAAGGAAAATGTTTTGGAAAACAGAAGCAAAATTTTATGAAGAACGGTTCCATACTACATGGATTTGATTGCTATATTTATTTTCCAAAATATGGTTCGTCCCTCGGTGAAAGACAGATTGATTTTTAAGGCTTTGAAAAATGTTAACGCATTATGAAAGTGTAATTAAAAGTATCCACAACTTTACAACTATTTTAATAATTAAAACTAATAAACATAGCCCTTGTTTCAACGTTGTCCAAATACGGCAAAGTAAGGTTCACTTGTTTTCAGAGTCGAATATTTTGTTGCCGTGTTTAGTTAAGACACTTTTACAAATGTTTCATAATTTACTTACCCCAGTAAACAGCGACGAGCACACTTGAGAAACGCGTACAGTTGTTATGGTGGATAGATGGTTATTAAAAAGGATCATATTACACGATCTGAATAAGCTTAAAATAAAGTAAAATAATGCTTTCCTATGGAATGTAATACGACAATTGGGTTTATTCTCTTTTTCATTTTCATTTTTACACGTTTTCATAGAACAAGCCACCATTTTTGCCGTATTATTTGGTAAAATGTTCCGATCAAAGCCCGACGCTGGTTCGCACAAGAATGATGACGTCACATTTTTTAGATTCGCTCGAGGCCATTCGTGAGCCCAGCCGGTTCCAAATTCCAAATGGAACCGGTATGGGGAGGGGGAAATAATACGCTTTTTATCACTTAGGGCAGGTCTATATATTCTTATGTCTATGTGCGTGACCTATACTGTCCTATACAGATTATATGTTGTATTGCCACACAAAGGTATAGTCTTCCTCTCCCCACCCTTAGCATGTGCTAGAGGGGAGTGGGAGCATCGTTTTCAAATATGGCCCGGCTAGCAGATCACGTCACATCATCTATGCCACGCCCACACTTATAAAACGTCATCTGTCTCACATGTCTTTATGGTATTATATAGCAAGAGTCATCGTGATATAGACCACGCCCAAAAAACGCTTGATGCGTCGTCTGACACAGACATCAAGCAGGGTATGAATTACATAACAGTGTCATCGCATTTAAATTATTTCTTCCTTTGTAAAAACTCGTCTTTCATCAAACAGGATTAAAAAAAAATATGCTTAAAATGAAAACTTCAGCGACTGTTTGTGTGCAAAAATTAGCTCAAGTATTTGGTAAGGAAATAATTAACCAAATATAGTAACTAACAACTAATCAGTAATAGTAATAAAAATAAAATAAAGCGTAATTTATGATATTTCACCCCAAGTGCTCTTTACTCTAATGTGTTAACCTATTTGTACGTACAAATACATTTTTTAAATTGATTTAATAAAAGTAATTAACCGTGGAAATTTACATAATAAATATATTGGTACTTCACCCTTACAAAAATAATGGAATAAACGTTTCTTCCAATAAGCAGAAAAAAGAACAAAAACACAAAAGACGAGTTGTCTGGAGCAGCACACAAAAGACAAAGCAGTCACCATTCACGAATAGTTTGAATTTTTCAGAGATGAAAAATTGTTTGTGATATTTTGTGTTGTTTGTGATATAACGAATTTTTAACAAAAAGTGGCTTGAATTACATTATTGAAGAAGAAGATAACACTTTTAAATCTAAATGAAAATATGAAAGAAAACAAGACACAGAAGAACAGAAAAAGACAATGGTGAATGAAAATATGAAAGAAAACAAGACACAGAAAAACAGAAAAAGACAATGGTCGCAACTGGGACCATTGTCTTTTTCTGTTTTTCTGTGTCTTGTTTTCTTTCATATTTTCATTTTGATTTAAAAGTGTTATCTTCTTCTTCAATGATATATTACGTTGATGGGAATAACCTTCAAAAGTTATAAAAAGAGAGTTTTTCTCGTAAAAAATTGAATTACATTACACCACGAGAGAATTTGATTCATTCGAGTATAGAAGGTGCTGCGTCTTTAAGTCACTGTACTCATCACGCATTGACTTTTAACTTGTATTTTAACAATACTTAAAACTATTGATCATATTTGAGCTTTAGGAAAACTTCGTAAGCTCGTGGCGAATAGCTTTGAAAATTACGTGACGGTTGTAAAACTGAGATTTGGGGCATAGCCCCTCAGGATAATTTGTTCGCACTTAGGAACAGCTCATTTGGATTCACCTTTTTAATAGAAATCGTTGTCTCCCTTACCGTCATGTTGAGAAAAATGATCTAAACGTGTTAGAAAGAGAAAACACAATGCTTTATATTCAAATCCAGAAGTTAACCAATTTGAGATGAAAATTAGTTAGTTAATTTTTTATTTATTATTTTTACATGAAACGACAAAAAACTGAGTTGATAAAAATGTTAGCAATACATTATTTTATAAAATATGTGTGCGTTTTTTTCTCGATATCAGTAATTTTAGTTAGATAAAACAAAAGGCGAACCATTTTAAAAACTTTTTGTGAATATTAAAAATGTCAACATTTAAAAATATCATACGTTTATTTTAATCACCTTTTAAAAACAGTTTTTAATTATCAGATAAATTCAAAATTTTTTCCATTATTTGGATTTTATTGGAAACCGGAAATATCTTCTCACAGAATATGCTTGACGCCCGAGAGGCTAACCAGGAAAAAATCTATTAAGATAAGAGTATATTATGGTTGTGTGACAAAAGAGATGCCTTCCACAAGCATTTATATTTCATTATATTTCCATAAAATTTGTTATCTGATATATGAAATAATGATAATAGAAATATGTTTCACAGCTATCAAATATTTTCTATTTATCGAGATAAAGGAGTCGGTCAAGAGAGGACATCAACCCAAAACTTTTAACTATCTAGAAAACTACTCCTTTCTCTCTCTGGCCCTACGTGAACCTACTCGTAACGGGTTTAAATTTATTCGACAAAATCGTCCAACTTTAAGCTGCCGTAGCGTAGTTAATATGGGGCCAAATTTATATTATATTAGATGTGAAAACTCTCGAAGAACACTACTATTCTTTAAAAAAATAATAATATCATGTATACACAACTTTATGTTGCAAAATTTAGTTATTCTTTATCTTTATATGAATGAAAATATGTTTGCTTCTGTCTATGTAAATATGTATGTTTGCTATGCTTTGCTAAACCATTCATCCGATTGCGATGAAACTTTGGGGATTTGATTTGCGCGTGCCCGCTATATACATAGTGAGTTCTGGATCATGAAATTGAGTCGCTAGCAGTTCATCCGATTGCGATTAAACTTTGGGGATTTGATGTGTGCCTACCAGCGATGGTTTCCATATATACTGGTGAGCTCTGGCATTATGAAATTTGTATAAAAAAGTTGCAATACGTGGCACGCGAGCTATTTGGAAAACTGAATGTACAGGGAATAAATGTATGGAATGTGGGAGGGGGGGAGAGGAACCCAGGAGGGGGAGGGGAACTCGGGAGGGGGAGGGGTACTCGGGAGGGGGTTCGTGGGACGGGGGAAGGGGCACAGGACGAATGGGAAAGGACACGCAGGGAAAAACAATTTCTTTACTAAATGAGAAGAAACTCGCTAAAATAATAGGAATGTTTCTTTGTTTGTCCCATTTTTTTTCCTATACAATTCACCCGATTCCGATGAAATTTTGGTGAGTTGTTGTGCGCACGCCCGCGAAGATTTCTATTTATAATGATGAAAACTGGCGTTATATTTGTATTAAAAAAATTGAGTAGGTGGCGTTATAAATTGGTGTTATAATAATGGTGTTGAGTATAAACTAGCGTTATATTTGTATTAAAAAAGTCGAGTTGTTTGAAAAATGTGTGCATTTAATATGGTTAGCTTCAGGGAGGGAAGGACGGATGTGGAAGGAATTGGGGCTTTTACACAGGAATAGTTTATAAAATCAAAAAAAAATTACTTTTATGCAGTTTTTTGTCAATAATTTTTTAACGGTCCCAGCAACAATCTTTCACATTTTTAAGTGATAAATATACGATTTTCGCTGAAGAATCTACATTATTACCTTTCAATAGTATTCTGGATAATGAGGAGAACATGTTTTTATGGTAGTTAGTCCCTGAATTCCTGCACTAAAGAAAACTATCTTAAATGCGACTAGTCTGGTATTGTTGAAAACTTAAAAATTAAAAGTAAAAGTAACGAAATGGAAAGCAGAAAAATTATAAAAATGTGTTCATACTTTGGTGAAATTGCCCAGATATAACTCCACACTAGTTTACTTCTGAATTGTTAATAACCTAGTGAGATTGCGACTGAGCGGCGTTCGTATATCCCTTTGTTCGTGGTTCGGCTTTCGGAGCCAGCAATCGGATTTCCCTTTAGTTTTATGCAAAAAACAGCGCGTGATTAATGTACCGCTAACCCACGAGTGGCAGTTAAGCACTTTTAAAATGTTTTCTAGTGAACAAACATGTTACAGGCAAACTATAATCCTGCCTACATACACAAGGTAGATATTACTGTGTGTAATAAATCACTTTGAATGACGTGCACTAACTTTCTATATTATTTGGGTTAATAAATGATGAAAATCTAATAGTCAAATTGTTTTCTGTTAAGAAGGAATAACCAGACAAAACTGGAAATATGTCGTTTTAAAATAAAATTTTAGACGTATTGACTCTTTTCCGTTAAAAATTATAAATTGATTTCGAAATACTGTTATTTTATCTAGTAAAGATGTTTATTAAATTTTGAGAAAACATGTTTATTTTTAGAACAATAATTATATACCGTAGATCGGTGGCAGATTTGTTAAATTTTCAAACAAATTTTTGTTTTATACAACATACATTTCAAATCATATAATCATGCTGTAAAATAAATCAATAAATTATTGGGAAACCGAATTTTCAGATTATTAATTTTAGTTCAAATAAAATCATTGAAAATATCCGCGCCCTTTTTTGTGACGAAAACACTTTAATTTATCTTTTTATTTACGGTCTTAAAAACTAATAATTAAAAAAAAACATTCTTACTTTGCTTAAAAAATTAAAAATACATTTGATTAAACAATAAATACAAAAGTACATAATTTTAATTGTCATCACAAGTTTGAGCATTTTTGAATGTGGGTTTTTATAAAAGCAAATTCGGAATGAAATAAAATCGATATTGAGTTATTATGTTAAAATGCTGGTATGGAGAAAAATTAATCTTTCTCATCGGAACCGCCCTGTACTGTTGCAAGGGTGCGATCGCAAGATTATCCTTCAACGAAATTTCAATTATAGGCCGCTGGTTAATGGCTCTTAATTGCCACATTAAACAACACCCAAAATAACTAAAAAGTATTTTTTTTGGTTCTTTATTAGTTTGTAAAATTTAAAACACACTTAATTATGTCACACCTTTTTTCAATTTGAGAGGCAGGTATGCGTACCGCCGCCCCTGAAACCATTTATTGGATAACCAACACCCCTGCAGCAGGTCGCACTAGTGGTTTGCTAAGTTTGGTAATTTAGTACGGGTACCCGGGTTTACGGGGTGTGGTTTATCTAGGTCTTGTCGGTGGATGCGTTTGCCTACCTACTAAGTGGCGGGCCGGATCGGGAAAGACTGGTTGAGGGAGAGCTTTTTATCGCTCCAGAAGGACTCTCTCGACTCAATGCCTTTCCCCGCAGTAGGAGGAACGGATTTATACGTCTGTCACTCCTGAACACGTTGACCCCAGATTTTTACCCATGCCTCATACCCTTTTCTTTCCCAGGACTTCCTTTCCCTTAAAATACCCTCTAAACACAATATTTTTTTACGTCAACTTCACACAGAAGACCCCAAAGAAATCAATTTCACTTGGAGCTCCGAAGGAAATTGATTTCCTTGGGGGTCATGTCATCTTTGAGGATGCTGTGTGGAGGGTTTTAGAGAAAGGAATGAGAAGAATTTCTGGGAAGGAAAAGGTTTGAGGGGTGGGTAGAAATCTGGGGTCAGTGTGTCCAGGAGTGTCGAACGTATGAATACATCCCTCCAGCTGCGGTACAAGGCGTTGTCGAGAGAGTCCGGCTAGAGAGGTCAAAAGGCCTCGCTTAAATAATCTCTCTCGATCTGGCCCGCCACGCAGCAGGTGTGCAGATGCATACGCCGCCAAGACCCGGACAAACATCACCCCAAGAACCTGGAAACCCTTGCTAAGACATCAAACGCAGCGAACCACTCAGAGGCATTGGTTATTCAATTAATGCCTCCCAAATTGCGCATCTCCAGGTGTGTCATCGTCTAAAAAATTACCCGTGTATTTTGCGCATAGCATACAACCATTATTAATAGAAAGTTTTTCAGCCGAATAATATTTTTTCAAAAGAATTCATTATTTCTTCAGAGAAAAGTGTAGAATGCCACTGTCAGAATTTTAATCCGTTTATTTTACTCCTTTTTTACTTTTGTGTAATGGAATTAATCTTTTCACAACTGATTTATGTCACTTAAAATTGTTTTAAATTTATTCACCTAACATTTTCGAACTTGTGAATTAATTGGATAAAACTTTTGATTGCGAATTTGAATACGAATACTTCTTCGATAATTATAATCTCAGAACTCATTCATAATTAGCAAGGAACGGAAAGAGCACGAAGCTTAGGGAGTTATTTGGTAACTTCTCAATTAAGATAAGTGTTGTTACTCTTCATGTCCCAAGATGACTTTAAAGAGATTTCTTTTGAAGTTAAAAATCTACTTCAAAAAAGACATTGGAGAAAAACTTAATTAGAAAGGTTATTTTTGGTCTTCTTCTTTTAGATTTTTTAATGACGAATGAATTAAGTGGTCTAAATCAAAATGAAGCCCCAAAACACCTAAAAAAACCCTTGACTCTGCAGAAACGAGCTGTCAGTTTGAGAGATTCTCCTACCTTTTTTTTTTTTTTTTTTTTAAATTTATTTATTTATTTTATAAATCAACAATCCAGTCCCGCTAAGCCAATTGCAATTGGCTTGACAGCAGGTGCTTATAATTACTTACAAATATATTTAAAGTTATAATTTACATCTTTTATCTACAGTTTAAACATTTTTTCATAAATTTTATCATAAGTATCAAAATAAATATTCTTTTTCCAATAACCAATTTTTCACCATATATTTAACCTTATTCATAGAATTATGTTGCTTTATATTGTCAGGTAATAAATTAAATATCTTCGGTATGTTGTATTCAAACGTTCTCTGTCCGTACTTATTATCAAATTTCGGAACTATTAACCCGTCGACCTAACCTAACCTTAACAAATGGATTGAAATTTTTAGAGCACAGGCATCGGGTGGGATGCTGTCCTTGTCCTACCGGAATTTCAATTGAGGATGCTTCCAAGAACTATCTTCATTGATTCTTTTGGCACCAGTGCACGGCCGGAAAACACGCCAAACCCGGATCCAACATTTTTGACAATACAGTTGACATTTTATTATTATTTTGTTAACTATGCAAGAAAACAACAGTGATAATCATACATTAATTGTTTATTTTATTTTATTGTTTCTGTTATCTTTATAGTTCTCATTGATAGTAATTTTTTTATGAAATGCAAACACCAGTTCCCTTTATAAATCATGGTTCATGTATAATCACACTTATCCTTATTTGACTGTCTTAAAACGGGAATCATCCTAGTTGGACAGTCAAAACATTTCACAAATAATGTACATAAATGTGTAAATATTTTACTAAATAAAATTTATTATTATTATTATTATTTGTCACATGAGAACGGGTCGTTTCTAGGATTCGTTTTTGAGTTCAACAGCTCGGATGTGGAACGATTTTCCGGCCTCTGTGTTTGTTCCCTCCTACCACATGGATAATTTCCTTAATACAAAAACACCCTCCACAAAAAGCATCTCCAAAGATGACATGGGAATTTTTTTTCTCAGGGCTTCCATATGGAGTTAACGGTACACACACGCCTTCCACGAAATACACAAGATAAGATAGCAAGTAGCGAGTGAGAGGGTAGATGGGTAGTGGGCTGGGTAGGTTGTGTGTGGGTTGGGTTGGTCTTGTGACCGCAGACCGGGTGGCCGCGTCACGAGCCCCCTCGCCCCTTATTAAACCGGACCCACCCTAAACCCAACTTCCTGTTATGATAATTTAATAAAAATATTCGCATCCCTTGAACGATTCCGGCCTAAGCCATAATGGTACTTCGGTTTATGGGTGGTGTTTAATACCCACGTAAGGCTTTTATTTGCAAACAATATCTTACGCAGATCCTTGCTCCCTCTACAACAATAATGATATTTTTCTATTGCATGCACCAAGTTTATATAAATGTTAATTTATTAAAACTATACTAACAGACAGAACAATTAGTCATAATACTCATAATAGACCCGATATAGTTTTACATGACAAAATTTAAAAAATAACTTATATCATTGATGATGCTATTCCAAATTCCTGTAATATTAAAAAATCTTTTTCTGAAAAAATTAGTAAATATACATATTTAGGAAATGAGATTAAAAGAATTTGGTATTCTCAGACTATAAAAATATTACCATTTGTTATTTCGGCATTTTATTTTATTTGGGCATTTGTTATTTCGGCATTTTATTACCATTTGTTTTTTCGGCAAATATTACCATTTGTTAATGGCATTATACCTAGCTCTCTCGTTCAAAATTTAGGCTTATTAGATTTGTCAAAGAATCTATATATAAAAACTCAAAAATCAGTCATATTGAATACATGCAGGATCACGAAAGATTTTTGAAATATTTATATTGAGGGATCAGTAGGATTTATCGGTCCAGTTAGGAGTTCTATCGAGCCGAAACCTGTGATATGAAAATATCTGGAGTCGGTGAATTATTTTCCCATTTGGTCTCTGGTAGGTTGACCTGTTGTTCTTGTATTGTTTTGTATTTATTATACTTATATAATACACTTGCATAGCGTGGATTGACTAGATGGTAATTTGTGGAAAAGTCATTTTAAATACATGTAGGTTTACGAAAGATTTTTTAAATATTTATATTGAGAGATCAGTAGGATTTATCGGTACAGTTCGGAGTTCTACCGAGTTGAACCCTCTGATATGAAAATATCTGGAATCGGTGAATTATTTTCCCATTTGGTCTCTGGTAGGTTGATATGTTGTTCTTATATTGTTTTGTATTTATTATACTTATATAATACACTTGCGTAGCGTGGATTGACTAGATGATCATTTGTGGAAAAGGGTGTAGAAGGACTTAGTTTTTCCTGTGGGGAAGATTTAACCCGGACATAAAGTCGAATAATAATAAATTCAATTTTAATACTTATAGAAAAACCTTCCTGTAACTGTATCGGTACAGGAAGGTATTCATAGTACTAAGCCCACATTCTGTCCCCATTCTGTCTACATTCTGTCTTCCATTTTTTGGTCCACAGACTTGTCACTATTCTTTCTATCTCTAACTTTACTGGAAAACTCTCTATAGGGGGAGTACGGATATTATCGGACGCATAGTGTTGTTCATTTGTATTTTGTTGTTATTGCTTCAATATAAACGATTAATGAATTAATAATAAGTGAAAAGGACAGATCTACATGGTACGCTAATTTTAAAAATCAAAAATCATCACTGATTGCCAAAATTTTGATTTTAAAATTACGAAATTTTCGTTTATTATCGGAATTCGACGGGCGGTATCGGACAAATTAGCTCCTTGGTTTAACACTGTATTTTCTTTTGTTTTATAATAAAACGGTTAATAATGATTAAATATAAAAGATTTCAAATAAATCAAGACAATATCTTTATTTAAAAAAAATACAAGCAAGAGATACAAGAAAAAGAGTAACAAAGTATTTGTAAGAATTGTCTAATAACGGACATCAAAGGTGGTATCGGACACGAAAGTGGACAGAAAATATTCATGTTTTTTTATTAAAAGAAGGATTATAAAAAAGTGGTAAAACCATGTTCAAACTTTTCATAACACATTATAATAAACTGAAAATAAAAATTATTTCTGGCACAATTCACATTTGTAAAAATGCTGGTAAGATTTAAGACCTGTACTGTAATTTTCATGAGCCCATCCGTCACAACCTTGGAATTGAATCCAGTCTTCTTCGAAGCTTTCTCCACAGATTATGCAAACTTCCTCTTTGTTATTATCCTTATGTAGATTCATGTTTCAATCCTTACATTCACCCCGGGCCCTTGCTCGCACTTTTTTTTTGAATCTCGGCATTATCTAGAAAAAAATGGAAGAAAAACAGAATGACTTTTTGAAAATAATACTTTTAAATCAACAATAGCAAATCCTATTGTTTTCATAGTTCAATATACTTTCATAGTGGTGACCGGACAACTCGGAATGAAACCAACTCAGAACCATCTCAGATAAGTCATTTAGAGTGATAAAATATATATTTTATTTTATATAAATATATATAATTTATATATATATATATATATATATATATATATATATA
Organism: Glyphotaelius pellucidus; assembly: GCA_936435175.1. Classification (NCBI taxonomy): domain Eukaryota; kingdom Metazoa; phylum Arthropoda; class Insecta; order Trichoptera; family Limnephilidae; genus Glyphotaelius; species Glyphotaelius pellucidus. The sequence continues at coordinate 17,947,445 of OW386545.1, forward strand.
AATAAATTGGATAAATAGGTTACGTTAGGTAAGGGTTATCGGCTAATTTAATTTTTTTTTTCAAAGCTTTTAATGACTTTTCAAGGAGGTGTTGAGTTGACTTTATTCTCGGTTGGCATGGAACCTTTTATAATATATATGTGTATAAAAATATGTTACACTTCATTTGGTGTAGGTATATTAATTTAAATAAATAAATAAAAAATAAGCATTTATTCGTGTGTCCGATATCATCCGTAACGGCCATGTCCGATATTAACCGAACGACGTGGAATTAAAAAAATAACCGCCTACCTGGTATGGAACACAAATTTTAAGACATAAGATCGTCATTTGGTTGCCACTGAAATGTAGTGTACCGTCTTATTTATATAAATGTAATTAAATTAATAACGTACCTTTTATTCGTCTTCGAATAAAGCTGAGGACACAGTATCCGGGGGTCAAAGTTCATTTTTTGGGCACAACACGACACAACCGGCTTTGGCAAGAGCCATGCAAATACTGGGCACCCAGAATTAGCGCGGCAATAATATGAACTAAATTGCATCGCCCTACCCAAACGCCAGTAAGAGAAATCACACTTGTCCGATACCATACGTTGTCCGATAATGTACGTACTCCCCCTAATGTATATAAGTAATCTATTGCGTTAATTGTAACTATTGCAACATATAACAGATGCTCACATTTTATTGATAATTATATTATGAAATATTAGCAAAAATATTACGATCTGCAAGAAATGTTCGAATGCAAACAAGGGTGGTTGATCACTTGAGGCGCCTAAACAGTGTAGATATAGCTGAATATTTTAATAAATCTTTGGGGTTAGACGTTTTGCGTGGAAATGGGATAAATCTAATTTTTAATAATATGAGCTCTAGATAGTAAAAAAAAATAAATAAAACCAATTCTTGAAATAAACAATTTGATTTAAAATACATATTATAGACATATTCTCCTTTCCTATGCCTACTTTTACCCTCTCTCTCTCCCCTCCCTCCCTTTCGCCCCCACCAAAGTTATTGTTCTCTCTCCATCTTCCATGTTTACTTTAAATACACAGCAACTCTGAAATTAATTTAATATGTTTTTGTATAACCCTGCTGAAGATTCAGGTTGAACCGAAACCGGTAGGTTTTATATATTCAATAACGTGGTATTTAAAGTTATGTATTTTAATCGAATTGTTATAATATAAATGAATAAATTATTTTGAGAGTTATCTAGTTATTTGAATTAACTGAAATTTTGATTTTCATACTGCTATTTAGCCCAATTTGCGCTTTGCTAATTACAAAGGTACTCATTTAGTTTAAACAAACTTTTTTACCGAGCACAAATTGTAGAGCCGCAATTAATTCGTTTGATCTATTAACAAAAAATAACTATTCCAAGCTTCATTTATTGAAACCTATTGAAGAACTATTCTCAACTCCTTTGGTTAAACCAAAAATATTTTCAAAATACAAAGCTAAGTGATTGGTCATTCCTATTCTATTGCGTATCTTGTTTTTTCCTACACAGACTATCATCCGATTCCAGCAAAAATCATTTCGTCTCGTTTCGTTTAAAGTATTGACGGTCTATTTTCAAACGCATCTTAAGCAGTAATTCGTAAGCAGTTTTGGATGCAACATTTGATAGCATGCTAATTATGCAATACACAACCAGCAATGCCTAGGCAAATATAAATTTAAACATGAAATATAGAATTGGATTGTTAAAAAAAGTCATTATTGCAAACTATTGTAAAACATGTACGTAAATGTGATTACTAATTTACGTACAACTTTATCTATATACCTTATAATGTTGAAAAATCGTAAAAGATTTTATTTATTTCATCTATTATTTTTACCTTTGTAATTTTATTCTAATTTCTATGAAATTAACCTTTAGATTAAAATGATAAAACAGGAATCCACATTTTCACATGCTTCATTAAATGAAAGAAAATGGTAACTTTGTTAAAACAGGAATCAATAAAATTGTTCTATTGAAAAATTAACAAAATGGTTACCGTGGTAGAACGGGAATCTACTAATTTAAATATTAGCCACAGAGACGCCTCTTGACAATATTGGTTTATGGTAATATTGAGTAAAATATCTGGATATTATAATTATAACTTTGTTCAGACCAAAGATATTGGAATACAGCATATCTTTTGTTCAGACCTTAAATTAAATACCTTCGTACCTTATTTCTTTTCAAAATTTATTACCAACGTTAAAAAAATTATGTGTTATTGTATTATTAACCGTCGTATTTATGTACGTATATATTTATTTTATTCCTACGTCTGTCTAGACCCAGGAATATCCCAGTGAGGAAGGCATAGAAAAATCTTTTAGAAACAAATCTAAATAGATAAATTTAAAAAAATGACAAAAATTTATGTCCTGGAATGCATGCTTATAATGTTCAAAATGTTAAAAATATCTTAATTACCCATTCAACATTTTAATATAATTGAAAACAAATTATTTTCCATTATAATTTACTTTGAAGTATCATTCATCAAGGCATCTCAGTTTTAATTTTGCCAATTTGTTTCATTCCCCATTGATGGCTCGATCAAATTTCACTAACAAGCTTTTAACTAGACAGTTGTAACTGGAATGAAAACATTTACTCGATAAATTTTCGATCAAAATAAACATTTGCTCTGTAGCGTTATTTTCCGCGAACCAAGAACAAAGAGAAACGTTTTAATCAATATACCTAATTTTGTTGTACCGCTAATAATTTGGCAAAGCTTTGTTGTTCATATGTTTGGTACAATTTTGGAAATATCTGTAAATTACATTTACAGCCACAGTACAGGGACACAATATATATGATATAGTAGAAAGTAACCAATTTCTGGTATGACAGTATGTTTACCTAATATTTGAAATAAAATATTTATTTTGGAGAACCCTAATGTATTGATTACAAAATTTTCGTGCCCGGTTTATTTCGTCGGTTATTTTTTAAATATCAACTGCAAACATGAGACTGAAGAAAATAATTTCCCCCAGGGACTGCGTAATAATAATAATAATAATATGTGGACAATTTGTAGAGCGCCGTTTTTGTGAAAAATCACCTCAAGGGCGCTTGAGGGTTTAATCTAATCTTTGGGGTCGCTAGAAGGTTTCTTTAGGAAAGGAAGGATAGGAAGTTCTGGGAAGGAAAAGGGTGCGAAGGGTGGGTAGGAATCTGGGGTTCAGTGTGTCTAGTTCAGTGGGGTTCAGTCGGACGAATGAATCCATCACTCCCATTGTGGTGCTAGGCGATAGGCGAGAGGAGAGCCCTGCTAGAGTAGAGTAGAGAGGTCAAAAGGTCTCCTTCAATCAGTCTCTCTCGATTTGGTTGGTAGGCAGACGCATCCGTCGTCAAGACCCGGACGAACCTCACCCCAAGAACCCGGGCATCCCTGCAAAATTACCAAACGTAGTGAACCACTTGTAGCGACCTTTGGCAGAGGTGTTTTTTTATCCAATAATTTGTTCCTGGGGCGGCGGTACCTATACCCGCCTCAAAAATGGAAATAATATTCATGAATTATATTCAACAAAATAGCATCCTTCAACAATAATCGACTGTAAAGGATTGCATGCTTGAATTACTTTCATGTGCCGCACAAACAAGTCCCCGATAACTTCACCAGAATTAAGCAGTACAGAATTTTTATTTTTTTAAGAGGCTTACAACAACTTACCAACGATCGTGCCTTTGAGGAAAATGACTAAACTCTTAAACTATTTTTATTCTGAAGTAGACATTTTCCCGTTAAACTTCAAGATTGCAATCAATATTTTTTTAACACAAGGGTACATCTCAGTTAATGTAATAAATTGTAATGTTATTAATTATATTTGATTTTGCGAAATGTTATTGGATTCCCTGTTTTTCACAAATGGATATTAATTAGTAAGTAAATAATTTGAATTGTCATGGTCAGTACAAGAAACAAAATTTGTCATTTTTTAATTTTTTTAATTTTATTAATCATTAACGCCATTATTGGCTTTTAAATACAAAATTACATTTTTATGATTTAGTGCATACTAGTGTGTTTAAATAACAAAGATAACATAAATAGGTTTTACAGATGGTACATAGAAGTAAAGATGGTAGGTAAAAAGTATAACGTTATACAAGAAGAGAGATTGAAATAATAAGGTTTCGAACATAAATTAAAAGATACGAAATGAAAAAGTACGAGATGTACTTACAAAAAACTAATACAATTCAGCTTAAAATATTTATACATTTGACTCCGTCTATACAGATTTCTCCAAGGCTTTTGATAAGGTCTGCCACAAAATACTAATAAATAAACTAAAAAAATTAGGGATAAGTGGCAATTTCTTGGCTTGGTTGATTAGCTACTTATCTGATAGATTACTCTTTGTAAAGATCAATGACTGTCTATCCCACCAATTTATTGCCACCAGCGGAGTCCCGCAAGGTTCGCACCTAGGACCTTTATTATTTATCCTATTCATCAATGATGTCACAAGCATTTTCCATAGTGTTGAAGTCTTACTCTTTGCTGACGACATGAAGCTGTTTAAAGTCATAAATGATGTGCACGGTTGCATAATCTTGCAAGAAAACCTTAATAACTTTTTCAAATGGTGTTCAGATAATAAACTTCAGCTAAATATTAACAAATGCCAAGTTATGAGGTTCCACAAAATTAAACATCCAATATTATATAATTATACACTCTGTAATGTTGACTTAATCTCTGTAGTCCAAATACTTGACCTGGGCATCATTTTTGATCAGAAACTCTGCTTTGTATCTCATGTAACTTCTATAGCTAACAGGGCTATGAAAATGTTAGGTTTTATATTAAGGATTTCCAAGGATTTTAAAAAATTTACACATTAAAAATTCTGTTCACATCTCTCGTTAGAAGCATTCTTGAATATAATTCAACAATTTGGTCACTTGTCTTCAATAATCACATCAATACCATTGAAAGAGTCCAACACAAATTTTTGAGGTGTATTAATTTTAGACTTGGAATTCCCATAGAATAAATAAATTATGATTTTTTGTTGCACTCATTAAAATGTTGTAATTAAGTGACAGAAAAAAAATTTTTGATCTGATATTTTTGTATAAAATCGTTAACTATCAGTTGGATAGCCCTGATATATTAAAGTTGATTCACTTTCATATACCTACAATTAGATCAAGGTTCCCTAGTTTGTTTTATTGTGACAACTACATGTCGGTATTAGGCTCCAATTCAGTTGTAAATAGATTACACACCATTGGAAATTTTTATGCCAATGTGGCTGATATTTTTAATATTTCCATACTGAAATATAAGGTTGTGCTGATCGAACATTTCAGCCAATTATACGTTACCGAGGTCACTACATAATGAGTTTTTTGATATTATTGTCTATTTTTAATGCCTGTATAATGTACTACGACTGTAATTAAATATACACGAGCTTGTAAATGGCACTTTGTGCCGTAAATTTTAAATAAATAAATAAAGATATTATTAATAATAAGACCTGAAATAAAACAAAGTGTAATGAATAAGAGCTAGTTAGTATTAGGGTATAAACAATTATACCTGTTTATTACTACAAATAGAACAGAAAAATATATATTTTACTGGTAAAGTTTGCATGAGAAAAGATTTTATGAAAAGAACAAAAAAAATAATAAAAGTTAATTATTAGCAGATAAAATCGAGATTAGTTGAGTTTTGAAACATTGAAAACTGTCAACACTAAATATATCTATAAATTCGCAGTATTTATTCGCAAGGTTATGGATTCTTGGAATTGGTGAGTAAATAGAGTAATTAGTATTGATTTTATTGTTGCATTTAAAAATATCATTGCTACGAGTTTGTCTGGCAGGTATGTTAATGCAAATAAGTTCCAACAAATTAGGGCTGTCAATTAAAGATTTCATAATTTTGTATAAAAATAATAAATCAATTAACACTCTTCTATCTGATAATTTAAGAAGTCTGGTTTCAGCGCGTAAATAATTATAATTTATAAGTTCGATTGGAATTTTCATTTTAAAATTGATGTACCGAAGGAATTTGTTTTTTACCTTTTCCAATGATTGAGAATGAACTTTATAGCATGGTGACCATACGGAAGAATTGTATTCTAATCTGCCACGTACTAATGAGCAATAAACATGTTTTAATGTTGACATACTTTTAAAATTTGCCCCCATTCTCAAAATAAAACCTAGTTTTCTCATTGCATCGCTTGTTATTTCATCGATGTGTACGTTGAACTGTAGACTCTCGTGGAATATAACACCAAGATCACGAATCTGCGATACACGAAGAAGATTGACACCATTCATATCATAAGAAAAGTTAAGGGGATTTTTACCTTTGTAAAAACTAATAACCTGGCATTTACCAATATTTAGTTGTAAATCATTGACAGAACACCAATCACAAAGTTTATCAAGGTTCAACTGCAGAATGGCGCGATCGTCATCGTTTCTAATTGTTCTGTAAATCTTCAAATCATTAGCAAATAACAGGACTTTAACATTACCAAAAATATTAACTACATCATATATGAATAAGCAAAATAATATCGGGCCAAAATGAGATCCCTGTGGTACTCCACTCAAGGCAGCAAACGAATAAGAATAAACGAATAAGAATAAGAAGTAAACGAATCAACTTTAACAGCTAAGTACCTTCCCAATAGATAACTCGTTAACCAATCCAAAATACTCCCTCTCATTCCCGACAACTTCAGTTTTCGTAATAAGAGTCTGTGGTTCACCTTATCAAATGCCTTAGTGAAGTCAGTATATATGGAATCAGTTTGATGTGATGAAGCCAGGGCATTAACAATATCATTCGTGTATAATATTAAATTGGAAAGAGTTGATCTTCTTTTGATAAATCCATGTTGAAGCGGTGAGATGGTATGATTAATTTGGGATATCAATTTGTCTAGTACCAGGCTTTCAAAGAGTTTGGGTAATGTAGACATGGTGCATATTGGCGTATAGTTTGTTACGTCACTCTTATTTCCTTTTTTAAAAACGGGCGTCAAAAGACTAAACTTCATGTTATTTATAATAAGTTATCACTAAGTCATGTATATTTAATATTTACAGATCTCTGATATGATGTCTGAAATGTCTAGAATTATTTGTTTCTCTTAACCAATTTTCTCCATAAACTAAAGTAAATATAAACAATATTTAAATAGTACCTACTTCTAATATTAATTTTTTTTTTCCGTTTCCTATGTTGGAATTCCTCTTTCACTGCAATTTTTATCTGTGCTTTTTTTCTAAGAACGGCAAAAAACAAGGTTTATGTAATAAATTTGTTAGCTGGAAGTAAAGTATAAGATTTAACGCATATTGTTTTCGATTAAATGTAAGTTTCTTCAGTCAAAAGTGATCGACTACTGATTATTGAACTGTGTTTGTATTTTTATACTGCCCTACAAAACACCGCCATATTTTGTTCAAAACGAACGTGCAACGAAAAAATTAACGATTAATTTGAAGACGACAACCCTAAAATATATTCAGAATCTTAAAGACGTAAGTAAAGAAGCCGTATACAAATTGCGACTCGCGACCGGTGTATTGGACGGACCTACTTTCGCATTTGCCCTATCAATGAAAAGAAGAAGAAGACAAATAATGTGAGAATGTTAACGACGTAAGTGAAGAAAGCGTGTAAACAAATATACGCCGCGGCATAGCGTATTGTACGAACGTACGGTCGAATTCGCCCTAGCGGCCTGGAGATTCGACGTCTCCGCCGCGTTCATTTTAATTAATTCTGAAGAACGTGTTACAAATATTTAAGATGTTTCCAAATGAATACCTCCAGAAGTTATTGATTCATCGTCTAGAAAAATAAAATATGGTGCTTACCGCTACCTTTATAGTTGAAAAACTTGTTATAAAGTTTAAAAATAGTTGTAGGTAAAATATATTAATGGTAAGGTATTGTTTTTATTAATTTTAAATATAAAAAACTTACAACCCCAGGTATCGGTTGGAGTAAAAAAGTTATTTTAGTTACAAATTCGCCGGAAATGATTAAAGTGTGAGTTTTGATCAAACAAAAAATATTAAGGTTGTGTACCGCCTTAATAATAATTAAACTGACTCAAAAAACACGCGCAAAACTAAATAAATCTAATATAAATAAAGAACAAAAAACCCCTGGAGGACGGAGAAATGAACAGTTACCGTAAAAACTGTGTAATATATTGAGAAACCTCACATAAGACATTGTAAAAAATGCGTAACACAGAAAACTAACCCCAATAAAGTGCTAAAGGATACGAAAAGCGTGCGCGGGAATATTATCATCGTGAGTAATTTCTAAGACAACTAACCGCCCCACGGGGATGAGATACTCTGGCAAACAATACGGCGACTACAGCAGGGAGAGTCTATAACAAGTCGATGCATTAAAGATGAGGCGGGTTACCTGCTGAGGGAGGAAAAGCACATTCCCGCTAGAGAGACATAGAAGGTACTTTTAGGGGCTTTCACATACCTCAAAGACAGGCAACTTGGAAAAATATTTTAAGATAGGTATCACTAGACGAAGAAAAACTGAAATTTTAAATCATTGGATAATATGCGAGAGGTCAGCACATTGAAATCCATACCGATGATTTTATACCGTTTTCTGTAGTACTGCCGCACTATTGATAGCCAAAGTGATATTGACAGGGAATAAGTAAGAACGCTGTAAGCTGGAAACATGGCGGATTTTGCAAAAAATTTTAAATTTTTTTTGTAAATATATTCACAGTTTATCTGACAATCAGGAGGCCACGCTAAAATCTGACAATTGTCACGGCCAAGGGGTCGCGGCGTCGGTTGTAATATCTCTTATCATTGGTTGACCGTGCTCACGAATATTGATAACTGACCACAGATGACGGATGTAGTCAAAATTGTATTGATTAAGGGTTTTATCTATCGTTCGTGATAGACCTCCAAATATGAATTCGGGGCTGAATAACCAAAATCTCTTTCCGATCAGTCCTCAGGTGGTCTTGTTTCGGTAGCTTGGAGGACAGAAATGAATCCTGAAGCTGGAAATTAGGAGTATGTACAAGTTAAGATACGCGCGTTATTATATTACAGGTAGAAATTCCAACAATATCTGCCAAATTGACGGCCGGCGTGGTCTAGCGGTAAGGCTTTCAAATCGCAATCCGAAGGTCGCGGGATCGAATCCCGGCGTGGCAAATAAGTGTTATTTGATTAATTCGTGTTATTTCACAATTAATTCATTAAAAATAACATATAGCAGGTAACACGTTCCAGAGTGGAAGATATTCTCAGTATCGCCCTCGTGTAAAACCACCATTCAGAATTGAAACCTAGCTTGAAATGGCTTTAGCCGTGTTTGGTGACCAATTTAAATAGCTAGGTACTTCCCAACCATCCTCTTACCCATCTCCTTCCCCTCCCCACTACCTTCAGCCTCACAACATACACCAATTGGGGATGCCATAGTCTCACTGGCTCCAGACGGGAGCGCTTGGGACTCTTCTGCGGTTATTTATAAAAAAAAAAATTTAAAAAATATCCAAAAATAGCCCTCGAGGAATCAGAAAAGTTTGACCTAAAGAAAGCTAGAAACAGAGTTAAACCTGTTTTTTTTCGTTATTTGTTTTTGGGGTGTTATACCGTTGCGCTACCTCCTTCTTAAGCCAACGTTTCGGACAGCGTTACAGTGTCCATCGTCAGGGCAGATGATGGACACTGTAACGCTGTCCGAAACGTTGGCTAAAGAAGGAGGTAGCGCAGCACGGCATAACACCTCAAAAACAAACAACGAAAATACTTTTGGCCGTGAAAATCTAAGAACTTATCTGAATTATGTTAATTGCTAAATCTTAGTGGTTCACACAAAGAGTAAATCATTCCATAAAAATTGTCTGTGAACCAAAAAATGAACCACCCTTTTATTTTACCCTGTTTATTTAGGTAAACTTTTATCATCGTGAAACAAATTATGACGAACACTTAAATGTCTCTTGGGTTATCCATCACAAGCCACGATAATACTGCGCCTCGGCCCAATCTACATGGCCTTCCTTACTTAGCTTGTATTACTTACCCTTTTCACGGTGACTTTGCCTACCGTTGTCTTAGTCAAAGTGGCCGCCGCTAGCTTAGCTTAAGCTTGGATTACTATTACCAAGTGCTGTGGATTCGGCACGATTATGAAATTATATATTCGCATTTAAAATCTGATATTTAAATTGTAAATTTTGTACATAATAAATTATTTTGTGCCTTTTATTTGCATACTTGATTAACCTTGTTTCATAGATAATTCATATAGTGGTCTTTAGGTGATTTAAATATTTAGTTTTTTTTAATGTTATTTTTTATGTCTCACAAGAGCGCCCCTTTCAATATGAAGACAGAAGAACTATATCGCCACCCGTAGGGCTAGTGTTGTGAGGCGGGTTAAGGTAGATGCTACAGGAAGGGATATAATGGAATAATTTATTGAATAAAACCAGAAAGATAGCAGCCAAAAAATATGCGTTAAGAAAATTAAGAAAATGTTGGTATGTCTTAGTCGAAGGATGAAACATTTAAATATGAACGAAGCTAAAAGCAAAGCTAAAAGTAAAGCAAAGCCCCGGCAAGGCTAAAGTCCTGGTCGAATTTCTAGATGAGACCGAATATTTTCGTGAAAACTTCTTTAGAACTGTTGTGATTTGAAACTCGGTGAAACGAAAAAGCGTCACAAAAAAGATACAAACACATACATCTATAGGATTTAGCCTGCGAGAGAATGAGATAATTGGTCTCCTCTTTGTGCGGTGCATCGTGGCTTCCCACTATTTTCTACTTTAGTTTTCTGAAGATTTCACTTCTATCGCGTGTGAACTGAACACTTATATTTTTATGAAATTTTGGTTCCACGCTTTTTGTTGAGAGATATTTACATTATCTAAAGTCTAAGTCTATCAAGAGATGATCGATAAAACTCTTTATCAATTCAATATTGACTAAATACGTCATCTATGGTCGGTTATCAATATTTACGAGCACGGTAAACAAATGATAAGAGATACCCCGACTAAGGATTAACAAATTTTAGCGCGGCCTCCTAGTGTCTCAGATAAGCTGTCAATATACAAAATATTTTGAATAATGTCGTTCGTTGTGCAAAATAACTGGCTTATTATTGAATGGAAGTTAACTAACGATGCTCTTAGAAATGAAAAAAATCGCATATGGGGTCCATAGACTTAAGATCTTGGAGAAACGAAAGTTGTTGAAATATGAATAAAGACCTCATCAACTAATTAACGTCTAAACTAATTAGTCTCAAAAATTACAAGCGAAGCGCCAATGTATATTAAAGTAAGTATTTTAATTCGAAATCGATGATTATATAGTTTATTTTTTATTTTTACGAAGTAGTGTCAATATCGGTCTGGACATCAACAGTGCGGCCGTGCTTGGGAAAATGGTACATCATCGATCCGATATTGTAAAGTTATCGATTTTACTGTGCTAGATCCCCTGTAATGATAAGATATATTTAATATATATTGACATCAACTATATGTAGATACCTCTAAAATGTAGAGAAACTAACTAACTAAACATCACGCCGTTTCCCCGCAGGGGTAAGCAGAGAGGACGGGCCGCCAAACAACTCAGTCTTGGCACACACTCCTTGCCTCGTTTACATTCATACATCGTCTCATACATGCTCTTATATTATTCTGACTTTTGACATGGCCCGACTCAAGTATCTGATTCACTTGGTCGCGCAATATCTTTCTTGTAATAATTTACCATTCACATTTGCATCATATATTCTTCTTACTCCTTACTCCTTACTCCTTACTCCTTACTCTTTACTACTTACTCCTTACTCCTTACTCCTTACTCCTTACTCCTTACTCCTTACTCCTTACTCCTTACTCCTTACTCCTTACTCCTTACTCCTTACTCCTTACTCCTTACTCCTTACTCCTTACTCCTTACTCCTTACTCCTTACTCCTTACTCCTTACTCTTTACTCCTTATTCCTTACTCCTCACACCCTTCCTCGTTCATTTGCTCTACATGCCCAAACCATCTGAGCTCATTATCTGTTACTCATTACGTTTACATCAGCCTTGCATTCTTTGTAAATCTCCACGTTTCTCACACGATCGTACATGGTTTTATCACACATTTGCCTCAGGAATCTCACTTCTACAGCATTCATGTAGAGAAGACCAATAATAAAAACCAATAAATTTTCTGAAATTCGTTCATAAAATTTAAGGAACAAAATTATCCGAAAGAACACTTCCTTTTTAATTACTTAACCGTTAAACTTAAGACATAACAAAGTGAAGGATTCGTGCGCCGTTCATAATGTATAAAACAAGTTACGTAGCTTCCTACAGCTACTAGTTACCAGCCCGAAGGGGGGTACTGGCGATGCTCGTATGTTTAGGAAAGCACTTAAAATTGCAATGTTGCCAGCTTAAGTAAACAGGGACGATATTATGTTTTCGGTTTTGTCGGTAATTGTGTGTAAAATGTTACTAAATACTTTTTATGTGAACCACACATGAGTGTAACGTTACCTGGAGGCGATAGGGCTATGTCACCTCTGCAACACACAATGCAGAGGTGACATAGCCCTTTTAGACATGACATGAATGCTTTTTTCTCTTTCAAGTGCATTTACACTGACTTATAAAATTGAACAATCTGATCCAAGAATTGAAAAACTTCTTTCTGTAAAAAAATACATCATCCGAAAAACGAGCTTTGCAGAAAATAACGAGGGTTTTTAGATTTGTGCTTGTTCTTGTGATACTTTATTTTTTAGTTTTACTTTTATAAAATTATTTTGTGTCATAAAAAAAAATATTATTTTAGAAAATTCCGAAAAAATCCAAAAATGTGCACAAATTAAACTTAAAGCATTATAAACAGTTTATAACATGCTTTTAAGGGTAGTGTGGTGATTTATATTTATATTTTAAAATAATATTAATATTTTTTGATGTTCGTCATTTTATATTGCTTTATTATTCGTCAGATTATGCATTGCATCAAAACTGCTTACAGCTTCAGACGCACTTGAAAATGAACTGAAAGTACTAAAAATGAAACGAAATGAAATGGTGTTTGCTGAATTCGGGTGATATGTGTAGAAAAAACCAGGTCCGCAAGGAAAAGGGACGAATAATCACTTACCACCGTATCTTTGCAAAGGAGCACACAACACAATCATAATATCGCCATAGAGTTCCATCGCGATATTGTCACAACAAAACAAATGAGTATAAAACGAAATTATGTACTTCCGAGATGTCAAATTCCTTAATTTGACTTAAAAAGTAGACGTGTACACGAAAACACCAACAATTTGCTTCCAAGTTAGTTTCTTCTTTCAAATATTCTTCTGTTTCCAAAACAGATGCACTCGAATTTTCAATATTTTTCTTGCCAGTGTTCCAAATTTCAAATATTTTTCCAGCAAAATGATGGTAAGTAAGAGGTAAGAACTAGATAAATGACATTCAGGTAGGAGCCAAGCATATTCTCATTTCAAAACCAAACATAATGCATTATTGATTTAACCGAACCATGTGGTGGACATATTTTAATATAATTGTATTTTCACAGGTATTATAAAATAATTTGCAACATTACTGCCTCAACACAGTCCAGTCTAGAGGGAAACGACATTAGAAACCTAATTTTTTTCAACTGTGCGGTTCTGCTCTTTACATTTTATTACTGATATATACATATTTTTTTATTGTACGTTTTATGTACCTAATTATAAACCATTGTACACTTTAACACGTAATTTTATTTATAGTTGCTAATTTATTACAATAAAGACATATTATTACTATTCGTGGTTTCGTGTGCCAAGTTTCAGGAGAGGTCTATTTAGATTAATAAAGCCAGAATAATCTAATATACTATGTCCGAAGTTGGCATGCCCCAGTTACAAATATATTAACATGAACATATGTTTCGTACAATGCCCGTCGCCGTTATTATTTCTGGATTGGAGTTAACATACCCAAATTTAGGTACTTGGATGGTGTAAAATAACATCCAATTTGAAGCTGGTGCCAACGCCACCGTACCAGTCATTTCTCCATCTACCTTATCCCACTTCAGACAACAGTTTCAAAGTCATGTTTCTCATTAACAAACATGTTATTATTCTGTCCCTGGTATCAATGGTTTTTATGTGAATATCGCACAAGATTCCCAGATTCTTCCAACCATCTGGAGGCAGTAAGACCCAAATCGCGGTATGCTGTGAGGCTGAAGGTAGTGAGGAGAGGAAAGAGATGGGGAATAAGAAGGTGGAGAAGTTCCTGGCTATTCAGATCTGATCACTAAACACGGCTAAAGCCATTTCACACAACGTTTCAGTTCTGAATGGCGGTGTTACACCAAGTCGATACTGAGATTATCTTAAACTCTTGAACGTGCAGCAAATATACTAGATTTTGAAATAATACAATAATAATCAAGTAAAATTTATTGCACACACCGGACCGGATTTGAACCCGAATCCGGATAGTCGTTTCTAATTCTTCTTTTAGCATTTTGACCATAGAATTGATGAGGGAGACATTTTAATCTCTCTAGCAGGACTCTCTTGGAACGTCGCCTTATCGCAGTGCGAGGGATGGATTCATATGTCCGTCGCTCCTTGATATACTGTCCCCAGATCCCTCCTCACCCTCCGTACCCTTTTCCTTCCTAGAACTTCCTTTCCTCCAGAAAGTAGGTTCTAGTTCTAAGAAAAGACTCCACACAGCATTCCCAAATGTGACATAGGCCCTGAGGGTATTTTTTTCCTCAGGGCATCCTGTGTGGAGCTTAAGTAAAAAAAAAATTCGAGAACAAAAACTAAATTTTTCGCAGCTACCTAATCATTTCTTATATCTATAATATTTAATGGGAACAGGTACGCAAGAAAAAATGTGCAAAATTAACGTTCATAAGGAAAATAGCGTTTTGGAGAAATATTATTTTTTGATCAAATGATCCACTTTGCGATAAGCAGAATTTTCAGTTCGTTGAGAATGAAATTTTTATATGGACGGGGTGCTGGCTGTTTTAGGAAGAATATAGAAAGATTTTCTATAAACACATATGATATATAGTTTGTGAAAGAAGCATTTTTCAAATTTCTTTTCTTCGTTTTCCCCTTTCCAAATTTTACTTTGTATTCACTAAGATTCTACAGTGGATTAAGAAGGTTCTCTAATTTTAAAACTAAAAATGTGTTTATTTACTGTTATAAAGCCTGATTTATAGAACTCCATTTTAATTTTCAATTTATACTCAATAATGTTATTATTTAATTTATAAAAACCGTTTATTTTTCAATTACTCATGACAGCTGTTTCTCCTTGTGGATAGGCCACTTACAGACGATTTTATTATCGGTCGTTTAAAAATAATAATAAATTACAGTCACAATTTTGCCAAACTTCTCCTAGAAAACATCACTCACTCATTGATAAGCTAACCCCGTTACACGCATAAAATAACGGCCGTAAACTCAATCTTTTAGAGCAGTTGGAAATTAACAAAAATTCAAATAATCCGAAAACTAGCTTGAACAAAAACAAATCGCCACTCTTAGATATGTTTAAGATAATTATTAGAGACCATTAAAATACTTAATTATGCTGGAAAAAAGAAACCCCTGAGTCATCTTTTGGGAATAACTCATTGAATGCCCTTTAGTCAAATTTAAACAATGCAGTAATTGGGGAAACTTTAAAGGGTTAATAACCATTAACAATTTCCGACTTTTTACTCGGAAATTATATTTTTGGATACATAAAAGAAATATTATAAAAAAATAATGAAACAAATATGTTGTTGTTGATTCCAGGTGACGTTGTCAATCTCCATCCTCATTAGTCTCCACGTGTTCTTCCTCCTCGTGGTGGAAATCATTCCGCCCACCTCCCTGGTGGTACCGCTGCTCGGAAAGTACCTCATCTTCGCCATGATACTCGTCTCCATCAGGTGAGTCTCCATCACATACATTCTATATTAAGGCTGTATAATACCTAATATTGGGGGTTTGCTCAAGGCTCATATTTTAATAAATTTCGACGAATTCGTATATAAAAAATCTTTTTTTTTTTCAAACCGCAACCCGGGGATGTAAGTTATTTATATTTAAGATTAATAAAAACAATCCTCAGTTTGTATATATTTTACGTAAAACGGTTTGAAAACTTTATTTCTCGTATATAACTAAAAATTTAGCGGAGAGCAACACATTTTATTTTTTTAGACGATGAATTAATAACTCCGGGAGAGATTCGTTTAGAAACATCTTAAATATTAGTAACACATTCTTCAGAATTAATAAAAATGAACCCTGCGGAAAGGTCAAATCTCCAGGCCTGCCAGGGCGAATTCGACCGTACGTTCGTACAATACGCCGCGCTGGAGGCGTAAATTCGTTTTCACGCTTTTTTCACTTACGTCGTTAAGATTCCCAAATTATTTTTGTTCTTCTTCTTTTCTTTGACAGGGCAAATTTGACAGTAGGTCCGTCCAATACACGGGTCGCGAGTCGCAATTTGTACACACGGCTTCTTTACTTACGTCGTTAAGATTCTGAATATATTTTAGGGTATTATGTCGTCTAAACTCTACGCAGGAGGCCCTGAGGAAAATGTTAGCCCTCAGGGCCTATGTTATCTTTGGGGAAAACGTGTGGGGGTATTTTTAAGAAAAGGAAGAGAGGAAGTTCTGAAAAGATAAGGGGAGGGGATAGGAATGTGGGGGTCAGTGCGTCAGTTGAATGACACGTGAATCCACCCGACCCATTGGATTTGAGGATAAGTGCAGGACTTTGGTTTGGTAGAGTCCGGCTGGAAGGATTAAAACTAGTCTCAAACGTTCGCTGTATTCTCATTATATATATATATATGTTGACTTGACGTATTTCACCAAATCGCTCACCATATATTCCCATTGAAAATGGTGAAATAGGCCAACCCCACATATTATATTATATATTTATATTTTTATTTATTCGTTTTTTGCTATTGTGTACGAAAGCATTATGCAAATATGTCATTTCTATGACTTTTTTTTTTTTTTTTTCAAATGATAACGATTCATGCCTTCTTTTTTTTACATGATATAGTTTTGATTGAGATTCCAATGTAATAAACACTGTGAGAATTATAGAACTATTTATTCCTATCAGAATTATATTACTAGTACTATCAGACTTATAATCTTTCTCAATTTTCAGTTACGGAGAAGAACTCTTCGATATCTCTCATTCACTTTACTGTTTAAATTATTTTTATTATTAAATATATATATTTATATATTTTTTTTTATTAAAATATAAGATAGATCATGAAATTATTAATACATAAAAATAATGAGATTGCCTCTACTCAAACCTATCGTATATTTTCTTAAAAACAATTTAAAAATAAAAAAATAAAAAAACTTCGATATATTTCCTGTTTGAACATTCGGATAGGAAATATATCGATGAAAGATTTAGTTTTTATTTTTAAGATTAAGCTTTTATTTTTAAGATTTAGTTTTTATTTTCTGTTCAAAAAACAATGAGTTTATATTTTGGTTTTCTTTATAGTTTTAATATATTATCATTTTATTTATTTAAACTTTGTAACTTTTCTCAGTACTTTTAAAACTATCACTATATTTAACTGCTTTACGGCCTTTATAACATTGTACTTGAAATGATGTTTACATTTGTAATTATTAGATACAATATTATGTTTTACAAAAAACAACAACTACCTAATGTGAACTAAACCAGGAAATTTGACTGTCCTAAAACGGGAAATCTCCTAGTTGGACGGTCAAAGTATTTGTTTATAATGTATATGTATTTTGTTTCAATAAATAAATAAATAAATAAAAATAAAAATAAATAAAAAAATATTATGGGAGTAAAGCTCACGTGTGAGCCTAAAATAAAGAGTCTCCCTAAGTCTTCCGAGAGATTTCCGATGGAGAGGTTGTCAGGTCTTCCTCTTCCGATTTGGCCTTCTAGGCAGTTGGTGGGTAGACGCATCCGCCACACCTCTAATATTTCACACACTCGGAGTGACCTACGGCAGAGTTGTTGTTTATCCGATTGAATACCCACACCTGCCTTCCAAATTAAGCACATGTGATATTATGTATGCACATATATTATGTACTATCATTCATGCATATTTATTAGACCACAGCACCTAATATCGGGGTATTGGCTCAGTAAGGGTTATTTATTTGTCATCAGTAAGGGTCCAATACTTAAAGATGTCAAAACAGATTACAATTTACCAGAAAACACGTGTCAAGAATACATTAATGGCGTCAAGATTGATGTGTAAGGATTCGAATAATATTAATCTAATAAGAAAAGTGTGATTAAGACATATTATAGGCAAAACAAGAATGATACTGTCAGATAGGTATTGTTTAATTTACGAGTATGAGAGCCTAAAAAGGCAGGTTTTTAGTTTAGACCTAAATTCTGTTGGGCTTATAATACTTCTTAAATCCAGAAGGAATTTATTCCAAAGCTTAGGCCCGGATACTACGAAAGCGCGATCTACAAGCTTAGTATTTGGCTTGCGTTTAGATTCTATCAGCCTACCTATAGCAAATAATATTGCTGATCTAAGGGTTGACTGCCTCGGACCAGTTTTTCTGGGACGCATGGTTCAGAGATGTGATTATATTGATTGATTTAAACACCATCCAGCACAATTTGGACAGAACCTTACTGCAATACAATAGTTTCGTTAATTCATGGAAGCCGTGATTAATTTATATTGTTGTTGCAGTTATTATTAATCTTCGAATAGTTAAATTTTACAATCGACAAACAACGTTTTTTACTTTGCGATTTTAAAGTGTTTAGTGACACACTACTCTGAGAACTAAAAAACACACCTAATCATGCTTAAATGGAATTTGAATGTTTTGCTTTTCCTAAACACGAAACTTATGGGTTAAATAAATGTACGATTCCTCTGGGTTGGAAGAAAAGCGAACCGCATTCATAGCTTTTTGGCAAATTAATTTTTTGACAAAGATCTGAGTTTCTAGAGGCAAATTGTGACATCTGTGCTCTATAAAGCACTATCAATATAAACCTCAAGTTTAACGATATATGTACTTTTTCATATGAGTGGAACGTTTTTTTAAATACACCAGGAAGTTTTTTTAACTATAAAAGTTTACGAAGCCGGTTTATGTTGAAACAAACATTTAGGTATAAATTTTATGTTTTAAGCCAAATAAGGATTTCAAATTTATACATGAACTGTTTTCACACGAAAGATTTAATTTAAGTTAATTTCGCCCTTCTTAATGAACTCGCAGCTTTTACGCTAGATCCGTAGCATTATTTGAAGAGTATTTAATTTGTTAGTTTCTCCGCTTTTACAAGGAATAAGAACTTAATTTAGATAACAAACACAAGATAAGACGTATTGAATTTGATTGCAAACATTCTGTTTTAGTTTTTTTTTATATGAGTGCAGAAGTTAACAGAAGTAATTTGTCAGTTAAAATAAGATAATTACTTTGTTTACATAACTTTATCTCAGGCTATTGTGTTCGCTTTTGGGAACAGTTCATATAAATCCTTATGCCTTCGTTACCATCATGGTAAAAAATACGATCTTAACAGTGTTCGAAAGAAAAAGCATAACGTTATTTATTAAAATCTGGAAAGTAACCACAGAAGAGGTAATCATCTCCATGAAACAAAAGTCTCCGAACGCAATTTGAGAAAAATTTATAAACGTTTTTCTATTAATTATTTTTATACGAAACGGTAAAAAAGTGAGGTGATAATAACGTTTATAATACATTTGCTTAATAAAATATGTCTAATTATTTTCGTCATCGTCTGATTATTTGCTTAGAAAAAACTCAACGTTAGCCATTTTTAAAACTTTTTTCTGGTTGGCATACAAATTTTGAATATTTTTAAAATTACATGTCTATTTCTATTAATAAGATTTGAAAGCATCTTTTATCACCTTCCAATGACAGTTTTTAGTTTTAGGATACATTTAGAAATAAATAATTTATTTGGATTTTATTGTAAAACGGAAATACAACTATCTTCCAAACAGAATTTGTCATAGGCCTGAAGGGTTAAATAATTTTTTTTTTTCTTTAAATCATAGGTTTTCGACCCTATTTTGCCCACTTTGAGAATATTTTATAGAACCCCCCATTTTTTTTCAATACCATCTGTCGTGACATCTGAAACAGCTATTGCCACGATTATATGGAGGGGGGAGAGGTTGTGCTCAACTGTCTCGGAATCAATAATTTGATTAAAAATATCTTAAATTATTTGTTGTACCTTTTTATTTAGCAAGTAGAAAATGCGATTATTTTGTATTTTAAGTACCGGGCTGCTACCTTCTTCCTACTTGTATTAATTACGTAGTTTTAATTCTTAATAATAATAATAAACGCAAGATTATAAGTAGGTACGTGATAAGTGTTTTTTGTCTTTTTTAGACAATATTTTTTTTACCTGCCCATGCCCTCACTGTGTCATCTCAATGCCCTCTAATTTTCTCTGGTTCTTCAACTACCCCCCTGAGAGTCTCAACGCCCACAAGTGGGCGTTATCGCGCACGTTGAGAACCTATGCTATTATAACGTCAATTCAAAAATTATCTTCTTCATATGAAAATAGTATTCTAGTTTCTTCCAAAGACTAAATTCGTTACCGAAAGTAGCTGACAAGATTTAAGCATCATCTACTGTGTTTGATTTAATTAATCGCGTGCTTTTAAATCAGTAAATTAGCTTAATAATAAACGTTCTCAATATCGCAAATCTGTATTATTGGGTTACCAAATTCTCATCAATCACGCCCAAAATCATCATCAACAAGACAAATTCGCTAATGAAAATTATTCCCCACATTACTCAAGTCAGGTTATCTGTTCAGAAAGAGGAGAGCTTGTCAGTGTGATAAGCTCCAGGATCATTAACTTACATGAGGGTACACGGGGGTTTCCTCTCCCCCCCCATCCGCCCATCAGCCCAGCCAAACTTATCTAATTAACTACTTCAGATCAAATCTCCGCCGTGATTGTGCTCATCAGCTGACTGAAGAGTCGATTTATTGAAAACATTCTAGAAATTGGTTCTGTGAAAATTTCACTGTTTTCTTCATTGGTAAAGTGACTTTTGCAAATAACTAAAATATAAAGTACATGAAAAATTTCTTATAGAGATCGATTTTTATACATTAGCTCCTTAGGAAAATGGCTTCCCTCAGGTCTTATGTCATCTTTGGGGAGGTTTTTTGAAAGAAAAGGAGGATAAAGGTATGTTGAGAGTTTTCTATCTATCTAGGGATCAATTGGTCCATGAGTATCAGACTTATGAATTCATCCCTCCCACTGCATTGCAAGATGACGAGAGAGTTCAGCTGAGGAACCGAAAGGGTCACCCTCAATCGGTCTCTCCAAATACGCCCCTTCACGATGGGCAGGCGCAGTCGTCGCCCGTCAAGACCTGAACAAACCTCACCGAGCACCCCTGATAAGTTACGAAACGTAGCTTGCCACTTTTTATATGAATACTGCGTAAGAGTCCCAACTGCTCCCCTCTGGAGCCAGTGAGAGTATGACATCCTCAATTGGGGTATGTTGTGAGGTTGAAAGTAGTGGGGAGGGAAAGGAGGCAAAGAAAAGGAAGGTGGGGAAGTACCCGGATCTAGTACAAGCAAATTTTCAATTCTGAATGGTGATCTTACACCAAGACAATACTGAGAGTATCTTTAATTCTGGAACGTACAGTAAATATACTACCTATATATTATTATCAATTTATTAATTGTGAAATAAAACAAATTAATCATTCTATTTTTAAAACTGACGGTTACGGTAAAAAAAATTAAAGTGGAAAAAAGTTTTATATTTGTTTTTATTATAATATATTACAAATTAATCAAATATAATCGATTTGCGCACGCCGCGATTTGAACACGCAATCTTCGGATTGATAGTCGAGAGGACCCCGATTCCTCGACCATGTCAGGCCGTCAGTCTTGTTTGATATAACCTATTGCATAATTATTGGATATCCAGTAAATTGTACCCATATATGCCTCTCAAAAAGAATAATAAAAGGGTATGGCCTGTGTTTCCCCAATGACCCTTTATACCTCGGCACTCCTGTCTCCTCACGGATCAGTCGAGTGGCAATTTCCTTTCGGCGCAATATCGGCTATTATTGACTCGAATTGAGAATGCCACTCTTCCAAGAGAATCAATCATTGCGAATGATATCGATGGATTATACGGTTCAAAGACCCATTGTATTAGTATGGGATTTGGAATACCAGAGAAAAATTATTAATTATTGTTAATATATGATATTATGTAAGTCTATACTGTTATTTTAAGAAGTTCAATTGACGAAGTATATACAAAAAATTTTTTCGCAAATTTATCTTAGTGCAATATTTTTTTTACATTAGCTCCGCCTGTCATTTTTGGGGATGCTGTGTAGATGGTCTTCTTAGGGAAAGGAAGAAGGGAAGGTTCTGAGAAGGTAAAAGGTATGGGGTTGGATAGGAATCTGGGGTCAATGTGACATGTGAATCCATCCGTCCCACTGCGTTGAAAAGCGATGGGTAGAGAGATTCCGGCTGGAGACATCAGAAGGTCTCTCTCAACTAGTCTTTCTCTATCCGGCCTGCCACGCAGTAGGTGGGTAAAAGCTTCCGCCGCCAAGACCTAGAACTCATCCCATGAACCTGGGTGCTAAGTCACCAAACGTAGCGAACCACTTGAGTGAATTCAATAAATGATTCCCAGGGCCTTTGTAATATTGTACCCTTAGTAATAGTAACTAAGCATATTCAAAAAAATTATACCTAGCCCTCTTATAGAGATTTTTTCTGAAAGCAGTTTCTTGATCCTATCGTCATTTATTTTTAGGGTGTTATGCCTTGTTCCGCTTACTCTTTCTCTAGCCAACGTTTCGCACAACGTTACAGTATTCATCGTCAAAGCAGATGCTTTAAAGAATTAGTTTTAAAAATTATCTCATATCGAGATTATTCGTTTGATAGCTCGAACAGCAGGCGGACAAACCGATTTGGAAACTGTACCTATTGGTTAATACCCTTTTTGGAACAACCCGTGTTCAGAAAAAAATATTTGAAAAAATCTTTAAAAAATTAACAAATCAACAGTTGTTTAACTACTTTTCAAGGATAGGACACCACCGAAGAAAAACAAACAAGTATTTAATGAAAATAAATAACTTAGAATAAAAATTCACCAAAATAATCGAGACAGACGGTTTGGTGACAGACAGATGGTTTCTTCGTCAGGATAAACGTAATCTAAGAAACCATTGGTTTTGAAATTTGTCAATTATTTTGATTAATTTTGTGGCATCATTATAATTTTCATTAAATTATAATGATGCCACAAAGTGAATTTGCGTTATTGAGGAAATACGTTTTAATTTACACAAAAAACATCTTAAAATAAAGTTCCTAGTTAAATAAATTTTGTCATAAAATAAGCAATGGACAAACATTTTTTTATATTTCTAGGACATTAACCAAGTAACGATTTCTAGAAATTAAATCTTTTAAATTAATTTAAGTAACAAATTTTACCGGAAAGAAAAATTTTTTAAAACAAAATAACATTTTAAAGTTTTAAAAGTTTCCAAAGTTCTCCACGTAAATTGTTAAAAACTTTATGTTAAGCTCATTAGGAAAAAATATGAATATCTTCCGGGAAAAAACGCAAAAATAACTTCTGAAACTCATAAACCCATGAACTTCCCTTTGGGGAAGGTTCGTTTACAACTCTACGCTTTACTTTTTATCGTAAAAAACTCATTACCGTAAGACAAAACATTTGTTAATTTAACCCGCAAGCACTCGCGCCTTTAAAACGCACACGAGCACTCGTGTATAGAGCATTTTGCTCACGTTTTATAAATAGCCAAAAAGTAGATAAATTATATCAAATTTATTTACGTTGTCACTATACATAATAAAACAACGGAAATATTTATTTTTAATATACAAAAATTATTAAGCTTATTAAACTTAATATAATATTCAAATAACAAATATTGGAACTAAATTGGCATTACTGAACTGCACTTTTGGAAAAAAACCAAAAAAAATAATTGCAATAAAAAAAAATTAAGGAATGAATAACAAAATATTAATCTTTATCATATGTACGAGCTTTACATATGTCACACAAAGTAAAAGCGTGTTCTGTACATATAACTAAAACGTTCTGGAATATACTTAAAAAAACAATATTTACATTGGCACTCGCGCGATGAGCAAAATGCCGCGCGACGGAATCCGGCCGAACAAACCACCTCTACTGAGCGACTGGTACACCCTTAGAAGAAAAAACCGTTATGCGCGGGACAAGGGATGTATAAAACTTAGCTATTGGGCGAACGAGGTACGTATGCACATTGTTGCATAAATGGCGCGAATTTTAAATTCACCGTAAGGGAAATGCTCACAGCGCAAGTGCTCGCGGGTAAGGAAAGGAAATCCGAAAGGTGGTCGAAAGGAAATCCTCCGCGTTTTTGTTATAAATTACCAATAAATATTTACAATAAAGTTAACTTCAATCGATAATTTATCTCCAACCTACATTTATCAATTCATTGCCTGATAATTATTTTTCATTTTTCTGTATACCTTGGCACTTTTATTATTGTAAAAAGCCGGCGTAAAAACTCATTTACTTAATTTAAAGTTTGTGAAACAAAATAAAAAAAAAATAATCCTACGCATACGTTGACACCAAAACAAGTAAATTTCAACTGCTTTTAAAAAAATCACAACTATACCTACGCACTGGCTATGCCTGTAGGATTTTTTGTTATCATACATCATGAATATTATTAAAATATATTTTATTGCTTAAATTAATTTACTTTTTTTAATCTATAATATAATTTTATTACCTTTATTTTATTTACTGCATGTAAAACTACTTTTTGAAAAAATATATATCTAATAATAACATTTAGCGATCTAAATAATACAAGCCTAACAGAAAGTTTTTTAAAACAAAGAAAAATGAATCTTAAATGCATTTTATAAAATGTTCGAAAACGAAAATATAACTTGTCTATATGGAAAAATTAAAAAAAAGTTGATGTGAAACTTTCGCCCACACATTCTCAACCAATAGAGGCTTGAAAAGTGAGGTTATAATCAAAGCAGCCAATGAGCGCAGTTTTACGCTCCATAGGTACTGTAATGCGTCATTTTCGTTTCATACCTCAACCAATAGGAGCCTTGAAAGTGAGGTCATAATCAAAGCAGCCAAAGAGCGCAGTTTGACGCTTCGTCATTTCCGTTTCATCCAAATTTCAAATCACAACGGTGCTAAAGAAGTTTCGCTTAAAAAAAACATTTACTGGTAAAACTCCATGCAAATTAAACGTGTGAATATCGAGAAACCAACTTCCACATCAGGTTTTCCAAATTTACCAACAAATGCAAGAAAATTCATTTTGATGAATCACATTTTTTTAATGTTAAGAAATCTTCAACGCTTAACAACGATAGACGTGGAAAATAACGTAAGTCATATTTTTTTCCTTGCCACCTTGATACGAAATTCCACAAAAAACTTCTCTCACGTAAGAAATATAGATCAGTGAAGATCTTCGGGTTTTCTAGAATTGCCACTTTACTTTCTGGAGACATGCTCAGAAGTGAACGCACTCTCAACCTCTAGACTCCAGACTACATGAATACGTTTTTACCTTTATACACTGTATCCAAACTTATAATGCAAAATATCGTATTTTTTAAATTCTAAAGGGGATATTTTACGATGTGTTGTATATCTACCTATCTAATGAAATTTAAAAGGAATCGCCGAAATGTATGTATGCGCATAACTTCCAAACGACTGCACTAAATTGGATAATTATGTTTTTTGTTCGTTATTGTCAGGACAAAGTTTGTATAAAACTACTGGTGAGATCTGGCATTACGAAATTTGTATAAAAAAATTGCAATAGGTGGCACGCCAGCTGTTTGAAAACTGATGTACCGGGACTGAATGTATGGAATGCGGTAGGGGGAGGGGGGGAGAAGAAGTCGGGAGGGGGGTTCGCGGGACGGGGGAAGGGGGAAGGGGGAGTGGAGTAGGAAGACGAATGGGACAGGACACGAAGGGAGAAACAATTCCTTTATTAAATGGCATAGCAACGCATACCGGGAACCAGCTAGTATCTATATATATTGTCTTAAACTATGATATTTTTTAATTGATACCACAGAAGAATTCAAAGTGCTTGGAACCATACATTCTCCGCAAATCGCGGAGGATGCAGAGAAAAAGTTGTTAAATTCATTCTATTCAAATCATACCTAAAGTCTTATCAAGCATCCTAACGATTCTAAATCGTTGTTTTTCATCCGATTTTAAAAGCATCTCCCATTCTGAACGCGGTGCTAATAATCGTACAATGTTTGCTTTTAATATTATCGGCGAAGTAAAACGCGCCAAGTTTATAAGTACGAATAATTATTATTGGAAATAAAACTCACTTCAAAGTATTCATAGTATTTGGCTTTTGGTGCGTACGACAAGCGAAAATATTTGATTGACAACGCAGCAGTTCGTATTCAATTAAAATGATCCTCTTGTTTTACGTTTGTAACAACATAGATCTGTTTGAACCTGTTCATTTGCGGTGGAATTTCATTGTTATAATCGTATTACCGGGAAAACATGTGAAAAATACCCCACTCCAAAATAACCACAATACAATTTGAATTGTATCGTTTTATCTCATTTTCATCTGCACAGCAGCGGAAAATTTGCAAAGGTTTTTAACGAAACGTGCGGAGAGTTTTTTGATAAAAGGATTTTATTGTGAAATGTATTTCAAATTTGTTTAAATGGGTATGTTTTCGTAATAATTCCAGGAATTTCGAGGGAAATATTTTGTCGTCCCAAAACAATATAAACAAAAAATTCTTTTTTTCAGTAAAACCTCAAATTAAAATATTTAATAATTGAACACAATATTAGCGACTCCCAAACAAAAATTTGAAAGAGAAAAACAGAAAAGATACTGTTGCTCTAGAAATTGAATTCAGGAGCCAAGCTCTGGCAAGTCTTGACTCCTGAATTCCTAGAAGTCTCTGAAGTCCTAGATGCGACCGTATCTTTTATTTATTTATTTATTCAGTGAATGTATATTACAAAACCATAATAATAATATTTGTCATATATTTTTCCTAATGACTTTAATAAAACTTATTTCTGGAAAGACAACATTATAAAAGTAAAGAAAACGAATTTAAAAGGGAGTTCAATAGAGAGTTTATAAATCATAAAATAAAATAGAATCACTTGACACAGTTAATTGAAGAATATTTCATAAATACATTTAGAATTAAACCCTTTTCCTTCCCAGAACTCCTTCCCTTCCTTTCCTTAACAAACCCTCCACACAGCATCCTCAAAGATGAGATAGGGCCTGAGGGAAATTATTTTCCTCAGGGCCTTCTGTGTGGAGCTCATGTAAAAAAAAAGATATACTGAAGTTAGAGAGATTCAAAGAAAAATTATGTCACCAAGCCTACAAAACTAAAGCCTTATCGAGCATTTTCTGTTTCAAATTTTCGGTTGAGAATGGCTAATATTGTCTTCAATGATTTAAATATATACATTTATTTTTTTGATTTCTGTATCAATGTACGTGCATACATGTCGCTAGTTTGGTGTACTTTATTCAAGCATTAGCAAGCAAATAACAATTGGATTTTTAGATCGAATACTATTTACTGATTTCTTCTTTATTTTTCTGTGACTGAATCCGAATCGTGCAGAAAATTGAAACACATGGCAGGTCGTTTTCCTTCCTTTATCAATAATTTGTTAAATGTGGATAATGTTCGAAGACCGTACCCTTTCATATTATCCTTACCATCATTAGAACGCTTATCTGACTACTTGGTAATTAATATCTCCGGTATTAAGTAAGGCGAGTTATTACCAAAACGAAGACTAAAATCAATTAACTTGTTCCGGTGTGATTTTCTTTACGAACAATATGGAATTTATTTAGGTTCGTCTGTCTCAACAGACAACTAAATTAACTCAACTAACGCGGGGTCGAAATTTTTTGTTTTTCGCAGACATATTGGATGAGGAATTCATCATCACTATCATCAACATATATGTATAATAATAATCATGATTAATAATCAGAGTTGATGCACACAATTATGCTCGTTACACCCAACAGAACTGTCAAATATGTCAAAATGGTGGAGTAACTTTTGAATAACAATTGATTTTCGGAAAGTAAAAGCAATAGTAAAGCAGGCCGTTAAATAAATTTTATTATTATTTTATTTTTTTATTTTTACTTTTTATGAGTAAAACCTCAAACTGTAATATTTAATTAAATGAAGACATTACGAGCGAAACTCAATCGAAAATCTGGAAACAGAAAAATCAGAAAAAGATATTTACACCTCTGGGACTAGATTGCATTTAGTTCGAGTTGAATCTTGCAAACATTCATAAAGATGGCAGCCAATAAAAATATGCGTTAAGAAAAATGAAGATAATATGGGTGCTTCTTAGTCGAAGTATGGTACAGTTAAAAGTGACCGAATTGGATATCGACACCTTAGCTCAGTGGATAAGAGCGCCCAACCCGGAAAGTAGGGAGGTCCTGGGTTCGAGTCCCAGAGGTGTAAATATCTTTTTCTGATTTTTCTGTTTCCAGATTTTCGATTGAGTTTCGCTCATAATGTATTCATTTAATTAAATATTACAGTTTGAGGTTTTACTCATAAAAAGTTAAAATAAAAAAAATAATAATATTCATCCTAGACTTGCAGAAGAGTCAATAGATGTCGCACATTAAATAAAATGGATAATAATTTATCCAGACACCATCTAGATTGCATTTAGTTCGAGTTGAATCTTGCGAACATTCATAAAGATGGCAGCCAATAAAAATATGCGTTAAGAAAAATGAAGATAATATGGGTGCTTCTTAGTCGAAGTATGGTACAGTTAAAAGTGACCGAATTGGATATCGACACCTTAGCTCAGTGGATAAGAGCGCCCAACCCGGAAAGTAGGGAGGTCCTGGGTTCGAGTCCCAGAGGTGTAAATATCTTTTTCTGATTTTTCTGTTTCCAGATTTTCGATTGAGTTTCGCTCATAATGTCTTCATTTAATTAAAAATTAATTTTACTTTAGCAATTTCTTTTACTCTTACTCTAGCACACTTTGAAACGGTCATTAGTATTTTAAATTGTGTGCTTTTTTATGTTATTTGTGGCATTTGTTTGTTTTAATCAATAAAATTATTTTATTCACAATAATTTGTTGTTAATTATTGCGTTCCGATCTTGAGCTACATCAGAAGCTTTGTTTCAAAGGGTCGATCCTCACCCTCATGGCGAACAATCATTTTACCACGACCCAGTCCCAGCTAGACACCTTTCTTATGGAATTGCAATATCAGTGGTTCTTAACCTGTGTTCGATCGAATCCCAGGGGTTCGGTGAGTCAGTCTCAGGGGTTCGGCGGAACAAGACACAGCCCGAAAAAAATTACGAAGAATATTGTCACTATCCCATATCTCATCCCGCCCCATCCTATCCCATTGCGCCCTTCCCGTTGTGATAAATATGGTCGTGACAATAGCCCATCCTATCCCATTACCCCCCCCCCCCTCTCAAGGTAATCCGCCTCCACTGATGACATACTCCGTTTTCCAATTTCCAAAGGGTTCGGTGAATGCGTATGAAACTGGTAGGGGGTTCAGTACCTCCAAAAAGGTTAAGAACCACTGTGCAATATTATACCATCATTTGGAGTGCGTCCCGTATCGCCTTTCAAGAATCTCATTTCAAAGAACGCTCTCTCTAGTTAATCGTCTAAGAGTACATCCTCAAAAGACATTACGAGAAAACCTCTCAAATTGGTACCGACTCATTAATCATTAATCTGCGCACGTTAATAATACACCACTGTTTACATGTTTGTTTAGTTTTGCAAATTCCATAATGTAAACACGCATACCGTGAGCGGTAAATATACTGAGCGCGTAGTATTTATGTCGAAGCGTGCAGATACTATCTTCGATGAAATGCCTGGAGGATATCGGGTTGGTTGATATACATCTGGGGGCACCATCCGCGCTGTCTGTATTTCTCCGACAATTGTTATCTCCATAAGTGCCTCGCATCCAAGATTCAAACCTCTCCAAAGGCAATAGCTGGTATCGCTACCATCTGGCGGCTCCCGAATGTTATAATGCTGGGGTGGCAGGTGGTAGGGGAGGGGAGGTACACCGCAAGGATTCTCGATATGTTCAATATGTCCCTACGCTCTGAATAGAGCCTAGCGAATGAGAATCGGAAAATTTAAAAGCTTTTAGTTTCAAATTTGAGCACAACTAAGTCCAGATAAAACATTAAAAGCAAGGCTGTGTAATGACGCCCAAAATAACGTCAAAGGAGAGAAATGCTGCTCCAATCAGTGCACCATTGCCATGTAACGCAGCGGGGAGTAACCCACGTCCTGCTGGCCGCATCCGGCCCGCGAGTCCATTTCGTGTGTCCTGCAAGATTTTTCGTACTGCCAACTTGAGTAAAATAAATATTTTAATAATTGCGGTAAGCAACATTTAACGGTTTCAGCTCCGTTTTGAAAAAGAACTGTATTACCAGATAATTTTGAATCAGTCGCCAAAAATATTAAGATTTTTCTTACATATTCATAAAAAATAAAATTTCGTTGTTCGACCCTGTAGAAAATTTTAAAAGTTTCCGTTGATTTTATGATAAAATATAATAACGCTTTCAATATCAGTATTACAAAACACTAAAGTGTTTCGTAACAAACTTCTTCAGAGAAAAAAATTACCTCCGCAGCGCTGCGCATTTTGTTGAGATCGATGTTTGATGCATTTTAAAGGTTTCCGTTTTATAAAATACCAAAGGTTTTCTTGACTAAATTTTGTTTAAAACTTTACGAATGATAAAAATTGCTAGTAGGTATTTTTTAAATGTTCTAGAATTATTAAAATTAACTTAGCTTAACTTACATCACTTATTTTTTTGGCCTTGGAGATTTCGCCAGTGGAGCTTTTTTTAATGCTACGAAAGCTTTATTCGTATATTACGGTTTTACAAAATTTAACAAGCTGTATGTATCCTACTCCCTGCCCGCGGAACCAATTAAGAATAGATAAATCGAACCTCTAGTTAAAAAGGTTGATCATCACTAACGTAAAAGGATTTTTTTAAAGATTTCGTTGATTTCGGGAGATTTAAAAGTTACTTGCTAAGGGAAACGGCCGCGCGGCCCGTTTCACAGAAATCTTAATTTTGAATTTGTGGCAAAAATATCCAACGAAACTGAAAAATTATTATTGTAATCAATAGTTCATGTCAAATATCTAGGAAAGATTTTTAATGCTTTCCTTATTTGTGTCCTGAATTCTAAAATAAAGGCTGTTAAAGATTTTAATATTTCAAAAACAACTTGGGTAATTACGAGTATTTGCGAGTAAATGATCAATACGTAAAACAAATTATTTTACTGTATTTGTTATAAGAATACGAAGAAACATAAAATAAAAATGATAAAAAAAAGCATTTTGATGGGTGTAAATTTAATTTATAAATGACATATTTATGTTAGAACACAAATTGGTTGTTTATAAATCGAAATAACTACCCAAAAATACGCTTTTTTTACAATGTTTTATTTTTATTTTATTTTTCATTTTATTAACGCAGTCGATAAGGCATGTTTTTTTAACCAATTATAAGTAACTCACAAAAAAATTCAAAAGTTCCTCAAAAATGAAGTTATATTAAATTCTTTAATTACCTGTACATCACCATTTAAAACAAAAAAAATAAAACAAAATAGCACATACCCGAGTTTGTGAGGGTATTTCGGCCTAAAATTCAAAATTAAGTTTTGTTTGAAAAAGGCCGCGGAACCATTCATTCCCCTTTAAAAAATAAAAAAGAAAATATAGAAAATATTATATTTACGTCGGTATTTGATAATTGTTCGATTTCTAATGATCTCTTCGGCGTTATCAGAAATAATCATTTATCTTACAGCAACGAGATCTGGAAACTCACTGCACCGGAGTTGCAGTCCATCCTTTGTATCTCTGCTCGTAATCCATAACGCGCCAGCGAATCTAGTTTTACTCGATTTTCATCGCAAATAATGGCGCTGTCAGTTTTTCCCTAATAGCACAAGTTTTAAGTGCACAATGGACGTCTGGCGGAGAGAAATGACAATTTCAAAGAGTAATTTTGTGAAAAAATCGATTATTACTGTTCACGAACTTTATTTTAAAATCATTTCATTAATTGAGAATTTTATATAGCAGTTTAGACAACCTTTTTTATAAATGAGCTCCACTTTTTATACATTAACTCCAATATCATGTGGATGCCGCGTGCAGGATCTTTTTAGGGAAAAGTAGGAGAGGACGTTCTAGGTATGAGGGTCGGATAAGAATCTGGGGGTCAATGTATCCAAAAGTGACGGACGTATGAATAATAATAGCCTAAAGTGATTGGTGAAGAGAGTTCGGCTGGAGAGACAAAAGGTCTTCCTCATCCAGCCTCTCCCGATCCAGCCAGTTACGCAGTAGGTGAGAAAATGCACCCGCCGCCAAGGCTTCACCCCATTAACCAGGGCTCCCCTACTACTATCCAATAAACTGTCTCTGGGGCGGCGGTACCCATACTCGCTTCCTAAATTGAAGAACGATGAGTTATTGCTCTATTGCCAATAATGTATTGTTTTTATACACACTGGCTTAATTTAACTTTCAAATAATAAATTAACTAAACATTTTACGCAGATTCCTAAAGTAGTTTTGGCATGTAAATCATTGTAATAGTCGTTTAAAAATATAAGGTAATCAAGGTGTAATAACTTTTTCATTTGACACATTTAAAATCCACAAGTTGATAGTAAAAATGCACATATTCTTGATTAGCAATTCATTGGTTAAATAAAAATCTGAACCATCTATAAAATTTTCTCAAAGTTAAAAAATTATATTATTGAATAATCATAAATAAAACGAAAAAAGCTGGGCAAGTTTTTCATTATATTATAATGAATGTGTATGAACTAGTAGTTTCTATGGATATGAGCTTGCTGGTAAATGGTCTCTGAATATTTATGTAAACATTGAAATACTCGTAGCTATTATAATGAATAGCTATAGCAACACCCATCCCCATACAATATAATTATCAATATTGATGTAGGAATATTGAACACAATATGATATTCCATTTCAATTCGAAATGTTTATTCATAAAATGATTTCGATGGCAAATTCTCAATTTTGTTTGGTAAGCAATAATTTGAACAAACGCTTGAAACAAAAGCGATGTGTTTCCAACTCTTTAATTCGTGCTAACATTACGGAGTTTCGAATTGTGGTAATAATTCATTTCGATCCGATTGAATAATTAATTTCCAACTTTGGAAGTTAATGTTTAAGTTAGTTTTTCGATACAACGAAGAAGTTTTTCAATGAAATATTTTATGTCGTTGTGACGTTGAAAAATTCAATAAATCCGGCATGTGGACAGTTCAATCAACTTAAATTAACAAGTTTGGAGATTTCCTGTCCAACTTCAAAGCATTATTTAATAAAAACTTTCAAGGGGTGATTTTTCAACACAACGCGGTATAATAATGGAAATAAAGTTACTCAGTCATTGGTTATGCATTATAAAATGTTTTCTTATTCAAAAAGTAATAATTATTAATCAATTCACATCACAATGATGGTGTTTCGATTTATATCATTCTGTGGTTTTGAACTTTGCTAATTCATTCTGAATTTCACTCTGGTTGTGTAAACTGTGACAACGGATTGTGCGAGTTTCAAGTTACGAAAATTACTGAAATTGATCTAAAAATTACAGAAAGTGTGGACGGAATATTCCGGAGGCCTCCAATGCGCCAGAAACCAACCATTAGGGTTAGTGAAAACTGATTTTTCATTGAGATATGTGTCGGATTGCCATTGTTTTGTGGTATTTGTTTTTGCACAATGTTAGATTCATGAATCAGCAATACAGCTCAGAGCATTGATCTAAGAGATCCTGGGGAGTTTACAAACCACATGATTTGCATAATTATAATGCAGTCATATAAGTAGTATTGGGAATGACACGATTTCAGAGTCAGTTTATATGAGGCACTCAAATACTGGAATGAGGTGTTGAGGTGTCCTAACTCAAATGAGGTGAAATGCGAAGCGTGAAACAGTAAAAAAGTAGCGAAAATCTTGTACAGCCGAAGTATATTTTTCCCATAATATAACAATATTATCGAAATTCCGACAAATCTCGCACACAGGAAATGTACCGCCAATCACAACCACCTCACCACCTGTGTAGAAATAAAATTAAATATTTGTACTAAATAAAACCTTTTATAGTAATACTAAGAAAAAAGGTTGGGACAAATATATTTTGTGAGGTGGCAGGACATTTTTTGTGACACATTTTAGATGAGGTATACAACACTAAACATAAGTATTGCTTATTTTTTCATTCAAGAATGCAGATCAAGAGTTCTTATTTTGATTTTTTCTAACTTCTGACAAAAACTGAACATTGGGGAGAAAATTTACTACGACATTATAATTTTAGTTGAACATTTTCCGGTGAAATTGCAATTGGTTTTGATGACACTCATTAAATAATAATAATTTAATTATTTTTGAATTAAAATTTAACGTAAAAATTTATGACAGCCACATCGTATCAAGTATTTTAATGTGTGCCACGTAAAATCAAGATGCATTTGAAATAAAGATTTACTAATCAAGGTCACACACCGCAAAGAGAGGTACAGTTAATTAAAAAAATGCCATTCTTAAAGTGTTTGGTATTTGAAGTTTCCCTTTTTTTGTTACGTATAAAAATTAACACACACATATATTATAGCAGTCTCTTTTTTATTGGAATTCAATTTAGCTCTTCTCTCATTTTATTTATGTTGCTCATTTGCCTTTCCTTAGCGTACATCTCACAGCCTGTTTTGAATAATTTCTAGTTTGTTTAGGTTTTCTTCAGTGGCCAAATACAAAATCGCAAGCAGCAGTCTGAATGTGGAGAAACCGTAGTTTTAAAAATGAGCTCTATAGTGTTTCTATTTAATTTTTTGCCAGTTGTTTCACGGAATTTATGAAATTTCAAAGTTAATTTTAAATTGATTGTAACGCTCTGGTCATTTTTTTTATAATTTCAATCATGTAACAATTGCCAATAATGATATAATGGAACTTAGTTATATAATAACGGAACTTCGAAATTAACTTTGAAATTTTATGAATTGTTCAAAATCTGTGTAACGACCCACCCAAATCTTCTAAGTTAATTTACTTTTTACGTTACCATCTTTAGAATATACATTCAAAATTTGTCGTGAAAGTTAGTTTTGAATCCAAAATTACACCTGGGTATTTGATTTAATTTACTTTGTTACGTATACTTACACTGGAGGAACGTGGTGATCTAGAATAATATTCTTCCTAACCTCCTTTGGCATAACTTCCTTCCAGTCATATGACCTGTGAAGAGCGTCCATGCTTTGGATGTGCTTAAAAATCTTATCATTTACCACTTTCCAAGCTGAGTATTTGTCCGGATTAGCTAAAATTTTCTCTCTAAGCCTGATGTACCACGAGTCGGAAGTACTAAACTTTTGAGCTAATGCATTTATTTGTAAGGGGTCACGCGATAACGCATCTGGAATGACATTGTCTTTACCCTTTCGGTGAATAATTTCAAAATTAAATTGCTGCAGCCTTACTGCCCAACGTGCGAGACGCCCAGTGGGTGACTTTAATTGTGTTAACCACTTGAGACTATAATGGTCTGTAATTATTCTAACCGGAATAGGTGAACCTTCAATGTAACCTCTAAACTTTTCCAGAGCAAAAATCATAGCGTTCAACTCTCTTTCCGTTGTGGAGTGATTCCTCTCTTGTGCAGATAACGACCTTGAAATAAATGAAATCGGGTGCTCTATCTGATTTTCATCAAATTGACTTAAAACTGCCCCGAGGCCTACGCTCGATGCGTCACAACTAATGGTGAAAGGCTTACTAAAGTCAGGGCATGCGAGAACCGGAGCGTTAACTAGGATATTCTTTAAATTAACAAAAGCCGATTGCGCCTGCTGATTCCATGCAAACTTTTTTCCCGCGAATTCCTTCTTTGTTAGGTTGTGTAGTGGAGATGCAATAATTGAAAAGTTATGGATAAACCTTTTGTACCACGATAGCACCCCAATGAATCTACGTAGACTCTTTTGAGACGTAGGGGTGGGAAAATCCACAATTGCCTTTACTTTCTCGGGATCAGTGCGAAGCCCTTTGCTGTCTACAACGAAACCTAAATATTTTAAGGAAGGCCTGCAGAAAACAGACTTTTCTACATTTATGGTAAGGCCTGCGGCTTGTAATTTTTGTTTAACCTGTCTTAGAAGTTCTATATGTTCTTCAAATGAAGAACTTATTATGATAATGTCATCCAGATAACAGAATACTTTGCCATCAAATTGTGGCCCTAGTACCTTGTCCATTAACCTCATCATGCGAGAACTCGCCCCGTGAAGGCCAAAAGGCATAGTCACAAAGTGAAACAAGCCTCTTTTCGGGATTGTAAATGCGGTTTTTTCCTTTGAGTTCTCTTCTAGGGGAATTTGAAAAAACGCGTCATTCAAGTCTAGCGTTGTTAAATACCGAGCACCCCCCAAGCTATTCAAGATATCAGAAATGAACGGTGTCGCATAGGCGTCGCGTTTCGAGTTTGCGTTCAAAAGTCTACTATCAAGGCATAACCGGTAAGTGCCATTTTTTTTTGGTACTAAAACAATTGGATTATTCCACGAGCTATTGCTGGGTTCAACCACTCCCAAAGCTAACAGTCTGTCTAATTCCTTATGTACTTGCGGAAGTAGGTGCGGTGAAATCGGATAAATCCGTTGCTTAATCGGAGCGCAATTACCTGTGTCAATGACATGCTTCTCTAAGGATGTTCTACCTAACCGATTACCCGAATAGGAAACATATTCCCCAATTACTTTATTTAAAACTGAGCGTTGTGAAATCGATAAGTTATCTGCGTTTTCTAAACCTATAACATCAGCTCTACACTGTGTTTTGTCAGACTCATTGGAAGCCATCAATTTAGATATTCTTGGACAAATATTGAAAATTTTCCAAAAATCACAACCTAGGATAATGTTAGCATTTATCTGAGGCATTACCACAAAACTGAAAACTTTCTCTGTGTTATTAAGACGAATCGGTACCGTAATTTTATACGAACAAATAACAGAATGACCAGTTGCAGAAACTAATGAAAACTTAGTGTCTAGCTTGGAAAGCTTGAACCCTAAATCTAAAAATTTCCTATGAAAATTGTTTCCTAAAATAGAAATGTGAGAGCCCGAATCTAAAAGACCAGAAAAATTTAACCCTAAAACTTGAAAAGAAATGTGAGGACGGCAGTCCCTGTTTGCCGCTCCCATCTCCTTTGAAGTACTTAAATTTTTATAAAAATCTCTTACTACAGCCAGCCAGGCAACCCATTCCCCGGAAGTCTCCTCGGCGAGCGTCGACGTCTTAACGCCCGCTGTCTGGAACTCCGGGGTATTCAGTTTTTTGGACGGCGGCAGCCGCAAGCTGGAGATTTCACACCAGGTCTCCCGCAGCGGAAACAATGCACCTCCCTGGAAATGTTATTTGATGGGCTAAGATTATCATGATTCACAAAACGACGGTTATTTCTAACATTGGGATTTACATTTCCTGAATTGTAATTCCTACTATTGTTCCTGTTATGTGAATTGTTATTTCTGCCAGAATTTTGAATATTAGATGAAACAGTAGCAGAAGGAACTCTGTCACTCGAACGACTGTCCGCTAACTCAATCATCTTACCAAGTTTCTTAAGTGTATTAATATCAGGAATTATAGATAGCGATAACTTTTGTATATACCTTGGCAACATGTTACATTGTAAAATCTCCAATAATTCATCATCAGATAACATCGATGACAGACGATTATTTAAAATGAGAATGCGAGTAATAAAAGAGTTTAAATTCTCCTTCGGCATTTGAACGGTCGCTCTCAATTGAGCCAATAAACGTCTCTCCTGATCCAGAAGCTCATATTCCTCTCTCAGAGCCACGACGATGTCTGACCATGATGCAAAAGAGGAGCGATTAACTCTGTACCATAAAAGTGCCTCACCAGAAAACAATTCCACAGCAGAAGTGAAAAGTGAAACTTTACTCACATTCCGAGCTAGTGCGAGCTCTTCGATCCTCTCTATGAAATCGCGTACGCCAGCTGAGCCATCAAAAGTAATGTTCCACTTGTGAACCGGAACCGACAAAGGAGACGAAACGGGGATCGACGCCGCTGAAGTTTCACCAACCTTCGCCATGTTGATTGATTCCGCCTTACTCCTTGTGACAATCGTAAATTCCATAACCTAACTAACAAGGATTATAAAACAAAGTTATTAGAACAATGTGACAACACAAGATGTTACACCAATACTCGGAAATGTTTCCCATGCAAGTCAAGATAAATTATAATTAAAATGTCGCCAGATAACTGGGGACGTTTGAAAAGCGCAAAACGCCGGTGAGTTGGTTCCTTCAAAGCAAAATTATAAACTATAAACTAATGGGAGACACGTGTCTGTGCAGGTGTATGACAAGCCGCCGTTGACCACAACACACGTCACGAAACAAACAACCATCACGAGATAATTCCAACAATGACCACAATAAAATTCACTATCACATGTCCGAGACGCCACATTAAGTTCTTTTTTAAACGTTGGGTGCCAAATTGTTACGTATACTTACCGTTTCATCCTGTTACTTGTCCGCCATCCAAAGTAATACATATATTCTCATAATTAAAATACATAATTGATCCCTTTCGGAATGTGGGTAGTTCAATGAAGGAAGACGGAATTTCCAAGTAACTAGATGCAGATTTATTAAGACTCAATTTATAAAAGGTAGAGCATGAAATTATATAATGAATCTACAGGGGTGGTTGATCATCTATGATGAATCAATTAATGTTTAAGCTCGAATCTCGGAAACATGTGGTATACCCAAAAGGTAGCAATACAATAAAAATCCAGAAGGGCGCCTGTATAATAATTATACATATTTAGAAAAGGATTATTGAAACGCTAATACTAAACTAAACAAAGTTAGGAATTATCTCATGATGATTAATAAAATTATTCGCTCACGCGTAATTATGACCATGACCTTCGACGGCTTGAAGTCCAGCTGCTCAAACACGAACTCCCAGGAACCAACTGACAAAACTTCACGACACTAATCTCCTGCCTGTAACATAACGGCCGGCTGTAAAAATTCTCAGGCAAACGCGTGGCTAGAACACTAGAATCAAATCGCTAAAAAGCAGGTACTGGCCCCAAACTGCTGCAACTTTTTCAATTTTTTCATCATTTATTGTCAGATTTATCCCAATGATATACATGCATTTCAATGCCTATTTTCATATATTGTATTTTGCTTACTTTCGGTTACTAATTGTTTATTTTCAGCTATTTTGTTATACTTTATTGGTTTAATTTAATTAATTAATTTATTTTATTGCGTCTATTGATTATAAAATCAGAAATGTAAATAGAATTAGATTACCACATACGAAAAAAACAGTCACAGAACTGCATAATGTACAGAAGACTAAAAATGTTGTTATGCTTACTATAAAAATAATAAACTATGAAATGTAACCATTTATACATTAGCTATATGTGACATGTAATATAAACTAACTCAATAAAAAATCAATAGACTATTAGAATATGATAGTAGTCAGCGAACGTTTCATTGCTCAAAAAGCCATGATGATCCTCTCGTAAATTCAGACAAAATATCTTTATTACGGCAGCTGCTCCAATTCTCTCAAAAAATAAAAGATCAAAAGTTTTATCATTCGTTTCCAATTGTTTCCAGCAAAATAATTCCATGTTGTATTCATGTGTTCCGGGAAACAATTATTTAGCTCGGCAATAGTTTATAGGAATAAAGATGGCGGCAGGAACCGGAAACTTCCATGTGCCGTGACTTTAACAGCCCCGACGCGCTCTCGTGAGCAAACTGCGAACTACACATTTTATTAACTGCTAAAGTTTTGTTGACAATTTCTAACAGGGCGAATCATTCTAATACCTATGTAACTATTATTATCATGATAAACTATATGATAACATGGTTAATTTCAAAACTTAATGTATTTTAATTGTCATTAGGTTCGTTAATCACCTTTATTAGAACGTTGTAAACTTGGAAGCAGATTGCTTATTAGTACAGGTTAATTATCAAAGTATGCTCATCCGTCAAACAATAATGTGCAGAGGTTTAGTTAACTTCTTGGTTCATCTTCATTACAGTAAAAGCAGATAATGTGTTCCTTGAGCAAGGTCTTGCGTGAAATTCTTACGATTATTAAGATTTCATACAACAAATAATAAATGTCTTATTATCTTCCTTTTTTCCCGGATCTCCCGTGGAGAGGATTTCATATACCTACATATTAAAATGTATTTATATTGATAATATGAAGTAATTCTAAATATGTTATATGTTATACATAAGCAAACACTTTTACCAACATCATTTGCTCATCTGCCCTGATGATGGACACTGCAACGCTGTCCGAAACGTTGGCTAAAGGAGGTAGCGAAACACGGCATAACACCCCAAAAATAAATAACAAAAATGTTATGTTGTGTTTTTTTCCGAAACAATTAAAAAAAAAATTAGATGGCTTTTATTAGTGCAGTCGGTTTCGCTTTCCGTCTCTATTTGGTATGAGTTTATTTTCTATTTAAATAAAAAAAAATATTTTCAGTTGTGTAATATTTGTAAAACAAATCTACTCTATGATAGAGTTTTGTGCAGATCAAAGTTTTGTGCAGATCAATATTTAATCAAAAAACCCGGCACTTTGGCATAAAAAGTAAATTCTCTTTTCGAAGGTCCTAAGCCAAAAGATCGTCAGTCACATTTTGCTTCTTTTCAAAGCGTTTCAACTTAAAAAAAAAAATAAAAACAATTAACAATATTTTGATCGATTTTCGAAAATGGGTTAATAAATAATGCTTTTAAATCATTAATGCCTTTTTGCCTGTTCTAGAAATTTTGCAAGATATCACTTAAAACCCTTTTTTAATGAACATGAACACACAATGATGTGAAAACGACAATTATTGTCACAAAAATATAGCAGCAAAAATTTGTGAGTTCAATGAGATCAGCCGAAACAAAATTTATTTGTGCACGCCGGGATTCGATTCTGCTACTTTCGGATTGCGATACAAGAGCCGTACCCCTAGTCTACGGAGGCCGAGTGTGGGAACCAATTCACGGAGCCATACTCTACGATGCTTCTTACATATTGATGATGTGTTGATAATGGTTTCTGAATAATAGCTTCGGGTAAAGTAAGATTCCCAGATCTTTTTTGGATCGTTGTAAATATTATCTTCATTATTCCACTTTGTTTTGAGTGCCAGCTTAATACATACTCCTTTCCTAAAAACATTTTCTATGGGGTACGCACCGCAGTAGATAAGGTAAATTAGTTAAACGTGATCCATTGTTCCACCCCCGGGACAAGGAACTTTATACATCGGACATTCTTTAAGGAATACGTGCACTGGAAGCAGATATCGTCGAAGAAAGCTGAATTAGATTAATGAAGGCAATATATCCGAGAGTACCTGGAAGTTGATACGTTAACGAAAGAAAAGCTCAGCTCTCTATTCTCTAAAGTGTTTTGTAACAAACAGGTTTGAATATTGACTATAGATTAAAGAAACATAGTAAAAAGCTCTTTTCGATTCTTTTGTTCGTTTTTCATTCTTCAGCGATTGTGTATTTTTTCAACAAAAACTCATCGTCAGGGCTCAAAAAATAGATCTCTCACTGTTTTCCATACCTTTATAATGCTGTGGTTAAAAATATTATATACGAGTTGAGAAAAATAATGCTTTGATTTTTTGTTAAAAAACAGTATGTACCTATCTCTCAATGTTTTCGTTTAATTAATCTTCAACACAATGCCCAGATGATGAATACTATAAATCTGTTGAAATAATTAAATAATGGCAAAAGTACCTGAATACTCCACTGCCAAACATAAATACTCAACCAGGGCAATAAGCCAAAATATACTATTTATTCCAGTTTTAATATATTTTTTCGACAAAGAAATATTTAATTTCATGCTACGAAACTATAATATAATGCTTTCTCAAATCAAACAAAAAAATAACAGAAATGATTATATATAAAACTAAAGGAGAAAAATCAAGACTGAGAGAAGAGGGTGATAATCAATTTACAATTTGGGAGGCGAAAATGGGAACCGCCGCCCCGGGAATCATTTATTGGATAATCAACACCCCTGCC
Source organism: Glyphotaelius pellucidus (assembly GCA_936435175.1). Lineage (NCBI taxonomy): Eukaryota > Metazoa > Arthropoda > Insecta > Trichoptera > Limnephilidae > Glyphotaelius > Glyphotaelius pellucidus. The sequence goes on from OW386545.1 coordinate 17,990,059, forward strand.
ACAGGTCACCCCAAGTGGTTCGTTACGTTTAGTGACTTGGCAGGGGCTTCCAGGTTTGTCTAGGTCTTGGCGGAACATGAATTTGCTCACCTAATGCGTGACGGGTCGGACAATATTATCTTCGACTAATTTTTTTTCATATCATTGGAAACAATCGTTTTAAGAACTATTTTGTAACCTAGATGGCGTCTCGGATACATATATACGATTTTATTTAATTTTAAAATATGAGATTGACAATAATGACGGCTTGATGGTAGGCGGCAGAGGCAATTGTCGGGGTTAGACGAGAGGTTATGGGTTCGAGTCCCAGTTGCGACGATTATCTTTTTCTATTTTTCTGTGTCGTGTTCTCTTTCATATTTTCGTTCAAATTATTAGTGTCAACTTCTTCTCGAATGGTATATTACATTGATAATTAATTATAAGTTTAAAAGTTATAAAAAGAGAGTTGTTCTTATGAAAATCTTATATTGTGTTTTATACTTGCGCCATATTCAAACTTTGCTATAGAACGTAATAAAAAATAAATTAAAAAATAATTATAACCACGCCATGATCCGCTGTACCAGATCCGTGTTCACTAGAATTTTTACACAATTAATGAATAAAAAGATTTTGCGTGTATTTTTGTGTGTAATTGTCATATTAGTATTTCCGTAATAAATATTCATCGCGGAACGTGTTTCGGAATACCTGGTTCGTTAATCCCTTTACTACCTTCCCGCAGCATGTCGACAGTCGACATTCCGCTGGATTTTTTTGCAAAGCACACGAACGGTTGAACAAATATTTCATTTTAAATACTGCATTCAATCAAACAAATTCACGATTCCCCAACCACTTTTCAATTGAAACGTGTCGGTGAATAATAATAATTGCATGAACGTTTATGAGAATACGTATTTGTTTGTTTTACTACATACTATTACGTATGAAGTACTTATCTGGAGGTTTCTGGTTAGATTCTTGCCGCAAAATAATTAAAAAATCAGTTCAGGTATTGATTATTCTATAGTCGAGATTTGTGGATCTGTGTAATTAAATTCAATTCAATCAATTTTATTTGAAAAACTTTACAAAACTAATATTTTAAATCGTTTTAAAAAAGACAGATAAAGAAAATAATAAGTGCCTTACTGGTAAATGCGCTCCAAACCCCATGCAACTGACAAGCAACCCGCCGCTACCCGAATTTTTACTGATTTCTTACATATCTCCCGTAAACATTTGGCGTTTTTAAGCTCTTAAAAAATATATGTTATTTTTGAAGATAATATATAAAGTTTCCCCACGTCGAAACGCAAATTATATAAAATTCCCTCGAAAGTAAAAATCGCAAAGTATGCTTCGAAAATTATTATAAACACGTTTATTTCACTTATTTTAGAAATTATTTGTATAAAAGAATTCACAGTGTTTCTTTATATGCTCCTTTAGACGTTTCCCACGTGATTTTTGCTCTTATTTAAACGAGTCGTGTTTTATTAAACGTTTTAGCAATTTCCGCTTCAATTTTATCGTTTTAAATATTAGCGCGCTCTCTCCAACATTCGTAATTCTATCTCTTCATCTTCTTCTTTTTGAGCGGGTATACGGTGCTTTAAGCGCCTATCAATCGCGCAGATTCCAAAATATGCGGATCGGCAAGGAATAAACATAACATACATAAACAGATTTATACCAACAGCAACAAAGCTTTCCGTCTAAATTCTGCTTCATTGATATTAAACATATCAATTTACGAAGTGATTCTATTTAATAACAAGATTGCTCTCCCCACTGGCATAACCATTGGCAAGTTAGTTTTGCAAGCCGGGAGATAAAACAAAATGTTCTTAAATTAGATGTAAAAATTAAAAGTTAAATTAAATGTTCTTAAATTAACAACAAAATGTTCTTCAATCACAGTGATTTAGATAACTAATAAATAAATGTGTTCGAAAAACTCTATTGAAGGCCACTTTACACACAGAGATCGGAGCGGGAAGTGCCCGCGCCACGACAGGCCGCCGCGCAGAAAAGTCTCACAGTGAACTGCGCTGTAAACCGTTATCTTACTTTTGGTCTTTACTTTTCTGCGCGGCGGCCTGTCGTGGCGCGGGCACTTCCCGCTCCGACCTCTGTGTATAAAGTGGCCATAACCCTTTGGTCAGTGAGTTATTTTTTTGCCACTTACATCGTGGGAGTGAGTTATTTTTCAAGTTTTTCTTAATTTTGCAATCGATTTAATTAATTATCTTCTTACCTTTTTTTACTTCACAAGTTGATTTCGGAGCTTTCTTAATTGCTATAATCTTTTCTTATTGCTTTATAAATTATGGTTGAACAAATTCAGTGGTTCTCAACATTTTACAAATATATATTTTTTTAATATCATGCGGCGATACTATATCTGGATCGTCAGAGTGCCGCCGCTTACGTGCGGCGATACTCCCCAAAGATCGAGGTTCATCAAGATTACGAGTTACTTTATTTACGTTATCGTAAGGTTTACAATAAAATTTAACTGGACCGGACGTCCATCCATTAGATGCAAAGATTCTGAGATCTATAGATAATAGATCTGAGTAGGCTTGATACTTTTGGCTGTGAAAATCTAAAATCATATCGAAAGCGACTGCTTTCCACTTGAAACCAGACTTGGTTTGTTTTAAAGCGTAGAATTGACCTTACTCCGTCGGATGACAACAATATTTTTTTTTGTCAAAATTGCGGATTGGCTGGTTTCAGCAAAACTACGTTAAAATATCAGCCGTGCTAACTAAACACCATACATGAAAAAAAACAGTAAGTATTAAAAAAAAAAATTTCGAAAACCGTAAAATGATAATTTTTTTCCGTAAAAACGGGTTATTTTCCAAATTTAATAAACAAAATCTTTTTAAACTATCTTTCAAGTTTTTACAGCAAGCAATGTAATAAATCATGATAAGATGTATTAATTTCACCCTGGCGACCCGAGAACACGAGAGGGTACTTAAGAATTAGTTTAATAAAAAAGCCGTAATTTTTTGTGAAAATTGGTTTACTTTCGGCTTTATATTAAATTCACCCGAGAGATTTGCACGGCGAAATACGTAATAATTTTACGATTCAACGGCTTTTTTAAAAATATTGTACGAAAGGAATTTCGTGTTCTTATTTCTGTAAAAAACCTTAGAAAGTAAAACAAATTTAGAAAATCGTTTTTGTACCAAGAAAATACTATTTTACAAAAAGGAGAGAGGCATCCTTTAAAAGTTATATTCGCTTTGAAATATGAGATTATGGATCGAGTACTTAATAGATGTATTTGTTAAAGATGAGCTTATTACAAATTGAGTAGTTTAAATATTATTCAGACGATACAAAATAAATTCTTTTAAAATTTAAATACCCCACAAGAGTCCCCACCGCTCCTAACTGTCTGGAGCCGCTGAGATTATGATATCCCCAATTTTTTTTCTTTATTAATAAATTTTTGTACACACGTTGATATAATTTTACAAAACAAGTTTTTCTACATAAATAGTTAAAAAGTAAAGAATAATACAATTAGCAGATTAAACAAAAAAAAAATCCAGGCATCGGCAAGCACGTGTGTTTTTAAAACAGTTAAAATTTTACTCATAAACATACATCAAATTTATAGAAGATTAAAAAATAAAATTAAATAAACAAAAAAATAAATCAGTGTTTACTGAATTACAGTTCAAAAACCATTTTATTTTTATTTTTTTATATGAAAATCGCACATGAGTCCAACTGCTCCTGTTTGAAGCCAGTGAGACTATGGCATCCCCAATTGGGGAATGTTGTAAGGCTGAAGGTAGTGGGGAGGGGAATGAGAGGAGGAAGAGGAGGAAGAGGAAGGTGGGAAAGTACCTGACTATTCAGATCTGGTCACCAAACACGGCTTAAGCCATTTCAAGCAACGTTTCAATTCTGAATGGTGGTCTTACACCAGGGTGATACTGAGAGTATCTTGCACTCTGGAACGTGCAGCAAATATACTATTTATTATTTTAATTGAATTAATTGTGGAATAACACAAATTAATCAAATAAAATTTATTTGCCACGCCGGGATTCGATCCCGCGACCTTTGGATTGCGAGTCAATAGCCGTACCGCTAGACAACGTCGGCCGACATGTTGATAAAGATTAAAAAGTTACAACAGGTTAGATGTTACAGCAGATCAGATGTTACAGCAAGTAAATGTTTGTATGAATGGTATTTATCGAAGATTTTATTACATTTTTATATTTGTGGAAGATACTATCAGTATCGCCCTGGTGTAAGACCACCATTCAGAATTGAAACGTTGCTTGAAATGGCTTTAGCCGTGTTTAGTGACCAGATCTGAATAGCCAGGTACTTCCCCCACCTTCCTCTTCCCTATCTCCTTCCCCTCCCCACTACCTTTAGCCTCACAACATACCCCGAATGGGGATGCCATAGTCTCACTGGCTCCAGACGGGAGCAGTTGGGACTCTTGTGCGGTATTAACTGTAAAAAAAAAAAAAATTGTAGGATATATTTTAACATTCAATTTCTGTAGTCTTATAGAAAGCATTATAATTTTTTGGTGTAATAAAAAACGCATGTCTTTGAGCAAGCCTAGTTTTACACAGTGGAACTTCAAATACATTATTAAACCGGTGTTCATTTTTTGTTAAAAGAATATTTCGAGAAAATACATATTTTAAACATTATATACAGTTAATTTTTCTTAATTCAGCTTCTTGGAATAATTGCAGGGGGGGTAGTTCATGTGTTTAAATGCAACATTATTTTTAGTATTAATTTTTGGGGTTGTTTCAAGTGGCTTAATGTGCGTATTATACATACCGCCCTAATCCAATTATTCCATAAGATATTGATGATTACACCAATGCGATTTCATTCTTTTAATGTCGACAATGTAATTTAAACGTTTAAAAATATAAGTTTTATACCTTAGTTTATTTACAAGCTTTTCTACGTGATATGTCCACTCAAATTTTGAGTTGGATGTCTATTATAAATCCCAATATTTGGCAATATTTGATAATATTTGAAAATTTTCTACCACCATCACTAAAATGTTGTTTTGACCCAGACGCGATGCCAATAACATATAAATATAACCTTAAATCAATAAGAGTAAAATCTCTTTCGCAAACCAAAATTCTAACAAGAGTTCTGAATAAAGCATCGTTTTACGCTGTATGGTTATACGGTATAACAAATGATTTCACATATTCTTTTCTTCTATAGCTGTATTATCCTCATGCACCATCATTTACAAATCATGAACACCTCCGCCTTCCCCTCCCCCGCCATTCTTTAACCTCCCCTCACCCCTCTGTTCTTCTCTTCAATAATACATCTGTCAAAACAAATCCTTTGCGTTGATTTATTATACTCTCAAAATGGAACATATTCAAATTCCGAGACCCCAATTCCGTTGTGTTCCCGTCACTTCATCAACATACCTACAACAAACATATTTCATCCCATGGATACCAAACTGCATAGAATAATCAGTGGGAGACCAATCTTTAGGAAGGAAATAAGTGCAAAGGGTTAATGATGATTATGAATTTTTTATAAATTTATCAATTTTCATAAAGACAGCAATCATAAAGTAAAAAGGGTTTTAAAAATTATATGGAGCTCATGCAAAAAAATAGTAGTACGCTCACTTTGATTATTATTAATTAAATGTCCGTAGAGCTTTTGCAGACATAATAATATCATGTCTGCAAAAACTCTACGGGCATTTAATTAAAAAAATATATTTACATATGTCGGACATTTAGAAAAATTATTATTTACAAACATATCAGTACATAAATATAATACATATCAGTACAATAAATGCTTATCACTTTAAAAATATCATTAATAAACATATCAGTTATCATTCATCAGTTTATCTTTAAACAAATATAAAATATTGTTTCTGAGGCAGTTCAGTTATGTACAATAAATATTGTATTTATTCATACATATTCATATGTAAAAGCCCTGGAAAAGGGCGTTGATCAATAAATAAACATATGAATCGAATCCATACAAAGAAAATTAACCCGTGTAGGTGGTTTATCTGATCAATTTGGAACTGCCGAATCTGCCGAATTTTACACTATAAACTGCACTCTCTGATAGCCAGATGTTAACTTTTTGATTTAGGTATTTCATCTACACAAAATTATACATGCATCAGTTGATACACCAAACTTTTTATCCCAAATTAACGTCAACACACCATCAAGAAATTCAACAACGAGAATGCAAGACATTTTCTACGTTAAAGCTTACCACACAAATACAGGTCATCCCATACACCGCAACTATTAAGACATTATATACATTATACACTGCTCTAATAATGAAATACACATTTCTAATAGCCCACTTAAACACTTAAAAATATATTTTACCATAAATCATATAAGGCTGATATTGTGCCCTTTATTTAAAGACAGGCATTATTGTACCTACTAAGTCATTGTTCCATTAGCACAGGTGCCAATTTTTACTCATTCTGGTTCGTGATTTACTTTTGCATATTTATACAATTATTTTTGTCCCTATTTTTGTTATGATTTCTGGTAGACATTGTATTTAAGTCATCCCTGTATGTGAATTTTTGTTAAACATGCCTGTTTTATGAACAAAAATGAAATTCATTCACAACTCATTATTTTTGCTTTGATGCAGGATGGAAAGGTTTTGAAAATATCGAAAAGATAATATAATATATGTATTGGTTGTTCAGTCGCACTAGCGGTGAATTATATGCACAGTTAGTGCTGTGCAGTGGAAAATATGGTGGAGTCGAGTAAATTGCACAGGGATACGGATATTTTTAACGCTTTACTTAAGTGAGCAGTCTATGAGGTTATTGATAAATTTAAAAATTGTTGGAAAATCATTAAGAGTTCTCAGGGTAGAAAGTAACAGTAGTTTTTTATAAGATTTTAATGCATTGTAGCAGATATCACTTACATGTCATCTCAATTTGTACTGAACTTTCTTTGAGAAATTTGTAAGAAACTTTCTTTGCACTTTCTCCAAACAGTGTCAAGTTATAATAAATAGGAGACCATACAGAAGATGCATATTCTAGCTGCGATCTCACAAGAGAGTAGTAAAGTATTTTTGTAAACAAAAAAACATCAAGGTCTGTGATGAACGGGACAAATACAATTTTATTCTTATTAATAAAATACGATTTTGGCCTTCTTAAATATATATATATATATATTCCGTTAATGTTGGTTCTTAAGTTTAACATACCTACTCGTAAGTTATTACTAATTACAACTTACGTAGGTAAAACTTAATAAAATTTACCACATTATTTGATATTTTCCTCTTAAAATAATTACGACGTGTTAAACTTCCGTGATATAATATTAAAGTTTGTGTTTTTAATTAAATTTTAAGATGCCGACCCGTCGCGTTTCAAAAAATAATCTCTAGCCTGTCTAATTGGCTTAATAATTATATTACTAACTGTCTACCTTCACTTTCCTCGCCTGGATATTATATTTTCACTGAAACTTTAGCTCGAGTCGAAAGAGGCACCTTGGAAGAATTTTTTTTACTAAACTTGCCATATCTAATTTATCCAGAATTTTGCACGCACCCAGTATTTGGCATGGGTTCAATCTCGATAAAAAAAATTTTTTTGTACGTAATTTCTCACAGAAGGCCCTGAGAAAAATATTTTGTCGAGGGCCTATGTCATCTTTGATGATGTGGTGTGGAGGGTCTTTTGAAGGAAAAGAAAGGGGTGTTGATGAATCCGAGGGTCAGTGAGTGCAGGAGTGACGGACGTATGAATCATCCCTCACACTGCAATGGGTCGGGTTGAGAGGTGAGTCCGTCAACCGGCCTTTCCTGATCTGGCCCACCAGGCATTTTATGGGCAGAAGCATCCGCCACAAAGACCTGCACAAACCTCCCCCATGAACTCAGCTACTCCTTCTACATCACCAAATATATAGAACCATCTACGCAGTGGTATCAGTTATCCAATTAATGGTTCCCAGAGCGGCAATTCCCACACCTGCTTTTAATTACGGGTGTTGTCAAGATAAATAGGAATATTCGTCGAATTTAGCAAAAATTTAACCCTTTTCCTTCTGTATATATATTGAACTATTAACAACTAAAAAGAGTGTACAAAGAAATCACAAAAAAATATACACATTATATTTAAATGATTGGGGTGAAAACCGGTAGAGTGAAATGGCCACTAGACAAACTAGTTAAAAATAAAATGTTACCAGATTATATGTTAAATATTGTTAGTATTAATAGTACAATCCATTGCTATCCTACGAGATGCTGCAACGAAGTAAGGCTTTCTAAGTCAAATTTATACGAACCCAAAACAATATTTATTATAAAGGTTTTAAAATGTTTAATGAACTCTCTTTAAATTTTTAGGAAGCTAAAAGTTTTCCAGTTTTTCGTGGATTATGTCTCAATGTTGTGAAGTGCAAATTTCCGTACGTGGGTAATAGATTATTATTAAAGTAGTTTTATAATACATATACAATAGATACAAGATGTAAAAAAATTATACCTAAATAAAATTAACTGAAAAAGACAAAACACAGGTTCTGCTGCACTCTAACATAAACGGTAAACTTCTTGCTCATTGACCCGATAAAAATGTTTGAACCACTAATGATTCCAGAAAGCTCTTTACAAATAATGCGAACCAAGTACTAAGGATCTATATTAGGGTAGAGCGGCAGGGGAAGGTAGACGTTCTGGTATTCAAAGAAAAGAATAATTGCAAAGGAAACGGTTCACTTAAAAGGCCGGTATGTTTTCGGAGTACAATTTTAACCCCTATACCCTTTTAAAACAAAAAAAAAATTCCTTGACTCAATGCAGAAACGGTGGGCGGTCCGTTTGATGGATTCTCCTATCTTCACAAAGGGATTGCAATCTTTAGAGCACAGGCGCGCGCCGGGTGGGAATGCTGCCTTGTTCTACCGGTTTTTCAATGGAAAATGCTCCGAGGAACTAGCGTCTTTGATTCGGGGAACACGCTAAACGCGCACGCAAAATTTGTGCACAATTGATATTTGTCACGTGATAACGGTTCGATTTTTCGACAGCACAGGTCTCTTCAAGACCCAGGGTGAATCCTTCCTTTACACAAACACACCCCTACCCAGCCTCCTCAAATATGTTAAAGGTTATGAGGCAAATTATTTCGTCGGGGGAGGTATGGAGTTAATGTAAAAAAAAAATAATCCTGAAAATGACTGGAATGAGTAAGCAAAAATGTAAAACCCTAAAACAGTGTAAAAAGCAGATAAAAGTCTACATTTCCAAAACACATCACTCTTCTTTCATCGGCTGGCAGCATCAGCCGCTCCAACGAAACTTTCAGGGCAATTCTCCCGAATTAGAATGCTTCCTCTGCGCTTCCTCAATACATCCTTTTGCCCGATAGAGCGGAACCCCGCTCCGGTTAGCCGTTATTACTTTCCCAAACACTAAACTGGGCCACTGTGCCTACCAGTGTTGTCGGATGCATGGTTTTAACCATGTTTTCATGGTATTTTGATTAATTTATACCTCCATGGTTTAAAAAAAAACATGTCGAATAACGCATGGTTTTTTACCGGTCACCAAAAATATGTACTTTTGAATAAGATGTATGTTACTCCTCTTCTGACTCCTCAAGAGTCTGACATTTGGGATACCAATTTAGAAAATATCTAAATATTCAGATTTACCAATTTTATGCAAACCATTTTAAATTGTTTTCATTTAAAACTGACGAGATTGTTTTAAAAACAAGGTTTTCATAGATAAACAAGATTTTCATAGATAAACAGGGTTTTCATAGATAAACAAGGTTTTTATAGATAAAAAAGTTTTTTTTTAGATAAAAAAAACAAAACAGGCATTTGAGTGAATTTAATCAAATGTCATGTTAATAAAATCTGATGTGTTTATCCGAGACACTCCGAGACACAGCTAGGGTACAAATAAAGTCATTTAATAACTCTGTTATCAGTTAAAAAAAGATAGCTGCTCAAAATACTGGGTAAATAAGTTAAGGATATGGTCAATCCTGAATTTGAAATGCGAGATCGATAAAAATGACGGCAAAAATATAAAAGTCCCAATACTTGAGTTGGTCAAGGCGCTTTGCCACGTTAAGAGACAAGGGATCGTGGGTTCGAATCCCAGTTTCGTTTTTAGTTTCAGTTACCTTTTTAGTTTCATGCATCTTGTTCTGCTTCGTGTTTCGCTAAGATTTATTTTCATTTTATCTTTTTATTGAATTTTATTAAATTGTTAAATGCCTCAGCACCTCAGCACCTCAGCACCCAGCGAGGTTCACATTATCATGTGGGCTACACTGGGTGAGTGATTGTATCAATAAAAAAATTAAATTGATAAGTCTTGCAGTCGATTCAAGTGAGTCAATGCAATTGGAATTAAGCACACCCAAGAATTACTCTCAAGTGTTCTATTGAAGTGATTTGTGGTAAACTTTCTGACTAAAAAGTAAAGTAACATATTATTTATTCCTCGCTCAATACGCACTATTCTGCGAATCACAATTTTCTATTATTACATGATTTCCGCAGCGCATTTCTCTCAACTTCAACAAATCCCGAGCATTTCAGCGTTTCTCTGCTTTTCCACGTAAACGTCAATCACTGTAACCCTCTCCCAAAAACTCATCGATCAAAAAACTTATTTGCCCCCACTTTTAATATGGAGAACATTCAGAAATAAAGGAGCAAGCGAAATTTCAATTTATAAATAGTTAATCCGAGACACTTAAATGGTGATACACGAAGGGCTAGTTGTTACACGGAAATTCAGATGTAACATTGTCGTTAAAATTATTACTTGTCTTTATTATTTGTACATTTTTTTTTAAATCATTTATTTCAGATCTCGGAGAGGGAGGTGCAATCCCACGAGTATATTGTACATATATAATATATCAAGTAAAGATAAAAATATTGCAAGGTTTAAAAAAAATATAAACATGGTAAAAGAAATTGAAATAAAATAATAATAATGTAAAAAAAAAACTTTTTGTTTAATCATTAAATACAAGCAATGGAGCCACAAATACAAACAAAATGGCTACTGCAAAATGTTCAAAGCGATGATAGATCCTTTACTTACTTACTTCATTATTCAAAAATCTACGTAATTACAATAAAGATAGATCTGTTGGTTGCGGAAACGATCAAAAGAAATGGTTCTGCATTCAAAGATCATTTAAAAATAATCAGTTAGAACCTTGTCCAACCAAGGTAATGGGCGATTTCCAAAAAAGCCTGTCTGGATATTGACGTATTACCACTCACAATAAAAGTTGTACTAAGGATATTTTATGTACACGGAGACAAAGAAATCGATTCATTCCTACAAATAAACCGTGGCTATTTCTTCACGGATTTGAGATGAAATGTGGATTAGTCGTATTCACACATTTTTACTTTCCAGAACCAAAGTTTACGATTAAAGTTCTTATTCCCGAAAACTTTTGGTTCGGGAGGACAGAAAAAAGTCAAGTCAAGCCCAATGGAATCTTATCTTTTCTACGAATTTCTTAATTCTGATTAGCCTTTTAATAAGAATAAAACTTTTCGGTAAACTTCGGTAGAAAAATAAGAAAATGAGAAACGATTTTCAATTATTTCCTTGGCAAGGAAAGCTTGTAATATTTGCTCAAAACAAAAGATTTCACCCGGTAACGTGTGTATATACTTCTTCTATTAAGAAGAAGACAATCAAATAAAGTGGAACAGGTCTACCATTTTAGAGTTTCAAACGAATTTCACCGAATAAAATAAATTATATAAGCAATAAATTACTTATTTTTTGAGATTGAAGAATTGCCCTAGGTCCTACATGTACGTATTTAGTGTAATTTTAAAAATTACGTGGTGATCAACCGTACTGGTTTCGGCCAATAGACCTGTTTCGGCCGCGATTTCGGTTACGGCCAAACATTTGAAATCGAAACTTGCGTTTGTGATTTTGTGTCGGATCCCGTTCGGCTTTATTCGGTTGCGTGTGTACCGTGTTGTGTTTAAGCCTATAGAAAACCTTCAATAATATTACTAAAATAAGCTGTAATCTGATAAAAGTTGTTTTAAAATTCTTAAGAGTTTGTTATTTCAAAATATTATTAATCTTAGTCAAAGTTTATCATATGAATAATCATTGGTTTTTGTATTTATATTGTCTAACATAAAGACTATTAACCCATTGGCCTCAAACCAACTCAAAAAAATTCGACTGCGGTTCTAAGTAGGTACTTTTGAATTTTTGTAGGTAATTCCTTTAAATATGTACACGTGGCCTATATTGAAGAACTTTGGAATGTGACATTATGTATTAAATGAAAAAACATACTTTGAGATACACCACTTTTATTTAATTTATAAATAACCACCAACTCGGTTTAGCTTACCACTAGCTTCACCAGGGTGTTACGGGACGTACTTGATTTATTTTAACCAGTGATTCTTGACGTTATGTGGAGTAAAAAAACATAAATGATTTTTTGGTTTCCGGTGACATTTATGTTTTTTTTTTTTTTTACATGGAGCTCATGATTAATTTATAAATAACCACCAACTCGGTTTAGCTTACCACTAGCTTCACCAGGGTGTTACGGGACGTACTTGATTTACTTTAACCAGTGATTCTTGACGTTATGTGGAGTAAAAAAAATTTAATGAAATTTTGGTCTCCGGTGATTTTTTTTACGACTTTTTTTTTATTTTCTTCAAAACCAAAAAAAAGTATACCGTGTGTTATCACTGGTCACTCACCCCCTCACCCCGACCGTAACTTTCCAGTACTCACTGTTTGTTTTAAGTTTAAAACACATAACCTTTATTGGATAACCAACACCTCTGCCATAGGTCACCCCAAGTGGTTCGCTACGTTTGGTAATTTAGCGGGGGTGCCGGGGTTTATGGGGTGAGAATTGTCTAGGTCTTGGAGGCGGATGACCGGGACACACTGAATCCCAGATTCCTACCCACCCCTTAAACCCTTTTCCGTCCCAGAACTCTCCTCGCCTCCTTTTCCTAAAAAAAACCCTCCACACAGCATCCCCAAAGATGACATAGGCCCTGAGGGAAATTATTTTCCTCAGGGCCTCCTGTGGAAAATAATTGTAATCATGAGCTCCATGTAAAAAAAAAAAAAAAACATAAATGTCACCGGAAACCAAAAAATCATTTATGTTTTTTATTCCAATTAATATCATGAATCACTGTGTAAAATAAGTCAAGAACATCCTATATCACCCTGAAGGTTAATTTTAAGTTAACAGCGGAAGTGTAAGCCCGGATAAAGCTAGAGATAAGCGCAATCTGATTGGTTGACTGTCATTTAGTAATTCAATAAAAGTGGTGCATCACAAGCTGTTTTTTTTTACTTGATATATTTCTTGAATGAGTTTCGGTTTCGGTTTGGGCCGAAACTAGAACAGAGACCCGAATTCGGTTACCGTTTCGGTTTCAACTTAGTCTAGTTTCTAGTTTCGAAACCATTCTAGTTTCTATATAACCATACTAGTTTCGGTCGGTCACGTTATAAACACCTTTCTCATCCCGTTCCTTTGCCGCCCAGTTTTCCAGCTTTGTCTGCGGGGTTAGCGGGGCATATTTCTCCGCGATCAAAGCGGCCTCCGCGGTACCGTGGCTCCAGCACATTTCCCGGCAACTTGGTGAAGTTGTGTGGAATTCTGTGAACGACCGCATTATCGCAAAACGCCTTATTTTCTTGTTTTTTCTTTTGGAATGGGAATGCTTATGGCGATTATATAACTTTCAAAATTTGAGAAGGATGTGACATTTTCATGAAGGTATTCTAATATATAATTAAACATTCCATCTTCACATCTAATTCGAATAATAATACCATTTTTTCATAAAAAATGTATGTGTAATATTTTGTAATATACATTTCACATCCATCATATTGCATTCATTCCTTTTGGAAAAGTTGTATCTCGTATTCCTTGGCCATTTAGAGGTCCAGGAGTAAGTTGATTCTACACAATGGTAGAAGGAAAAAAATGCCCTAAAATACCCAAATATTTTATACATAATATAATAGACAAGAAATTGAGTGAATATCGTTGTTTTATATGACTATGAAAATATATAATATATTATCCTCCTCGCTAGAGATATCTATTCCGAGGCGGACTGTAGATAAACGTGTTTGTGTGTTACATCAGGATTTACCCATATTCATGTTTGTGGACCTAATTTTCATGTTTGTTAATTTTTGTATCATTATGTTTATTTTCTATGTTTTTTGATTTCCTCATCTTTATATTTATTTCCTATGTACCTGTTCCGGGGTGGACTCTAGATAAATGTGTTTGTGTGATACACCCATCTTCATGTTTGTGGACCTGATTTTCTTGTTGTAATTTCTTCACCTTTGTGTTTATTTTCTATGTTTTTCGTGTTTGATGATCTGATCTTCATCTTTGTTGATTTTTTTATCTTCATATTAGTTTCTTATGTATGTTGATTTCTTCATCATTATATTAGTTGGCTTTAATTGTGTCGCTTCGTAATTGTCAAGATTTTTTTTTCTTAATGTTAACTTAGCCATAATATGATTTTGTTTGTAAACTTGTTCACCTCCATGGTATTTTTCTTTATATTTAGAAGGGTATTATATCTTATTTTGTATCATAAAATTAGTTAAAATTTGAGGCAAAACCTTTATGCGTAGGTAAGTATGCATGGTGACAAATTTTATGTTTCAGATACTCAAAAGAAGATGAATATTAAATTGTTAGAAGAGGTTACTTCTTTTGACATAAATTTTGTCAAAATACAATGCACACCATTGTGAACAATTGGTTTATATTTGTAATTTTCTGGTTATTTTTCCATTAAATACAATTAGCCTTTAAACAATACCTGTCAAAAGAGCGGTAAATAGATGACGTATCGTTACGAGATGTCGGGTATTTACGAAGTACTCGAGCGCCGCTGAAATGTCGTGTATTTATAAACATGCTGTCCCTCGTAAGAGCATAGATAACCACATCCCTAATATTTATTCATCATAGACAAAATGACTTCGGGAAGATGGCGCTAGAAATTCATTTACGGCGGCAAATGGCGGGAAAAACTTAAGATAATACCCTTGTTTTTGCCGCCGAGGTGTTTTGCCTTTCTCCCTCTCGTGGAGGGAAACTATTCTGCCGGGGATTTGGCAAGAAATCTGCCGAAGATTAATGAATTTCTTCTTTCATAATAATATAAGTCTAATGGATGAAAGAATGGAACTTTCTTTGAGATTCATTATACGCGAACAAAAGATTATACTCAGATTATGTTAGTTATTTTAAAAGTTCGCCAGGGTTGTTGTAAAACTACTTGGTAATAAAATACTTGTTTTCTGTTATTATATAGATTATCGCCATCACTGCTTCTGCGTTGTGTTCTAGTACTCTTTCAGAGACCTTCGGGAGAGTCGAGTGATCTATTTTTCGTCACCTCTTCGTAGTATCCAAAAAAGGCAGTCTATTGTCTCACGGTTAATTTAAATTAATCAGCTACTCATAGCCTGGTTGGTGAAAAACTTATTTCTGCCTTAAGAAACTAAGCGTTTACATTTCGATGCTTGGATATTGTCTTTCGTTTAGTAGTAGTCGGATTCTGTGTTTATTTATTTACATTATTATTCGCGGTTTTTACGAGCATGTGAAATACATTATTCTTTGGTTGTAACACTAATCATGAAGTTAAATAGGCTATTTAAATTGTATACGATTGAACCCTTGAAGAAGAAAAGTATGATGCTAAAAATGATTAGTATTATTGATTATCTTATTAAAGCCCTTTTATAACTATATTCCTTGCAATTGAACACAGAAAGTATTGCCAAATGCATGAAATCTAGATATAAACTCAGTCCTGGTATTGTTGTTGCAATTAAAAATATTTTTAGATCGAGTGATTCTTGTTGGTGTACGGAAGTAAACTAGGCTTTATAAATCAGGGCTCTCTAACTATTAACAATTTTTTTAATAAAAGTCATGTCTTCTATCTGAGTGTTTTAATCGTTTTAATTCATTCATCAAGTGATTGTGATGTATTGTTTCTATTAGTAGACGAAGTTTATATTTAATGTACCTTCGGAATTTATGCTGAATTTTTTCAATGAAATCGGAGTGGATTTTAAAGAGAGAATAGAAGAATCGATTCAACTTTTTCAAAGAATTCAACTTGAATCTGTACTAAAGAAATATTTTGAAAGTCTCTGCCATTATGGAAAATGATAAGCATTTTAATTTTTATTAGTGATGTGTTTAAAATTAAATTTGGAATCGAAAATAATTCGAAAATCATTAATGTTATTTATAGAGGTGAGAGAAACCTTGTTAATTTTATATTGACAGTTGAAAGGTTGAATTATTCTGAAAAATATTATTATTTGGCATATAGTCAGCTTTTACAGAGTTTCAGAAACAAACAAGAAACGAACGAAACGAAACAAGAAATAAATCTCAAATACCAACGTATTCATGTTACTAAATATATTCCTCACACTGAAATCAGCCCCTGAAACAAAGAATATTTTTTTCTGATACGATTTAAGATTTTCACGGCCAAAAGTATTTTCGTTATTTGTTTTTTGGGTGTTATGCCGTGTTGCGCAACTTCCATCTTTAGCCAACGTTACAGTGTCCATCACATCTGCCAAGATGATGGACACTTTAACGCTATCCGAAACGTTGGCTAAAGAAGGAAGTAGCGCATCACGGCATAACACCCCAAAAACAAATATAGAAAAAAAATCTTTTTTCTGTTTCTCAATACAATACACGTGTTGTATCTCTTCTGCACGACCTGTTATTTTGAATAAACGGCACCAAATCGATGAAATAGAGATCTCCCTGCCGCAGAAAATTCAGCGTTAGGGTAATTTAGCTCCAACTCCTAACTTCCGTGTAACCAGCCATTTAAAAAATAGGCACGAAAAAGCCCTGGCTAAAGTAGTCATATCTCAAGCTTTATTGATAATAATCAAAAATTCATCACTCTGTTTGCCTCCGCGCCCCCACCCTTTAACGAGTGCTGCACGGAGCACAGGATCTGCGAGGAGAAAATAAATCAATAGGTGCGGATGTCAGTGCTCCCAGAACACCAGTAACCAGCCGGCACATGACAGTGATAGATACTGTTGCGATGACATGTCAGATGCCTTTGTACGAGTAAGTGACATGTCTCGATCCTTTACCGCGAAATGTCCCAAAGATAACAAAATCCTCTGACGTTAATCATGACTCATGACTTACTTTTTATTCGCAAAAGTACGAATGCTGTTCATCTGCCATGTTTTTCAAAGGACTTTTAACAAATTAAACCAATATCGTTTTAATTTGTGAAGTTCTTTGAATTAAATCATCTATTTACATTTCAAAGGCATTTTCGTGGAAGGATTAATTGGGCCATAACCTACAGATCTCGAGCCAGGCTTTGAAAATGAAATTCTGGCTTCGGGTGGATTTGTTTAACACGTCCTCGTTTTTCATATATTTTATTACTAACCCCAAAAACGAAACCTCTCAAGGCAGTCTTAGCAATTGAGGCAGCACAAACTGGTGAAAAATTAAAAATATAAATACATTAATTCTAACGAAAAAACCGAACCGTGCCATGAATGAATAATTATTTACAATTTTCGTTCTGAATTCACAAACAAAATTCTTTCGCAAATTTGAAGCAGCCTTCTTAAATTAACGTAACGTTTGTGGATTAAATATAAAGCATTAAAAAGGATCTGTTTATTTTCAATTTCTTGAAATATTGAGAGAATTTTTTTATTTGTTAATTTCGCGAAGAACTGGAGCACGGGGTTTTATCGTTCGTTACAAATTTATTTCGCGAATTAGAATATTAAGATAATTAATTTGTTAATGTACAAGTGAATGTTTTAGCGACGACCTTTGTGACTTGGCAATTTTAATATTGACTTTTCGTCGCCTTAGTTCTTAATTTTCCAAACGATCATTTTAGTTTTTGTTCAGTCTCCACTTTAAAATTAAAAATAAAGTATAAAAAATATAGGTTATCACTTCACTAAGAATTATTTAAACTAATGAGCCCTTTACCTTTACGAAAATAGCTTCATTTTAAACACCTATAATAATGTTTCATTGAAATAATGAAAGAAAACCTTCTCCTCCTGTAAAATTTTCTAATGGTTGTTTGGACAATTAAGAACCGAGTGGACGTTTTGTTGCAATAGTTTCAATTCCACCAAAAATCAATATAAATAATCCAATGTCATGACAATTTCAACTCGCCAAATCTTCCTATGTGTATTTTTTAAAGATTAATTTAAAATGCTTTATAAATATGTGTCATATGAAAAATTTAAAGAAAAAAGTAAGATTGGTTTCGTTGGTCGTGAGTAATTAAACGCATATTTTTTTATTAGAATAGCTTTATTAGTAATACATTTTGAAGGTTATTCTCATCAATGTAATATATCGTTAAGGAAGAAGATAATGCTTATAAATATTAACGAAAATATGAAAAAGAACAAGACGTGGTAAAATGAAAACGAAACGTTCGCAACTGGGACTCGAACCCAGGATCTCTCGTCTTACCGGGACAAGCGCCTCATTCAACTCTCTCTTTTTTTAAAGTAATTTTTGTCAATCTCATATTTTATATTTAGAATTAACAATATTATCTTTGACTGATTTACCAATATTTTTGGCAACTACCTTTTGAAATGATCACAATACAAGGTGTCCCGTATATTTATTTAAAATCGGATATGTTCATCCGAGACCCTATCCAGATAATAAACCAGTTTTTTTTTAAACATTGTGATAATTAAAAAAAGTAGCTACAAAAAATGTGGGAAAAAATTAGTCGAAGATAATTTTGTTAATTATGAATTTTAAGTATGAGATTATTTTTTTTTCTTAAAACAAGAGTTCTCAATTGCCGAGTTGGTTGGGGCGCTTGTCCCGGTAAGACGAGATATCCTGGGTTCGAGACCCAGTTGTAAACGTAACAGTTTTATTTTTCTGTATCGTGTTCTTTTAGATATATTTCGTTTAGATTTATTCATATTATCTTCTTCTTCAATGTTAAATTAAACATACAAGCCGACATTTTTTTTTCAATTAAAAGCAACGTGACAATGAGTCATGTTTTTTCGTGTGAGTATACATATTTTTTATTAATTCATAAGTTAAACCTCAAATTGTAATATTTAATCATTGAAGACAATATTAAAGTCTTTCAAACGAAAATTATGAAACAGAAAACACATTGTGAAACCAAAATAAATTCGTTAGCAGCAGAGCTTTTCTGTCTTTAAACTAACGCATTTTGAATGAATCTTTCTATAGAAACAATTGACTAATAATATTTAAAAACAGTTAATTATACGATTCCTTCGAAGAGTAAAGAAGGCGGCTAGACTGGGATGCTGAGATTTCAGCCATCCGATAGCATCAGGCTTCGCAAAGTGCAACTTCGATGAGCCCTGGAGGAACCGATAAATTTGACATTATTCACTAAATGCTTATTGGTTCGAACTAAGTTATTCGCAATTATATTCGAATCCATCAATAATTTATTCCGTCCAACTCTGGACCGAATGTTACTGTCCAAAGTAAAGCATATTTGTACTTGCTTATATAGCAACTATAGCCAATGACGTTGTGATGCATATAGACAAGCTATTGTATCACAAACTCAAAACTAAATGTGGCAAGTAAGAAAAACTCTCATGTTCCCAATAAATTCGTAATTCAAACGTTGTGCAAGTATGACAAAGAGAGCCATTCAAATAATATGTGCGCATGAACAAAATAAACGGTAGACCGGGTGGTGTTCGTTTTCAAAAGTTCTTTCGAAAACTGCCTCAAGGCCGACAAAAGTAGGAGGCCTGGGCACCAGACGAATTTTGAGTAATCGAGCTACAAGTACAAGAGAGCAACGGCAGTTTGTATGACGTCGATCGACATGGGGTCAATCTTTACTTCTAGTTACTGCTGATTTGTACGAGTATATTGTTTAACCACGAGCATATAAATAAACAGAATGATTAGGTTACTTTAAACAGTATTTACTTAGCGACAGCACTGACTTCGTAATTTGGTTGTTGCGCATCCAGCTCCTGTACTTTAGTAACCTGGCATTCTCTAATAACGTTTAAAATCTTCGGGTGGAAACCAATTGTATTTTTATATTGTATCAATAATAAAAGTGATTTGCGTGTGAGTACAAATTGAACGTTATTATTCAGTTTTTTTTTTAATGAAAACTTTTTCTCCACACACGAGGGCGTTTTAGCACTTTTTAATGTAATTTACTTAGAGGCAGCACACGACCTTATGCGATGCCTGGCAGTTTAGAACTCAAACTACTTAATACACTTTGAGATTTTTACCATGCATCCATATATTGTAACGTCACTGACGCCAAGCGCTAACACTAGACCAGATGATCAGAACTACCAACAACTTTAACCCATTCAAATTTATTTGCCCAGTTAAACAATTTACTGATTCATTGCGTCGTTGTCGCTGCGCTTTGTGACAGTGAATCATGATTATAACTAATTTGAGAATTGAAATAATGCCAGAGCAAAGGGCGCTTTGTAACAGCACAGTAAGCAGTAATACAGTAACACAGTACACACAGTACAGTTACACAGAACGCCCGGCAACCGTTGTAATCTCGCTCGCTATAAATCCAGTCACTTTATTTCGGATGTGCTCGCAGAACCCCAACTTCCTGGGAATCTTTTTTTTTCGGTATCTTTCGATGTATTTTTTATTTTCGCATTCTGAGCCCCGGCAGTTCAAAACAGGACTATAAATCATGTCATTCGTAAATTATTATTGCTTCATTTTTATAAAATGTATTTTTCTTCTAGTGACATTATTGTATGGAGGGAAGATTGGAATATAATATGCAAATTGGTTACTTATATTACTGTAATAAGAACCCTTTTCATTGCTGACGTTTAAATAGTATTCATGTTATAGTTTTTCATTCTGGATAACTACGTAGTAAGATGTATATCGTAATAGTTATGATGTATCCAAATATATGGAATATAATTATGAGAAGGCTTTAAAAATATACCTCAATAATAATATTCAATGTTAGCTTAATACTATTCTTCTGCATGGGTTGCATGGGTCGTTCTTCTTTTTAACCTACATAAAGCTGTCTCCACCTGTTAGTGGAGATAAATTCAACAGAATTACCAATATTATTATTTTATAAAAACTATAAAATCTACTGTACTAAAGACGTAACGACTGTGTGCGTTTTAAACAAATATGTGTTTATATTTTTGTAGTAAAAATTACGTCACAGAGTTGTAACTCCTCGTGATAGAAGTGTATTTCATACAAATCACAGTTGTCTTCTGCCACCTTGACTTGCGTGTATTCTGAAATGTTACAAAAAATGATATGATGACATAAAACATAAAACTATTTTGAAACTCCAAAAGGTATAACCTATCAGGTAACAGCAATTATTATTTTTATTGATGTTTAATAAATTATTTTTAAAAATCTCAAAAACTTGTCTCCTACATTTTTTATGTCGTATGACAATTTGACAGTTGTCATTCGAAATAAGTATACACGCAGCTCGTGTTTGTCACCTCCAATAGGCATTATAGGCCTCCTTCCCCCCTTGCTACAATTTCCCCTCTGAGATCTAGAGAGATTCATTTATAGTAAAAACAAAATGTGGAAGAGTGGTGGAAATGTGACAGAGTAGTAAAAATTATGTACGTTAAAAAGAAGAACAACCCGTATACAATTTCCACAAAATTATTATGTAAATCTCCTGCTTGTAAAAGCCCTTACAGGCATATTACAATATAAATAAATAACAAGTAATTCCAATGCAATGTAACAATTCGTTACACGATATCCTTCAAATCCTAATTGAAAATTTGACCACGCAATTATCTGCTACATTTCCAATTATTTAATGACCTCTATTAGAACACAGTTTCTCCAATTCTATGTAAGCCATACATAAGTAATTTAATATTATTTGCCACGAAAAAAAATTTATTTCCAATAGAGCAAATAAAGTTTGGGATATTAAACATATTAGCCAAAAACGATTCGCATTTAAAAATCATAAAAGGTGTCACGCCTAGTTAATGAAAATCAAGATTTGTTCATTCCATGCAACAAAAAATAATTGATTGTTTAGTGTTTTTTACTAAGCGCTTCTGGGAATCAGTTCAAACGTGAACAAAGTAACTTTTATAAAAATATATTATTTAATATTTTCTTTACAAAAGTTTATTTGACATATTACAATCATCGCAAATCAATCAACCATCACACGGAAAACAAAATTCGAACATTGTCGTAAATAATGTTAAGGGAAAATGATTTCAGCAAAGACACAAATAATTTGACAAAAAGATTTTTTGATAGGTTCCTTCAAACTTTA
Source organism: Glyphotaelius pellucidus (assembly GCA_936435175.1). Classification (NCBI taxonomy): domain Eukaryota; kingdom Metazoa; phylum Arthropoda; class Insecta; order Trichoptera; family Limnephilidae; genus Glyphotaelius; species Glyphotaelius pellucidus. The sequence continues at coordinate 18,012,546 of OW386545.1, forward strand.
ACATTTGCCCGACAATTTTTCTAGAAGGAGAATCTTATTTATTTACTGTGTTCAAATAGTGTGTAAGATAAATCTTTTGAATAATGTAGTGTATCTACACACTCTGAAAAAGATACAATATTTATTCATATGAGTATCATTCTACAAATCATACTCGTATGAATTATGAAATACATATTATATAATTTTCTAAAGATAACCTTAATATAAGTCTCGTTCAAGATTCTTCTATTAAAATAATGTGTACTCTCCGTGATTAATCCAATTTATGACAGCAAATTATTTTTCGGTCCCATAATATTTTTCAAAAGCGCGTACAGTTTTACAAAGTCCGTTTCCGTGCCTTTTTCAAATTCAAATCAGGTTTTCGCAAAATAAAATCATCCCCTTAAGATTTAAAACCACGTTTCCCTTTTCCGGTTGCCAAAACAAAGAGGGCTGATAGGTTTGTTAAAATATTTGTATACATTTTGAATGCTTTTACGAAAATACTTGAAAACCGGCGCTTGTTTTGCGTTTGACGTTGAGGAAAACAAAAGGTCAAAAGATACTAAATAAAATTTTTGAATTGAATCTTTGGGAGAGTTTTTAGTTACTTTGTATGCAGCATAAAAGAGAGCAGTCGATTTGATTGATAGCAATAATTTCTGTTCACGGATGAGAGAAATTGTACTAGTATGGATTATAGGATTTCATATATCCATCGTGCTGCAGTAGAAGATGGAACAAAACACGTTGAAAGCAAGTCGCTGATCGCCGCATGAAAAAATTGCATCACATTATTTATTTATTTACGGTAAACGTACCTTTAAATGAACAGAATAATGAATCTTTATAAAAAGGATTACAAAGCCATTATACAGTGATAACATATTATTATTAATGAAGATGTTCGACAGAAGATTGGCATTTGATCATATTTTTATTTTAAAAATAACTAATTCCCTTATTGACAGCTCTGCATTATTGCAAAATTTATTTCAATTGACGTTCCTAATGGTGTCAAATGAACTGAAATATCTTAAATTTTTATAAGAAAAACTCTCTTTTTATAACTTTTGAAGGTTATTCCCATTAATGTAATATATAATTGAAGAAGAATTGGTTAAGGCGCACGTCCCGGTTAGACGAAAGGTCTGGGTTCGAGTCCCAGTTGCGACTATAGGCTTTTTTTTATTTTTCTGTGTCTCGTTCTCTTTCATATTTTCGTTTAGATTATTATTCTTATCTTCTTCTTCATTGAAACATATCTTCCACTGCAACAATCATGTCAATAACAATTCGTTTATAAATTCTCTTATATCACGCATATACAGCTTAACAACAACCTACAGTCAACAAACATGAAGACGTGGAATTAAAAAAAAAAACAAATGTAGTTAACGCACATGAAGATGGGGAAATAAATAAACATGGTCAACAAACATGAAGATGAGGAAGTTATGATACCTTAATTACCTTCGGTCCGCGTCGGAACAGGAATCCCTAGTGAGGAGGACTGTGAGTAATATTTGCTTTACCTTTTGAAGAAAATAAAAACTTTTTAATCGAATTAAATGTCACACCCCGAAGAAAAACTTCGGGGGTGGTGACATTTTATATATGAAAATATACACTTTGTAATACACCCCTTTTTTATTATTAATATTTAACAGCCTACCGGATTTCGCTTAGCTCAAGCTTGATCATTTTATATTAACTGAAGCTAATTGCATACAGACACACACGCACACACACGCACACACACAAACACACACACACACACACACACACACACACACACACACACACACACACACACACACACACACACACACGCACACACACACACACACACACACACACACACACACACACACACACACACACACACACACACACACACACACACACACACACACACACACACACACACACACACACACACACACACACATACACACACACACACACACACACACACACACACACACACACACACACACACACACATAAATAAAATATTAACTATTCTGTTTGGTTGGGTATTTTGGCCTTAATTGCAAATTTAAAACTTGAATGAAAAAAGCTGCGCAGCGCTTCCTCCTAATTATTACAATATCTACAGTCCAGTTGATTAGTCAGACATCTCCAAATACTAAGTTTTGAGGAAACAATATTACTTATTATTATTATTATTAATCGTTATTACTATGTGCGTGTATTTAACTACCTATTACTTTTAAATTAGAATGCTACCAAGCAGCAGTTAATCTTTTGTTTTAATTGGATATTTCATTTGATTCTATCACTTCTTTTTTTTATTCTCTTTTTATTCATATTTATACAAAATATATATGTATGCTTATAATGTGTAATGCAAACACCATGTATAAGTAAACATAACTATTATTTTATTATTATTTGATAACTATGCAAGCAAAAAACAGTAATAATCATGTATTAATTGCTTATTTTATTTTATTGTATCTGTTTTCTTTATAGTTCTCATTAGTACGACTATAATATGAAACGCAAACACCAGTTACCTTTATGCTGTAATCATTTGCGTTATATTTATTTTCCTTTTATTTATTATTATTATCATTTCAATAACCATGCTAAACAAACCACGGCTTTTGTATAATAATTCATTGGTTATTTTATAATAATTTTATTTCTTTCTCTTCTCTTTTTTTCTATTTTTCTACTATAGTATGCAATGCATACACAAGTTATCTGTATATTTTAATCCTCTGTTTTTAAGAACCTATATGTATATTAACTACTATGCTTTAACTTTTGTTACTATGTTTTAAACTTTCCAACTTCATTTTTTATTATTTCTCTTCTTTTTATTTCCTCGATATTTTCTCTTTTTTGTACAAATCATGTTCCATATGTTCACACTAATCCTAATTTGACTGTTCTAAAACGGGAATCATCCTAGTTGGACAGTCAAAACATATCATAAATAATGTTTATAAATGTATTATACTATACTAAATACTAAATAAATAAATAAATAAATATTCGAATGTTCACCATAAATCAAATATTATTTACACTTATCTGTGTTGCACATATTAAATAAGCATAAAATAACACCGGGAGGCATAACGGTCCGGTACACTAGTACGATATTTTAGAATTTCTTATCAATAGCCCAGAAAAATTAAATTTTTGTTTTGTCACTACAAGTATTTGTGCATTAAAATTGATTTTATGATGTTTTTAGCAATCTGAGAATTGTACCTAAGAGAGGGTAGGCTTTTACATACAAAGTGTTAAGGGACGTACTTGACTTACTTTAACCAGTGATTCCTGACGTTATTTGGAGTAAAAAATGTTAACAAAATTTTGGTCTACGGTGACATTTTTGATGTTTTTTTTTGTTTTACTAAAACATAAAATAATAATAGTTGTTGGACAGTTGGAGGCGTGGTCAGGAGTTGGTCGGTTACTCGGCTCGTGGAAGAAATTTTTTTTGTTTGATTTAGATAAAAAAAGTCACCGAAGACCAAAATTTCATTTACATTTTTTACTTCAAATAATGTCAGGAATCAGTAGTTAAAGTAAGTCAAGTACGTCCTTTAACACCCTGTATAACTGCATACTCACTTCAAATTACGTTTTTTCGGAGAAGTCGAACTAATCAACCTGGCGATCGATGTATAAAGGTAAAAATATACGTCTAGGGGAAACTGTAAATTCTTCAAAGAAAATGTAAGCGATGTGCGGCAGCCTGCTGCGTGGTTTTTCCGGGAGATTCCCTTATAGGCTATTATTTATACTGCGGGTTTATCACTGCACGATAAATTGTACGTTTTTGACGTGTGCATAAACTGGATGCTCGTGAAAGCGACTAGTTAATCGGCCATTATGAATGTCCACCGCGCGAGGAGGGACGAGATTTTACCTCCCGACCGCGATAAAGTTTATGGATATGCAGTGCTAAGGAGTACCAAACCCCCCTTTTATGTTCTATGTATATATAGCAGCATGTAACAGAATGTAAAAAGTATATCTTGAAATTGATTTCATTTCATATTCTTAATAGTCACATGATTTAAAAATAGATTTCACTGCAACAATTATATCAATATCAAAATTCGTTAACTCTATTATATAACGCATACACAGCGTAGGAAACCAATATGCAGAAGTAGCAGATGTTTTTGATAGCACCGAAAGAACCAATGTAAAAGGATTCCGCATAATTTTTTAAAACAGTTGTTAGTTAACATTTTGGCTGATTGTACATTTTAGACTGGTTGAAGGAGACCTTTTGACTTCGCCAGCAGGACTCTCTCAGAACATCATCTTGCACCGCAGTGGGAGGGATTGAATCAATCGTCCGTCACCCGTGGACACACATTGATCAGATTCCTTTTCATCCCTTATACCTTTTTTCTTCCCAGAACACTCCCTATACTCCCCTTCCTTTCCTAAAAAGACCCTCAATATACAGCATCCGCAAAGACGACATAGGCCCCGAGTGCACTAATTTTCTTCAGAAGCAATAGTAAAAAAACCTACTTAATTTGAATCACATTAGTGATAATTTTTTTGTAATTTTTATTTTTTATATAAATACCGCACTTAATAAATACCGACAAAAGTCCCAACTTCTCCCGTCTGGAGCCAGTGATACTATGGCATCCCCAATCGGGGTGAAGCTGAAGGAAGTGAGGAGGGAAAGGAGACGGGAGAGGAAGGTTGGACCTGGCTATTCAGATCGGGTCGCCAAACACGGCTAAAGCCATTTCAAGTAACGTTTCAATTCTGAGTCGTGGTCTTACACCATGGCGATCCTGAGAGTATCTTCCACTCTGGAACGTGCCGCAAATATACTATATATTATTTTTAATTAATTAATTGTGAAATATCACAAAATTATTAAATAAAATTTATTTGCTCACGCCGACCCACGACCATATCGCATTGTGAGTCGAGATCTTACTGCTCGACCACGGAGACCGTCAATAAGATACTTGTACCTTAAATAAATAACACTTTTTATGCAGATTGACGCTACGATTGAAATGTCGATTGAGCAATAAAGAGATTGACAAAATTGTATTAAAAAATAGAAAACGCGTCGTATTACTCTTGTTGAGTTAGAAATTCGATTTCATAACATGAATCACGAATCGTTTTACGAATAATTCTTTCTTCCAGCTTCCATTTCTAGTTCCATAAATAATACGATGGAAGTACCCAAGAGCAGACGTAGTAAATCAATGTTCTTTTCAATCTCATGCTTTGTGCACCATCTTTCATCCTCCGTGACAATTGAGCAAAATATGATAATCTTTAGACAAATCGTCTGCTCGGATTCCACATTTCTTGCATTTTCGAATGTGTATTATAAAATCGAAATATCGCTTTAAAATCTCGTATTTTTATGTTCCAATGTAATATTTCTCCGCCTTTGTCTGAATCAAATACCAGAACCCTCGTAAAATGTAAGAGAAGCTTCCTTCACCTGATATCGGCAGGTCCGGATTAAGAAATAGGAAATAATTTAATCACTTGTAGCAGAATGCGATACCCAAAGAGAAATGTTAATTTAATACACATCGTGTTACAGGACATGGTACTTTAACCATTAATTCCTGACATTATTTGTGGTAAAAAAAATAATAAAATTTTATGTCTCCGAAATTTTGACCATTTTTTTTCCTTCTTAAAACATAAAAACTCCGTAGATATTGTACTGGTAAGGTCGGGGTGAGGGTTTGGGCAATTACTCGGCGGGGTGAACAGTCATGGATTATATGTGGAAGATTTTTGGTTTTTTGGTTTTGAAAAAAAAAAACATTAAAAAAGTTACCCGAGATCTAAATTTTATCTAAATTTTTTACTAAAAATAATATCAATAATCACTGGTTTAAGTTAAAAAAAAATACTCGAGATCAAAATATTTTACTACAAATAATGTCAATGATTAAAGTTAGACAGGTAGGTACATGCATTAACACTGTTATACATTCAACCTATTTAAATATTCTCGGGATTGGGGCAAATTTATTTGTTTGAAATGTATACGGTAAGTTTATTAGGTAGGACGACACATCTTTAGGGTAAATAAAAGATTTTATTTCAATAATATAACAAAACACACCGTCGCATTTACAATTCATGAGATTTTTCGAAGCTGCAGGTATATTTTAGAGGAGAGAAAAGAAAGAAGGCAATCACGTGACGTCTTCCGTGGTTCGTGATCAAAGCATTTGAACTACAGTCGGAAAAAATTACAGATAAAATTTTTGTGCGCCATTAAAACAAAATTGACATTGATTTAATTTCATACTCGTACGTGGGAAAGTGTGAAGACGTGTGGTGGGTTACAAACATTTATTATTATTGTAGCACTTACAAACGTAACTCAAAACGGTGACAAATAATATTATAGCTATCGATTCTTACAATGATTAAAGAAGTCTGAAACGAAGTACATCACAGTTTGATTTTTAACAGATCTTTTGTTGTTAATGTCTTTCCTTGAGAGGAAACAATTCTGATTAATTACGTCAAGGAAAGTATTATATTAAAATCGTTTGAATAAACCCTTTGAATGGCTAAATAATGCTCGGCATTTTTCCAGAAATTCCAAAAATCCTCAAGTTTATGCTTGATTTATTTTTTCTCCTACAATTCCTCATTGAGAACACTACGGCCCACTTGTTTTGCAGAAATTTATATGTAAAATTCTCATCAAATGTCCAAGCTGACAAGTTTAACCACATGATAATTGTCCTCTACTGGTCACAATTTTTTCTAAAATGGTCTTTGAACCGACATAGAATGGGAATCTTACAACTGTCAAAAAAATAAAATGGCGCTGTATGGACATTTGATTACTTTGTCACACGTACATTTCTGCTATACAACTGGGCCTTTACTTACAACTTTGCAACTCCTTCGCTAAAGTATCACTTACTCGCAAAGCGTTTATTTTGAATGCCCAATTCGCTCCTGCTTGTACAGAGATTTTGTTCCAGAACACCGTTTAAATGATTCGTAAAATGTATTATATTGCTTCTAAATTCGACACTTTTATGCCCACATCAGGCTGAGGGCGGGCGCGCGCTCTGCTCCGGCACTTTATTATTCAAACGGAGGATTTCAGTGCCGATCGTTAAATTTATGTTTGCATTTTCGCTACAAAGTGCTCAGATATCTGACATCTTGATTGTATCTTTCCTACATTTTGTGCGTATAAATATTTTATTAGAAAGTTTATTTATTCTTAAAAAAGCTTAAATTGTCATCAATGATGGAACGGTCATTTTCAATTTATATAAATATTTTGACTGAATGCACAACCTCACAATAAAAGATTTTAAAATATACACTATTGTAAACATTAATTTTTTTGACTTTATGTCCGGGTTAAATCTTCCCCACAGGAAAAAACTAAATCCTTCCACACACTTTTCCACAAATGATCATCTAGTCAATCCACGCTATGCAAGTGTATTATATAAGTAAAATAAATACAAAATAATACAAGAACAACACGTCAACCTACCAGAGACCAAATGGGAAAATAATTCACCGACTCCAGATATTTTCATATCAGAGAGTTCGGCTCGGTAGAACTCCTAACTGGATAACAAAGATTGTTCATTTGATAACTATAAAAATTAAATGAATAATCATGTAAAATTTTTCCTAACAAAAAAACTAAATATATATATATATATTTTTTTTTTATAAGAAAAACTCTCTTTTTATAACTTTTGAAGGTTATTCCCATCAACGTAATATATCATTGAAGAAGAAGATAACACTTATAATCTAAATGAAAATATGAAAGAGAACAAGACACAGAAAAATAGAAAAAGATAATGGTCGCAACTGGGACCATTAGATTATAAGTGTTGTCTTCTTCTTCAATGAAATATATTTTAATTTATTTAGCAGTTTTTGATATTTGACATGCATATTTTAAGCGTTTTTATGCGTATTTGCATGCATATAACTTTTTATGTTGTATATAATCCGGATTCTAGTCATCATCGTGTGGTAATAATTTTACAAATACTAGTGGTCGCCCAATGGTCGAAATTCGACCATAATTGTAATATTTTTTTTTTATGTTTGACATTCAGTAAGACCATAGACAAATAATATTAAAGACAAACAATATTAATCTATTCTCAATTTGACCATAGACTCAATAAAAAAAACAGAGTAAAGACGCGAGTGTGTGTGTCAAATACATGGTAGTGTGTGTAATGTTTTTGTTATTGATTTAATCTATTTTTATGCATAATTTTTAAAAAATATTAGCATTCTGCACTCCTCCTCTATATAAACTATAAGTGCGCGAAATTTCTACATGAAAATGATTTTTTCTTTGTTTGTCCCTTATGCGGAACCTAAACCATTCATCCGATTGCGATGAAACTTTGGTGATTTGTCGTGCGCATGCCCGCGAAGGTTTCCATATATAATGGTGAGCTCTGGTAATGCAATTATCCTACACCATCTATCCGCTTGCGATGAAACTTTGGTGATTTTTTAAATATATTCTTTGTATAAAAAAAATTATCATAGGTGGTGCGCGAGTTGTTTGAAAAATGATTGTATTTTGTGTAGTTTGATGGTAAAAAGGATATGAGGATGGGGAGGGGAATCTGTGAAGGGAGGAGAGAGAACGAAGGAGGGTGGTTCATGGGAAAGGGGACGAGAAAGGAGGAAGGCAGGGAAGGTGAAAGAGGAACGTGGGTAGGGGAGGGGACGTGGGAGGGGAATGGGGTCATGAACGGATACGCATGGGAAATGACATGCAGGTGAGGATTGGCGGGCGAGGGAGAGCAGAGGGAAGGATTTCAAAGGAGACCTAACTGTGGTAGATAAATTTGAAAAATCCATGCTTTTCACACTGACAGCCGTGAGAAGTGTATGCAACGCATGTACAGCCCCCTTAAGGTAATTTCACAAAAACGGCGCTATACAAATCATCAAAATATTATTATTATTATTATTATGTTTTACCGGTCACCAAAGTAGGCACAACCCGTGTTATGGGGTTCAAGGATTGTGACATTGGTAAAGAAACAAATCAATTTTTATATCTTTTAGGATTTGGTGGTTTGAAGTATCTGTCAACGTGTGAAATTAATGTGCTTTTTCTTTTATCGAACTATTTTTTAGAATTGGTAAAATTGTACATTTGACACTCTCTGCGGTGAATATTGTACGCAACTTAAAATCTTACCAAACAAAATAAGTGCGCATTGCTTGATGCGAAATATTACCAAACACACTTTACCAAACTCGTGTAGGTTACGTCAAAAATAACGATGTAAAAAAAATTAGAAAAATTAGAAAAACTTGCACCCCGCCCTTTTCTTAAATTTTTTGAAATAGAAATAATTTTCATGGAAATTGTTTTCCCTAGTGTGACGCAATATATTTCAGCGTTCCATAAAGCAATAACGCACCGAGCTTAATGGAGTCGTGTCTCGTATTTATTAATACGGAAGCCTTTGTTTGGAAGAATTATGTGTTTCGTGGATTAACCGTCGGGTGCAATCTTTCATTGGTGTCAATTATTAATTGTCTCGTGTTATAACAGCATATTTTAATTACAGGAATAGCAAAGCCTTAAATTAAATATAAAAGTATTTGTTTGTTTACGAAATTAACTTGTTTCTAACTTCGCATTATACATGTTTCACTTCTTCAAGCACAGCGCATTTTAATTAAAAAGTAATAGCTTTCTTTGTTTTTACCACTTTTATTGTTTATAAAAAACGACATGTTTCAAGAACGATGCTCACTTCCTCAGGGTTTTCAAAACTTATTATATCTAACAATAGACTTAATAGGGTAAATGGTAAGACAGTAGTGGTAAGGAAGGAGAACAATTGGGAGCATAGCGTACAAAAGACCAATTAAAAACAAGTTCAACAAAGGACCAATTAAAAATTGTTTTTTTTTTTATATTTGAATTTACGCTGTTTTTAATTTCTAATATTTCTAATTTGTCCAACTGAACGAAATTAAAATACAATAGCAGTTATTCAATTCCAATATTAAAGTCAAAGTCAAGACTTGTCTCCAACAAATTGATTGGCAAATTCCGAGAAACTATTATTGTTTAACATCTCATATGTTCCTTTATCCTTATTTCAAAAGTTTCTCGAAGTGTTTACTATATAAAAGAAACCACAATTTACAGATTCCATTGTTGTTTCACTCTTGAACTGAAACATTTATCAATTATCAGTTTACCTATCTTATTAATGAGAACCTAATATTCAAACAGCGATCAAGTGAATCAGATACTTGAGTAGGGCCATGTCAAGCGTCAGAATAATAGAAGATTATGCATGAGATGATGTGTGAATTTGAATGAGGTAAGGAGTGTGTGACAAGATCGAGTGTTTGTCGACCGTTCCCTCTGCCTATTCCTGCGGAGGAACAGCGTGATGGTCAGTTAGTTAAAATAGATCCATTTTATGTGAACTGATGAAAACAAAGATTAAATATTTTCATTTTAACATAAACTCAATTTGGTAGGCGGTATGGATACTACAGCCTCGGGAAGCATTTACTGTAAAGACCTCTGCCACAGGTCACCACAAGTGGTATAGGGGGTCAGGTAATGTCTTGGCGGCGCGACGTTTGATCACCAACTGCGTGGCGGGCCGGATTGAGAGAAACTGTTTTGCGTTTTGCACCGCAGTGGAAGGGATGGATCAATATGTCCACCACTCTTGGACACGTTGACGCCAGATTCCTACCTATCCCTCACGGTCTATTGTATGGAGCTTACGTAAAAAAATAAAAAAGGTGCAGACTTTAAAGCGGCAGCGCATTATAATACTTCATTATTTGTCCCTTAGTCATTTTATGGTAGCCTGAGTTCATTGCACATCCTTGTGTTATATCTGTGAATGTCCTTGGTGTACATAATTTTATTAGAAAAATTTTAACGATGTTGTTTATTATTTTATGTATAAATATCATCGTCTTCAAGATCATCTATTTCGCAGTTTGACAAATTAGTTCCTTCAACATTTAATTTACTTTTGAAACTCTATTTCGCCCAAATATTATTCTCATGGCCAACTTATTTTGTTCTCTGTCGTTACACACGAAAATAATTGTTTAGCAGTATTTAAAATGTGGAGCAATAATGGAATTGCATGTAGTGATTTCATTACGCAACGTATCTTACGACATCTGCAAAGCTGTTTATTTATGATCAATGTAACTTTAAAATCAATATTACAACATAAAATTGACAGTTGTGGTGGCTTTAAACACCTCATATGTGATTTTATTTAACTCTTTTATGAGCAGCGGCGGAAAATAAAGCCTCTACTTTATTTAACCTAATAACAATATAACTGCTGTTAGGAGCGTGTAATACCTTCTCATAATGCTATCGAAAAGCCGTGCAACATTACCTGCAGGGTAGTCTTAATAAAGTTGAATAAAAAGCGCCGTTTTCAGCACTTGGCAAATTAACAGAGAATTAAATACCTTTTTATAGCCGTTTCATTATATCTGGCGGAGAAAATGTTTTGTTAATGGTGCGTGTGGTGGAACATAATCGTACCGAGTTTATGTTATGTGCGTAAGTCTTTAAGTCCGACAAGGCTGATTGGGTGCGAATTTGCATACAAGCCCCGAAAGGGTCCAGGACTGGAACCCAACCAGACCAAAAACACATACCAGAGTTAACTAGTTGCTAGGGGCCACTCCTTTTCATAGAAGGTTATGATATTTAGGTAATGGTAGTAAAAAAAACTGGACCAGTTCTAAACAAGGAGAAGCCTACTCAGCTTACATACAAACCTAGACCTAGCTTTTTAATTTATAATAAATATGAGCAAAATTTATAAAAAGCCATTTTTGATGGCAATTGTTAAAATGTGCTGGCTCTTTTTTATTATTTATAAGAAAGCGTTAAGAGAATTCGGCTTTGTAGTTTGGAATCCAATATTTTATGCAATTCGCAAAAAATGAATCGAATCAATTGAACAAATTTCTAATAAAAATTATAAATAAAAACGTTGTAGAATTTCCTCTCTCGAGTGCAATCAAAATTGAAATTCACTCATCACTGTCTATCTACTAAGAAGCCCCGAAGCTTTCCCTATTCCTTTCCAAAGAACTAAACTACTCCCAACCTCTAGTGCAAATCAGTTGACCATATAATATAACATGCAATGTAGTGGTTTGATACCGGATAGATTTATCGATGGCCTTCAGAACTTTTTAAAATTTCTCTGATCTCTTGTTTTTACTTCACTTGACTTCACTTGATTTAACTTGACTTCACTTGATTTCACCTGACTTCACTTGATTTCACTTGACTTTACTTGGCCCAAACTTTATTGTCTATTTTCTGTTTTTGTTGTTGTTTTACATACTTATTGTTTTATTCTTGCTTATTGTACACCGTTGTTGAACGGTTGGTAGAGATTTTTGTCTTATTTTATCTTGGATACAAACATGAAACAAATTTTGTATCTCTTTCTCTATATGTACGCTCAAAAATCGTGGAATCAAATTTCGGCGTAGTATACTCCGGAGTAGTGCTGGTACCTACCCTGATGTATGGCAGTGAGGCATGGAACTGGCAGAGGAAGGATGAAAGCAGACTGAAGGCTGTTGAAATGAGATCCCTGAGACGCATGTGTGTAAAACTATATATGATCGTGTGAGAAATGTGCAAAGAATGCAAGGCTGATGTAAGCGTAATGAGTAAGATTAAGAAAGGGACCCTCAGATGGTTTGGGCATGTAGAGCGAATACATGAAGTAAGTAATATAAGAAGAATATATGACGCAAATGTGAATGGTAGAAGTCGGGGACGCCAGAGGAAGACATGGCACGATCAAGTGAATCAGATACTTGTGATGGGTCATGTCAAGAGTCAGAATAACAGAAAAGTATGTATGAGACGATGTATGAATGTGAATGAGGTAAAAAGTGTGTGCCAATACCGAGTTGTTTGGCGGTCCTTCCTCTCTGCCTACTCCTGCGGGGAAACGGCGTGATGGTTAGTTAGTTAGTTTTTTGACGTGATAACGTCTTATAAATCGATGAACGCCGGCTGCACTCACGAAAAAGCATGACTCATTGTCACGTTCCGCTTGAGCCGAGCGTGCAAGCAAGAGCGCAGAACAAGCGTTCGGCTTGTGACGCATCTATCTCTCTTCCACTCCTTCGTTATTATATGATGTTATCAGCTGAGTATTATTGATGAATGCCAGTATGGCTTTCAAAAAAATAAAAGTTGCGATAAATTGCTCGAAAAATTTTCTAATCATATAAATTCACAACTAAACTGTAAACAACATGTATTGGTTCTATTTATTGATTTCTCAAAAGCCTTCGACACACTTAGCCATATACAAATAATTAAAGTACTTGAATTTATAGGGATCCGGGGTAAACTCCTCTTATTCTTTAAGTTTTTAAAGAATAAGAGAAGTTTTTAAAGAATAAGTGAAGATTTTAAATATAATTAGTAAATCAAGATACATCAAATCAGGAGTACCGCAAGGGTCAATTCTAGGTCCAAAATTATATATTATATATGTAATTGCTATGTGTAAGATTTTCAAAAAAGCTCGTCGATTCATTTTTGCTGATGATACTGCTCTTGTTGTATCAAATGAAAATCCTGAAATTGCTATACAAGAATTGCAAAGAGATTTTAACGAGCTTCTCAAATGGGCTCATGATGTAGGATTAATTATTAATGTTAAAAAAACCAAATGCATGTACATAAAATCTCCAAGTTTGAAAATGTGGAATGTTCCTAAAATAACCGCTCATAGCTTTAACTGTATACATAGAGGAATTGTTAATGTTTGTGACTGTGAAAAAATAGATTTCACAAATGAATATACTTATCTGGGAATAATTGTTGATAACAATTTTAAGTGGGATAAACAAGTGGCTAAAATTTGTAACCAGCTCAGATCCTTAGCTAGTAACTTTTACAAATTAAAATTTATTTTGCCTCATTGTACTCTTAAACTCATATATTTTTCTATGGTCGAATCCATCCTTAGATATGGTATTCGAACTTGGGGTCATGCAAGCACTACTTACATTAAATATATTGAAAATTTACAAACCGCCATAATAAAAAAAATTGTCACAACTAAGATTTACAAACAGAGACATAACTTAAAATTACTGTATGGCTCAGAGAGCCTACTTACAATAAAAGGTCTCCACTGGTTCACTACTATTATGGATAATATGGGGGAAAGCCCTTACAAACACCTACTTGTACACAAACATACCACAAGATTTAGAGAAGGAAAGGGCCTAAAAACTCCTCGAATATTAAATAAATATGGAAGCCGTACTCTTGAATATCTAATACCAGTGATTTTCAATAAAATCAATAATAACATAAAATTTGAAAAAAATGAGAGACTAAGTCCTAAAATGATAAAACTATGGTTAATGAACGAAAACTCCATGTATCTTTGAATATCTTAATATAGCTGCCTACATATCTTTTATTAGGTAGGTATATTGAAATATCTTATATATTTATAGTTGTAAGTTAAATTATCTAATACTACTATCTATTCTAATGTTTCCTTAAAACTTTAAATGTATTTACAAATTTTTTCTTAGATATTTTATTATGAATGTTTAAATTGTTAGAACCTGCAGACAAGCTGCTATATGACAGCTTTGTGGGTATACTAATTCTTGTACAAAATGTTTTTTCTGTAATTTAATAAATAAAAAAAAAATAAAAAAAAATAAAAAAATTATCGTTCGTAAACCGACTTTCGGACAACCAATTTTTTTTCAAATTCAGTGAATTCCGCAATGGAAGATACTTCGAACAGTCATGGTACGATAATTAAAAATAGAAACCTTACTGGAACTGGATTTAGTTATGACTGAACAGAAACAGTGTTGGAATCTGGTTACCGAGCATTTATTGTACTTTTCATTCCTCTTCCCAATATCCTTCCGTCAAATAACATTTCCCAATTGGAAATATGTACCATGGTCCCTTTTCCGGATGCAGTGCATCAATCAACGTTGTATCTGGTATTTTACAGATCACAGTCAAAAATAATGTCGAGTGCCGGTTTATAAATCATGACTGCTGACGTGAAATGATATATGCGCATAGTATATGGGTTGTAAGTTTGTACACCTGAGAAAATACCGTAGGTATTTTTAGCATTATTGTGTTGATAAATCTCTAATAATTTTGAGAAAATCACTTAAATATTTAGTAATTTTTGAAAATAACTTTCGTACTTTAAGCTTTTCAGCTTGTCACTTATGATTTATGAAGACATCATAAAAATACTAAATTCAGTTGTCTGTGTCCTGCGTAACTCTGGTTAAATGAAATCAAAATTGTTTTGAATTTAAATATCTTAAGAATTAACAAAATTATACTGTACATATCATAACTGTGAGACAAAAATAATATTAAATTAATTTATGATTTTAACGTAGAATTATGTAGTTGGAAAATAGAAATATGTACATTTCTTTAACTATATAATTTAAAAGAATTTCTTAAATCAGTCATCAAAAGCCTTAACTTACCGTAAAAAATGACCACACGAAATACGAACAAGATATAAATAATCATTAATTCATATGTTAAGTAGGCGCACTTAGTGGTAATGTAGTCTGCTTATTTATAATGGTCTTAATCTGTAATGTGTCACACTGAAGTCGGATTTCCTGCAATTAGGTGTCTAATGGCTAGGGAAGATATCCGTCTCAGCTCGGTGTCAAGCTGCGGTGGAGGCGGAAGGGCAATGGAGCAGATGGGGCCTGTTAGGAAATGTTTTACATGGATTTCAGATTTTAATTTCTCAATAACACTCGAGCGTTCGCTTCAATAGTTGAAATACGCGTCCAGCTTTCGAGATTTCTGGGCGTCCGATTTTAAAATTTCCCGCCCTCATTAAAAAAATCCGAATTTTAAACGGAGACATTTAAACTGCGCATGGTGTTAGCGTACCTTTGAAGACACCCATATTTAACCGTTATTCCATATTTTTAGGGTTCATAGAAAGATTATAAAAAATTGTTAAATTTATAAGCACATGAATTCTGCGAATAATTTGCTCAAAATTGGGGTACGCACGATCTATTTGAAAATAATTTAATATTTTGACTTATATATGTTGTCCATAGCTGAAAATCGAATGTAAAAATTTAAACTCGATCATGCATTTTAATAATACGTGATACCACAATCAATGGTTTGTAAGAATTTTTTTTTCAATATTTTCGGTTCGCGAAATGTTAATAGCTTAGTTATCCACAACATCTTTGTCATTAAATGAAGTATACGATTCGCAGCAACTTTTGAAATATTTCAAATGAACGTTTTAAAATATCTCTTCAAATTGGCCACATTTTGGGCAGCGAACGCTTGAGGGAGTAAACTAACTGACCAAAATGTTGCCAAAAATCCCCCAGTGGTTAAAATCCACACCTTTCATCTTTTTAAATGAGAACCAAATCAAGATTTACATTTCTAGCATCGATAAAATGTCATGGAAGTTTGTTCCACGCTTACTAGTCTGTAGAGTTTTCTAAGATGTTTGTTTAATTTTTTTCAGTGCTCACAGAGATTATCCGTGTAAGTGGTGAAGATTTTTTGAGAACCAGTGCAATCATAATTTCTAGGACAATTTTTTAAGTCTCATTCAAGTCACCCCTTTCTCTCATTTCTTTTAATGTTGGTAATTTGAGTTCCGTGGGTTTATCTTCATAATCCTCGTTTCACAGTTTTTTTTTTTTTTTTAAAGTAATCACTTTGATATGTTATGTTATGTACACAGTATATATCTACATCAGAAAAAAAACATGAGCAAATGCCGCCTGCTGTTGTTCTGATCCTTTCCACTACTTTCTACTTTTTATCATGTGTATAAGCAGCATTATGTTTGATGACCTTAGTCGTTGAGTGGTTACGATCCTTGGCTACGCATCCGGAGGTCACGGGTTCAAATCCAGGCGCGCGCTACTAAATTTTGTTTGATTAATTTTTATTATTTCGCAAAACTTTATTAATTTAAAACATTATATACCTAAATAAATGTTTGCGGCATGTTCCACCTTGTTAATATGCTTGCAGTAGCACCATGGTGAAAGACCACAATCAAAATCGAAATGTTGCTTCAAATGGCTTTAGATGGGTTTGGAGACCAAATCTTAAGAGTCAGTGCTTCTTTGCCGTCCTCCTTCCCATCTTCTTCCCCTCTCAATTATATTCAGCCTCACAATATACCCAAATTGGGGATGTCATAGTCTCACTGACTCCAGACGGTTGAGAGCAGTTGCGACTCTCGTGCGAAAAGAGAATTGTTGAATATTATGAGATTTTATTTAGGTAACAATTTTGAAAAAATCAATTACATTGTGGAGTTGCATTTAATTTTGAGTTAGAAGATTTCAAATTCGATTCCCGTAGAGCGCATTAAATATGTTTGTTTTTATTTATAGTATTTACTTGTCGAGCCCTAAATAAAAATTTTATGGCGATGTTTTTGTGAGAGTTAAAATAATATTTTCGTTCTGAAAAGTAGTAAATTGTTTAATATATGAATTGCAGAGCGCAGGTTGAACGGCGCCAAAGCCAACTATTAAACCAAAAACACAACAAACTTTCCTAATAATCCTGCTCTACGTTTTCCCCGAAATTTAATTACGCAAACGATACTATTATAGATAGCGTAGGAGGTATTTATAGGATATTTAGGGCGGGGACTTTCGTTAATACTTAACCTTTACGAGAGTACAACGTAGTAATAAGTAAATGGCTTGCAGTAATCACTCATGGGATATCTCTTTATAATATAATGTAACATCTAATAATACCTTTTAGGAGATTTCTTTTGTTAACCTACAATAATATAAAATTTTTTGAACAGATTTTTTTTTTAAAGATAGACAAACATTCCCGGATTACGAATAACCCAACAATGTTTGAAAATCTCCTACTACCACCACAGAAAGCCGAAAATGTTGCTTGTGTTGTGATGGAGGACTAAGCCAGCCGAGGAATCGAACACGAGAGGCCCAGATGGGAACCAAACGCGATGCCCACTCAACCACTGACCGGTCGATCTTTGTGAATACCGCACAAAAGTTCCAACTACTCCCGTCTGGAGCCAGTAAGAGACGGCATCCCCAACTGGATATGTTGTGAAGCTGAAGATGGTGGAGAGGAGAATGAGATGGAGAAGGGGAAGGCGGGGAAGTATGTGGCTATTCAGATCTGGTAAAAAAATACGGTTAATGCCATTTCGGGCAACGTTTCAATTCTCAATGGTGGTTGATACCGAGAGTACCTTACACTACGGAAAGTTCCGCAATATATTATTTTTAATTATTTCATTGTGAAATTAAACAAATTAATGAAATAAAATTTATTTGAGCATGCCATGATTTGAAATCGCGATTTTTGATTGAGAGAATTACATATTCTGTGCGGGTAGGTATTTGAAATATATATATATATATATATATTTTTTTTTAAGTGTTAAGGGTTAATCTTGACAAAGTCGGATTTCGTGATTTTTCAAGGTTCTGCGATTTTCCATTTTCAAGAAAGTGTATTTACAAGATAGAATTTATACTTTCCCGTGATTTTAGTTTAGCAATGGAAAGCTTATTATTACCGTTGGTTGCGAAACGGATTATAATTATGATCCAGTTTCCGAGAAGCCGAACCTTTGGCATTCCCATGTGGTTTGTGGATGGAAATGATTTGGTATTACTTCAGAACAAAGATTAGAATGAGCTAAAATTCTATTATTTTGGCATAAAGTTTACTTACCCCCTAATGTAGTCGTCACATTACTAGAATTATTTATTTAATTTTTTATACTGATCTTTATACTTCTTTATATATTACTTGCTCGTCTGGCGCCCAAAATAGTTGAACATATCCACAATAGAATCATTTAAACATTTCTTCGAGCTTTTAGCACAGTGATCCCCAATCCCCGGTCCGCGGACCGGTACCGGTCCGTGGATCAAATCAGGGCCCACGGGGCCCTTAAAATTACGTAAAAAAATCGAACGTACCCTATAAAAAATTTAATAATTATCGACAAAAAAAAATAATTCAGTTGAGAATCCTTTCACGTCAAGTTACCTCCGACACAATACCATTGAAGTAAAAAACACGACTGGGCTTCCATCTTGCGCACTATAACGCAAAGAGCTCGAGTGAGACGCAACGACGTGAGTCACCGCTCTTATATTCTGCTTGCCCAAATGCAAGTGGAATCGTATTATTGAGAATACGTGACATACCACGCGTTTGATTGTATTGGTGAATTTATTCCCGTTTTTCAACGAAATTCTTCTATAGCAACGAGAAATAATTATTATGTTTTTAATTATTTTAATAAATTCCGTAAATGTATAATGAAAAATTTATCAAAATCTGAATCCTGTATTTGCTTTATTTTAAGACATTTTAGGTGACGAAATATGACCCCTCCCTCCCTCCTCAACGGGCCGCGGTAAAATTATCAAACGTTGACCGGTCTGCGGCGATAAAAAGGTTGGGGAGCACTGTTCTAGCATGCCCTGAGTTAATAATTACAAATAGAGTCTTAATCAATCCGATTATTTAATAACAATGTACAACCTTAGTTTCAATAAGACTTTATATTCTATTATATTATGAGCTTCGTGTCACAAAATGTTTGACTTCTTTATTTCATGCTCTATAATAATCTTCTTACACATAACGTTTGACTATTATTTATATTCTGCTCCATTTCACTGACGTAAGAACAATCCAGTTATAAAAACTCAGTTAATGTACAAATAGTTACATACAATTTCAAAAATCTACTCAGGTAAAGGGTACACAATTTTTACATAAAAATACAATATTAAAGAATTGTATAAAAGAACAACCAAATAATAAAACAGGTGAGCAGGATTTTTGAGCGATTATTAATATCTAAGCAGAATTTTTTTTCTGAATCCGTATGAATTATCAACGAAAATGTCGGCTTCAGCACAATTCATCTTACTATATAATCGACACGTTTGGGTCAGAGGGACAGAGTAGGCGATATTACTTTTAAATGTATTCTGGTGAAACATGCAAGGGTGTCGTAAGTCAATATCTCTAATACATAAGGTAGTATCTAGATGAGCGTGAATAATTTTATGGAAACAATAGATAAATATTTTAAATGTGAATACCACACAAGAGTTCCCACTACTTCCAACCGCCTGGAACCATTGAGACCATGGGGTATATTCGCATTGTGAGGCTGAAGGTAGTGGAGAGGGGAAAGAGATATGAAAGTTCTAGTTACCACAGCTAAAGCCATTTCAAGCAATGTTTCAATTCTGTGGTCTTATATCAAAGCAATACCGAGAGTATCTTCTACTCTAGAACGTGCCGCATATTTATCTTATATTATTTTAAATGATTAAATTGTGAAATAAAACAAATCATTCAAATAAAATTTACTTCAGCACGCCGGGTTTTGAATCCGCGACCTCCTGATCGCTAGTCGACCACGGAGACCTTCATATCTAAATGAGCAGCTCTGCTGAACTGAATTCAACAATCCAAGCGGAGAACATGAACATGTACGGAGAACAGACTGAACATGGAACATTATGAACTCAGAACGTAATAATTGAACACATCGCATGTGAGCGTACCGCGACTTGGTTCATTGTTTAATATTTACCCTGGAGATTTCTGTTCACCGGATCATGTACCTTGTACTCCCGTCGATGTATAACATATTCACGAATTTCCTAATTTAATGTAAAGTTTTATTAAAATTACACCTTTCAGAGCACGATTTATTAATGTAATTCATTTTGTATAAGGAAATGTAACGTTCTTCGATTCCAATTTTGGAGATTTTATGATGTTTTCGTCGAGGTTACAAGAAACTTTATTATGTTATCGCGTGGCTTACAATGAATATTTAACTGGATCAAAAGTCAGTTTTATTGGATGCTCTGAGTAATTCTGATGCCAGTGTACTCGACACTGAAGGAGCCCAGCTGTCGATCATATATCATTTCCGTAACAGTTCGTACATCAGACACGATTTGCAATGGATGCCACTCTTCTGAGAAACTACTTAAATGACTTCCGTTTGAGACACTTCAAAACTAAATAAACTAACACTATGGATATCTGTTGTAAGATATTGAAAATACATACATAATCTAAAATTTACACTTTAATTCTCCATATATTTTGTTTGTACTCGTACAATTTTTTTTATATAGTCGCTAAAATAAAAAATAAAATATAAAAAAATCCTGTACACTACAGAAAGTAACTAAAAAGGAAGTTAAAAAATGTGTAACCTTATTTTTCAAGGAGATTGCCTTCATAGAGCGGCGGATGGGTAGATACAAGATACAGTAGTTTTGTAAAATATGTATGCTTGCGTTTTCTTTAGACGTGCACTTTTTCTCGGGAAGCGAATTAACATGAGTTTATTCATCATGGGAGAATAAATAAGATTATCATTTTCTAAATAAAACCATACTTACATCTACATCTTTGCAGAAGTCTCGCTTCGTTCGCTACCACGAATATACTATGTCACTTTACACGCACTTTTGACTTAGTCTGTCTCAAGTACCTATTCTGTATTCTGATCGTTTTATTGTTCATGACATTTTTCTACCTCTTCGACTTGAAACACCGTTCAACATTTTTTTTTCAATATATCACCGAAATATGAAAATTGTGTTCGGCACTTCGATTTTCCGGACAGGCGAATTTCCTTTAAAGAATTTAATGTAAAAACAGGTACGTCAATCATTTGCATCTCGTATTTTAGGAACGTTATCACAAATAAAAATATCTACCCCAGACGGTATTTAATTGTTTTATTCTTATTTTCTAGTAGTTGTTCACGAAATGGCTAATTCAGATTTCAAAAATCAATTTGCACACTTCGAATAATTTATTTATCATTAGCTGAATCTATTATAAGATATGGAATTACAGCTTGGGGACTTTCCTGTAAAACAAATGTAAATCGTGTTCAATCGGTTCAAAATTCATTAGTTAAATTAAAAGCTCATAAAAGTTTATATGAACAAAGGCATAATGTTCCGTACTTTTACCAAAATGTTAAAATTCTCTCAGTAAGAGCAATTCTGTGGTATAAGATTATATTTCAGCATATGAATAGCCCTATATACATAAATAAACTGGACCACACTTACAATACTCGTTTTACGTTAAATGAAGGACAAATTGTACTTAAGCATTTAAACAAATATGGACAAAGAACACTATCATATCAATAATAATATCAAATATGTATAATTTTAAATTAAGTTTAGTGAATAACACGGATGTGTTGAAATCGGTAGCAAATAAATAAATTTAAGTAGGAAATTTACATTATGTGTGAACTCTTCAAAACGAATGTTTAGAAATTATTACATGGTTAACGCCCTAGAAGCAAAGAAAAAATCATGTACCGTCAACGGTAGGTATTATGTCCAACGCATCAATGGTAGATTTTATGTTTTTTTATTTTTATTTGCGAATTTTTATATATTTTTATGGTTTGGTTAGGACCTACTCGGAAAGATAAAGCAAATATTTTTTATTTTTTTATTAAAAGCAATGTTTTTTATTTTAGAACTAAAATGTAATAAATGTTTTGCTAAATGACAATTACGTTTTTCCGTGTAGATATTTATCTTTTGTCAAAATTCACAATTTTGGACTTCTTTAAAAATACAGATGATTTTTCACAAATGTTTTGAATTTTCTTTTGTTTATTTAATTTACAGTATTCATAATTTCTATCAAGTAATTGAATGAATTTTTAAAGATTATCGTGACTACCTAACGTACGTAACTAACCATCACGCCGTTTCAACGGACCGCCAAACAACTCGGTCTAGGCACACACTGAAAATCGTGAAAAGGGTGATAATTCGCTTAAAGCTGTCCCACGAAAAAAAGTAGCTATTTCTAAACGCTCCTCTATTCTTGTCTTTTTGATCTCGTGTCCATTTAATAACTATTGTTTTATAAGAGTGTTTCATCATTTTTTTTTTAATTTTTAAAAAGAAGTACAAACATTTTCGGGTTACGATTAACCCAACAACGTTTGATTTCAGATACATAGGTACATTATGTGAATACAGATTGAACATATTTCCACATACGATTGTCTGCGCCATAAGCTTTCCTTAGGCGGGGGCGGAGAAGTGCTATAAAAGAGTGCACTCGTCCCTTCAGGAACATTTCGACTTAAGCGAATCGTTGCAAGCGACTTTTAGCTTATGCCATTGGGATGCAGTGTAATTTACTCACCGTTTGTTCTGCAAAAGTCAAAAGGGCTTGACAGCATAACTGCTCTACCGGATATCTTCTTTGTTTTTCATTATCTTTAATGTCTTTCAGGTCGTCTGCGATAAGATCCCATATATTTGACGGTATGACTAATATCCATTTTCGACCCTCTAACGTCTAGCTGGTTATAGTGAAGGCGTTTGCCTGAATTCGTTTTCATATATAAAACCATAACGACTGACTTTCACGTATCGAATACAAGGTTATGATTTTTTGCAAAATCTTCACATATTTTGAGTAGTTTTTTTAGTGCGCTAAGTGATGGTGCTAGAAGAACTGTATCATCTGCGTAATTAATATCGCGTCTAGGATCTAATGAGATATCATGTAACACAACTAATATTCTGATGTAAATCGAACGAAGCACGTCCATGTCGTTTTGAAATTCTCAATTTAAATGGGTTTCTGGAGCAGCCCCATATTTACTTACACATACCCAAATATATATATATAAATATACCTAGTAGTTTCTCGCACTGTCAGGCATTATCTTCTATCCGGTTATCAGGACAAACAAGGGAAGGCAGATATAGAACACAGTGATACTGCGAATAGGGATGTTAGAAACAAATTGGATGTTCTTCACATTGGTCCATTGAATAAATAAGAACCGAAGAAATGTCTTGGGCCTGCTACGTGATCCAAATGTTTGGCCAATCGGCCCTTAAAATTGAAATGGAATAAAGATCTACGATGTCAGGCGAGTATGTTTAATAACAAAGCGCTTGCAAAATGAAAAATATTACGATTCCATTCAAATTTGCGTGGAAGACACGTCTAGAGTTCTTCTTTATTCTTTGCCTTGGTCTTACTGCACATGCTCGGAAAACGTTGCATGAGAGCGTGTTCACACACAGCTATAAAATTTGTAGCTTGGCCTATTTCAGCTTATCGCTCGCCATACATTCCCAATGGCAATATATGGCGAGTGATATGCTGAAATAGGCCAAGCTACATCTTTTATAGCTCTGTGTGAAGACGCTCTTAACATCGCAAGCTTAGATCAGTGATTCCTAAAAGGTGTTCCGCGGAACTCTAGGCTTCCGTGGAACGGAGTTTCTGAGAGGTAGGGCGTGGCCGTGCTGTAGAAACCAGGAATTTATTTTAAATTGTTATTTCGTTTAATTGTAATTGAGAAATTATTAATAAAACAATGAAAAAATTCCTTTCCATTCGTCAAATTAAATATTTCCAAGCAAACAGTTAGTTTAATAATATGGTTTTAATGTTTACAATTGAGCACTTATTCAGAAAAAAGTGGTACGTGAAAAAGTGAATTCTGATATGTGGCTGATAAACATTTCAATTCACTGTATTGAACATACACATATGAAAGTCAAATAAATTTGTACGTAATAAGGTGTTTCAATTAGATGAAAGCCAAAAAATATTGAAAAAAAAAATTCAATTAATAGACAATACATAACGTATTTTAATTAATTCATTTTTAAATTTTGAGTACAATGTACGTAAATGAAAAAAATAACGCTTTTTTTCCATTGGTCAATATTTTTTGGTTTTACCGACAAACAATTGCATAAAATTTGAAAATTTAAAATTTCAGCCTTATTGCAACATTTTAACAAATAACACAATCCCGATATAAAACTTTATCACCATAATAATCATAATCGATGCCAAGCGCCGGTCGTACAAACCGTCAGTTCAATTAAGTATCGGCCGACTTGTATTTTTTTTTTTTTTTTTTTTTTTTTTCCTTTATTTTTCCCAAAATTTACATTTGATGCATACAATATTATAAAATAAAAAGAATAATGGGAACCCACTAAGGCGCAGCCTGTGCGTGGGTAATATAGTTGAATATATTTTATTATTGTACCTAGAAAGAACAAACAATGGGCATATAAAGCAAAAACATGATTAAAATTTGTCTAAACAGCTTTGCACAAAATGAGCATACATTAAGTGAAGTAGTGTAACAATAATGGTATAATGTAACAAATAAGTGCATAATATAACAATAATGGTATAGTGTAACAATAAGTGCATAATGTATTAATAAGTGTACTGTTTGTGAAAAAACAATAAAGTGATACAAATTAAGCAAACAATGTTTCAATATTTACATTGTCAAGCCACGACTTCAACTCTTTTATGTATTGCAGAAGTTTAGTTGTCACTTGAATATTTTTCGGTAAAAGATTGAAAGTACGAGGTCCAATGAAACTGCTGTGAGTTTGCATTTGTTTGGTATTCGTTTGGGGGGTATAAAAAACATTATTATTTCTAATGTTGATTCTATTTTCATTTTTTTCGAATTTGTTTTGGTTTTTAAAGATATATTTCATAGTTTGCAGTATAAATAGTTTACGGAGACTGAATAGTTTAGCTTCTTTGTATAGTGCATCTGTCGAAAATGTTGTGTTTCTATTGTACATAACTTTGATAATATAATTTTGAGTTATTTGTAAAGGTTTTATAAATACATCAAGCGCACCACCCCATCCTATTATTCCGTATATGAGTGAAGATTGCACCAGAGAAAAATAAATCATTTTTAATTTTTCAATATTAAGTACTTCTTTAAGTCTGTAAAATAAGTAAGTAAGGTATCTTAATTTAGAAACGGTATTATTAATTTGTGATTGCCAATTTAAATTTGTATCAATATAAATACCCAAATATTTGATTTTTTCAACTTTTCCAAGTTCAAAGCAAGAAGAGCATGTTACTTGATTACAGTTAGCATTGTGTATTCTAATTTTTAGGTTATTGGGGGGTTTGTTTTTACTGTTTTTATAAAAAGTTAGGTAAAAAGTTTTGCTGTAATTTAAGAAGAGTCTATTACTTTTTAGCCATGATGATACATATGCAATACATTTTGTTGCATTCAAAAAAGTTTCAAGCCAGGATTTTCCATTTACTATTATTGCTGTATCATCAGCGTAAGACACAATTTCACCAGGGATTACAACATTACATAAATCATTTATATATATTAGAAACAGAATTGGGCCGAGAACAGTTCCCTGTGGTACTCCGTTTTTTATCCTTGTTTCTGTACTATAAAAATTCCCTATTTTTGTTTTTTGTTTTCTGTCTTTAAGGTAGTTAGTTAGAATTTTTAGTGTATCCTTTTTGAAACCTATTTGATTAATTTTTTTTATAAGTAGATTGTGATTTACCGTGTCAAAAGCTTTTCTCAAGTCTAAAAATATAGCTAAACTTTTTTTATTTTGATCAACAGATGTGTATAATTTTTTTGTCAGATCGAATATTGCATCTTCAGTGCTTAGTTTACTTCTGAAGCCATATTGATTTTGGGACAGAATTTTGTTTTGTTCTAGGTAATTCATTATTCTACTTTTTATACATTTTTCAAATATTTTTGAAAGATTTGAAACTAGGGAAATAGGTCTGTAATTGTCTAATATGAGCGTTTCACCCGATTTGTGTATTGGAATTATGGTGGAGATTTTAAATTGTTCTGGAAAATGTCCCTCTTTTAGGGATATATTAAAAATATGTTGTAATGGAGTTAAAATGTATTGTTTTATTTTTTTTAGTGTGTAGCCTGCTAAACCATCAATTCCTGTAGAATTGGTTGATTTTAGACCGTCAATGTGTTTTTCAATTTCATTTGTTGTGATGGGTGAAAAATATTCTAAGGTGTTAATTGAATCGAAAGTTGATACTAAATCTACGGGCGTTGTATTATCAATTTTACTAGAAGATTCAAGGACTTGATCTACTACATTTGTGAAGAAGTTGTTAAAGTTTTCTGCAATTGCTGATTTGTCAGTTATAATATTGTTATTTATTTTAATCTCATTTACATCAGTTGATGCTATTTTTTTTTTGTTCGTTATTTCGTTAATAATATTCCACGTTTTCTTAGTATCATTTTTTGCTTTATCAATTTGTTCACAATAGTATTTTTTTTTACAACTTCTTATTAATCTATTTAGTAAATTTCTGTACAATAAATATTTAGTTTTTATAAACGACATTGTTTTTACATTATTTTTTTGACAGGCTCTTTGATAATTTAACATCTCTCTGTATAGTTTATCTCTTTGTTTAATGGAGACTATTAGTCCTACAGTGATCCAAGGCTTAATTTTTTTATATTTTCTCTTAGAGATAACAATTTTACGCGTACTTTTCGAAATATAATCTTGTAGAGTTTTATAAAACAATTCTAATGCTGAATGTGGGTTAGCTATTGAAAGTATATTGTCCCATTTTTCTGAATGAAGTAGATTGTTTAATGTGACGTAATTAATATCATTTTTTTCAACAGTATCAGAATATTCTTTTGAATTCGCGGTTAAAATGTTGTGTCCGTAAAATGTTGGGTAGTGGTCAGTAATGTTTGTTTTTAGTGTTGAAGATGTAGTTATAACGTGTTTGTGTGTTTTGACAAATATGTGATCTAGAGTCGTGGAATTATTTAGATTTTCTCTTGTTGGGGAATTTATGTATGACTGATATCCTGCACATGACAAACAATCTAAGTATTCATTAATGGAATTGGTTCTTTTATTATTTTCATTTATATTTATATTGATGTCACCGGCTAATATTGCAAAGTTGAAGTTATTTCTGTTAGTCAATTTTAAAAGCGAAGTAAGTTCGTTAGTAAAGAGAGACTCATTTAATGAAGGTGATCTATATATAGCTAAAAGCAAATAGTTACAGTTTTTGTGGTTAAATGTTATTTTGATTGCATTTGCTGTTTTAAAGTTTAAAATTTCGTAGGCAGTTATCTTGAGACAATTTTTTATAAATACGGTGATTCCATCGTGCCCAGTGTGTTTACATTCAGAAGAAATGGTAACATATCCTGGAATGTTGTAAGGAATTACCTCTTTCATCTGTGACATTGAATATTGAAAGACAGCTACCGGCCATGTGCTGTCATCAGTTGTTGAGATTAAAGATCTTTGCTGCAAATGACGTTGGCTGCATGGCGCGAAATTTGAATGGATCTGCACAAAAGAGCAAGAATCAGGTTCTTATTTAAAATCTACTAAATGTCAGAAGAACGACGAGGTCTCTGTTCCAAACTACTGGTAACTTCTTACAAGTAATAATTAAACTCATGATTTGATTTCACTTCAGATAACTTTATAGACGAAAACTATTGACTAATTTTGCACCGAGTAGATACTTAGAGGAAATAATCTTTTTTGTAGTGTGGCGATTGCTTGGTGGTAAGAATAGCGACACGCTTCTATTTTTATACTATTAGTGTATTACGGGCCACGCGCATAACAGCCTGGAACCTTCGGGACATGCAACGAGAGAGTGCCGGCCTTTCACAGCTTTTAGAAATATCGGAACCGCTCTCATCGTGATCGCGATTATATAAATGCTGCGCGGTCGGAAGCTTGGTTGTACGAGTATTACAATATTTAAAAAAAAACTGTATATTTATGGCAAATCATAAACTAGCTGCCTCCATTTCATCATAGCTCTATTTTCGTTCCGCACGTAACAAATTTATTTACTCTACGATGGAACATTTGAAGCAAACGTGCCGCGGGACCCTTGTTAAAAACTCAAGACACCGCGTAACTAGACCATCGCGTCAAAATATACAAACCCTTGCTACGTGTCTCCTTGGATTAAGGCAAAAACAAAAAGATTTTTTTGCATAAAAACATAAAATATTTTAATGAAATTGAGGACTACTTCAAAGCTACCTGTACCTCTCCAGTTATTCAGTCCATTGTGCAAAAGGGATAAGTTAAAGTATGCAATGGTAACAGGTTTTGGGGTGTTTTTTAGAACCCTTTTTATATTTTCTCGTGGGATTTTCGTGGAAATTGTTGTGACGCGGTGAAGAAACATGTCAAAATTGCGCACTCGGGAGAGTTTTCAACAAGACGCTGTGTCGCCTTTGCTATCGGCAGAGCAATTAAGTAAATTGGTTAAACATTGCGGAGGTATCTCGTTTAGAATAAGACATTTACGAGCGGGCGCATTCCACCAAAGTCATCAACATAATACTACATTACGCGGTGAATTAATTTAATAGATTACACGATATTACAAGCATTAAGATCCAAAATTGCGACAGTTAGAAAGAATAAAGAAGAATTTTCTCTATCACATTACACAAATTAATTGAGTCTAGCGATATCAAATACAGAAACAGACATATACTAGTAATTTTGTGAACAGTAGACCTGGCGTCTACAAAATTGTTTTACTATATTACATCTACGAATATTTTCAAATGTCTTTTCGTACTGAAAAAAATTTATAAAAAATTAGTTTGACTGAGATTTGAACCTTTCTTCTCAGTGATCGGAGTCAATCTTGCTAAATTCGATTTTTAAAACCGATATTTATTTTGTATAAAAAGTGCTTTATTTATTTTAATTTCAGAAAAATGCGAATACGTCCGTGTGTCTGTGAGTGATTGCCACCAAAAGTTGAAAAAATACTTTGTCATTGACAACGAGTCTATCTGTTTCAGCTCAATCGAATGTCGAGAAGTGGGTAAATTTCCATTTTCAAGATTCTGCGGCACTCATTCATTCATTCAATCAATAAAAAAAGTGAATTTGAAAAATAGATAAATATCCATACATATTAAAAAAAATATTTTTACTTTTCTTTTAATAAAAAATTATAACTTAAATTTTTTCTGAAATCATCAGCTTTGTAAGTAAGAACTTACTAATTATAAATCATGTATTTTTAATGCGACCCTTTTTTATTTCAAATAAGAAATTATACAATTTGTCCAAAGAAACGTTATCTAAACGCTATCTCAATGACAATTCTTTCTTCAAACTTTCTTCAGGCAGATAAGTACCATAACTTTGAAAAAATGCAAGGTCCAAATAAACACGACGATTTCACTTTCGGAAATTTTTTTTTTTCTAAACCATTAAAACGGCCACCACCTTGAACAGAAAGCGGAACAAACAAACGAATTTACAGAAAAACGAAATACAAAACGTAGAGTTAAAATAGAACTTTGCTACGTTCAGTCAATGATTAGTGTAACAATATATTATTACCGCTCGAGTCTATCGGATCTCAGACGTTTCGTAGTGGAATTAATAATGTTAGAACGCTTGGATTTCGAGGGACTTATTTTAGTCTGAGTTTGGTAAAGACGATATTAATTATTTATTGAAGTAAGATCAATAGATTTTTTTTTATAACTTTAACTTCAAACCGATGCACACGAAGGAACTTGTTAAACAAAAATTGAAATCTCGTTCATAGTTGATTTTGACGGCAAAAGACCGAGACGTTCCTCAGACTCGTTATTTCGTGAGTGAAACTGCAGGTTTGTGAGCTATACAATCATTTTTCTTCCCTCTCTCATGTTGTCCTGGCATTATTAAGACCAACATTTAAGAATTTATTTCTGCAGCCCCTTCTCTAACCCGCCTCAAAACGTCACCACCCCGGAAAGTTGAGTTTTTTTTTTATATGAAAACCGCACAAGAGTACCAACTGCTCCCGTCTGGAGCCAATGAGACTATGGCATCCCCAATTGGGGTATGTTGTGAGGCCGAAGGCAGTGGGGAGGAGAAGGGGATGGGGAAGAGGAAGGTGGGAAGTACCTAGCTATTCAGATCTGGTCACCAAACACGGCTAAAGCCTTTTCAAGCAATGTTTCAATTCTGAATGGTGATCTTATACTAGGACGATACTGAGAGTATCTTCCATTCTGGAACGTACCGCAAATATACTATATATTATTTTAAATGAATAAATTGTGAAATAACACAAATTAATCAAATAAAATTTATTTTCCACGCCGGGATTCGATCCCGCGACCTTCGGAATGCTAGTCAAGAGCCTTACCGCTGGACTACGCCAGCCGTCGAAGAGATGACGATCGAGCAACGTGTCGATCTGTAATTATGCTATATCACTAGAGTGATACTGAGAATATCTTCCACGCCGCATCAGTGGACATCGGTCCCATGAACAAATTCGTTGCATGTAGTTGCATTCGTTGCATGTAGTTGCAACAATTTGCATTACATGTAGCTACTGAATTTGGATATCAGCGTCGCCAACCAGTCAAATATCAAAACTCGAAACGTTAAAATTAGCTTTCATAACCTCACTCACAACTGCTGTATCTTTTTTTTGTTACAAAATATCTGTCACAATTGTCGACGATTGACTATCGTATTGATGTCATTTTTGATAGACTGTCGTAATATTTATTAATTGCTCGTTTAAAGTCTCGACAATATAAATGGTGACGACTTCTAATGGCTGGTCACGGCAAACTAGCGTCACTGACGAGTTTATAAAATGTCGGCAATGTGTGTCTATTTACGAACCTCCACGGAGTTGCCAAGATACTTGAATCGTCGAGTATCTCATACTTGCGCATCCCTGTGGAAGAATTGTCTTACATTCGAATAATGTTAAGGCAATTGTATTCAATTAAATATAATAAATAATCCTGATAATGAGACTTTTTCAAATTGCTTTAACTATTCGGACCCATAAGCTTGTTTTCGTGATAATATAACATTACCAGACATATGTATGAGGCCATTAAAGTAATACGTAAGAGCTACAGGAGGGGGGTCTTAGCTTTGCTTATTTTTGATGAAATGGGGGGTACGTGCCAAAAATCTGTTTACGTAATATTTATTTTTTTATTTTTTATTTTATTAATCTATAAACATAGGGTTTTACATAGGGTTTAATTGATGCCTATCTCACTAGGATTAACCTGTTTTTTGAACGGCCCCTATGACGTTTGAGGCAAATCTGACTTATTAAAAATCCAATCTATTTATTTTAATGTGAATACCACACAAGCGTCCTATTGCTCCCGTCTGGTGCCCGTAAGACTTCCAAACACGTTTAAAGCCGTTTCAAGCAACGTTTCAATTCTGAATGGTGGTCACACCAGTGCGATACTGAAGGTATCTTCCACCCTGAACTAATCTTCCAAACTAATATATGCAAATATACCATATATTAGTATTAATGAATTAATTGTGAAATAACACAAATTAATCAAACGAAATCTATTTGCGCACCAGCAAACTCGCGAGCTTCAGATTGTAAGTCGAGAGTTTTACCCTTCGACTACGGTGGCCATCTATTTGGACATATTTGAAAAACTTGTAGTAGAAAAAGTATTTTGATTGAAATATTTTGTTGAAAGTAGATGTATATATACATACATATACACTTTTTTTCATTTTTACTTTCACACACAGCAACCTTCAGAAGGTTCAAAATCGCTTCCTAAGATAAATCCCGGATTAGCCTGGTATCTCTTAGCCCAGCCTCACACAGGCCACGGTTCCGTACGGAGGAACATAATACCGGCATTAAGGGCTTAATGAAGAATTATTTGCGACATCTGTCTCAGCACTCCCTGCTCTGGACACGTCCGAGGCGCGGGGAAAAGAATTAATGGGCTCAACAAGGAAATACGAGTACTGGAGGCTCCAAAAGTTCTATAACCTGAAATCAAACTCAATAAGTCTAATCTCTTACAAAGCTTCATACTCAAACCATCGCCGTTTACTTGATATTGAGTTTATTCATTTTTGTGAACACGATGTACTTAAAAACAAATTATTTACTTAAAAACAAATTGTGGTAAAAAATACTAATGTGTGTTTGTAAAAAATAGGCTGTGTCTGTGATTAATACTCTGGTTTAATGAATTCGGATTGTTTGAAAACATGTTTCTTTAAAAAAAATGTATCCATTAACAGAAAACGTGGTGTATGTTAAATTTATTTATTTATTTATTTGAACAAAAATACATACACATTATAAGAAAACTTTGACTGTCCAACTAAGAGATTTCCCGTTTTAGGACAGTCGAATTGCCTGGTTTAGTTCACATTAGGTAGTTACGTTGTTTTTTGTAGAACTTAAATACTAGTAAATGAATGAGGGCATAAGTGCTGATTACATTTGTATTTGTTAAATCTACAGTCAAGTGCAAGATTAAAAAGCAATAAAACAATTAAATTTAATATTAATAGTAAAAAGCTACTGAGAAGAGTTACCAAGTACAAAAAATTTGAATGATAATATATTAAAGCTACAAAGAAAAAAAAATATTAACTCATTGGTTTGTGAAACAGAAAAATAAAAACTAAATCTTTCTTCGATGTATTCCTATCCGAAAGTTCGAATGTGTTTTTAAGAAAATATATAATAGGTTTGAGTAAAGACAACCTCTCTTTTTTAATTTAACAATTTCGTATCTATCCTATGTTTTCTAAAAAAAAAATGTTTTTAAATATTATAATAATTTGATGAAATGGTTGTTGAGTTAAAAGTCTGTAAATATTAACAAAAAGGGATATAAGTTATCAGGGGCATAGAAAAAAAAAATTATATCATTTTTAGAAATTAATAAAAAGTAACTTTCTGATTCCTCTAATGTACAAAAATAGCCTCTGTGTTTCAATTTTTGATAGTCCATAATATTTTACTCATAATTTAATTTTATCAATACTACAACTTTTAAAATATTTTTTGTACCTATTTTTGTAACCTAGTAACTTTTAGTTTGAAGATAACAATATAAAAAAATAAAGATAATATTATACAACCTATATTATACCAGCTAATTAGACGAGTACTTATAAGATTCTTATGGATTAACGTAAACCTGATAGTACATATTATTAGGTAAGTGAGTTTGTGTGAGCATGTGTTCGCTCTCGAGTCTCCCCATGTCCAGAAGCCAATTGCTAACCCATTTGCGCAGAGTGCTTGCACTTTTCAATTTCCATGCATCGGGTACGAGGTTGAACAATTTTGGCCCTAAGTAGGAGTATTGTCTTTGTGCATGTGATGTGTTGGTATTTGGTGGAACTACTGGATTCCTCCTTGCATGACGGGTGTTGTGGAGATGATCAATGGATGAATAGTGGTGTCGATGTTTTTGTGTATGTAGAATAGTTTTTCTTATGTAAAGTTGCCGTACGTCAAGAACTCGTAACTCTTCAAATAATAGATCACTGGGATACCTGAAAGGTTTCTTAAGGATTTTTTTTTTTTTTTTACATTAACTCCACACAGGAGGCCCTGAGGAAAAAATAATTTCCCTCAGGGCCTATGTCATCTTTGAGGATGCTGTGTGGAGGATGACCCTTAGAAGCGATTTTTGTGCTTTTGCTAAGGGATCAAGAATTGTTTTCGAACAGCCGCCCCATCCTAAGGATGCATATTCTAGCAAAGAATTACACATGGCATGGTACATTTGTTTCAGATCTTTTACGCAAAGAATATTTCTAACAGACATAAAAAGATGAGTAAGTTTTCTGATCTTTGTGGTGGTAGAGTCTATGTGTTCCTCCCATCTCAGAGATTTATCTATTATGATTCCTAGATATTTTATGCTATCGACACATTCTAAGTTATTGCAATTACAAGTGGTTAGGTCATTAGGTGGTGTATAATGATGTTGTGTGTTTCTTTTGGTTTTCCTGCTTGTGTTGCACTGAAACGGATGTATTTAGTTTTATCTAAGTTGAGTGTGAGGAGATTATTGTCTAGCCATTGTTTGACCTTTTTTAAACCTATTTCTGCTTTATTATGAACAATATTCCAGCTTTTGTCTTCATATAGTAAAACTGTATCATCGGCGAAGGTAATAATGTGGTCGGCAAAGGAACTGTTGCATAGTTCATTAATATATATGTTGAATAAGAGTGGTCCTAGAGTACTTCCTTGGGGTACACCGAATTTAATATTAGCTGGATCGCTTATAGTGTCGTTGATAAGTACTCTTTGGCTCCTGTTATCTAAATAGCTACACAACCATTTGAAGAGTTGACCTTGTATACCAATACGCTGTAATTTATTCAACAGAATTTTGTGAGAGATAGTGTCGAACGCTTTGGCTAGATCCAGGAAGAGAGCAATGCATTTTGTACCTCTATCGATGTTATTAGCGATAATTTTTGTTAAATTAGCAATGGCATTTTCAGTCCCTAAACCTGGACGGAAACCGTATTGTCTATTGGAAAGGATGTTATTGTTTTCAAGATATAGACTGAGCTGATTCTTAACAATTTTCTCAATAATTTTAGATACAGAATTGATCAAAGAAACCGGTCGGTAGTTGTTAATCTGAGATTTATCCCCATTTTTGTGCAGTAGAATAACATTTGATTGTTTTAAATTATTAGGGAAATTTCCAGAGTTAAAGCTCAGATTGCATATGAACGATATCGGTGATGCTATGACGGATTTAATATTTTTTAATAGATTTGATGAGAAGTATATATATAACAAAGTACTTTAATAACTTATAAAAAAGTACTTTAATAGGTATGATTTTAGGTTTTCACGGCCAAAAGTATTTTTGTTATTTATTTTTGGGGTGTTACGCCGTGTTGCACTACCTCTTTATTTATCCAACGTTTCGGACAGCGTTACAGTGTCCACCATCAGGGCAGATGAACTCATGAGCTCAGATGGCTCATCTGCCCTGATGATGGACACCGTAACGCTGTCCGAAACGTTGGCTAAAGAAGGAGGTAGCGCAACACGGCATAACACCCCAAAAATAAATATAAAAATTCATAATAGTAACATATCTTTATTTAATGAAATTGTAACATTTATAACTAAGAGTGTACATGTTTAGTGTAGTTTATAATATTTCAATAGCTTTGTTTAGGACGGGTTGTTTCAAAAAATTTGATGGATTCATCAAATATTTGATGTTGATTATCACGTTCTGTGTAAGTTCTATTCAAGTTCTGTGATTATTTCAGTTTTGTGAAGCAGCTATTCTATCACGATATAATAACAGAACTTGAATAGAACCTACACAGAACGTGAAAATCAACCTCAAATATTTGATGAATCCATCAAATTTTTTGAAACAACCCATCCTTAGTGTACTTTGTTTACATGTTTAGTTAATAATTTAATATAGTGTTATATGAAAGACGTACCCAGGGTCAATTGGAGCAGTCCGCTCCGGTCGCCGAATTGAAAAGGCTGATTAAACCTAGCACCTATCACATCGCCCTTGACATTATTTTTCATAAAACGGTGCTACACAAACACATAAATCATTCAATTATTATTGATTAAAGTAATCACTTACCTAGATTTCTACTGATTTTGGCAAGGGGCGCCAACATTTTATTCGCGTCAGGCGCCCTGTTTGGCTCAGGGTCGGCATTGCATCTAGGCTAATAAAGCTAGATTTGTATGTATGGGGGATGTATTTGTTTTGAAGTGCCAAATTGGAATGTATTATGAGAAGAACGTTTGCAAAGCATTTGTTCCGAAGTGTACAAAATTGGAATGCATTATGAGAAGAATGTTTGTAAAGCATTTGTTTCGAAGTATCCAAATTGAAATGGATTTTGAGAATAATGTTCGCAAAGCATTTGTTCTGAAGTGTTTCTATAATTGGAATGGATTATGTGAAGAGTGCAGACAAGCGAAAAGTAGGTATTCAAATATAACTGGTAATAATATTACCGGTTATATTTGAATACAAAATAATTTTGTATTTTCTTTGCTAAATTAGAACAGGTGTATCAAAAATTTAGATAAACGATAAAGTATCCTACAATGTATAGATGATTTGTTTAAATGGATGATTATTTTAATCTTTTATTTGAAGTGTTTTTTATTTGTTTAAATTTCTTTGGTTTAATCTTGACAAGTAAAGACAGATTTTGTGATTAAGGGTCTACACTTTTTGGTTGGCAATTATCAATCATACAATAATTATAATATCCTTTGATTTCTCACGGGTCTGTGCAAATATGGTAATGATATTTATCTTGGAATTAATTTGAGTAAGATCACTCGCTCCGATAACCAGAAATATAGAGCCAATCTTCCTCAACTCCATAATATTCCATTCATCTCCCTTCAATCTCACAACATACCTTATTTGAGAATGTCACAATTCTACTGACTCCGGGCAGTATTCTGATATGGGAATTATCAAGGTAATCTTTCTTATTTTAATTAGTCCCAGCGAGAGATCGTACGAAGGTCATCGACCTTCCGAAGCATCTTGTTTAAAAACGAAGAGACGGAAGATAATAGAATAGTGATCGTATATTCATAATAGTGATCGTATATTCATAATAACCATTGAAAAATAAAACCTTCTTAATATCGAATCAATCTATTGACTTTTATTGCCAATATGAAAAGAAAAGCGATTTATCTGAAAGTGATCAGTCAAAGGGGCGCGTGTCGTATATAGGGGTGGTTGGCAAGGGGTGTGGGGAGAGACGGCGATAAGGGCTTATTGCGGGCAACGCTGAATTATTCAGCAACCGCGGACCCTTAACGAGAGAGGACACTTTGAAAGGAAAAAACACGTGGGAAGGGTCGCCACTCAAATGGTTACTAATAGAAAAACTTCCCGACATCCCTACTTTGGCCATTGCCATTGGGAGAAACGCCGGCTACATTCTGAATGCTGGCCTTGACAAGGTCGTCTGACAAAAGTGGCAATAAATTTAAACATTTAAGAGGCTTATTTTGCAAAGCTGATTAATTTTAAGCTAACAAATTTTAGAACAAATAAACTACACTTTTTTATTAAGCATCTTAAAAATACACGCACTTCCTCAAAAAATAAGCGCCCTTTGCTTCTTTTTAAAAATCGAAATTTGCTAAATAGTTAGCAAACGAATAATTGTCAATGACCAATGAAGTTTTAATGTAACGTACAACAATTTTTTTTTTATAAAAATAATATTTCTGATGTATTCAGATAATGGTTTTATTTATTTTTATACCACTATTATGTATGAAGTTATTTTTTCCCATCATTGTTTAAAAGCCCTGGACCCTTGTGTAAAAAATTGTACACATTTCAATTACTAAAAAAGCCCAATTGGTGAATAAAATAGTATTTTTTTATTTTTTTTATTTTATTCTTTTTACACCCATGGGGTTTTTACATTTGGTACATAATGTTTACATTTTTTTAAAGAAGGGTTAGTAATAAACAACAGGGTAATAAAAATAATTTCTCACGTTACAGTGCAATTGGATAAATTTTGAAGAAAATAAAATGAAATTATCAGAAGCAATACGTTGACATAAAAAAAAATTGTATAATTATTTTTTTTGTCATCCGCCACCAAGACTTAGACAAACCTCACCCTATGAACCCGGGCACCCCTGCTTAGTCATCAAACGTAGCAAACCACTTGGGGTGACCTATG
The DNA here is from genome assembly GCA_936435175.1 of Glyphotaelius pellucidus. Classification (NCBI taxonomy): domain Eukaryota; kingdom Metazoa; phylum Arthropoda; class Insecta; order Trichoptera; family Limnephilidae; genus Glyphotaelius; species Glyphotaelius pellucidus. Next base: position 18,051,057 of record OW386545.1, read on the forward strand.
GCAGAGGTGATGGTTATCCAATAAAGGTTCCCGGGGCGGCGGTACCCATTTCCGCCTCCCAAATCGTTTATGTTTTAAACAAAGAAATTGTTACATAAAAAATGTCAAAATCATTTGTTTATTTGTTTGCTAAGCTATGTAAGCGAGGAAATAGCGAGTTAGCTACATAATTTGTCTGTGAATGGTGACGTTGAAATAGGTCCTAGTGAGTGGTAGATACTCTTAAATTGACTACATTCAAGAGTGCGCAACTGTCGAGCTCCGAATTTACCTCGGAAGTCCTTCGCCGATTCTCAAGTGTATGTATTTTAAGGTATTTAATAAAAAAGTTTAGTTAATTTGTTCCAAAAGGTTATTTAAAATTAATAAATCGTTAAACCTTTCGCTGAATTCTTTCGATATTTTTTATATGAATCTTGTGGTGTGACCTAATGACGGAATTATATTCTAATTGGCTACGAACTAATTAGACAAATTCAATTCTCATGACAGGAAGTGAATTATCTTTTTAATGATTCTCAGTGAAAATCGTAATGATTTCATGCAATTATTTGTAAAATGATTACTTGGTGCAAAAATTCTATAATATATAACTACAAGGTCTTTTATTTTAGTAAATATCTTTAGTTATGTATAGTCTATCGCATAATTAAATAGTATTGGAGATTTGTTTCGACAAAAATTGATTTATATTTGTTAATATTAAAAAATAGATTATTAGTTACACACCAATAACACAACACTTTTAAATTTGATCGGAGCTCTTGGTAATCATTTATACTAGCAGTTAAAAACCCACGCCGCAGGTTTTTACTGCTAAGCCCTGCGGGCGGCTTTTCGTTCAGCTTCGTCCAGTTAGTGATGGTGACCATTTTATAAATCGAATAGGATCTGGTTCCAAAATTAGCCCGTTCCTCGTATCCACTGTCAACCAGTGATGGCTAGTCACCGATACAAGGTAACCGGGACGGGAAATGGCGTCATATGTAATATACGACGGCCGACGTCATATGTAATATATGACGGCCTCCGTGGTCCCGAGGCAAGACTCTCGACTCACAATCCGAAGGTCGCGGGTTCGAACCCGGCGTGCGCAAATAAATTTTATTTGATTAATTTGTGTTATTTCACAATTTATTCATTTAAAATAATATATAGTATATTTGCGGCACGTTCCAGAGTGGAAGATACTATCAGTATCGCCCTGGTGTAAGACCACCATTCAGAATTGAAACGTTGCTCGAAATGGCTTTAGCCGTGTTTAGTGACCAGATCTGAATAGCCAGGTACTTCCCCACCTTCCTCTTCCCTATCTCCTTCCCCTCCCCACTACCTACAGCCTCACAACATACCCCAATTGGGGATGCCATAGTCTCACTGGCTCCAGACGGGAGCAGTTGGGACTCTTGTGCGGTATTTCATATAAAAAAAAAAAAAAAAAATACAGCCGCTTGATAAAACTGAGTATTACCGTCAATCTTTCCATATCCGGAGAGATACTCCAGATTCACAAATTAGTAGAACTTATACCTAGGGGGGGGGGGGGGCACGTCCCCATGAGTCCTGCTGACGGAAGTGGCGACATCCTGTGATGAATTCTTGAATTCAAAACCGAATTATAACGGTAGCTTTGTTTGAAATTCCACGTACGCATATGTTTTTATGGATTGCGTGGCGTCAGACATGCACTCAAAGCTGGGTTCTGAAATTCAACCATGCAGACGCAAGCCTAATAATACTATTCGATGGGTAAATTCTTTGTAAATTTTATGTCATCAGCAAAGAGCTTAAATTTAACATTTTTAAAGCAAATTATGTGCACAGCATGTTGTGTCGTTAATAAACAGTAGGAATAGTACAGGATTTAAATAGCTACCTTGCGATAGGCCGCTAAAGGCGTGGAATTCTTTAGATATAAGTAAAAAAACGGATAGCGATTAAAAAAAAAACAAATCGTTGATTCTGGCGTATCGTATTACATTATGCACTTCAGTATAGAATAAATTTTACAGAATCTCTGCACTTGTAATGTACGATGAACGTAAAATACAACGCACACAATAGGATATGCGACATGAACTAAAATTGCTTTATGGTTATTGTTCGTGTTCAAACTCGGATCGTGTGAAATTCGATTCAACTAGGTCATCAGAATTTATGTATTTGTGGAACATACATTGTTCGCAAAGTTATTGGTCTACAGTTATTTTTTCCGGTTGATCCTGGGTTACGGCTTTAGTTGTATGTACATAATTCATAAGATTATCTTTATTATTTGTATACAACGTAATGCTAATTATAATAATAATAATATTTGGCTTATTTATAAAGCGCCATTTTCATGAAAAATCATCTCAAGGGCGCTGTACATATAAACATATAATAAAATAAAATTAATACGATAGCCTTACAACTAATATTTAAAATTATAACTAGTGACTTACATCTAAGACTTATATATCGTTATCGGACCGTTACTGTTTATCATTTATGTAAATGACATATTCACACAAAGAATAAATGGAAAAATAATATCTTATGCTGACGACACTGTCATAGTAATTGAAGGTGCTGATTGGAATACTGTGAATAATCTAGCGAATATTGATATTAATACGCTGAAAAACTGGTTCGATAAAAATCTCCTCTCATTAAATACTGAAAAAACAAAATTTATCCCTTTCTCTATCAATAAAAGTAAATCAAATCCAGAAATAAAAATTGTAATACATCAGAGTAAATGTGGTGGAACTAATTGTAATCAAACATGTTCTACACTTAATTCAACTTCAAATATTAAATATCTTGGTGTATATATAGATCAACATTTTAAATGGAAAACACATATTTGTGAACTTGTCAAAAGAATTAGGAAATGTATATATATATTTATCAGAATTAGAAATATTCTTAGACTAGAAAACCTCAAAAAAGTGTACTATGCAATTGTTCAATCTATATTACAGTACGGTATTATAGGGTGGGGAGGAACTTATGATGTTATTTTAAATCCTCTGAAAATAGTTCAAAGATTGATAATTAAGGTTATCTTGAAAAAACCATCTACATTCTCTACTGAAAGAATCTTTTCAATATTCAAAGTATCTACAACAGACAATATATATAAAAAATATGCAATTCTACAGACTTTTAAAGAAATACAGCTAAAAAAATTACAATTCAATATATCAGCAAGATTTCAAAACAATATCAAAATCCCCAAATTTAATACCAAGCACTTCCAAAATACCTATCTGTATCTAGGTATAAATTATTTCAACAACCTCCCATTAGAACTAAAAATTATCGAAAATATACATAAATTCCAAATTAAATTTAAAAATCACCTGAAACAACTGTAAGAGTCCATTTCTACCTTTAATATTTCATTTAAATCTTGAAATTTATTTATTGTTATATCCCGAGTTTTCTTACATATCTTTTGTTATTAGATGCAATATTATTATTTTCTACTAAATTTTACATATACTTGAGCTTGAATTCCCTCACCAAACACAAGAGCATTGTCTCTTTATGAGGAAATGCTATTGTTATGTTCATTTTCACAACTCTGTTTAACATGTAAAAAAATGTATACTTATTGTAAAAACATAAAAATATTAAATAAATAAAAAAAAAAATAAAAAAAAAATATCTAGTGACTTACGACTAAGACTTATTACTACCGACTTAAAACTGTGACATACATATATATTTGCAACCGTGATTTAAAATTAGAGATTTACAATTTATTAGGTATTTACATATAAAAATAAACATTTTCGGTTTTGCCAGATAACATTAAAAATAAAGTATTAAACAAACTCTACAGGTGTAGGTACAAACAGCTTACATAGAAATAAGTTATTGCTGCGAGTCGAAACAATTTGAGAATTTTAAATACCTTCATATTCTTATATACATTTTACAAATTATTTTATAGTCTTTTCTAATATTAATATTGTTAGCGCCAGAAGAAGAGGTAAGTTTATACATAATATTATAATGTAGATAAGTGTTCAATAATATCCAAAACACTTATTTATTAGTCCAGCATTAAACATGGGCATATCTCAAACATATTTTTTTAGATTCCTGGAGTTTTAGCATGGTCGATCAGTAAAATCCTTTTTTAATATGATATTGACTAAATTCATCATCAATGGTCAGTTGGTATTATTTGCGAGCACGGTCATCATATGATTTTGACTCTGAGTATCAGACAAGCTGTCAATATACACAAATTTTTGAATAATGTCTTCCGTTATGCAAAATAACTAGATTATTAATGAAAGGAGGCAAACTAACGAATTCTTCGATTTGAAAAAAATCGTTCACGCCACCCATTGACTCAATTAATTCATCTAAGACGCTTGGAGAAACGAAAGTGATTCAAATATGACTACGGGCCTCGTTAAGCATTTAACTCACGTTTAATGTAAAAAAATACATGCGAATTGAGAACGAATAAGTTAGTATTTGACTTAAAAATTGTCGATTTATTGGTATTTTTAATTTTTCTTAGCGGTTTGACGTTTAGGAATAATGTAAATTCATGGACACATCCGCCAGTGTTGCCATAGTACATAGATTTCTTTTTTATGCCTTGTCAACATCGGTTCGGCTATCAACAGCGAAACCGTGCTCGGGATATCGATATAAAATTGTCTGAAGTTACGCCTATCGATTAGTTATTGCAAGTTATCGATTTCACTGTGCTAGACCCCCTGGCTGTTCTCACATATGAACTATTAAAAATGGTTAACGCCAACTGAGAATAAAGTGAACTCAATACCTCCTTGAAAATTATTTAACGAATTTTTATTTATTTTTTATCACTCTAAATGCTTTTTTTTAGATGAGCTCCACACAGGAGGCACCGAGGAAAATAATTTCCCTCAGGAATGTCATCTTTGGGGATGCTGTGTGGAGGTTTTTTTTTTAGGTAAAGGAGGAGAGGAGAATTTCGGGAAGGAAAAGAGTTTAAGGGGTGGGTATGAATCTGGGGTTCAGCGTGTCTTGGTCATCCGCCTCCAAGACAAACCTCACCCAATGAACCCGGGCACCTCTGCTAAATCACCAAACGTAGCGAACCACTTGGGGTGACCTATGGCAGAGATGTTGGTTATCCAATAAAGGTTCCCGGGGCGGCGGTACCCATTCCCGCCTCCCAAATTGCCTCCCATATTACTATATTACATCTACAAATATTTTCAAATGTCTTTTCGTACTTAAAAAAAAATTATAAAAAATTAGTTTGAGATTTGAACCTTTCTTCTCAGTGATCGGAGTCAACCTTGCTAAATTCCGATTTTTAAAACCACGATTTATTTCGTACAAGTGCTGTATTAATTTTAATTTCAGAAAAATGCGAATACATTCGTGTGTTTCTGAGTGATTGCCACCAAAAGTTGAAAAAAATGCATTGTCATTAACAACGTAGCGAACCTCTTGGGGTGACCTATGGCAGAGGTATTGGTTATCAAATAAAGGTTCACGGGGCGGCGGTACCTATTCCCGCCTCCCAAATTTATTTTACTTATCTGAGATGGTTCTGAGTTGGTTTTATTCCGAGTTGTCGGGTCACCATTAAAAATGTATGTTATAAAAATTAAAAATTTCATTACGTAAATACATTCATTTTGAATTCCTTTCAAAATGAAGTTTTTTGACAAAAATAAAGTAAAATGTGTGCTACCGTGCTATTGCGGGACTGAAGTAAATTGGAATAAGAGGGGGGAAAAGAAGTTGAATAGAAATAAGGGTATAAATTTCCTCGCTATTCACACTATTCAGATCTGATTACGAAACTCAGTTACAGCCTTTTAAAGCTACGCTTTGAGTCTGATTGGTAGTTTATCACCGGCTGATTCTAATGGGCGATTTATATTATGCTTTTTATCACAAAAGTAAAGACCTTTTTCATCCAAATCCGTATGAGTTTTCACATGATGCGGGTTGAAAAAAAGGACATGATTTATTTGTTCCATGCCGACTCAGAATCAAGTCAACTCAACACCTCCACAACCCAAAAAAAAAAATTAAAAAATAGACCTAAAACTAGAAATAGAATAAAAAAATAACCTAACCCAACGTAACCTATTTAACCATTTTTTTACATATTTTTTTCACCACATTTAATGACTTTTCAAAGGAGGAGGAATCAATTCAATTTCATTGAATGTCCGGTCAACGATTTATTTTGGTACCGATTTTCTTACAGTTTATAATACATAGAAGACATTATTAAACACCTGAAGTCTATCATTATTTTATTTTACTTATATTTCCTGGAAATGTTACATATTTATTTCGTTTTATAATAAAAAATAATAATAAAAGACTATAATTTGGGTGTATCACCGATTGTTAGCGCGTATTACTGCTCGGTATTGTGTATTTTTGATGATTTCTTGACAGCAACGGCAAAGGAAAATTACACATGTGTAATATGGTTATGTTCAAAGTGTCCCAAAGTATTATTTCTTAGCTAATAACAACTATTTTTTTGCAAACTTAAGAATGAAAATAATTTTAAAAGCGTCTATTGTACGTTGAAAACATGTTATAATATAAGCAAATAGGAAAATAAATAGGAATAAAAAAATAGATCGATTAAAAGTAATATTTAAACTTCTCGCGATCGAGATTTTTATGATTTCATTTTGAAAAGGAAGCAAAACTAATATTATTTTGGAATCCGGAACTCTTTGTGTGGCGTATTATTATTTGAACTATGAGTGTGGGCCTTGGAAGAGACGGCACATTATCTGTCTGCACGAGAGTCGGGTGGTTCCCGCGAAATGGTTTTGTTCTTTCCCCAGAAAACTAATATTTCCTCGGCAATGATAAAAGAGAACATTTATCAGTTGGAAAGTATCTAATGCCCTAACTCAGTTACTGGAAGGTTTGTTATTAGATTATTCTGTTGATAAGTTGCAGCTCTAAGTAACTTTGCTTTGATAAAAAAACGAAAGAATAGTTTGATTATTTTCGAATGTTCAACAAAAGATGTAACTTTTCCGAGGAAATACACGATGAGCGGTCAATAAATATAAGTTCTTTGGACAATCAAGACCGGTTTCTCCGATAAGTTTGAGCAAACTAAGAAATATAAAATGTAGTTAAACCAATTCAGACCTGAATTAAAATTGGCAGTAGTAGAACGTAATTCATGCTTGATAACAATAATGATTGTTAACGAGTTTAGAAGTTATTACTACTTTAATTTAGGCAAACATAGATCTTAGTGGACGTGTTTTACATAAAATGACAAATCGTATACTGTACAGGCAAATATTTTACAAAAAAATTACATAAAAATCGAATACCGAAAAATATACTTCAAAACTTACATCACAGATTAAAACTACACGGGAGATTATTTGGCCTCTCCAGCAGAATACTCCTCTCGTTCTATCGCCTTGCACCGCAGTGGGAGGGATAGATTCATACGTCCTTGGACCTATTGACCCCCAGACTCCTACCAACCCTTTAAACCTTTTTCCTTACCAGATTTCCTCTCCTTCCTTTCTTTTAGAAGACCCTCCATACAGCAACCTCAGAAATAACAAATGTGTGAGGAAAATTATTTTCCTTTGGGCCTCCTGTGTGAAGCTTGTTAAAAAAGGTACCTTATCGCTTGTCTGAATTCTTGACATACCAGATGCAATTTTGAAATTGACACTTAAATTTTAAATTCAAAGAAAATTCGAGTATAAAAAGGTACTTTATAGCTTATCTGAATTCTTGATATATCAAATCCAATTTTGAAATTGACCTAAAATTCTAAATTCAAAGAAAGTTCGAGTGAAAAAGGTACTTTGTCGCTTATCTGAATTCTTGATATATCAAATCCAATTTTGAAAATGACACTTAAATTCTTAATTCGAAGAAAATTCGAGCAAAAAGAGGTACTTTATAGCTTGTCTGAATTCTTGATAAATCAGATCCAATTTTTAAATTCAAAATTTAAAGAAACTTCGAGTTCATTGAATCAGTTACAATACGGACGATAACGGTGCTCTTATTTATTTGTTGAATGTTTAAAAATGATTTACTTTATTTCTGAAGGACGCTAGATTTAAAATTCGACACACATTTGCGAGAATAGTGCACAAGGCCTTAAAATCTATGTTGATGCACTCGACGCATAAATTACCACACACAAGCCATCATCGTCGCTAGAAAGGCCATTAAAAAAACTTGTGTGCAATTTGAATACTCGCCACGTGCCATTACTCCCACCCCACTCCACTAACCTCACTCCACAGACTCCACTCACTCCCCCGTTTCCTCCCACTTTCACAGTTAGTTTTAAAATGCCGGGACTTGCCCAAGTGAAGGAACGTGCTTTGTGATTAAAAAAGTCCCTTGAGAGAGAAGAGAAAATAGAATTTCCACATCAACTCTTCAGGAAAGCCGATAGATAGCAGGAGAAAGTCAATAATAAGTATTTTTGCCAGGGATTGAAGGAAGAACAAATCTATCTTCGTCGGGAACCAGCGGCTCTTGCGCTTCAATTCATTGTTTTATCGTGCATTCAGTGAATTTGTCAGAGTTTGCTATTTGCTGGTTTATCTTTGATATTAACTTTCTTTGCTTTAGTGAAAAGTAAATAATTGAATGAAACTTTTCTTTTACATACATATATCGAAGGTACCTAATCATCCATAGAGGGAAACATCAAAAACAATAACATTAGTGTTGCGCGTAGTTCTGAAAAAAAAATAAAAAATACTTTATTATAATGTTAACATTTAATGAAGATATCTCTTTCTCTCTCCGAGTGCGTTACAGCCCATATCGAGTCTTGGTCTCCCGCAACATTCGCCTTCAACTCCTCCTGTCCTCAGCGGCTGACTTCCAGTTTGTTATCTGGAGAAGCTGTGCTGCATCATTTCTTACCTCATCTTCCCAATTTATGAAGATATACTTATATGAAATAAAAATATAAAAGTGATGTAAATTTTTTTTTTGCCCTCTTTACTAGGAGATCCTGTATTCAGGCAACTGTAGGTTTTGTACAGAGTTTTGAACTTGTGGTTGGGGAAAGGAATTTAAGTAACTTCCATTAAGATGTTTTAAAAATAATTGTTAATTCTTTTTCCACTATTTCCTTGTCGGAATTCGATGTACCTTCTCAATGTAGTTGTTTTTTTGTTTTAATTATTTAATACTGTGTGAGAGTTTGTTATAAAACTTAACAATTCAGAGCTTGTTTGTCCAATGGTATTAATTGGAACTGTTGTTCAAGAATTCAGACAAGCGATAAAGTACCTACCTATCATATTATATTTTTTTACCAGCAAATTATTTTAATTCCTTATTTGAAATGGGTATTCTTAGGTAGAAATTTCTTAGGGTTGATCTTGAGAAGTTAAGTCAGATATCACGATTTTTTAAGAATGTCCGCATTTTAGCTAACATGCAATAATAATTATCACTCTTAAAATTACAATAATCCGTAATTTTTCACGGGTCTACATTAAAAACTAAAAACAGAAATTTCGCGCCTTTTAGGTAGTTTTCATTTAATTGACGCGAAATAAAAGCAATAAATTTCATCCAACGAATAACAGTTTACTTTTTAACGTAATACAATGTGAACACGCATTTATCCCGATGCTTTTATTAAATATGCGTGTCCATTAATAACACTTATTCTGCAAAACGGGTCACTACATATGAAGTATTATTATTTTTGCTAGTAAATTATTATAAAAATTTCACTGAAAGCATACGAATAAAAATTAAATGAATTCAGAGAGAACATCACTAGAAAAGTTTATGGGTTTGAAAACTGGAGTAATCATGTATTTCGCAATATCACTCCTGTTTTCACCGTTCGTTTTAATATCAATTTTGTTTTCATCTTTCATTTCAATACCACTCTTGTTTTCATCTTTCATTTCAATACCACTCTTGTTTTCATCTTTCATTTCAATACCACTCCTGTTTTCATCTTTCGTTTCAATATCACTTCCATCTTTCGCAAAATAATTCCCTGTAACAGTATCTATTGTAAGTATTGGTTGGTGGAGATCAGATGCTATAATAATTGACCCACAAATACATGTACGGAAAGCGTTATTGAGAGTAATCACTAGGAAACGTTTCAGGTTTTTGAAGTGAAAACTTATTTAGCACCGCTGTGATTTGAAACTCGATGAAACGAAAAAGCGACACTAAAAACAGAAAAACTTCTATAGGATTTAGCCGGATTTAGAATGAGATAGAATATTCGGTCTCCTTTTGGTGCGATGCTCCGTAGCCTATCGATCTCCTCTTTGTGCGGTGTTTTTAGCCTCCCCACTCTTGTTTACTTTACTTTTCTGAAGGATTCACTTCTACTGTGAACTGCACACATTTTTTGGTTGTTGTGCGTTACCTCCACCCAAGAGGCCCCGAGGAAAAAAATTCCTCAGGGTCTGTTATGTTTGATGCTGAGCGAAGGGTGTTTTTAGGAAAAGATACAAGGATTGGGTAGGAACCTTTGGGTCAATGTGTTGAGAAGTAACGGATGTAAGAACCCATCCCTCCCACTGCGGTGCAAGGCGATGAGCCGAGAGAGAGTTCTAGATAGAGAGGTCTAGATAGAGAGGTCTAGATTACGTCTTCCTCAATCAGTCTTTCGCAGTATTTGGATGATACAGAACTTGAATAGAACTTTCACAGAACTTGTTTGGCCTCTTTGAAAATTCATAAATAGTTAAAATTCTGTGAAACAACCCATAATTAATGTATTTTAACCTAACCCCAACAAAGATGATTTGCTAATGCATGATAACAGAACTTGAATAGAACTTTCACAAAACTTGATTGTCTGCTTTGAAAACTGATGAATGGTTCAAATTCTGTGAAACAACCCATAATTAATGTATATTAACCTAACCCCAACAAAGAAGATTTGCTAGTGTGGGGACATTAGAATATTATATATCTCATAAGAAATGATTGTAAAACCAAAATTCTCTGGTCAGTAGTAGGCGTCATCTAACTTATAATGAAACTATTTCAGTATATGCGTGACGGTGGTGGTCCTAAACGTGCACTTCCGGTCCCCGCAGACGCACCGGATGGCCCCTTGGGTCAAGCGAGTCTTCATCCACATCCTGCCAAGGCTCCTTTTCATGAAGCGGCCGCAATACAAGTTCGACACCACCAGGTAAGCCTTTCCTATCACCTTACCCATTACCTTAACGCTACATGGAGTAGTTCTGGGTCTATCGTGAACTACCCGATCATCACGGACCACCAATGATCGATCAAGTTACTTTTTTAAAAACAAAATCAAAGCTTTTTAACTGAAAGTCGTACTTGTCAAAAAATATATTCCCAACACAAAAATGTAACACTTCACTTGCACAACATCGTTACATACATCGAGGGAAAAAATACTTCAACAGCCTATTTGAAGACAAAGGAAGATCATAAATGTACAAATTATGTAGACCGGACATCTCCAATTCCCTCTCGCAACAATCAAAGAGAGATGTGGTCTCGGTCGGGCATTCGAGGAAGGGGACGACGCGATAAGTACTTCTAGGCTTACCTACGTACCTAAGCGGCCCACTATGGCATTTCTTCATTGTGTAAAAGTACCTGATCAAAGTGGGTACTCTTGACCCGATCACTTTGACAATGGGTCGTGATTGATCCGTTTCTTGTAAAATGATCGATTGACCCAGCTCTAGCATAAATTCATAATTATTCAGCGAATCAGATCAATGGTGTATTGTCTCTTCTTACGATTTTTAGAATCAATGCTTTTAGTTGGTATGTACTGTTCATTTCGGTAGACAACATTTCAAATTGAAAGCTGTGCGGAGATTTCGTTTCGTTTTCGGAAAGTTTACTTTTGAATACAAAACTGTAGAATTTGTAGCAAAATCTTCGTCGAGGCTGTAAACTCAATCAAAATGAAAGACCTATAAAGTTTCATTCGTAGGAAGTTTCGAGTGGGAAGCAATTCTATCCATATTGATAGCCAAAGAAAATCAATACCTCATTAAGTTTTTATTAATAATCAACTATTGTCGCCAAAATAAATTTCAGTCTTTACTTGATATTATAATTGGTCCACTTGTTAGGTTATTGTTCAATAATTAATTATTATTATTTTACATTACTGTCTGGTGAAATAATTGAATAAATTTTCAGCAATGTCGTAAAGTAGACCGTTTTTTATAGTAATAATGTCGGTGCTATTTTTTATTTAATTATGTTCAAATTTAAACATTGATAGAGTTAATTTAATTTATACAGCGCAGTTTTATATCTTAATTATTCAATAATCCCATTCAGTGTTCATGTTCTTAAAATTACTCCTACATCAGTGCTCTTTACGCAATATTAATAAAATAATATGATATGTTTTATATTAGATAGGATTTTCTAAAAAATTTGGTTTAAGATCCGCATTAATTCTGCAAAATTTTGGATGTTAGCAAAATTTGAGGAAGGTTTTTCCATACGACCGGGCCAAAATAAACAAAAACTACTTTAACAATGCGCACAGAAATATTAAGACACTTTTCCATCGTTTCGCCATTCGAAGGCATCACAAACTCAGTCACAAATAGTAGGCGCATTAGACTTATTATTTAGACTTTCGATTTTCTTTGGAAAACTCCAATATAAGTACTGTGAAAAAACTACGCATATCCAGTCGACCTTTGGAATTTGTGTTAAAATATTGAGGAATATATTTGTTGATATATGTAGACCTTATGCATATATATTTGGTTTCTTTTTTATAAACATCCGCTAAACTATCAAAGCATTTTGTTGGCAGGACAATTTTATAATATTAATTGTAAAACCAAGTCATATACATTACATGGAACCGCAATATAGAAAAAAAGATATGGAAGAATAAAACTGTATGTGACTATAATATAAAGGCATAAAAACACACAGATAGATAGATATAACACAGTCAACATACTGGCATATATACATCACTCAAAAGCACACAATGTACTCAAAACACTAATGGGCATATTATTTTTTTTATTTTTTATTTATTTAATTTATTTAGTAAAATATTTACACATTTATGTACATTATTTATAAAATGTTTTGACTGTCCAACTAGGATGATTCCCGTTTTAGGACAGTCAAATTAGGATAAGTGTGAATATTTATGGACCATGATTTATACAAAAAGAGGGAAAATTGAGGAAATGAAAAGAAGAGAAAGAATAAAACATAAAATTGGAAAGTTAAAAGCGTATTAACATATTACTTAAAAAAAAAAGGTTTATATGTATAGGTTCTTAAAAAAAGGGCTTAAACATATAGTTCATTTGTGTATGCATGGCATACAACAGTTATTAAAATGATAATAATAATAAATAAAAGGAATAAAAATATTTTTACGTTTAAACATAAAGGGAACTGGTGTTTGCATTTCATAATGTAGTCCTATTAATGAGAACTATAAAGAGAACAGAAACAATAAAATAAAATAAACAATTAAGGTATGATTATTACTGTTGTATGCTTTGCATAGTTATCAAAATAATAATAAAATAAGTTTACTTATAAATGGCGTTTGCATTAAAAAATAATAGGCTTACATATACATTTTGTATGAATATGAAATAAAAAAAGAGAAGTGGTAGAATAAAATAAAATATCCAATTAAAACATAAGATTAACTGCTGCCTTGTAGAATTCTAATTTAAAAGTAATAGGTACGTACATACATGCACATAATATAAACAATTAGAATATAAAAGGTATCTTTTGCACAGTTTATTTTTTGTCGGAATTTTTGTTATTGATTTTGGTTTGTGTTTGATTTCATTTTTTGTGTAGTAAAAGTTCACTCTCCTTTCTCCCTAATTGATGAAACCAAGTAGAGGTCAATCTGCGAAGAACCCTTGTGCTTTCGTTTTTCCAAGCATCAGGCATTAAGTTGTATATATAAGATTACATGCATAAAATCAATAGATGCCAATGCATAGGTGCTTAGACAATTTCTATTTAATTTTTTTTGATTTATTAGATATTTTTTCAGCATTTTTTTTAGTTCGGTGGTGTAATTTGATTCGCTTTTTAAATATATTGGCATATTATTAAATAATATGGTAGGTATAAGAAAAGTGAAGGTTTGTTGACAGTATTTATTTGTAATTTTTGGAATTATTTTAACTAAATCTTATGTTGTTCGTATGATGTATTTTTTATATATGGAATCAGACATTAGCTTTTGGTATACAATTTTAAATCATAATTACCCTTGAATGGTTAATACATTAACCGACTCATAAAATCATTTTATTTTTATGTTTTGTGCATTTAGCTTTTACTTCTAGCTTAGTCACCGAATTTTGGATTGTTTGAATGTAACCTATATTTGTCCTACAGCACGAGTTTCCCCAAGAAGTTATTCCGTATCTGATTTAAAAATACGCGTGGAATATTAAATTTTGTAAATTCGACCGCAATAGCTCATAGACGTTTGCCGATATTACTCATGTAAGTATTCCATTTCATGTAACTATCTAAGCTTATCAAGATTTCGATTTTTTTTTTCGTGAATGATTTGATGAAAATATTGGAAGCGGAAATTAACCCATTTTCTGACATTCTATCAAACTAAAACTCAACAGATAGACTTGTCGTCCATGACAATGCATTCTATCATTGGTGGCATTAACGCACACACACACGCATCTTTCTGAAATCAGATGACATTGTATTTAAAAAGTTATAGCATTTTAATAAACGAAATTGCCATCTAATTAGGATTTGACTTGTTAGCGGTTTTCACTCATTTTAGCCAGGCCCTGGGGACGAAGGTTCGATTCTCGGTCGGACCAAAAAAAAGGTTTTAAAATACATTTTAAAAGTTCACAGCAGTTGGGAAATCGTCCTTGGGGAGGAAGGTCGATCCTCAGTCAAACAAAAAATAATATTTTTTCTTTGAAATTGGCAACAAGTCGGCTCAAGAGATGTACTATAGTAAAAAACTATAGGGGTTGACTTAAAAAAATACCTATTGCTCATTTTATTCCCTCTTCATGTTATGAGTACATCAATTATTTAAAGCAATTATTATTGTTTTCACAATGTAATCAAATAATTACTCTTTCTTAATTAAATTATTGTTGTGGCTGTTGCTAACAGGCTTCATCTTATACCCGCAATCAAGCCAGTATATTATTTAGCAACAACGTACAATACATTACAATACATTATGACAGTACAAGTGACAGAGATAGACGTGACGCAAGGAGATAGGTTTGGCGGAGAGACAGGTTTATTGGCGAGGGAGAAATTCTCAATGTTTAACGGATAATAACGACTCACGTCCGGTTGTTTGGCAAAAATTCACGTGTGACAAAGTCATCAAATGGCCATCAGCTCCATTATTTTATTATTTTGACATTTTGAAGGGCCCAGTTAAACCCCAATTCTGGGTGTCTTTCAAAGCTTAACAACATGATAGTTGTCCCCATGGAAGAAGGAAGGCTCCTCTTCTGCTGATTAAATGCTGAAATGGGTAGGGCAATATCGTTTTTTTAAATAATCACCATTAAATCACAAGTAATTGTCAAAGTTGCCTCTAAAATCATAAAAATAATAATAATGGTGTATACATTATCAAAGTATCACACATCCGTACTAGATATTTGCTATACCTGTACAAAGATAGACAAACAATAATTTATTCAGTTTGGTCAAGGATTTTGGCCACAAATCCAAATTTAAGTTTAGTATGGAAAAAGTACCAAATCCCGGCGTGCGCAAAAAATTTTATTTGATCAATTTGTGTTATTTCACAATTAATTAACTAAAAAAATATATTTTTATATTTGCGGCACGTTTCAGAGTGGAAGTTACGCTCAGTACCATGTATCGCTCAGTATTATGTATAACCACCATTCAGAAATGAAACGTTGCTTGAAATGGCTTTAGTCGTGTTTGGCATCTCCCCACCTTCCTCTTCGCCAACTCCTACCCCTCCTCACTACTATTAGCCTAACAACAAACCTCAATTGGGGATGCCATAGTCTTGCCGGGACTCACATGCGCTATAAAAAACAGCTTTGTTTGGTATTGAAAGTATCAAACGTAATTGAGAAAAATGTAAAGAATTTTGTAAACTGTAAATTCTCCTGAATTGTAAGGTTTTTAGTAAACGATCTTTTCACGGAAACGTTGTTTGCTATTTTTCATTCGTGTCTTAAATTTGAACTATCTTATATAAAACAAAAATTCCTTTTCATAAATTTGAATTAACTTTTCACAAAAGTGCTCGTGTTTCTGTTGATTTTCGTGGCAAAACTTAATTCTGCCGAACGTCTCTCGGTACAAAGAAGATGAGAGAAAATTAATTCTGAAGAAGATTGCACTGGAGGAGATGAAAATACGTTTTCCCTACTTCGGAGATTAAATCATGATAGCGTCAAAGTAATTCAGAATAAGCAGTTCATTGCGTTTTTTAAATTTTGAACCCATTTTGCTCAGCGGATGATTGAAATCAGTCTCGGGAATCTTTCGCGGAAAATTTAATCAAAATATAAATCTCTGTTTCGCATCCGTAAATAAAAAAAAATACAGTAATGCAATGATTCAATGGCCTTTGTTTGCGAGCAAATAAATAAAGATGAAACACATTTTAAGATATTGCTTTTTAAAAGCTCAAAGAACTTATATTATATATGTATTATTCAGACAGAGTCGGATGTGTATAGTGAACAACTAATTATAATCTGTTGGATTATATCTATCGGGTTTCTTGACAGTTCTGCCCGAATGATTGTATCATTGTTTGTCTTATCATCAGAAGTTGTAAGACAGAGTGATGGATTTTGTTCGATAAGCACCCAAAGCACACAAACTCCAACGGCTCGGAGGGCTTTGAAGCAAAGAATGGACGGTTACCTCGAGAGTGTTTTCTCTTGGGGTAAGAATAATTCGTCGAATTCAATGTTTCAAATTTCCAATCTTGTCTAATTACGACTAAAAGCGATTGAAATGAAAATCTAGTCTCCTTCAACGGAAGCAATCTTCCGAACAGACCCTTCATTGATATGCTTGGTATAACTATAAGTGACCAGCTCAGGTATGGGGGCTCCATCGAAGCCAGAGTAAAGTTAGCCTCTCAAAAACTGGGCGTACTGTAGAGGCCCCACAGATACTTTAATAGTACACAACTGCTAACCCTGTACAAATTGCAAGTGCGCCCCACGGTCGAATTTCGCAGCCACCTCTGATCTGGAGCTCCAAAATACTTGAAAAATACCCTCGACTCAGTGCAGAAACGGGCGGTCCGTTTGATAGATTCTCCTTGTAATATTTAGAGCACAGGCGTCGGGTGGGAATGCTATCCCTGTTCTACCGGTATTTTAATGGAAGATGCTCTGAGGAACTAGCGTTATTGATCCCTTCGGCACCGGTGCACAGCCGGGAGACACACTAAACGCGAAATTATTATAAACGGGAAATTATTTTCCTCAGGGCCTCCTGTGTGGAGTTAACGTAAAAAAAGAACCAGGATAAAACTGGATGGAATGGAATTTCTCAAGACGTACACCTTCCTTTGATGAACTATTTCCGTTTTGCTACAATCACGGTTTTTGACGTATTGCAGTGTTTGAGAGGAACGGCTGCGCGGCCTTTTTCCATACTAAACTTAAATTAATTACTTACTATTATTAATTATATATCAACACGTCATGCGGAATGAATAAAACCAGCCAGAAAAGTAGTTCAAATCCCATAATAAGATACAAATTCTCTCTTAAAAATTACTAACAAGAGTAAATAAACTATCATTTGCGCAAGGCGCACTACAAGGACTTTATTTTTCAAAAATTAAATAAAGCTACATTTATGTAAAAAACTACTCTAGACCCTCAAGTGACCTTGCCCAACAAGAATTATTAATACAGAATGAAACAAGTTCTATGTTTAAAACCACTTTATTTAAATTTATATTCGTCGATCGGTTTCGGTCGAACTCGACCTTCTTCAGAACAATAAACATATAAACTAAGTTGAGTTTATAAACTTGAGTTTATGTGTTTATTGTCCTGAAGAAGGTCGAGCTCGACCGAAACCGGTCGACGAATATAAATTTAAATAAAGTGGTTTTAAACAAAGAACTTGTTTCATTCTGTAAAATGTCAAGCCACAAAGTGTTTGCTTTCTTCGAGAATTATTAATATTTATGTGGAGTATTTATGCACTAGTAAAATCCGCAAAAAATGCAAGGATTTAAGCGAAATGAGTACGATTAAAAAAGGTGATGGTTTGAGCATGTAGAGCGAATGAACGAATTAAGGAGTGTAAGAACATATGACGCAAAAGTGAACGGTAGAACGAGTTGGGGACGCCCGAGAAAGACATGGCACGATCATGTGAATCAAATACTTGAGTCAGGTCAAGAATCAAGAGTTAGAATAATAGAAGAGAATTATGAGACGATGTATGAATGTAAATGGGTAAGGAGTGTGTGCCAAGACCGAGTTGTTTTACGGTCCTTCCTCTCTATCTACCACTTTTAGTAAGCAGTGATGAATTTTCAACATACAGATAAAAATAGGGTAGGACTAAAAATCACATAAATAAGTCGACTCAATGAGACGTAACCACAGTTTGATAATGGCATTGAATGCCGAAACAGCTGTCACAATAATAAAAACAAAAATACTTGCAAAACTTGAAAATAACATTAAACATTATTGAATTCTAAAAATCTAAATTGAGTTCTACAAATTAAACACAGTGGAAATAAGGAAAATTGTAAGGAATAATTTAATCCTGAAGATTGTGAATGGCTCATTTGTGATAGTTGAAAATTTCAGAGTGTTTTTCTTCGTTTCTGGGTATGAAGTATGGAGGATGTCCTTGCTATTTTAGGCGGAATATAAAAACAGATGAAAACGATGAACACGAACTCGTTTTTTCTGCAGGACGACCCCAAATTGTTTTTCTTCATTACTTTATCTTAAGAAGCAGTAGACTAAACGGCGGAAAAGTTGAATGTTGTAGAATAATATTTTTCTGAAATGAAAGAACATAATGAGTTGGAAGTCTTATTCCATTATAATTTTGTTATTTTTGCAATGTCAACTGTAATTTTTTGCTCATGCAGAACCATTTTTTGCGATGAACTGCTTCACGTTTTTTAAAATTTTGATAATATTGTGGAAAGTGTTTCCCATTTGCAAAGTATGCAAAAGAGTTGATGGATCATTTAACTGGCAAGTAAAGGTTTTCGAGCTCAAGTTATTTGGCAACACTATTTGGTTTTTAGGTGATATTGAATTGACGTTGAATCTAGTATTTTTTTTTCTTAATTTTATCATTTATTTTATTAGTAACAAATGAACTTCTAAAACATTTAACCTTTGACTATCCGATTAGAAAATTCTCATTTTAGGACAGTCAAATTAACAACATTCGCAACATGTTAAGCTCGACTCTTGCAAACTCCTGAGTGTGGTCAATTTAAGAGTAACTACTCGCATAAGGCATAAGAGCCTATTTCAATGTCCTATTCACAAACAAATTATGCAGCAAACTCGTCATTTACTCGCTTATTTAGCAAACGAATTTTTAAACTGTTTCGAGAATAATGAAAAATTAATTAAGAAGTTTAAAACATACTTAAGTAAAATTACTAACACCTGTGTAAAAAAATAAATTATTATATACCCAATGTAAAAGCCCTACGAGCTTATAAAAAGGTAAATAAATAAGTAAATGAAACATTTATATAATCGGTTGATCAGAAAATCTAAATACATACAAAAGGATTTAAATAGAGAAAACGTATGTTTTTATCATAACTGGGTTCAGAGAAATAATATTAATATATTCAAGTAGCGAAGCATTTTTTAAGAGAGTACCGCGATTTGGGAGGCGGGTACGGGAACCATTTATTGGAAAACCAACACCTCTGCCATAGTGGTTCGCTACGTTTGGTGACTTAGCAGGGGTGCCCGGGTTCCGGGGATGAGGTTTGTCGGGTCTTGGCGGCGGATGCGTGTGTCCACCAAATGCATGGCAGGCCGGATCGGGAGAGAATGATTGAGGGAGTTCCTCTGATTCTCCGGCCGTACTCTCTCGGAACATCGTCTTGCACCTGCCCTTTTATTTCTCATAACTTCCTCTCCTTCCTTTCCTCAAAAAACCCTCCACACAGCATTTCCAAAGATGACATAGGCCCTGAGAAGAATTATTTTCCTCAGAATTATTGGCCTCCTGGAGCGAATGTAAAAAAAAGTCTCAACTGAGAACCAGTGACCTACTGCATCTCCAATTGCGAGGCTGAAAATAATGAAGAGAGTAATGAGGGAAGAAGAAGGTAAGAAAGTACCTGCTCTTCTAGTCTAGTCACCAAACACGGCTAAAGCCCTTCCAAACAATGTTCCCAGTCTCAAAAGAAGTTCTCGGCAAAAACATTATTTTCGTTTGATAAACTTTTACGTTCGCACAATTTGATAATTAATCTTTTTTTAATATTTAAAAAGGCTCTCATTCCACCCATATTCGTACCTCATCGGCTTAATCGGATCCTGAAGTAATCCCCTTTTCAATAAAGTTAAGCCCCTTGAATTCTTTCAATACGGGTTTGGTGATCGATCACCTTATTGGGGTATATTTAGCTGCTAACGCTTAATCAACAGAAAACCTATAAAATCGATGCCTTTTATATTTTAAATATAAGCTGAAAAAAGTTTTTTTTTTTGTATGAAGTAAATAAAAAATTATAATGCGTTCGTCCCTTTCTAGTGGGAAAAAGGTTTTAGTAGTTTACACTTATATATTTTATAAAGTAGTAAACAATTTTATGTTAATTTTACTCAAGTCTAACGATAGGAAAAGCTTCAATTTATCCAAAGCATATATTTTTGTATTCATAATGTAAAGCGACGTAATAAAGTAGTGATTTCACATATTCATTTTCGTAACCTAATTACCGTTTGGTTTGGCAGTTCCTATACGAAAGGTCTGGTATTTTCGTAAAGTTACAAGCACAAAGATGTTTCTAACAACTTTCGTACAAAATATTTCCTTTTTATGGAAAGTAGTCTTGCTCTGTTTAAAAAAATCAGGTTCCCCAAAGTGGTTCGCTACGTTTGGCGTCTTGGGGTGACCGAGTTCGTGGAGTGAGATTTGGCCGGGCCTTGGTGGTGGATGCGTCTGCCCACCAACTGCACGGCAGGCCGGATCTGATTGATAGGATCTGGTTGAGGGAGGCCTTATGACCTATCGATGAGGACTCTCTCAGAACATCGCATCGCTTTGCACCGCGTAGGTATGGATTCATACTTCCGTCAGTTCTGGACACACTGACCCCGATTTCTACGCCCACCTCATCTTACCTTTTCCTCTCCAGAACTTCCTCTCATTCCTTTCCTGAAATACCCTCCACAAAGAGGGGAATTATTTTGTATTATTATTTTCCTTGGAGCTTCTGTGTAGAGCTAATGAAAAAAAAATCTGTCGAATTTGTTTTTTAGAATATCGCTGCACAATCTAAAAAAATTCAAAGTCTGGTCTCGCAGTCCCGTTCACTTTGCGGATATACTTTTATATATTTTTAAAGCTGATAATTAGAACACAACATTAGTGGTAAAGGCAGCCCACCAATCGCGCATTGAGTAGAAAAGATTATCCCATCCCAAGGAGTATTTTCACAAAATATGAATACCATTAAAAATGTGTGCTAGATTTAAAGCTTATTTTTCTGATTTATATCATTGTATAATAATGTGTGAATTCAACATTTTAATTATTAATTATTGATTTGAAAAATTGCATCTTCCAAACGGTTCTATCTGGCTGCAACGTCATTATGACAATGCAGCTGACTGGTAAGACGGCTGTCACCGACGTTCCCGGTGTGACGTCATAGCCGCCGAACTCACGATAAAAAACGAACACGTCGTTTTGGCGGCAGATCGAAAATGGCACGTTTTAAATTGTTATAGAAAATATTTGCGTCAACATAAAAACACCTTCATCTTCGAAATTTTTTTCGAGAATAAAAAAACATTATAAAATCCAATCATACACCTCAATCCATAGTTGACAATATTGATATTGTATAACTGTTAAGGTACGAATTTAACAATACTCTTATCATATTAACTAGAAAGCGGATAAACAGATTAAATGTAATTACACGGTAAAACGCTTTTAATTACATTAATGTACTAACAAAATAGTTAATTTCGTTCAACCTCATTGCTCCCGCTATTCAGAGTTAATCATTTAGTTCTCTGGAAAGCATTACCAACCCACACTCTCCTGAGAATTGTCTATTATAGTGGAATAGTTATCTCTAGCAATTTTACATGCAATACGTCTTACTGCAGTCCTTGACTTCGGTCTGCTGTTTCATCTTGCTAATCATTATATTAATATGCAAAGCAGAACATCCTGCACTACTTGATGAGCGTCTGTATTAACTGTCTGGAGGTCTAGAACAGTCGATCAATAAATATGGTTAGGTATTATTAAATGATTTTTAATTTAGTTTATTCGAAAAAATAATTAAAATATTTAAATTGCAAAAAATGGTGATTCTGGCGATCTCTTTGGATTTTTCAAAGCCATTGATTGTATTGTTAGAAAAAACTGTTCGCGCAAAAATTAACAGTCGCTATTTTTTGTACATTTTTAAAGTTAATTTTCACGTTCTGCGTTAGTTCTATTCAAGTTCTGTTATATTATCATTATAGGCCAGTTGCTTCATAAAACTGAAATTATCACAGAACTTGAATAGAACTTTCACAGAACGTGAAATTAACTTAAAAAAATTGATAAATTGTTCAAATATTTTTAAACAACCCGTTCTTATTATTTCGAAATTGTCTATTTATTCGTATTTTTTATTTTATGTCGGTTTGCGTTTAGGAATGCGACAATGTTGCCAGTGTATATCGATTTCTTATTTATTCCCTCTCACTATCGGTTCGGCTGTCCACAGTGTTCGGAATAACTATAAAAAATCGTCGGAAGTTAATACATAATAATATTGCAAAGTTATGGATTTCACTGTTCTAGACCCCTGCAGTACGATTAATGTTGCAAGATACGAGGATATTGAACTTGTACAAGATCTCCATACAATGTCGAGTCCATGGTTAAATGCCATTACTTATTACCTTTGTTGAATTCCACGAAGCGTCCTTTGTTGAATTCCAAGTCTCACCCAAGCATGCTACTGACCCGATGGGTTATTGGGACAATTTTAAGTAACAACAGGTTTTTGGCAATATATAACTTAGAGCTTTATTAGTGCCTCTGTAAAGATAATTGAATTACCGACGTTCAAACAACTGAATTGCAAGTACACCCCATCTACGGTTACCATTTAGAAAATTGAAAAGTCCTGGCAAAAAGCCTGACAGTCCAAAAAAAGTCCGGAAATTTTAATCAATAAGGTGTTGTTACCGATGATGTAAAACTATTCGATGAAATAACAGCTGTCAATTCATTCATATTCCAACAAAACATGCATTTTTTAGTATGATGGTCCATAAAATGTAGATTACCATGTTTACAAACTTCACAATCGCCAGATTGCCCATTCTATTGAATATTTGCGAGTTCATTTTTGCTATCCAAGCTCAAAACGCAAGTGTAGAAAAGTGTTTTCCTAATGGGAGCACAGTTGACAAAATAGCGTAAAAGATTATCTGTACTATCGGTCAGATCGTTGTTAATGATTCAATACAACCTTAAAACTATGAGCTGCGAAGAATTCTATAAGAAAACTTTGAATGAACGGGAGCTGCTCCGTCAAGTATCTGGGCGCTAAAAAATATTAAATTATTTGTCGAAAACAAGTGTTAAGTTTGAAGAAGATAATTTATGTTTGAACTTGAACTTGTTGATTGTTCGCAACTGCAATGAAAATTTATTGTTTGATCTCCATGAGTTGATTGTTAAAGAAGATTTATATTTTGTTTTTAGATGAGTGAGAAATTAATAAAGATTAAAGACTTATTTCATATTACTTACGTAAGTTTTATTTACTCATATTCCATTTAAACCAAAAAATCCCGAAAATTAAAGGGCCGGATAAAGTCCGGACAAAAGGCTAGAAGTCCGGACATGTCCGGATTAATCCGGACGGATGGTAACCCTAACCCCGTCTGCCTTGAAACCTTCTGATTAACGAAGGCTTAATTAAATGTGAAATACCCAAGAAAACCACCATCAAATATTACAACTCATCAAACCGCAAACAAAATGCTGTAATATTATAATTTAGTTATTTGCCTTCGGGAGATTATTGAAATTTTATGGATGAAATTCCTGTCTGTAGTAAAGGTGGGAGGAACAAATAATTTACAAGTTTCTGCTAAAAAAAATTCTAAGGTAGATAGAAATAATAAAGGTTAGCCTGTTCTCCAAGGATGATTATGATAAAATTGGTATTGAATAATTTTGTACAAACCTTTTAACGAACAAAACTAATAAAATCTCGTCTCGGCGTTGACCTTCCGAAAGTTCAGATATGTAGAGTACGATAGGAAAACATAAAATAAACATTCTTATTAACCCTCGGGCTAAACAAAATAATAACATGTCTTCAAATATTTCAGTTTGGTATTCAATTTCAAATAGATTCGTTGTTTTATAACGTTTCAAATTTAAATACTGCTTTTAAAAACAAACGAAATTACAAACGTACTTCAAATATAATATTAAAATTTTGAAAGCAAACATGATTAAGGTTTTTAAAGCGCCTAGCGCTTGTTTTTTTTTTAAATACGTTTTACCACCTTTTATGAAACTAAATCACATTTCTTCAAAATTCGCAAATTCACTTGGTGGCGTCGTTATTAATTTAATGAAAACAAATATCTTTAAAATAAATCACATTTCATTAGACAAACATATTAAAAGGGTTATAATCACATCAAATAGTTTTTCAAAAGTAAATAAATTATTAAAGGAACTAATATGGCTAACCGTGAATTGGTGCTGACCTCGAACACGATGATTTTTGAACACAAAATAATAAACAACCTCATATGATATTAGATTTTCACTGCCAAAAGTAATAAAGTGATTTTTTTTTTTTAGTTTTATACCGTGTTGCGCTATCTCCTTATTTAGCCATCGTTTCGGAGAGCGTTCCGGTGGCTATCATCAGGGGAAATGTGTTATCGATAGTGGTAAAGTGTTTGCTTATGTGTGTAAATGCGATACCGTATTGCCAACCCAACTGGTATTAGAGCATAATAAAGTTTTCTGCGTTTTTGGTTCAGCCGCCAATTACCGAACACCACCACCACTACTAACTGTTGTGTTAAGATGAAGCCATAGTAAATAATGCAAAATCACACAAAATCATGTGTTTTTGTTTTGAAAATTTGATCGCTTAGAAATATTATAGATGCTTCAATTAAATAATGCGTGTAGAACGTATCTTGGCCCTTAAAAATATCGGTCATTTTTTTATAAGTCTTTTAATAAGCCTAGAAAAAAATAAAGTAACAGGTCTTTAAAAAAACACTTTCAAGTGCAAACTCTCCTACTTATGAACATCTTTTCGGATATGATTTTATTGCTTATTGTAGCAAATTTAGTTTCTTTTATGATAATCGCAAAAAAATTGATATTTACGCCCGATATTCACAAAATAAAATAAAATATGCATATTTGCGTTGTTATTTCACAATACGGCTGGCAGCCGACGAATGTGGATTTTCAAAGTGACCTTTATGTCGTTCACCGAAGGACTACTGGCTTGCCACACCCCACTTCCATTCAGAAACGCCCTGGCCGGAGCAGGGAACAGACGTGTGACTCCACGTCGCTCGGTTCCGTGAAATTAATTTTAAATTTCCTTGTTGTTACAATAAACAATGTGTAAAAAAGGAGATAATGTTTTTTTTAGGTCTTTACGAAATCAACCTGTAAAAAAAAATTCTCAAATACCTTTTTCAACCGTTCCAAAAGCTTTTTCTCAAATATTTTTAAACTCCTCCCACAATGGGCGTGAATTCCGACTTCGATTTTTCCCTGGACTATCGGATCCCCTTAAGCCCCGTTGTCTCTATTAATATTAATGGAATTTTTATAAATTTGAAAAGTCTCCGTAATTTGGCGTGCTCTTCGTTATAATAATAGGTACTCCGTGAATTCTCAGAAACTATGGACAAACAGCTTACTAATCTGCCAACTCTGAAACACATATAAACTTTGTACAAGTGTGTTTTTATTCGCTCCCTTTACGAGTACAATCATATTATTATAAAACACAATACCATCACCTTGAAGGTAAAACGAAAATCCCCGAGTTAATCCATTTATCAAACGTACATTAAGTGCTTATCACAATATAAATCTTCCATTTCAAAGCCTACAGTGTTGATTTACAGCCTCCACAGGATGGAGGTGGAAGTCCAATGACTATTGGTTGGAATTTGAAATAATTATTATTACACAGTAGTAGGAACCTGGGTCCTATCAACGACTTTTGTTAATTTGGAACTTTTGTAATGGCTCTGCACAGTATAAAATTCTGCTCTTACCACTTTTCTCATTATAAATAGAAGTCTTAAATATAATTGAACTGAGAATAATATCAATGAGCAAAGTGGTAGAGTCAAAACATTTCATTATATCAGATTTTAACTTATTGATTTACCATGATAATATTTTATCTGACTCTGAATATAAGAGGAAAGTGGAACATGAGCGCAATTCTAGGTTTGCAAAGAATGAATGTTTTTGTAAGAGCAGGAATACCTCAAGGCTCTTATTTAGGCCCACTCATCTTTTCCATATTTATCAACGATATTTGAGAAGAAATTCTGCATTCTATGTTTATTTTATTCACTTATTACCTAAAACAACTATTCTTACTTCTGGAATAGTTGATACCCACTGTTTTTACCAATGTACTTTTCTTTTTTTTGTCACGGTGCCCATCATCAGGGTAGATGTGTTATTGTTAGTGGTGAATTGTGTACTTATGTACTTGGAAGCAATACGGTGGTGACTGTTGTTGAGTAATACTTTTGATAAACAATAAAATACTTAAATCTAACAGCAGCAAAGAAACATGCGTGATTAAAATTAAGTTCATAATACTAAATAGTCAAATCAATAGAAGTGTGTTTGTGGGCATATATGTGTGCCCAAAGTAATGTATTTTTTACCTTACTTCGAGTGTGTTCGCTCATTTTCAATGAGGTAATTTCATAATCTATGAATACCATTTAACATATACGGAAGATTTAAAGTTATTTTTTCTAATTCTGATCATCGTTTAAAAATGCATAATTTTAATATTTTCATTCTTAAAATTATTGATTTTAAAAAACATCTAGAACCTAATTGGTTCAGACTGGTTACATCCTTTTTCGTTATTTGTTTTTGGGGTGTTATGCCATGTTGCGCTACCTCCTTCGTTTCTAACGTTTCGGACAGCGTTACAGTGTCCATCATCAGGGCAGATGTGTAATTGTGTAAAATCTAAAAACTTATCTGGTTACAACTACTTCCCAGTTTTTTCTACGTCATTATGACGTAGAAAAAACTGGGAAGACAGACGCCTGTCACCGACGTTGACCAACGTGACAACGCCACATTCACAAATAAAAATGAACATGTCGTTTTGGAGGCAAACCAATAAAGGCACATTTTAAATCGTTATAAAAAAATTATTCAAGCATACAAATAAAGTAAAAATTCCCCCACCATTACAATTTTTTTCTTTAATTTTTTCGACAATTATAAAAAAAAAATCAGTGAAAACTCCAAATTTTATTAGCCTATCTGGGGCCCAGTAGACAGCAGGTTTTATGCAAATTAGCCATAAAATGTAAATTCAAATATTTTTTATTTAGTGGTTCAGAATAATATCGCGTTCTACATAACTCATTAGTAAGCAGCAGGTACGTTTGTTTGTGACACGAATGAATTGGGTTAATTAATTTCCCAGAAGCACCGCGAGCTGTCTGCTGTATGCTGAGTATGAACTACGGATTAGGAGTAGGTGTAACTAGGAGCAACACGGACCAGTCAGAACGTGCCACTGAGAAACAGCCGACCAACTAAAACCTGCCAACTCCCGCGCCGACTGTGCCAATGAACGATTCGTAAATTTATAACAAACTTTCATTGCGCCTGCCACAGACGTGTGCGCCACTTCTCAGAAGGTTTAACGAACTAATTTTAAACTGGAACTGTTATTATTATTTCCACACAACTACAAAATTTGTTTTCCAAATGTTTCAGGCTTTCACCCTTTAAGGGTGTTCTATGCTATCATTTCAAATTATCGTTGGAGAGAAGGAAGGTGAATTTGTATTTAAATGGGCAAATGAGAGAGGGAAGGTGAATTTTTGTTTAAATGGGCAAATTTCAACAAGCAACTGTTACCACAACTGTAAAGTGGGTGCTACAAAATCGCGGTTTTGAAGTTCGAAAACTTACTCGGCTCGACATCGGCACACACGACAACTTAGCTCATACTGTGACAAGATGTCGACGACTGAGGAAGCTTTATGTTATTTAGGAATATTATCATATTGCATTTTTAAAACCAACAAAGTGAAAATCGGTGAATGGGTAAAGCACTATGTATAGCTTACGAAAAGAGAGCGTTTATCATATATATTTACCGCCGCCTCGGGAACCATATATTTGATAACCAACATTCTTGCCGTAGGTCACACCAAGTGGTTTGCTTACTTATGTGACTTAGAAGGGGTGCCCGGGTTCATGTGGGAGATTTGTCCGGATCTCGGCGTCGGTTGCCCACCTACTGCGATTGGCCGATTGGCCCACCTACTGCGTGGCAGACCGGATCGGAAGAGACCGGTTGAGGGAAATGTTTTGATCTCTCCAGCAGGACTCTCTCGGAATGGATTTATACGTCCATTACTCCTGAACACACCGATCCCGGATTCCTTCCCAC
Organism: Glyphotaelius pellucidus; assembly: GCA_936435175.1. NCBI lineage: Eukaryota > Metazoa > Arthropoda > Insecta > Trichoptera > Limnephilidae > Glyphotaelius > Glyphotaelius pellucidus. The sequence goes on from OW386545.1 coordinate 18,079,972, forward strand.
CCCTCATGTGTTTTTCATTCCCAGAACTTCCTCTCTTTTCTTTTCTAAAAAAAATCCTTCAAACAGCATCCCCAAAGATGACATAGGCCCTGAAGGGAATTATCTTGCTCAGAGCCTCCCGTGTGGAGCAAATGTAAAGTATTCTATTTTCTTAGATATTTTGTAATTTACTCGCAGAGAATGCACTTGTTTCAGAATTTCTCTGTGATAAAGTAGGAACAATGAACTACGTGTGCGCAGGTACCTACCTACCGGGAATTTTAATTACATCGCACACACTAAGTCAATACACAAGGTAATGCAATAAATAATTAATTTCATTATTCATTCTAATTGTATTGTATAATCTATTCGCAATTAACTAAAATCCCCCTTCTTTTTCCCACCCACCCTCCCGCCGCGCGCCGTTTTGCCCTTGAAACCGCAACCCCTTTAGAATTCAGTGCGGCCCGTTTCCCAAACCCTCCCCACCCCTACCTCGCGCGACGCGTCGTCGTGATAAATCGAATTTACCAATTATATATGCACGACCACGAATCGTCAAACACCAGAGTTCCCAGGAAATTAACGATACGTCAAACTTCCGCTGGGGACGAAACACGTAAGGGAATCTACAACCTTCCTACATAACTACATACAGGTATACTCAGAGGCATGCACTCCGTATAGACACTTGAGCACTGCTTATATTATCGTACTAACATAAAATATAAATTAAATTTAAAAAATTTCACATGAAGCAGATACTGTGAATTTAAAATAAAGCAATAACTCAGTAAACACCACTTTTATTTTTTATATGCTTAATGCCGACGGGGTTTCGCTACAACCGTAGCTTCTTCAGGGCAGTATAATTAAGAGAATATTATTTTTATCTGTAAACCAACAACGACCACCACAACACGGGCAAGTGCCTAGCATGGTGGTCGAAAAATCCTAAAATTCATGTAAAAAACAATTCAATGAATAAAGAAAACTTTAAAAAAAATAAATTAAAAAGTGTTTTTATGGAAAAGATATGTCGATGAATATTTTGCATATGGTAAGGGAAGACTGTCAATATTTTCTGCTGAGTGCATTGCAATAATTGAATCTCTCAAATATATAATCAAAAATAACAATACAACTTTTAACGAAAATGGATGCTCAGGCATATATTTCTCTAGCGAAGGACGCAGTCAACTTACTGACCAATATGATAATGGAGCCTAATAACAAATTTACGAAAGAGCAGATTGCCAAAATAATACCTCGAACTAACGACATACTAGGAACAATCGCCCAAATGGCAGTAAAAATGGCAAACCTTGAAGGCGAGTTAACCGCCCTAAAAAGTGCAACTACAAATGTGTGCTCCCCACAAACCCAAACCCAAACTGTCTGCAAAATCCTTGCTGAAATGAAAGAACAAAGTTACAGAGACAAAAATCTGATTATTCAAAACATTCCTGAGAATACATCATTATCTCAGACTGAATCAATAAACAGTGATATCGCATCAGTTAAGAAAATTATCTCCGAAATGGATGCTGCAACAACAAACCTTGACATAAAAATCTACAGATTGGGTAATAGGAAAACTGACAAACAGAGAGGTATAAAAGTTGAATTTCCGGAAGCCAAATGGCCGAAAATCCTACTAAAAAGGAAAGATACTCTGAAAAACAATATACGAATTTACCAAGACCAGTCTTTTCTACAACGGAAACATTTAAACGATTTAAGAGAAGAACTAGAAAAAAGGAAGTCTACTGGCGAAACGGACATCACAATTAAATACCTAAATAACAATCCCACAATCGTTAAAACTCACCCAAAAAACTAAACAGTAAAATTTCTATATATTATCAAAATGTACGAGGACTACGAACAAAATTACAGGACCTGAAATCAAACTTACCTACTTTGAACCACGACTCGTACGCTTTCACTGAGACATGGCTGAACAAAAACATTGACACTTCAGAATTAGGTTTCTTTAATCATACAGTGTACAGAAAAGATAGAACCGAAATCAATAAAATTAGAGGAGGAGGTGTGTTGGTATCCATAAGTAATAAACTTAGCTCAAGAAAACTCAAGTGCATATATACACAACTAGAACAACTATTCATCATGGTCTCCACCAAAAAAGAAAAAATTATTATCGGCTGTATCTACATTCCTCCATCTTCCGACGCCCAGATATATAAAGACCACTACCTTGAAATCGAAACAATCCGAAGAAAATTTCCTGGCTCAACCATGATATTGACAGGTGACTATAATCTGCCAAATGTCACATGGGATATAGACAACAGTAAAACTTCTTGCACCGACAACATCAACCACGGTTCTTATGAGATTATCGAGATGTCAAATTTTCTAAATCTACGGCAGTTAAACTATGTATATAATATTAATTCTCGCCTTCTTGACTTAGTATTTTCCAATTCCTTACTTGTTCAAGTATCCGCATCTTCCGAATCTATCCTCCCAATCGACAAATACCACCCTCCTCTTACTATTGAATGCAACAGTTCTATAACAAGAAAAAATCCATCTGCATCAACAAAATTGAATTTCTTCAAAGCTGATTATAACCAAATCACAAATCTTTTATCTTCAACTGACTGGAACTTTTTAGACTTTGAAGAAAACATCAATGAAATGGTTGATAAATTTTACTTAATTCTTAATAATTCTATTGATTTGCTTGTACCCATTTCAAAAATTAATGTTCATAGCTACCCAAAATGTTTCAGTAACGATCTCATTAAAACAATTAGAGACAAAAAATTGCTCATAAAATTTATAAATCATCACGTGATCCCAAAGATTACGCAAAATTTTGTGAACTCAGAAAGACCGCCAAAAATATGTCCATGTTATGTTATAAAAAGTGCATTGACAACTGTGAACAATTGGCTCTTGCCAACCCTCAGAACATTTATAAATTTTCAAAAATGCTTAATAACAACGACTCCGGTATTCCCTCTAACATGTATTTAGATAACAAAATGGCCGATAATCCCCAAGAAGTTGTTAATCTGTTTGCCGAATTCTTCAGCAAAGTCTATGAATCAACAAACAACTCCCCATTGATCAATGCCACAACATCCAACTATAACCAGATCGACTTCAATCAGTGCAAATTTGAAGAAGGCGACATTAGAACCAAATTAAAATCTCTCGTCCTAAACAAATCGGCTGGCCCTGATAACATTCCTCCAATCTTTTTATCGAAATGCTTATCAGTTTTAACTTATCCTCTTACTAAAATCTTTAAATTGTCTATAAAAACTGGCACCTTTCCGGAAAAGTGGAAAACAAGCTTTGTGTCTCCTATTTTTAAGAAAGGTGATAAATCTGATGTATCTAACTATAGACCCATATGTATTCAGTCGACAATCCCTAAAATATTCGAATTTGCACTGCTCTCTAAACTTTCGCCTGAGATTAATAAAGTTATATCACATCTACAACACGGTTTCATGGCAAACAGGTCTACTCTTACGAATCTCATGATCTATCAGGAAAAATTGTTTAATAGTATGCACAATCATGTTCAAACTGACGTAGTATACACCGACTTTAGTAAGGCTTTTGACAAAGTCTCACACAAAATTCTCATACATAAATTAAGATCCTTAGGAATAACGGGGAATCTTTTGAAATGGTTTGAAAGTTATCTACACAAAAGAAAAATATCAGTCAAACTAAATTCACACTTTTCAAATCAGTTTGAAATATTCACCGGAGTTCCACAGGGGTCACATCTGGGCCCAGTGTTATTTTCCTTATTTATAAATGACATAACTACCATCTTTGAAGGAGTTATGATACTCTTATTTGCGGATGACCTTAAAATATATAAAACAATTACGAATCTTAACGACTGCTCTTTATTTTTTTAATTTTTTTTTAATTTTTTAAATTTTTTTATTTATTTTTTATTTGTGGATGCTTATATATTTAATTACATGTAAACAAATATACCAATACTACTCTTCCACGGAAGCAATAGCTTGTGGCTGGAAGACTAGTGTACATTGTTTCTTTATAGATACTTAACAGTCTACAACAATAACTAAAGTGACAAATATATATTAGTTATACTATATATTAATATATACTGTACTTTACATATATACTAAGGTTACAAATATATATTATTTATGCTAAATGTAAATTACAATGTTAAGTTAGAGAACAATAAGTTGCTGTTTGTTAGGTGAGATATAATTATAAATATTTCGTTACTATCAAACTATTTTACTTTTAGAATAACGTATCCAAGAACACTGTTTTTTTTTATTTTTATGTTTTGTTAATGATGAAACAACAATTTAAATTATTTGAAAAAGAGAATAAATATCATCAGAGGAAACTAAGCTATGAATTTTTTTTTGTTTTAATATTAAATCAGGTGGAAACTATATATTTTTTTAAATTTATCTTTATAATATTTTTTGATAGTGTTTATTAATTTGATTTTATCGTTTATGCTCCTAATTTCTTGCGGTAGTTGATTACAATCAAATCTAGTGAGGTTACAAGAGTGGTGCGCCCTTAATGAACTGTTCCTCAATATTGAAAAATGCCAAACAATTACTTTTGCGCGAATCAAAAATCCCATTAATTTTCAATATAGCATCAACAACATTTTCCTGAAAAGAGTAGATCAAATCAAGGACCTCGGTATTATATTTGATAGTAAATTAACTTTTGTTCCTCACATTAATGTAATAACTAACAAGGCCATGAAAAGTCTGGGGTTCATCCTGAGGACGGTTAAAGAATTTAAATCACTAAATTCGTTTAAATTGCTGTACACTGGGCTGGTGAGATCAAATTTAGAATACAATTCAACCATCTGGGCTCCATTGTATAAGACACACCAACTAAGAATTGAAAGAGTACAGCATAAGTTCTTAAGATTTATTAATTATAAACTCGGTTTACCTGTCGAAGATCTAAATTATGTATATTTAATGGAATTACTTAATATAAGCGATTTAGCGTCAAGGCGCATAGCGAGCGATTTAGTTTGTCTTTTTAATATTTCGAATGGCAGACTGGACGCCCTTGATTTAATCAGTAAAATTAATTTGAGAATACCCACGCGCGATACTCGCTCTAATGCGATTTACCTTGTAACTAATTCTGCTAGTAATTATTTTGTTAACTCTCCTCTGCAAAGACTTCATATACTCGGAAATAAATATTCCTCTATAGACGTTTATCGTCATCAATCGATGTCAAAATTTAAACTCAGTGTATTAGAACAATTAAAATAAATCTATTAATATCATGCACTATATAGCACCTTAATCGAAATATTATGGTAGCTATGTTTCGATAAACACGTAATAAATACTTTAAAAAAGTTTGCTAATTACAAACATAAATATTGACAATCCTATCGTTTTTCCCTCTATAATTAAAATAACAATCTCACATTAATTTACTTACCATATATTCTATGTCACCTGCTTTGTGTCAACTATTATATTTGGTGTTATCTATATTTTGTATATCTTATATCTTATGTTATCTTTATTTTGTTTCTTATATTTATATTATGTTATTTCTTATATTTTTCCAAAAACATGTACTGCACTATATGTAAAAGCCCTATGGGCGTTTAAATAAATAAATAAATAAATAATTTTGAACATTCCCTCGTTCTCTCTGACTCATTTCCCTCCAAAAACTTAAATCCAGTCCTCTACTTCATCCTGTATCATGATGATCATTTTGATTATGCCTTATTCGAGTGATGATAGCCTCCATTCAAAGCTCTGCAAAAACTGTAACTCTGATTTGGATTCCTGGACATGTTAACGATATTGCGGATTCCTTGGCAAAACAGAAGCGTCTAACCCTATTGTTACCCTCGTAAACCCTATACCCCTATCTGATATTTTTTCAATCATCAAAGATGGATCCCGCAACGTTTGGGCAGAGTATTGGAACCTTGCTGATCAATCCAAGTGAACCTGCTACGCCTTGATGCAAAGGACTTTCCCATGAAAACCGTGGTTTCAAAAATTCCCCCATTTTTCCAAAAAAGAAATTTCCTCTTCTATTCGAATGAGAATCGGACATTGTTCCGTTCCTTCTCACTTGTTTAAAATTCACGTCCTTGACTCCCCAGATTGTACATTCTGTGGTCTAGAAGTGGGAACTTTAGATCACGTATTTTTTGGTTGTCCCTCTCTAAATAAATATCTTCTCTTCTATCAAGCTTTTTATAAAATTACTTCCCTTCCATACAACACTCTTCTCTTCTAAGTCTGAACTCGACTCCAATCTTCCATATAATTCTGAAATTTGCACATTTAAATAATATTAATATATAAATTCACCTTTCCTTTCTCTGTAATTTGAAATGGTGGCCTAGAACACCCTTGAAAGGTGAAAGCCAGAAATAATTGAAGAAAAGGGACTGAACGCCAACTTAATTCCTTCCTGTTACTAATAAACTTCTTTCATAAACATATTAAATTCACCATAGAAATAGGAACCATATCTACTTTAAACTTTTCAGATCTTAATATTATTAATCATAAATAATAAAATTGAATTTAAAATCTTCCGTGAACCTACGTTCACTAATATAACCATTCACAATTCATCTAACCGCCCTATCTCCCACAAACTTTCCGCTCATTTCTCCCACAAACTTTCCGTCCATTCCATGATAGGCTACGGACCCTCTATGAAAAACCAATCGTTTACTAGAAATTATCAACGATCAAACAAAAACATCCAATAAAATCCTATTAAGGAGAAAATACAGATACAGATAATCAGTTGACAAGAATATACAAAACAATAATTAGAGAACTCATCTGCATCCAAACTATTTTCCACGAATTGACTTAAACAAACAGAAGATAAAAACGTGTACAAATATTTTTACTTATAAATGGTGAAAATGAAGTAAAGGCACTTAGAAAATTATTTTACAAATAAACAGATTAGAAAAATGCGCAATATCCTTTATAAAAGGTAACAAACAAACTAATATTCCAAAAACAATTTTTTTACCACCTACCACGTTTAAGAGGTAGCCACAAGCCAAAAAAGTATGTATTTTTAGTGTGCCTAACATCGCCACGAGTTTGTGTAATAGGCCCAAAAACGCTTGGCAAACGGACTCCAGAGATCACGATTTCAACCGCCAAAGTTGTTTTAATTTATTTTGTGAATAATTTTACAAAAAAGAAAAAAGGTCATCAATGGAAACTGATCATTTTAGTATTTTAAGTGTTTTCCTTAAGAGTTGTTTCTTGTACGCATACATTTCTTATTAAAAAAGTACAGTTTTTAGTGGTTAACGCTTATATTTTTTGTAAGAAAACAACAAATTTATTTTTCTTATACCAATGGAAACAATTGGAAAAGCTTAAAGTTTTCAAAGCATATTTTTCTAGTTATAATATAAACCGATTGGTAGTAAAGAATCAAAAATAGTGATTTAGCGTTAATATTCGCCTTCAGAACTGAGTACAGGTACATTCCCATGCTGATATTCGTAAAAATACAGTAGAAAAAGACTGCAAATTAACAATATCTTCGTCGCATTTGCAAAGGAGAGACTGGGTGAAACGGATCGGCGCAGATTAAATGGTAACGGTATCTTAACCAAGTACCTACATGTATTAAGTAAGATTAATAACTGGGAAACTTTGCTATTCCCCATCGGAAACTTTCTTAATCTTTACTATCTTGTCTGAATCGTATATTTAATTAAACTGGAAAAGGTCGTCTCGAGTGTGGCCGATGTTCAGAGAGTATACGTGAAGCGTAGGAGTAATCTAAGGACATTGGAAATTAAAAGTCTGAAATGAAATTAAACCTATCTTATGTTGGGAAGTATATTTATATGTTATAGTCTGTCTTGAAGTCTGTGAAGCGTTGTCCAGGATTTATTCTGTTGTGAGGGTTAGGAAAAACGGGACGGGGGGGAGGTTTTAGAAATCTCATGTAGACCTTGAGATTGTGACCTTCCTTTTGTTTGAAGGTCAAGTGTTCTAAATTTCACCAATCTTGGAAGAAAACTCACAGACTCTCTAAATATACATTTATATAGGTATATATAGACTAATTTTCAATGATAAAACCCCTGGTTAGTGGCTTGATTATTAAATTTGTCAATGTGCACGTAATTGTATGTACAAATATGCTTACGAATGTGTTAAAGGCGCCGTGAACCTGCTCAAAAAGAAGAAATTGGAGAGATATAATTACTAATGTTGGAGAGAGCGCGCTAATATTTAAAACGATAAAATTGAAGCAAAAATTGTGAAAATGTTTAGTAAAACACGATTCAGCATAAACAGCATTTTAAAAAACACTGCGAATTTTTTCGTATTTATAACTTGTAAAATAACTGAAACAAACGAGTTTATAATAGTTTTCGGAGCATACATTGCGTTTTTTTTCTATCGAGGGAATTTCATACAATTTGCATTTCGGCACGGGGAATTTCTGGATATTATATTCAAGAATAACGTATATCTTTTTAAGAGCTTTAAAACTTGTGTTGAAGGCCACAAAGGGTTTAAGTATTTCGTGTGCTGCCTGCCTTATATCTATATATATTTGATTTCATGCCATTTTCTTTTACTATTTATCATCATCGTAATCAAAATATTAATGTAGTTTCTTTTTTAAATCGATGTTCCCCTCTTCATAAAGTGCTGAAATTTTAAAAAAGTTTGCGTTTCCTCTTTTGCAATAATTGTATTGTACGTAACTGGAGTGCTGGGGCATGTGAAGATGATTAAAAGTAAAATACTATTACATTAATAATTTTGACCATACCCACACGTTCCTGGAATTTTTATTGTCTATACTAATAATATTATAAAGAGGAAGGATTTGATTGTTTGTTTGTTTGTTTGTTTGTTTGTTTGTTTGTTTGTTTGTTTGTTTGTTTGTTTGTTTGTTTGTTTGCATCGAATAGGCTCCGAAACTACTGAACCGATTTGAAAAATTCTTTCACTGTTGGGAAGTTACACTATTCCCGGGTAACATAGGCTATATTATATTTTAAAAAAAATTAGGGATCCTTACTAAAACTCCAATAATGTAACCCAAGGTGTAAAAAAATTACCTAAAATATTCTTTACATTGCGTGCGCTGCGAAAACTATTGATGATAGAATAAAATAATGTACTACGACTTTGCAGAACACATTATTATCTACAAAAAGTGTCGCGACAGCATATGTCTAACTATTATACTTATGCCACAATAAGTGTTCTTTTATTTTAAAATTTTTATTGAAATGCCGCCGCTAGAAAAGACTCTTTATTTGTATCTTGGTATTAATTCTTATCAATATAAATTATTTTATATTCGAGACTGCTTCAATTCCTTTATATAACTTTTTGAATTATTCAATTCGGACATCCCATTTCAAAGATATCACGAGTTTAAAAATGTAAGTATTATACGATGTAAGCGTCACTGGGGAACGGACCGTACGGGAGGACACCAACAAACAATCAAATCTTTCCTATCTTATATATAAAAATCAAAATTTGTTTGTTCGTATTTTATGCGCTGCCATACCGTTCATCCGATTGCGATGAAACTTTGGTGATTTGTTGTGCGCACGCCCGCAAAGGATAAAGGCAAATTCTGGCGTTATTAAATTTGAATTAATGAAAATGTGCGTATTTCATATATTTTAGCGGCAAGGAGGAAAGGCAGGGGGGAGGGGAACGGGAGAGGTGGGGAACGTGGGTGGGAAAACGAGGGATGTGAAGGCGGGGAAGGTAGAAGGGAAACGCGAAAGGGGAAGGGGACTCGGGAGGTGAACGGGGACGCACGGGAAAGGACATTCAAGGAGAATCAATTGATTTCTTTGCATTGCAACGCAAGCCGTGCTTTGTGCTTTGAGTTTTGGCTTTAAGCTTTGAACTTTAAGCTTTGAGCTTTGATTTTTGAGCTTAAAGCTTTGAACTTTATGCATTAAATGTTAAGCTTTACGTGTTGAGCTTTAAGCTTTGAACTTTGAGCTTTATTTTTAAGCTTTGTGCTATGAGTTTTAAGCTTTGAACTTAAGTTTAGAGCTTTGATATTAAGCTTAAACTTTGGCCTTTAAACTTAAAACCTTGCCTAAAGCTTGAGCTTTAAACTTTAAGTTTAATGTTTGAGCGTTACGCTTTCGGCTTTAATCTCTGAGCTTTAAGCTTTGAGCTTTGCGCAAAGCACAAGGCTTAATGCTAAAAGCTTAAAACTCAAAGCTTAAAGCTCAAAGCTCAAAGCTTGAAACTCAACGCTTTAATCTTAAAGCTCAAAGCTTAAAACTAAAAGCTCCAAACTTAAAGCTCAAAGCTCAAGGCTTTAATCACAAAACTTAAAGCCCAAAGCTTAAAGCTAAAAGCTCAAAGCTAAAAGCTCAAAGCTCAAAGCTTGAAGCTCAAAGCTTAAAGCTCAAAACTTACAGCTCAATGCCAAAATTTCAAAGTTTCAAGCTCCTAGCTTTAAGCTCAAGGCTTTAAGCTCAAAGCTTTAACCGCAAGACTTTAATCACAAAACTTAAAGCTCAAAGCTTTAAGCTCAAGGCTTTAATCTCAAAGCTTAAAGCTCTAAACTTAAAGCTCAAGCATAGTGCCCAAAGCTTATGGCTCAAAGCTTAAAGCTCAAAGTTTTAAGCTCAAAGCTTGAAGCTCAAGGCTTTAATCTCAAAGCTTAAAGCTCAAAACTTAAATTCTAAGCTTAAAGCTCAAAGCTTGAAGCTTAAAGCTCAAGGCTTAAATCTCAAAGCTTAAAGCTCAAAACTTAAAGCTCAAAACTTAAATATCAAAGTTTGAACTTCAAAGCTTAAAGCTCAAAGCTTAAGGTTGAAGCTCAAAGCTTAACCCTTCAAAAATTTTAAAGCACAAAGCTTAAAGCTCAAAGCTTAACCCCTCAAAAATTTGGCGTATTTTGTCAAAAGGTAAAAATGTTTCGATATATATCGACATTGCAATAAAAATTCAAATAAATGGAATATTTGTAAACGTATCCAAAAACTAAATACTGGTTTTGAAAGGTGATGAAATACGCTTAAATAAATGGTTTTATTAGAAATTACGAAAACATTTTTTATATACAAAATTTTTTAATGTTAACTTTAAAAAAATTTAAAAATGCTCAACTGACATTTTTGATATTAAAATTACTGATCTATAGAAAATGTGTTTGTTTCTGTCTATGTGTGTGAGATGTTTTGCGTTGCTAAACCGTTCATCCGATTGCGATGAAACTTTGGGGTTTTGATGTGCGCATGCCCGCGATGGTTTCTATGTACGATTGTGAGTTTTGGCATCGCTATCATACATTGCTAACCGTTCATCCGATTGCGATAAAACTTTGGGGATTTGATGTGTTTAAGTCCGCGATGGTTTCTATACGTATAGTGAGTTCTGGCATCATCTGGGACGAACGGGAAAGGTTTAGTAGAGCGAATTTTTTTCTTTATTAAGTGGATTTCATTTTCAGTGAAGTGCATTTCTTTATTATATGCCGGGAACTCGCTATTGTATTTAAATGCCTGTGTCAGAATTTGGTAAATTGAATTATGTAATAGAAAGTACCTACCCTAAAATTCTAAATCTATACTAATATTATGAATGTGAAACTGCGTGTGTTTGTTTGTTACGCTTTCACGCATAAATTAATAAACCGATCTTAGAATTTTTTTCACCAATAGAAAGCTACATTATATGCGAGTAATATAGGTTATATATATTGGTAAGTTCTGGCGTTACGAAATTATAAATATTAATATATTATATTTATTTTACGCTTTCTGTCGAAAATGGCGAGTTATTGCTAACGTCAGAAGAAAAGCACAACAAATCGTTGCCGTGAAAACCATGTTGATATAGATTTTTTTAATTCGGGCATTGTATGTAATACTTATCTCTAAAAAATGAATCGCCGAAATGTATTTACGCGCATGACTTCCGAACGACTGCACCAAATTGGATTTTACTACTGGTGAGCTCTGGCATTATGAAATATGCAAAAGGTGGCATGCGAGCTGTTTGAAAACTGAATGTACCGGGAAAGAATGTATGAAATGCGGGAGGGGGACTCGGGTAGGGGGTTCGCGGGAGGGGGAGGAGGGAAACCCGGGAGGGGGAGGGGAATCTGGGAGGGGGAACCTGGGAGGGGGGAGGGGAGCTTGGAAGGAGGGTTCGCGGGACGGGGAAAGGAGTAGTGGAGTGGGGGGAGGGAAGGTGGAAGAGGCGGAGTGGGAACGCGAGAGGGGAAGAGGACGCGGGAGAGGAAGGGGAGGCGGAAGAGGAACGGGACGAATGGGAAAGAACACGCAGGAGAAAACAATTTATTTATTAAATGGCATGGCAACGCATGCCGGGTACCAGCTAGTATATTATATGTAGGAAGTTGAAACCACACGCACTGCGAGACCCCTGAGTTTAACATGTCATGTAACATTAACTTGTTTAAAATGGGACGAAATGAATTTGTTTTAACTCGTTAGGGGTGTATTATGTCATTTAAGTTTGGGAAGCGGGCACCGGGAACCATTCATTGGATTACCAACATCTCTACCATAGGTCACCCCTGATTATTCGTTCCGTTTAGCAGCACCGACAGCAGGGGTGCCCGGGAGGAGTGAGGTTTCTCCAGGTCTTGGCAGCGGATGCGTCTGCCCACCAACTGCGAGGCAGGCCGAATCAGGAGAGACTGATTGAGGTAGACCTTTTTTACCTCTCCAGCAGGACTCTCTCGAAATAACCTTGTGCCGCAGTAAGAGGGATGGATTCATACGTCCGTCACTCCTAGATACACGACGCGACGCCCAAACTCCTACCCACCCTTTCCTGCCCAGAACTTCCTATACTTTCTTTCATAAAAAGATCCTCCACGCAGAAACCCCAAAGCCTTGAGAAAAATAATTTCCTCCTGCTGTGTGAAGGATCTTGTGGAGTCGAATGTAAAAAATATATTTGTTTTATATATGAATAAATATGTAACTTTTAAGTTACCTTTTCATTTGTATGTAGCATTGTTCCCGGAGGGTAGACAGAGATGATTGACCGACACATATCTCTATCTTGGTACACGCTCCGTGTTTCATTCACATTCATACACCGTAAAGCATATTTTTTTAATTTTATGTAATAGAAAATAAATAATGAAATTAAAATTATCTGGCTTAGAGTATTCCAAAATTTGAATAGACATTTTAAACCTCCATTGTTAGCTTACTTAAAATTTTTAGTTTTTATAAATAATCGTTATTCGAAATTGGACTTCTTATAATTACGCCCTAGTAGATTGTGGATTCAGTTTTAAATTCTCGCCCAACACAGCCACCTGTGTTGACTTATGCAAGAAAAAATCATCGCCAAAATAGTGTTTTATTCTCTTTTGCGAAGTTCACGCACAAATATTTAAATGCTTTACGATCATTTTCTAAAGCACACAATTCCACATTCCCGGATCGGGAGAGATCGGTTGAAGGAGACCTTGTGACCTCTCAGGCAGAACTCTTTTGGAACATCGCCGTGCACCGCAAGGGGAAGGATGGATTCATACGTCGGTCACTCCTGGACCAACTGACCCCCAGATTCCTACTCACCATACTTAATCTTTCCCAAAACTTCCTCTCCTTCCTTTCCTTTAAAACAAAGCATCCCCAAAGATGATGTAGGTCCTGGGGGAAATGATTTTTTTCAGGGCCTCCTTGTGGAGCTTTTGTAAAAAAAAAGCAATTTTTCGATTCTGAATGGTGGTCTTTTACCGGAGTAATACTGAGAGTACCTAAAACTATGAATAATCATTGCACGAAAGATCGTGAATTAACATACATTTTTAGTTTTCACCCTGCGCCACTCATTTGCATTTGCACCCACCACGACCCACCACCGCACCAGCGCTATTAATGCACAGAAAACAAAATTAGATTACTCACATATGCAGATCCTGAAATTGTAGGAAATGTGATTAATGACAGAAAAAAGTTTACTCTGCTAACTGTGCTACTGAAATGAATGGTTTGAAAGGTTTAATGAAATAGTAATTCAATTATGTAGGCGTCATTTTTACTTCGAGCGGTTTTTAAAATGCAAAGGCTTTTGGAATTTATGTAACAAAATAGCCTATCACAGTTTATTTGGGCTAAAATATTTCACCAGTTTCGTTTTATATTTTAAGTTGTTGTTACCTCCTCCCTATTATTCCATAGAATTCGTGATAAAGTGTCAATTTTCAAATATAATAATTCACGTAAAATTATAAGTACACAATTAGCGTGTTTTTTTGTGCCATTAAAAAAAATTGTAATATTTAGTCAGCAAATATTTTTCCCGGTTATACCGTTGTTCCGAAACCGGTCGAAGTTAATACAAAAAAAAAGTGAATTAAAAAGTAAAAATGTTTAATTTAATTTAATTATTATCCTAATTGAACGTTTTTCAAAAAAAGGCGTAACAACCCAATTTCACGAACTTTTCATCAAAAAACGTTTAATTACAAAAATATTGTGAAATGTTACCAAAATTAATTGAATCACTTTTATTTATTTCATGCCATGGATGCCATGTCCCAAAAAAAAAAACCAAACATGTTTCAGGGGTCAAACAAGAAAATAACGGTAGCAGTTTAAATTATCTGTTATTAATAATTATTATTATTGTTATTATTCATTAAAAAGAATAATTTGTTAATTTTGAATGATAGAAAAAAATTGTTTAAAGAAAAAAAAAAGAAAAAAAAAACCAAAATTACGTTAATTTGTTTTTTTATTGTCATCAATCTTAATTTGTAGAATTCTATTAAAAATAAATAACCATTTTCAGGTTCACAAGATGGGGGAGAAGAAAACCTTCTGCAACTCCAATAACTAATTCTTTCTACATTTTACAGTAGTTAGTGTAGATACCTAAAAAAATACATGATAATACGTTAATATTTCGTATTATTAATTGACAAACATAATAATTAAATAAAGAGACGTTAAAGAATTACAGGATTTCCCTCACGCTAAAAAATCGAATCTCACTCAAAAGTATTCAAAAGATCATATTGTAAATTTTTTTCAAGAAACTGTGTTTTTTTTATACATTAACTCCACACAGGAGGCCCTGAGATAAATAATTTCCCTCAGGGCCTATGTCATCTTTGAAGATGCTGTGTGGAGGGTGTTTTTGAGGAGAGGAAGGAGTGAACATGGGTCTTGAAGAGACCCATGTTGTAGGAGGGAGGAAACACAGAGGGCGGCAAATCGTTCCACAGCCGAGCTGTTGAACTCAAGAACGAGTAGTAGAAACGACCCGTTCTCATGTGACTAATGTCTACAAATGTCATGTATACAAATGTTGGGCGCGTGTTTTGCGTGTTTCCCGACTATGCACCGGTGCCGAAGGGATCAATGACGCTAGTTCCTCGGAGCATCTTCCATTGTAATACCGGTAGAAAAAGGACAGCATTCCCACCTGATGCCTATGCTCTAAATATTGCAATCCGTTTGTTAGGTTAGGAGAGTCTATCAATCGGACCTCCCGTTACTGCACAGAGTCGAGGGTTTTTTTTAGGTATTTTGGGGCTCCAGACCAGAGGTGGCTGCCAAATTCAACCGTGGGGCGCACTTGCGATTTGAACAGGGTTAGCAGTTGTGTACTATTAAAGTATCTGCGGGCCCTGTACAGTACGCCCAGTTTCTGAGAAGCTAACTTAACTCTGGCTTCGATGGAGCCCCCATACCTTAGCTGGTCACTTATAGTTACACCAAGCATATCGATGGAAGGCCTGTTCGGAAGTTGTGTTGGTATAAATGACCCGAAAAACCATGAAAACATGATTTCAAAAATCATACGTCTGGCAACAATGGACCCCCGCACATGAGCGTAATGATCTACGCATTTGCCTTTCACTGCTCAAAAATATATTAACAAGGCTTTATCATTTACTGCTCGAGTGGAGTATGTGCCCGTCAGGTCTGGACGTCGTGATGTTGATTGATAGCTGGACTTTACACAAATGACTTTGCATCTGGGATTAGGAAAATAATACGCCTCTTTTTGCTTTATGAAGTGTTTGACGTCCCACATCAGAATTTTTCATGGACTGCCTTTGTAAATAAGTTAACCTTCCGGTTCTACGTAAAATAATATCATTTGATCAAATATTCCGCTTGACATTCAATTTCAAATAGATTAGCTGATTTCGAATTTTGGTCAATTTTATTTTTTGTCTAATATTTATCAATGCCCTGATGGGCTTTTACACGAGTACCTATACATTTTACAAGATTTCCTGCAAAATACAGAGACAGAGTTTTAAATTTTTAGATAAGAAAAATGAAAAAAAAAATCTGAAAGACATTTACATAATTCATGATAGGTATAAAGGTGCATTTAAGTGTGTAAATTATTATATACATAAGAACAGAGAGAAAAAAAATTGAAACCAGCTTTTCAATTGCGGATGGGATAAAATTGGTTCATTATGTATAATATTTTACAAATGAGGGCCTCCGCCGCCCGATAAGGCTCTCGATTATAAAAAGTAAATAAATTTCATTTCGTTAATTTGTGTTATTTCACAATTAATTAATTTAAAATAATGCATAGTATATTTGCGGCACGTTCGCACTAAGATTCTCCCAGTAAAGCCTTAGTATAAGACCATCATTCAGAAATGTTGAAACGTTGCTTGAAATGACTTTAGCCGTGTTTGTTGACAAGGTCTGAATAGTCAGGTACTTACATTTTACTTCTCTATCTCCTTTCCCTACCCACTACGCTCGGCCTCACAACATATCCCAATTGAGGATGCCATAGTCTCATTGGCTACATACGGAATTAGTGGGATTATTGTGCGGTATTCATATAAAAAAAATAAAAAGTGAATATTACATAATAAAGTTCTTGATACAGAAAAGAAAAGAGAAGAACAAAATTTTGAATTGTAGATAAAAAGCGAATATAAAAAAATATATGCAATAGCTCGTGCGATGTTTCTAAGGGTTCCATAATAACTCAGAAACAACTCAACTCAACACCTCTTTGAAAAGTTATTAAACGCTGTGAAAAAAAAAATTGAAAATAGTCCAACGTAACGCAACGTATTTGACCACTTTTTAAAATATATTTTTAAAAACACTTTTAATGATTTTTCAAAAGAGGTGTTAAGTTGAGTTGATTCTGAGTTGTCAGGTCACCGTTTCTAAGTAATAAATTTATGCAATGAAAAAAAATCATTCAGGCATCATAAGTACAGATAAACTTTTATAAAATATGTCGATATTTTAGGTGTAATAATATAATTTGTTTCTAAATGCATGAAAGCCGGAAGTGTATTACATACAATAACGTATTGTAACATATAATATTTTTATTTCATCGTAAATTAGAGCTCACATTACGATGATATTGATAAATAAAATAAAATTGATGGAGGAATTTGGAGTTGAGAGTAAAACTTCAACAAAACGATAATAGCAAGCACACGTAAAGTATTTTCATAGGTTTTTACGTAAGAATTCATTTTATCGCAAAGAAATTAAATTGCTTCAAACATTTAACGTTGAACAAGTTTATATACCATTACGCGACTGTCTGCGGAGCACCTTCAAATATATCATCCCATAACCAAAAGTTATTTCAATTCTTGAAGAAGATTATTATCTCATTCCCTTTTACGAGCGCACTCTCCCCTATCTTTCATCTTTGTCTCAGTCGTAGTTACCAAGATATTCATGTACCAATTTGGACAGTCATAAAAACTCCAAAAAAGGAGAATGTTCAAACTTCGCAAACGAGAAACTTTGATAATTAAAAGAAGTATAATCCAGCATGCAACCCTCTAGAAATGTTTTCTTTCTTGGTGAGCTTTTAAAAATATTTAATAAGCTGAAATAAAATTCTTTTAAACTTCAGATTTGTAAAAACTTACGTCTTGTAGGATTCTCCAATGCTAACAGCATACGAATGACGTCCGACCAACAATTGAATTTGGAGGCCACCTCTGGGCTCGAGCCCCACAATACTTAATAAACCTACTTGATTCTATGCAAAGGAGGGCGTTCCGTCTGATTTCCAAACCGTCGAAAGTTTTACAAACCGTGGACACGGAGCGATAGCGCAATTTAAAACTTTTTTCTCCGATTGCTCGATATTTTTTGGTGATTATTTTTTAATTCTTTCCACCCAAATTAAAAAAAATAATATCTCAGAATTTTAATATGGAGACATACAAACTCATTATAGTTCTATACAGCCAATGAATTCAATTTGTCGATTATTACATAATCGTAGAATTTATAAAAAAAATATAAAAAAATCGTAAACTTCTACTTAATTACTTACAAATAAGGGAAAATTTGCCAAAATTGGCAGCAAGCAATCCGAGGTATTTTAAATAGTGCCATATTGTGGCAAAAAACGCTCCAGTGGTTAGCAAACCGATTGCTATCTCTAATGCACAGACGCAATTTAGACATGCTGAGTGTCTTCTACGATATTTGAGTGGATCCTTCTCTAAGGAGGTTTCAGCATTGGTCCCACTGGAGCACGTGCGTGAAACTGACGGACACGACCGGAACACCCGTTGATGTTGGCTTCATGAGAACGGGACGTTTCTCCTACTAGTTTTTTTTGTGTAAATCGGCTCGTATGTGGAACGAACTACCGGCATCTACCATCCTTCGTATTATCCATCCTCTTCAAGATATGCATTAATAAATCCCTTCCCACAGCTCATACCTAACCCGCCTCTTTAATGCTGCCCCACCGAGTAAATAAAGTTAAAAAAATATATTGTTTATCACTTACTCACAAATAATTTCCCAAATTGCCTCTAAAATCATGAAACATTAAACTCTTTAATGACCTTTATATTATAATTTAAAACAAAAATAAATAAAGTAGCTCAAGTTCGTACTAGATATTTGATAAACCTTTTGATTACAAAAATAATTTTTCAGTTTGGTTGGGTATTTTGGTCTCAAATCCAGAATTAAGATTTGTATGAAACGGCCGGAAATTGTAGGATTTGGCCGCGCATACGTTCCTCTTAAGTTGGAGAAATCTATCAAACAGGCCACCCGTTTCTGCACCAAGTTTTTTGTTGCAAGAATCGTGTATAGGTATGCCTAAAAACGATGAATAACAAGTTATTTATTATATTTTAAGCCATGGAAAAAAATGGTCGAGTAAAATATTTATTTTTTACTATCGCCTGTAATTAATTGGTAGCCGTCATGAAAAATCGCTGAATTTCCAAACGACAAGGTAAATTTACGAGCCACATTTGACAATAAAAAGAGAACGGAAATCGCGCATAAACGCATAAATTTCTTCCTCCTCTTCATAGTATTTCATCTGTTCGAAACATCCCGGAACACGGTTAATCTCTCAAACACTTTACCAAGTCGAGGGCTAAACCAACATCAGCCAGCAGAAATTACTGTACGTCCCATTTTATAAACGTTCAAATAATTTCTCAATTTAGATTTACGAAACCTGTGAAATGAATAATTATTTGTTGTATTTATTTATATAAAGGCCCATTGATCCTTTACACACATTTATTTATTACAAATTTATAAAGAAGCTGACCCGAACACACGTCGCTGAGCGCCATCTACTAGATGACCAAGTGTTGTGCGATAAATTTACTCACACCGCCATCTATTAGAAACTTATAGAACTTACAAATAATTACAAAGCATTGTCCTACAACAAACATTTAATTCGCAATTATAAATATTGAGTTCAATAATCAAGATAAAAACTATCCTATCTTTTAAGTTGAACCAAATTACATACGGTAAGCCAAATTTCATCAAAATCGGTTAAGTAGTTTTGGAGTTTATCTGGAACAAACATCGTGATGCGAGATTTTAAAATATAAAGATATAAGTTTGTAATAATTATAATAATCATAATAACACAATACGGAAGCTGTTCAACACCTACTGCGTGGTGGGCCGGATCGGGAGAGATTGAGGGAGACCTTTTGACCTCTCCAGCCGGACTCTCCCGACCCATCGCCTTGCACCGCAGTGGGAGGGATGTATTAATATGTTCGTCACTCTTGAAAACATTCACTAATGAACCTCCAGATTCCTATCCCCTCTCATACCTTTATCCTTCCTAGAACTTTCTCTCCTTCCTTTCCCTAAAAAAACCCTCCACACAGTCGCCCCAATGATGAAATAGGCCCTGAAGGATTTTTTTCCTCAGGGCGTCCTTGTGTGAAGATAACGTTAAAAATAAAAGTGTGCAGTTCACACGCGGTAGAAGTGAAACATCACCCACACACTCTCAACCAATAGGAGCCTTGAAAAGTGAGCTCACGATAAAAGTGGCCAATGCAGCTATTGCGACGCTTCGTAGGTAAGGTTTCATTCCATATCATTCTCTCCCAGGCTAAATCCTAAAGATGTATGTGTTTGACTTTTTTCAGTGTCATTTCCATTTCATCGAGTTTCAAATCGCAACGGTGTTAAAGAAGTTTCGCTTCAATATGACCAGCGAATCAATGAAGCCTGAACCTTGCTGTATTAAAAATTCATTCAGTCATGTACATTTCTGGTCACAAAGGAATCAACGTGAATATTCATTCATTTTTTGTGTACAGCGAAATTCACTGGTCTCCGCATTGAAACGTAATATTTAAATTGGATTTTTTCTAAAACTTTTATTAACCTAACAGAATAGAAGGGGTATTATTTTTATGAATAAAATTTTTTATGTAGCAGCACAAAACAATTTTTGTCTTCTTCAGAAGAGTTCCTTTTTTTTACCGATTTTCAGGTACTTTGTGAAAAAATTACTTTAACAACATAAAAAACAGGTTCCTTCAATCCCTCTGGTTTGAATAAATTACCCATTGTCCTACCCAATTTGAGAATGTCACTCGAAGACAATTTCTATTCCAAAGGGCTCTAAGCAAATTCCCTCAGGTTAATCCAATTACCAATCTGCAGTGAATTAAGTCTGACGTGAGTGTTATTGGAACGGAGGCGAAGAGGTAAGACCTGATTGCAAATATCTGGGGGGGTCTTAAGGGGGCCCCGCAAGCACAGACGCGAGGGTGGTAGAGAGAAGAGATGGATTGCTTATTTCTTACGTTACATGAGATATCTAAAGTAAGTTTTGTTTTTGTTGTAAGCTGGTTTCCAGATGTAGAAACAGAAATAAAGCCAGTGTCGGAAATATACTCTCACTACAGCCTTGTGTAAGACCATTAGTTAGAATTTCAAAGTTGCTTGAAATAGCTTTAGCCGTGTTTGATGACAAGATATGAATAGACAGGCATTTCACCACCTTCCTCTTCTCTACCTCCTTCCTCTCCCCGCTATCTTCGCCTCACAATATGTCATAGTCTCACTGGCTCTGGATGGAAGCTGATTAAAAATCCCTAAGTAATAACTTTAGTATTTTGAAAAACCAAATTTATTTATCTTTTAATCTTATTCTAGACATATGTTCCCCTATGCTCAACTCCCACTCAAACACCTAAAATTTGTGTATATGTCAATATTCTATATCCTAGGTTAGTTTTTATATTCTCCTGACGAAGGAAGGGTTTTTCCGAAACCGGTAGAGTGTGAATAAAATTAAAGTGGTCTATAACAAATTTATGACTTTTTATTGTAAATAAATTAAATTTACTACGACTTTAATACAATTTTCAACCAGTCAGTGCATTACAGTAAAATTTCAACGTGTTTATTTTTTATATCGAAAATGATTTAATTATTTCTGCCATCGACAACAAAATTTACATTAGATAGGTAATGAACTTGAAGGAATAAAGTACTAAATAACTACATAGCCATTGTGGCGGTTACTTTGTTCAACTTTTAGGGTCGAAGTTTCCCATCTATCCTTAACTATGGGTAGGAGTTTAGAATTTGACATTTCTTTACTATCCAGAGTTTTTTTAATACGAAGTGCAAGATTGGCGGTCATCAGTTATTTTTTATTATTGCGTAACGCTTATTTGCAGACAATTGTATTAGTCTATATTTGCACGAGCAGTTAGTTATATTTGCGAGTGCGTAGTTTAGCATGGGCGTACGCTGAGACATCGGTCGCGCAGCATGTTCAGCGCAGTTGTGGAATGTATGAGAAACATGCACGTCTCAGCGTATGTCGCTCCATACACTTCCATACAACACAAAAACCAAAACTATCTTGCGCTGAACATTCTGCGCGACCGATGTCTCAGCGTTCGCCCATCCTACGCTCGTTGTGATTATTATTAGGCGTTGATGTATTTAGGCGTTCTTCTAGATTAATACCTGCCATTATTCATCTGCATTAAAATTTTTTACTATTATAAATCGAAAAAAAAAAATTTGGCTTGTATTTTAAAATCTCACTTTATCTTTAATCTTATATTGATTTGTATTTCTATTTTCTATGAAATATCTTTTTACCATTCAGTTTAATCTTTATTTTTATTTCTAAAATGGTTTATATTATATTCATATAATTTATCGTATGCTCTTTTTCCTTGTTGTTTTATTATTTGTTTCAACAAAATATTATTTTCCTAGATGTTACATTAGTATCCAAACTATGTAGGACTACCATAATACAGGCACGTAAAATTTATTAATTGGATAGCTGGAGCATCCGACTTCGCTCAGGGAGTTGACATGAGATTGAACTGACTTTCGAACCCACAACGGATCTTGCTTTTTATACCCCTACCAATGGGTAGCCCAATCCATACAAAAAGGGTTCGAATAGTCCACAATGTTCCAGAACATTCCACAACAGTCGAGAGTGTTTTGGAATGTTCCACAATTATTTGGGATGCAGACTATTTCCGAACATTCCACAATATTTCACAAGTTCCAGAATGTTCTGGAATGTTTTAGAATGCTCTCGAATTTTATTGAATGTTTCGGAAATTTCTAAACTTCTAGCTCTTATACCTTCAAAAGCACGCCCTTCAGGTAAAAACGGGAACCTTCTTCGTGGATGGGGGATAGAGAGTTACCACACCATATAACTCCATTGATCGGTACTCGTTTCTGAGTTTTATGTTTCTGAGTGTGTTCCCAAGTACTTCAACGTAGTATTGTTTTAATATTTATAACACGAGTATAACTAGTTTTATCCACCTTGCCTACTTGTATACGTTCGTTTTTTTCACCGGAAAAAGCTACAAAGCACCGCACAAAGAGGAAAGCGATTATTCTTTTCACTGTCTCGCAAGTTAAATCCTATATATATATATGCATGTTTTTGCCTCTTTTTAGTTTCGCTTTTTCGTTTCATCGAGTTTCAAATCACAACGGTGCTAAAGTAGTTTCCACTTTTAAAAAAATCGAGTGCAGTTCACCCACACAATCTCAACCAATAGAGCCTTCAAAAGTGAACTCATAAGCAAAGCAGCTTGACAGAGCGCGACGCTTCGTAGGTACTGTACGCAGGTAAGGCTTCATTCCATCTCATTCTCTCGCAGGCTAAATCCTATAGATGTGTGTGTTTGTCTCTTTTTAGTGTCGCTTTTTCGTTTCATCGAGTTTCAAATCACAACGGTACTAAAGAAGTCTTCACTTCAAAGCTCTTTTCAATCAAAATGGAAAATGTTTCTTATATCATGGGGTTCAATTTAGAGGGCGCCAGTTGGTCCCACAGAAAAAAATCACATTTAAGGCTTTGATTGATCGGATAGGAAAAACGTGGGCTGCCTTCACATTATTAATCTAAGGGATTCTATCAAACACCTACAGAGTAGGGCTACGAAACTAATTCGGAGTTTTTGTCGACAAGAAATGACGTCTTTTTGTACCACGAGTCTTAAAGTACCGGTAAACGAGCAAGATAAATTGCTTATTATTTCCGAATGCCAAACAATTTTGTCCTGTCCGTCGAAAGTTTCGCTGGGCAAGGCGTTGACTGTGCCGTCAAGACTGACGGAATGCCTCAGTTCAAATTCGCTACACAAAAAACCTCCTGCAAAAACTTATCAAACTTTAACTTGAAAAACAATCGCGATTTATTGACATTATATTTATTTATTGACTCCTGCAAAAACTTATCAAACTTTAACTTGAAAAACAATCGCGATTTATTGACAGTTACGGTAGCGGCTATAGAACAGAGTCGCACATAAATACTCATATATAACAGAGCAAGCATGAAATAGATTTAAGCCAGCTGTTTTGTCGTAATATTGGTAGCCGAGCAAAATCGCCATCAAGACCGGGCAATACTTCGACAAGAAGGCAATACGTCGACAAGAAGGCAATACACGACAATATTGAGCAATCTTTACTGACAGCACGGAAATCTTGTAGGAAACACCTTCCCGGCAAGATATTGTCTTACAATGGTGCTCGTTTACCAGAACCTTAAAATCGTTCGGCCAATGTTTGATATTTTGAATATCTGCATTAAAAGCCATCCAAAATTCTTATTTCAGAAATTTTTGAGCTAATAGAACAGAGTTGGAAATGTATTTTCTCACACACATCTTACTTTTAAGGCGATGCACTGCGATATAATGCAAACTCTTGCGTTTTTGTTTTGAAAATTTGATCGCTTACAAATAGTGTTGATGCTTAAATTAAATACTGCGAGTATAACACATCTTGGTCTTTGAAATAATTGAACTTTCTTTTCTCAAGTCTTTTTGTAAACCCAAAAAAAAGTATTAAATTTAAAAAAATGCAAAATTCCAAAGCTAAAAACTCATTTTCGGTTAACGTTTTATTGTACAATGTGGCAATTTAAGTCCTTCAGAAAACGAAAAACAATTTCATTTTGTGTCCGAATTTCACTAAATTAAATAAAACACTTTTTTTTCCGTAAATCAAAGAGGCAGCTGGAGTTAAACAGGGATTTCATCCTTATCGCCATCTACATACAAACATTCGGACATTATCACAATTTCGAAACGACAGTAAATAACTTCAATCCAACGAGTACGTATGCATTAAACATTAATTGTGATTTTTTTTTACGTTACCAAACAACAATTTTCTTGGTCTAACCGTACCTACAAGCAGGGTCGGTTCATTGTAACGAAGACAGTTGTGATAAAGAGCCATTTAAAAACTTTCGGTACGATCCCTTTTATTAAAAATGTAAGACAATCTGGTGCACGTAAAACTAATAAAAACTAACGCGAAGATTACACTTTCAAAGCGGCTTAGAACAACTACAGTGAAGTGTATCGTGAGATTGGTTGTAGGCTGAACACACATCTAAAAAGAATTCAATGATTCGATACAGAAAACCAATTTACACTTATTATTTTCACGAAAGTGGACACCTACTCAAGTTTGTACAACATGTAGATTCCTATCACGAAAGCTATCAAACTCGGTGTTCGATTATTTTGCTGTGTCTTAAATAAACCCGACAACGGTCTTGGCCTAACTTAGTATGGATATAAAAACGTGGAAGAAAGGACATAAAAAAACGAATAAAACGGTAAAAGTTATATCTATGGTTGGCTAAGCCAATATCTATAGATTTCTTCAAAAATAAGCAATGCTTACTAGGACCGCTATTCGTGTTTACCTAAATTTATTTCGTGCCCTCCATTCACAATGCTCCATTATCATCCTTGTGTTCTAGTAGGGAAAAGTGTTCCGGGACGCTGAAAGTTTTATATTTCGTTTACTTTTATTATAAAGAAACACATTTCCGCTGTCGCAATGCTGTTTGTTTTACCCTCCGTCTGAAAGTCGTGTGTTTTGTCGGTAAAAAAAAAACAACGTGCGTTCATTGCGTTTTATTTACTTTAACAACAAACATTGCTTATTGATCCTCTGGCGCAGCCGGCAGTATATATTCAAAATAAAAAATAAATAAAATGAAAACAGTAAAAATTTAAATAATTAAATTTAGAAAAACATTATACAGGGTGTTAAGGGATGTACTTGACTTACTTTAACCAGTGATTCCTGACATTATTTGGAGTAAAAAATGTAAATGAAATTTTAGTCTCCGGTGACTTTTTTTGGTGACTTTTTTTTTCAAAATTTTTTTCTTCAAAATCAAACAAAAAAAATTCTTCCGCATGTCGTCACTGGTCACTCCACCGAGTAGCCAACCCACCCCTTACCCCGCCTCCAACTGTCAACACATACCATTTTTTTATGTTTTGTAGAAAAAAAAAAAAAATCAAAAATGTCACCGAAAACTAAAATTTTATTTACATTTTTTACTCCAAATAATGTCAGGAATCACCGGTTAAAGTAAGTACGTCCCTTAACACCCTGTATAAAACAAAAAATCGCTCCTGCTATTTCAAGCAGAGTTTCAATTCCGATTGGTGGTCTTTCACCTGGGCGATACCGAGAGTATTTTCCACCTCGGAGAGCAAAATTAAGAGTAGTTTACAATTTTACCAAACTTTATTTTTTCAAGATTGATAAATCAATAGATTATTGAGTGTTTCAACGAGTGCCACCAAATTAACGAGTATAACATTTTGAGTTTATAAAAATCAGTGACATTTTGCATTACGCTGTCGTGTGATGACGCAAAATTTTCACTGTTCGCCAGCTGATTTTTTTTATAATAACTTACTTGTTTCTTGCAAAATGATGCTTTTTTGTACCGTCTTATTGTACCGTCCGTAAATTGTACCTTATTGCTTTACCAGATAATGTGTTTGTATTTTCTTTAATGTGAAATACAATATATCTCTTAAGGTGATGCAAAATCAAAGGATATTGGTTTGAAAATTTGATCGCTCAAAAATATTTTAAATGCCTTATTTACATGCTGCGAGTGATGTTTGCAATCGAAATAATCAAGTATTTTTGAAGTGAAAACTCTTTAGCACAGTTGTGATTTAAAGCTCGATGTGATTTAAAACGGAAAATACCGACACTTAAAAGAGACAAATACATACATCTACAGGATTTAGACTGCGAGAGAATGAGATAGTATAATCGGTCTCTTCTTTGTGCAGTGCTTCTAGCCTATCGATCTCCTCACTGTGCGGTGCTTCGTAGCCTCCCCACTCTAGTCTACTTTAGTTTACTAAAGGTTTTTCGTCTACCGCGTGTGTTTTTTTTTTAAATTAGTCTTTTCGTGATCCCAGAAAAAAAAAGTTTCAGACTTATAAAAACTGCTGTTCAAAATCTCCAACTTACGAATACCTTTCCGGATATCTTACGATGCGTGAAATTAAATTCCTTAGAAAATGATCTTTAATATTTAAAATTGATTATTTGTGCCTGAGCATCGCAAAATAAAATAATACAAGCTTTTTGGTGATGTTTTTTTAAGGTATTAAATCAAAACAGGCGGCTGGTGTTAAACGTGAATTTAAACCTCTTACAAGTAGATTACAACTTTTCTAAGTAAACTACTGTATTCTTGAGACGCCACTTTTTTTTTTTTTACAACAGATAAATAATCCAATTACCGTACAATTTTCTCATTTTGACAATCTTAACACCTAAGAAAATGATCATTATACAAAAAAATCTTAAGGCTATCTAAAGAAGAGTTGTATATATCTAGTGTTTTTGATATTTCGTTCAACAGTACCATTCCTTTTGTTATGCTATGAGAACTGCTACCGCTACTTCTGAGAAATGATTGACAACACACATTGAAATCACATTACAGTAATTGAGCTCTTGCCTGGAAGAATGTTGAATCCAACAATATTCCGAGAAAAATTGTAAAAACGAAACCAGTTATGTTTCATAACATTTTATATTTAAAAAACATAAAATATACAATTCTTAAGAGTTTTAATTTTAATTGAAAATTCGTCTAGAAAAGCAATTAAATTAGAGGCCATTACTAGAATTTACGCTGAATTTGTGGAATAATGTTGTATACGAACACTTTCACATACAACGTTATTCCACAAAACGTTTTTTTTTTAACTCTTCGTATCTTACACAAAGCAACATGCTCTTCTAACATAAATGTAGACGTCATGATGTTTTTGAGCTTATAAAGCAAAAAAAAGATATGAATAAATGAAAAAGGAAAAAATTATTATCGGCTGCGTCTACTTTCCCCCTTCCTCTGACGCTCAACTATACAAGGATCACTACCATGAAGTTGAAACAATCCGAAGGAGATTTCCTGGCGCCGCTATAATTTTGACGGGTGACTACAATCTGCCTAATGTTGAATGGGACATTGATAACAATAAAACTGCATGCACGGACAACATCTACCACGGTTCTCACGATATTATCGAAATGTCAAATTTTTTGAGTCTTCGACAGTTAAACTATGTATTCAATGTTAGCTCCCGACTTCTCGATTTAGTATTTTCCAATTCATTATCAGTAAAAGTATCCGCATCTGCTGAATCCATTCTCCCTGTCGACAAATACCACCCCCCTCTAATAATTGAATGTAACAGTTCAGTAACAATAAAAAATCCTTCTTCATCAACAAAATTAAACTTTTTCAAAGCAGACTATAATCAAATCATTAACCTTATATCTTCAACCGACTGGGACTTTTTGAACAATGAAGAAAACATCAATGAAATTGTTGATAAATTTTACTTAATTCTAAATAACGCAATCGATTTATTTGTACCCATTTCAAAAATTTATGTACATAATTACCCAAAATGGTTTAGTAAAGATCTTATTAAAATAATTAGAGACAAAAAAATTGCTCATAAAGCTTACAAATCATCACGCGATCCCATTGATTACGCAAAATTTTGCGAACTAAGAATGACTACCAAAAAAATGTCCAAGTTATGTTACAAAAAGTGCATAGATAACTGTGAAGAATTGGCTCTCGCCGACCCTCAAAATATTTATAAATTTTCAAACATGCTTAATAATATTGACTCCAGTATACCCTCTAACATGTATTTAGATAACAAAATGGCCGATAATCCCCAAGAAGTTGTCAATTTGTTTGCTGAATTCTTCAGCAAAGTCTATGAATCAACAAATAATTCTCCATTGTTTAATGCCACTATATCCAATTATAACCAAATCGATTTCAATCAGTGCAAATTTGAAGAAAGTGACATTAGAAATAAAATAAAATCTCTCGTCCTGAACAAATCAGCTGGCCCTGATAACATTCCCCCAATCTTCTTATCGAAATGCATATCAGTCTTGACTTATCCCCTTACTAAAATTTTCAACTTGTCAATAAAAACTGGCACCTTTCCGAAAAAATGGAAGACAAGCTTTCTGTCTCCAATTTTTAAGAAAGGAGATAAATCTGATATTTCCAATTACAGACCTATATGTATATAGTCGTCGATCCCAAAAGTATTTGAATCTGCTCTGCTATCTAAACTCTCGCCTGAGATCAATAAAGTAATTTCACGTCGACAACATGGTTTCATGTCAAATCGGTCTACTCTTACAAATCTAATGATCTATCAGGAAAATTTATTTAGTACGATGCATAATCGTCTTCAGACAGATGCTGTATACACAGACTTTAGTAAAGCCTTCGACAAAGTCTCACACAAAATCCTTATACATAAACTAAGATCATTTGGAATAACGGGGCATATTTTGAGATGGTTTGAAAGTTATTTACGTAAAAGAAAAATATCAGTTAAACTCAATTCGCACTTTTCTCACCAGTTTGAAGTATACACCGGTGTTCCACAGGGGTCACATCTGGGTCCAGTGTTGTTTTCATTATTTATCAACGACATAACCACCATATTCGATGGAGTTATGATTCTATTATTTGCAGATGACCTTAAAATTTACAAAACAATAACTAATCCGAATGACTGTTGTATATTACAATCAAATCTTGTGAGGCTACAAGAGTGGTGCACCCTAAATGAACTGTTTCTCAATATTGAAAAATGTCAAACAATTACTTTTGCCCGAATAAAAAATCCCATTAAATTTAATTATAGCATCAACAACATTTTTCTTAAAAGAGTAGAACAAATTAAAGATCTCGGTATTATGTTTGACAATAAATTAACTTTTGTTCCTCATATAAATGAAATAACCAATAAGGCCATGAAATGTCTGGGGTTTATTCTGAGAACAGTTAAAGAATTTCAATCAATTAATTCCTTTAAATTATTGTACACTGGGTTGGTGAGAAGCAACTTAGAATATAATTCTACTATCTGGGCTCCATTATACAAAACCCACCAACAAAAAATTGAAAGAGTTCAGCATAAGTTTTTAAGATTTATTAACTACAAACTGGGTATACCGATTGAAGAACTTAATTATATATACCTAATGGAATTACTTAACATAACCGATTTGACATCAAGGCGCATAAAAAGTGATTTAGTTTGTCTCTGCAAAATAGCGAATGGCAGACTGGACGCCCTCGATTTGACAAATTTTATTAATTTGCGAGTACCTACTCGCGAAACTCGGTCGAATGCATTGTATTCTGTTACCAATTCCGCTAATAATTATTTTATAAACTCTCCTATCCAAAGACTCCATTTACTCGGAAATAAATACAACTCAATCGACATTTATCGTCACCAATCTGTGTCTAAATTCAAACTCAGTATATTAGAATATTTAAAATAAAGCCATAAATATCAATCAATCAATTGCACCTTTATCAAATTATTAATTATCGCAAAACATGAAATATGTGAATAATAAAGGTAGCTAAATAAGAACACATTTAACAACAATCCTCTCGTATTACTAACTCACATTTTACTTATATTTCTATTTAAATCTTGATGCCCTAGCAATAATAATATATTGATTAAATTAAAATCGATGGTCTCTTCATGTTCACAATAAAAACAAAATTTAATACTTATGTATGCAAAGATTACCTAAGTACTTACCTTTTTATCCTCTCTCTCTTTTGTATTAATATTATCTTGTACTTTTTGTACCATAATTTGTACTATTTTTTACTATCACACTATACACTTGTTGAACTCATCTGTATAACTTTTCAAGATATTACAACTCATGTATTTTTTATTTATTTTTTTCTATGTGTAGGTACTATTTATCGCTGCGTTAATTTTGCTGAATTCTTGAAAAACTTGCTTTCGAACAATTTATTCATGATCAAGTTAATAATAAAATCAACATAGTAAATACCTACACGTTCCTCAATAACTACTTTTAAAGTATCTTAAACACTCTTCTGTTTTACCATTATTACACTATGTAACTTTTTAACTCCTTTGTACAATTTTAACGATAACGAAACTACATACCTATGTTCATATTATACCTGTTTGTATCCTTAAATTACTGTTTATAATGTTATATACTTGCTTACAATTATACTCCTGAATAACATGTGTAACCCTCAAGGCGTGTATGAATAAATAAAAATAAAAAAAAATAAAATAAAAATAAATTAAACCATGCGCCGTGATTTTGATAAATGGCGTTTTACGACATTCTTTCACAAACCAAACTTTAAAAGGCTGCCACAAGCTTAAAAAAGTTTTCATTACCACAATTCCTACCCTAAAACACGAGTATTAATATGCTTAACATTATTCCATCAACAAACCAACATTGATAGTTTTTTTGGATACAACATTATTCCGGGCAACGGCTCAATTATTTTCTGCATCTTACTTTATCTAATTGAAGCATCGTACACTATTAATTTAACTTTATAGAGACCTATTACAGAAGTTCTAACATAACATTGATCCCTTATGTTTCGTGTTTCTTATTGTGTGTCCGTAGCAATACAGCTCCAAGATACAGTGGTATAGTACGCTGCGCACAAACAGGGCGTCTCGTTAAACTTATTGCCACGCCCGCCCTGTCTAGTTTCTTCTTGAACAAAACTATGCTAATCCCGGCACTTCACAAACCGTAAGCTTGCTACATAAATTGCACGAATAAAGTAAACCTACCGCACGATACCAAGATATTCTTAAGCCTAAAGGTCGAGCAAAATTATATTTACTTGATGTGAGAAGGTAATACAAATTTGGAAACTGCGCAGAAACAGAATAATTCGATCAACGAAACCTTCAACTAGCCTCAGGTGTCTCGTGTACTTTGGCAATTTAATTTATAAACTTTCTGACAACCAGAATCAAACCATTGACTAGTTTGGTTGAAATATCGCCCTGATCTGACATAAAATGAACCCATTAGAGGCGATGTGTACTAAGTATTGGAGCTTTAGTATGTATAGTCACAAAGTTATTTCAAATTCAAACTTTTAATTTTTATTTGAGTAACTCTCTTTTATAATAACGTTTGAAAGTTATTCCCATTTACGTAATGTTTTTTTTTTTTTTTACATTAACTTCACACAGGAGGCCTTGAGGAAAATAATTCCCCTCAGGGCCTATGTCATCTGGGATGCTGTGTGGAGGGTTTTTTTGAGGAGAGGAAGGAATGAACATTGGTCTTGAAGAGACCCATGTTGTAGGAGGGAGGAAACACTGATGCCGGCAAATCGTTCCATAGCCGAGCTGTTGAACTCAAGAACGAGTCGAAAAAACGACCCGTTCTCATGTGACATATGTCAACCGTGTACATATGTTGGGCGCGCGTTTGGCGTGTCTCCCGACTATGCACCGGTGCCGAAGGGATCAATGACGCTAGTTCCTCAGAGCATCTTCCATTGAAATACCGGTAGAACATGGATAGCATTCCCACCCGACGCCTGTGCTCTAAAGATTGCAACCCGTTCGTTAAGATGGGAGAATCTATCAAACGGACCGCCCGTTTCTGCACAGAGTCGAGGGTATTTTTCAAGTATTTTGGAGCTCCAGACCAGAGGTGGCTGCCAAATTCAACCGTGGGGCGCACTTGCGATTTGTACAGGGTAAGTAGTTGTGTACTATTAAAGTATCTGCGGGCCCTGTACAGTACGCCCAGTTTTTGAGAAGCTAACTTTACTCTGGCTTCGATGGAGCCCCCATACCTGAGCTGGTCACTTATAGTTACACCAAGCATATCAATGGAAGGTCCGTTCGGAAGATTGCTTCCGTTGAAGGAGACTAGATTTTCATTTCGATCCCTTTTAGACGTAATCAGACATGATTGGGTCTTTGAAACATTGAATTCGACGAGGTTATTCTTACCCCAAGAGAAAAAACTTTCGAGGTAACCATCCATTCTTTGCTTCAAAGCCCTCCGAGCCGTTGGAGTTTGTGTGCCCTTTGGGGGCTTGTCAAACGAAAAGCTGTCATGGACTGTACTGTCATCCGCGTAACAATGAATTGGTACACATGACAAAAGGTCGTTGATGTGCAACAAAAACAAAGTCGGGGACAGAACCGATCCCTGTGGGACGCCAGCATTTATTGAATGCGAGGAAGAGGTGAAACCATCAGCAACCGTCTGAATTGACCTCTCCCTCAAAAAGTCGGCAATCCACGTACACAGGGATACGGGAAGTCCGTAAGATGGCAGTTTGTTGACAAGTCCTCGATGCCAAACCCGGTCAAAGGCCTTGGAAATGTCCAGTGCGACCGTTTGGGTCTCACCGAAACGTTCCAGGCACCGCCCACAAACATGCGTCACATATGCGAGAAGATCACCGCACGAGCGGTTCCGCCGGAATCCGTATTGACGG
This sequence comes from Glyphotaelius pellucidus, assembly GCA_936435175.1. NCBI lineage: Eukaryota > Metazoa > Arthropoda > Insecta > Trichoptera > Limnephilidae > Glyphotaelius > Glyphotaelius pellucidus. Next base: position 18,113,439 of record OW386545.1, read on the forward strand.
TCGTTAATGATTTTGTTCTTCTCGAGATATGTGAGCAGTTTGTCGTTGATCACACGTTCCATCACCTTGGACAAAACTGATGTGATCGCTATGGGGCAATAAGTTTAACGAGTATATTTTTTTTATATGGTTAAAGAAGAAGATAATACTAAAATATCTGAACGAACTTATGAAAAAGAACAAGATACAGGTAATGGTTGCAACTGTGACTCGAACCAGGATCTCTCGTCTTATCGGGACAAGCGCCTTAACCAACTCGGCATTTTCGTATATCTCATATTCTAAATACAGAATTGGGTTGTTCTTCTTTTTAATCTACATAACTTTTACCACTCTGCCACATTTCCACCACTCTGTCACATTTTGTTATTATTATAAATGAATCTGCGTGGATCTCAGAGGGGAAATTTTAGCAAGGGGGGAAGGAAGCCTAAAATGCCTATTGGGGGTGACAAACACGAGCTACGTGTAAACCTTTCCCGAATAACAACCTACGTGACATAATTGTCGTACGACATAAAAATTGCAAGACAAGTTTTTGAGATTTTTACAAATATTTTATTGTAACAGTTATAACCTATGAAGTAAGATAGGTTCTAAATTTTGGAGTTTAAAAATAATTTTATATTTTATGTCGTTATATAATTTTTTTGTAACATTATAGCGCAGATCGAGGTGGCAGAAGACAACTGTGATTTATATGAAATATACTTCTATCACGAGGAGTTGCAACTCTGTCACGTAATTTTTATTATAAAAATATAAACAGATATTTTTTTAAAACGCACACAGCCGTAACGTCTTTAGTACAGTAGATTTTAAAAGTTTAAGTTATTATAAAATAATAACATTGGTAATTCTGTTGAATTTTTCTCCACTAACTGGTGGGGACAACTTTATGATTTGAACAAGATTTCTTACAATCAAACTGATTGATCAGTTTCGTAAGATTTGTAAAATAAAATATTGTTAAATTAAAACTGAATAAACATATTTAAAAAAAAAAAAAAAAAATGTAAAAAAGGTTCTTTAAGAAGAACGACCTAATTAACAATATTATATTCGACTATCTGTTATCATAATTTTGACATGATCAAGTGATCACAATTTTTAAATGATCATAATTGTTCAAATAACTGGTTTTAAACCTAGATAGTGTCTCATAAACATACCCGATTTTATTTGTAACGGAAACCTATTGACATTTTTCTAAAAGTCTAAATGAATATTCAATTTTTATTAGAATAATTCCCTTTTATGACCACTATTGAAGGTTAAAGAAAAATCATAAAGTAAGTCCCTCTCGTCTTACCTTAAAAGTAAGAGGTCTCAATGGCCGAGTTGGTTGAGGCGCTTGTCCCATTCCCAACTAGGACTGGAATCCTTATCCTGGATAACGTTAACTTTTTATTTTTCTGTGTCTTGTTCTTTTTCATTTATACATTCAATTTTATAGTATAATCTTCGTATTCAAACTTTTATTTTTGAAAATAAATAAAAAAAAAACAACAAAGAACAGTTCTGCCAAGTTTTGGTTTTTGAAAACATGTTTCCGCACTCAGAATGTATCAAGTTTTCTTGTGTATTTCTCCAACCCCTTGTTTACAACCACAATAATAAGGTTTTGTGCAAAACATTGCCAAACATCGGAAGCTTAATGCAAAATACACAAATTTGTCTAAAATACCAAACACTTGGAAATACACGCAGCGGGTCTTTCGTGTTGAACCCTTCAACCACATTCCAAATAGGCTCCTAGAGTGCCCTTCCTTCCTTTTACTACACACTTTGGTTCCGTTGGTAGGTACCCATCAACGAAAGGACTTAATGTTGAAACGAGTGTGTGCCCTCGACATAGACATGGGACCAACCATTAGGACGTTAGGTAATTGAATGTAGGTTCTTGATTTCCTCATAATTTTCCAATGGGGTTATGAAAAATTCAAAGAATAAAGTGGTTGAAAAAATGCTTAATTAATTACCCGCGCCGCATTCCGCGTGAATTCATTCAACCTCGAATGAGAATCGTTTCTTTTATAATTGAATAAAAACCCAACGTTACTTGCAAGCATTTTGCTCTTTGGGACGAAAAAATCTGTGAAAGTGTGAGAGGCATCAAATTTATGTACATATTTGAATAAAAAAAAATTAAATTTTTATTATGAATTCGCCCATGCAGATACCTACCTAAGTAAGTTATGATAGGAGCTTTGTACAAAGTGAGGGACTTTCGGGTCATGTCATAAGTCTGCTATGGGGGTCGTTATGTTTGGTAACTTATGTATTAGCAGAGGTGCCCGGATCCATGGGGTGAGGTTTGTCCGGAACTTGGCGACCGATGCGTCTGCCCACTTGATGCGTGGTGGGCTGGATCCTTTGTAGCCTTTTGATGTTTCCAGCAGGATTCTCTCGGAACATCGCCTTTCACCATCGCAGTGGGAGGGTTGGATTCATACGTCCGACATTTCTGGACACGCTTCCTATTATGATTCCTACTTATGGCCGGCGTAGTCCAGCGGTAACGCTCTTGACTCGCATTCCGAAGGTCGCGGGATTGAATACCGGCGTGGCATCTAAATATTATTTGATTTTTTTTTTTCAAGGCTTAATTTAGTTATTATAAATACAAAGTAATACAATATGACATAAAATATTATACAGAAAAAAGAAAAGTCCCAATAAACTACTTTTTAGCAGTTTGTCGATGGGTACTTTTACTTTGGAGGTATATATATACTTATTTTAATGTTAAAAAAAATATCACGATTTCACGCAGTTCCATTTTCTTTCATTTCTTTATTAATTTCCTTTCTGATATGACCGATTTCAATTAATAGTTTAGTACTCTCTCTTTTACATTGCGACCATTAAAGTGTTGGCTAACTCAGCTTTTCCGCTGTTTCTCCGATGTACTATTTCCTAAACGCCCCGTTTCATTGAACCGGATTAAACGTGGATTTAAATTGACAATACTAACTCTCGTGTGTTGGTTTTCCCTCCCCGTGCGGCCGTCCATTTAATCCTGACCAACATTTTAAACCAATGCACGTAGCGTCGCAAAGCTGCATTTCGGACTCATTTCAGCGACTTTCAGAGGAAACGTTGCACCAGAGTGGCAAAATTCATAATTTGAAATTTAAATATTTTAATTAACCATGTTTTTAAAAAGATACATTCATTTCCCTTTTCAACCCTCTTCATATATTAGCATCAGAAACCACCTATCTGTGCTCCTAGTGATATCAAATCAAATTAACCGCTTTAAGAAACACAAACACAAACTTATTTAGGGCTTATTGAGACTTAAAACTTATTAATAATAATAAGATGATTCATAAATATATATATTTTTTAAGTGAAAACTTCTTTTGCACCATTTTAAACTCGATAAAACGAAAAATAGCGATACTATACAGTGTAAAACACATGCATCTATATGATTTAGACTGCGAGAGAATGAGATAGTATAATCGGTCTCCTCTTTGTGTGTTGCTTCGTAGCCTATCGGTCTCCTCTTTCACGGTGCTTCGTAGCCTTCCTTCTCTTGTCTACTTTAGTTTTCTGTAGGTTTCATTTTTCCGCGTGTGAATTGCACGCTCTTTTTTAATTTGTCAAACTTTCACCGGGTGACCTGTTTGGATCTTCCTATTCTTTTGACGGTCTTTATCAACGTCGGAATGAAACTGTAGATTCGTATAAAAGATATAGCCAATTCGCGCCGCCCGAAACAATATGTAAATTTTTATGTAGGTACAAAAAATATTATTAATTAAAAATACTGATATAATTCAAACTCGGACGATCTTATGAGGAATAACTCCTTTTTTTAATTTTACCACTCGAAAGAAATAGATGATAATTTAATAATTAATGTTTACATGAAATTATTAGCGATAAGCTTGAACCATTCATCTGCCTCAAATTAAACCATACAAAGGTAAATACTCATTCATAAGTGAAAATCATACCCCTTTTAAAAATAAAATGTAAACTAAAAGCCCCAAACTAACGATTTTTTTCCCAACACTGTTAAATACAAGGAAAATGTTCCTTTTAATTACAAGAAGAATTGTCATTAAGCATACAGCTCAAAACATTCCACACAATGAAAAATAAATCGTAAGAATGGTTTGATCGGGTGATTTAAATCGTAAAAGAAGTCGGGAATACCCGAGGGAGACTTCACGCATTATCTCTGCACTGTAATGAGATACGGAGTCGAATTAAAGTTGATACAATGTAGTTTTTTAATAGTCTGTAATTATTGAAATATTAAGTGCAAGATTATAAAGTTATATTTTTCTCTCTTCAGGTTCACATCAGGCCGTGTAGTCCTGCGAACGGTGAGAGCGAGCGAAGGCCAGCCTAACTTTTACCCCTACCAGGCCACGGCACAGGAAGAAGACGATATCTTCAGTCCAAGAGAGCCTAGCAGAACTCCATCAAAAGACGACCTCACGCAGTTCAGGTAAAAAAATAACATATGTCATAGTGCTGTGGTAATAAAATAATAAATAATTTAATACACATTCTTTTTCGTGTGATTAATACAAAACAAGGTGTAATGTTGTTTCGTATTTATTTTAATTTTATTTTACTTATTTATTTGTAAATTAATATTAATTATTTTAAATTAATAGGTAGTCCAAAAAATACAGATTTTATTATTGTAATAAACTATTATTTGGGTTATTTTTGACAGAGTTAATCCATTAATACTGTTATATTGCTAATTTTATTTTGTTATCATAAAAATATGGATTATTTTAGATAAACTATTTTTAGTTTAATTTATCCGCTTGAGTTTTATAAATCTTTCATAAAGGTTATTTAATAACATAAATGGCTTGGGCGTACGTAAATAAATACCAAATTCGAGAAATCAACGTTTAAATTGTGCAAAAACAAATCCAACACGTCTGATTTTTTCAGTTACTCTCGGGAAATAAAAATAATATTTTTTTTTAATAATTTTTAATTGTATGAAAGAGAAAAAAGTGATGTTACAGTTTTCCTCCAAATTCATCACATGAAAGAACCGTGTTTATTTTCAGTTTCTCTATATTTTGATTACATATGTTTTTGGTAAGATATTTTTTCCAATTTTTTTCCGTGTTTGAAGCTTAAAATATGGCAATTTTTAAATACTAAAGTATATTTAAAATACAAAAATTTAAAGTTATTTTATCAAGTTTCTATAATGGTATTTGTTTTTAAGACATCTAAAAATATATATATATATATAAAGCATTTAAAACGTTTAAAGCATCTAAAGCATTTAAAAAATGATGACAAAATTCCGTAATCCGACGATATTAATTTTATTAACGGTGTATACAACAGATAAACAACACCTTTGGCTGTTTAAGCAATGTTTAAGTCTTTCCATTGAATTGTTTTTTTTTCATTTATTAATTAGTAATGTTTTTGTTTTCACGGTCGTTTATCAATTGAATAAAATTTACACTACATTTTTTTAAAAAGGCTGTTAGAGTTGTAAGGATGTATTTATTTTAATTCAAGAAATATGTTTATTTTGGTTAATTATAATTACGTTTAATACTAACGTAAAGTTAAATATTAAAACGAAGAACTTAAATAGACACATTAAGATATTTAAAGATACATGGATTTATCATTTATTAAACACAACTTATCATTTTGGGGAAGGGTCTCTCGTTATTCCCAAATTTTCAGTTTTTATCAAGTTTATTAAAAATCACTGGTATTAACTGGTCAGCCTCCATTACAACGTCTATTTCATAATACGAGTCTACGCGAATATCGAGTCTACGCGAATGCCAGCTACGCTGCGTAGTAACGCTGAAAGCCTTTAGCACAGAACTTTTAAACTAGGTAACTAACTTATCCACTTTCTGGATCCGCCGAATTTCTGGAGAAATTCTGATCCAACCAGAAAGGGAAAAATGGGCAAATTATTCTGCGCACCTTTTCAGCCGCAAACATTTTAAATTTTCCTTACATATGTCTAATGTTTTAATTTTTTGAAACTGCAACGTAGCACTACAAATTGTAAAAAAAGAATAACTGCCAAACGGCCTTGGTTCTCACGTCCAATCATATATTGTTTAATCGTGTTAGGTTTTTGACTCCTGTTTTAGACAACGATTCAGAGAGAATTGCAGTGTTCATCATCACATCTCTTTTTTTTGTTTTCAGCATTGGCGGTCCTATATTCCGCGTATTTTCAGCTTTGTGTAAAACCTTAACGAACACTGAATATAGCAAACAGATAACGTAGGTAAGAATCCTATAATGATAACGTAATGTTACTTTTCCAGCAATTTGGCTGACGTGGGTCCCTTCGGAGGCAGCTGCCAAATTCACGGGCCTCCGCCCTCGGAGCCCTCGGACTGCGAGGGGACAGGTGGCGCGGGCGGCGGAGGCGGCGAGGAGGAGTGCTGCGCCGGCCCCGGTGCCCCGGGAGACTGCAGCCCCGTGCTGCGGCCCCCCGCTTTCCCGCACGCGCACTGCCCGCCCGCCGTGCACAGAACGTGCTTCTGCATCAGGTTCATTGCGGAACATACCAAGATGCTAGAAGACTCAACAAAGGTAAGATATTGTTGTGAATGATTCTTGAAATAAATTATGCCTTCGTTTTACCAAAACACTTTCCCCTTACTAATGTGTTTTAAATTTTAGTCAACTGATAGACTTCGTTTTACCAAAACACTTTCCCCTTACTAATGTGTTTTAAATTTTAGTCAACTGATATTTACCATATGCTAAGGGTTGTTATTATGGGTTGTTGTTAATATTAGCTGTATAAAATTTAAAACACGATGTTAGTAAAGTTCACGGTCTTTATTTATACTAGAAATTCTTATAATCGAGAATAAAGTATGTAGGACAGTTAAGAGACTAATGTCCGATGTCTTAGGGTCTCAAAAACTGTTTGTTGGTAAAAACCTAACTCACAGCTCGTCCCGATTTTGAATTGAAGACGTCTAGAGACATCTTTCGGATAACAATATAAACTGTAGGAGCTCCTAATACCATATCCAACTGTGCTGTGTGGCTCAGACTAACGTTGATAGGTCTGTTGTTCTTCTTTTTAAACGTTCTGTCACATTTCCACCTAAAGTGAGGAATTTTCTTATACTATAAATAAATTCTCTCTGGATTTCAGAGGGGAAATTGTAGCAAGGGGGGAAGGAGGCCTAAAACGCCTATCGTGATGACAAACTCGAGCTGCGTGTATACCTATTTCGAATGACAACCCACGTGACAGAATTAACGTACTAAAACATCAGTTGTAAGAGACAAGTTTTTGAAGTTTTTAAAAATATTTTACTAAACATCATAAAAAATAATAATCGCTGTTACTTGATACGTTATACCTTTTTGGAGTTTAAAAATAGTTTTATATTTCATGTCGTCTTATCATTTTTTGTAACATTATAGAATATACGCAAGTCGAGGTGGCGGGAGACAACTGTGATTTGTATGAAATACACTTCTTTCCCGAGGATTTACAACTCTGTAACGTAATTTTTATTACAAAAATATAACCACAAATTTTTTTTAAATTCACAAAGTCGCTACGTCTTTAGTACAATAGATTTTAAAGTAATTATAAAATAAAAATATTGGTGATTCTGTTGAATTTTTCTCGACTATCTGGTGAAGACAACTTTTTGGAAGTTAAAAAGAAGAACAACCCACGTATTGAGAGAAAGTTCTATTGGGATTGGAGATTCCGGATTAATATTTCCATCTCTCCATCTCTTAGTCTATCCTTGGTATAACAAACCAGTTGTTCAAATAGGACTTATTTGTTACTCTGGGCATTTCGAACAAATCTATATATTTTATGAAATCTATAAAAGCAACAATTAACTAATATTACGTATCGTACCAATATCAAATCTTTGGTGACATTAATAATGGTGCAGACTGCGTTAAATCTTAATAATAACGTACCTTCAATCTAGTAATAGATCCTTGCACTACGATTATCGTATATGTCCGAAACAAGGCACTAGATTAAGAATATAAATCCTGATATCCTGTCAACTTAGATGGGTTGATCGTAAACTCGGTACATAAGCCTGGCTTCTTGGTACCAGCTTTCCATGGACAACCTATAAAAACCATCCTAAAATAGTACAGTCTGAAAAGCATAGGTCGGAATTGAAATAGCGTCTTCAAGGAGGTCCTACTAAAGATTTGTGGCCATCCGAAGTATGTACATCGTAGAAAAGGTTTTCTGCAAACCGTGAAAAGTGCAAATTGCATGCATCTGTTTATTCATAATATGTAATGCGATATTAACATTTAGTTTTCCGTTTTGAACATTTAGCATTCACCCTCTTCGTATTATTAAAAAATCGAAATGTATCCCTTTCACTAAGGGCAATCTAGTCAGTTTAGTGCCCTACTAATTAAACAAGATAAAGAAGGTTCACCAAACACAACTTTGACTTTCACTATATTTTTATTTCCAGGTAAAAGAAGACTGGAAATACGTGGCCATGGTGTTGGATCGCCTGTTCCTGTGGATCTTCACGTTGGCTGTCCTGGCGGGCACCGCGGGCATCATCTTACAGGCGCCAACCCTGTACGACGACCGCCTGCCCATAGACAAGAAGTTCTCCGAGTTCGCCACCACCACCGTGGTGCGCTGTCCGCCGCAATAACAACCGCCAATCTTCCTCAATCTCTATGGATATGTTTTGCAAATATGGAACTTTTACACTGTGGACAGTTTATCAACCAACTCGAATTAAAATTAACTAGGTAAAAACTAAATAGAAAAATGTTAAATTAGATTAAAACCATGTTCATACTCATAGCTCTGATACTAAGGTGAAATAAATTTTATATTGTAGTAAAACTAACTTTTATAGCGTACGATGTTAACTTTCGTATAAAAGTGTGTATGTTTATCTTAATAGAAGAATCTAATTAATTTTTATACAGGGCAAATTTGATTTGTGTCTAGGTACGAACTACGAAAGTAGTGTAAAATGCGATACTTGTGTTTCCTAAATGAATTTTGTATTACTGGTAGGATTCATTCATTTATCGAAAACATAGTAGTAAGAAAATCAACGAAATTTTAAATTACGTGAAGTTAAAATTATATCGTTTAATAACTGCGACTAAAAATGTTATTTAAATCAAATATTAATTTAAGGTTCTAATCAGAGATTCAATAATTGAATTACAGAAGGGTCAAGATGTACTTAACCAAAAACATATAAATGAATTTTGCTAGTTCCGTTTCTAGTAAAACTTGGTCCTTCGGAGCGATTCGAAAATACATTAAATGATGATTATTTTTTGTTCGGAGATTACAAAGGAGATAGACCCTCGATTGGAATTATTTTTTTAAACTAAGTTACAAAAAATATGTGCCCATTCGTACGAATAGGTTTAATCCACATGAAATAAAGCGGAAGTTGTCCAGAATGCCATGTACCTACATAAGATTAGTAAACACATTAAAAATACAAAATAACAATTTGTCATAATATTTAGAATCCGTTAGAAAATAAACTCGATGGAAAAACTTTTGTTTTTTTTGCATTGAAAATAAAAAGCGATATATAAATAAGTTAATAAGAAGTACGACCGAGTACGCGATGTATATAGTTCACAACCTAAAATACACTGTTTTTCCATCATGGGTATATATATATTAAATTATATATTATATATCGAAATATTTTCAACGGACCTTAAATTTTTTATAATTGAATACTGGAAATAATCAGGCGATTCATTTTACATGATTAATAAAATATTAAGAGGGAACACGGGCGCCGATTAATATGAGTATTAGGTGTTTTACAAAACTGTTGCTTTTACTGTCGCTGTTGCCCCCCCCCCCCCTCTTCCGAAAATATACACTTTTTAAAGATTTTTTCACCAACCGTTTAAGAAGAAAATATTCTTGTTTGCAAATATGTTTGTTTTTAATGCATTGTGAAATTTGTATACTGAACGTCCGATGATATCACTCAAATTCGGCAAATTTAAGAATTTTTGGAAAGCCGTGACTCCTATGAGAAGAAACTTATAAAAAAAAACCTGGAGTTGCATCTATGTGCCGGTGGAAATTTACATTACTGTATTAAAAAATATTGGCATTGCTAAAATTTTGAGAGGAAATAAGGGGATACGTTTGTATAAACAAAACGCCACCCGTGTGTCACAAAACAGTATATTTTTATTTTTATTTTTTATTTTAAGCACCCGTTTAACTGCCAAAGCAATAGCATTTAACAATATTAATGTAACATCAGAGCAAAAATCTAACAAGAAACCACAACACAGAAAATAGACACATAAATAGAAGAATAACTTTTGAGTAACTATAATATAAACAGATCAGAGAGGTATAACACAGGAAGATTACTCATAGTCATATTTGTACATAAGATTACAAATAACATCAAGTTAAAAAGTCTTGATCCATAAACCACTTTTTAATTCTTTTTGGAGGTTGGCCGTGCAATTTGATTAGATTTTTATGTTCATTGCATTCTTATTAAATGTGGTAGGGACAAGATAACTGAATTTCACTAACTCATTTTTACTAGATCTAGTGCCATGTACATGATGTACTTTTTCTTTGTTTATTGAATCCGACAATAGGTTTCGGCATACAATTTTAAACCATACTCTCCCTCTAACATATTAATCGACTCATACAATAATATTATGTCTCTTCTTTGTGCATAAATACTTTTGTTACGAGAGAGCTTATAACAGTTTAGTCATTGTCAGTCAGAATTTTTTTTATGTAACCTGTATTTGTCTTCCACGAGTTTCCCCAAGACGTTATTCCGTATCTGATTGTAGATTACTCTACTATTATAAATAGTGAGTGTTGAATTAAAACAACTTAATGAAACAAAAATTTTGGTTCAATCTAAACAATTTACCTCGTCTTCATTTGGAAGTCATATTTTTCCAGTATTCAATTATAAATCTTTCTTTGAGGTCCATTTTAAACAGAATTGTATTTTGTTACAAAAAAACACTAAAGAGATGTTAAATAAATTATTAAAATATAGTAGAGATTATTGGTTACAGTAGGTGCTATTTAAAAACGGAATTAATAAGATATAGCAAGAGTATCTCTAATTTCTCAATTAGTATGAAGAACCTTACGAAAGGTTTTTTTTAATTAGCAAATTAAATAAATGTACGCGTACTGAGTTCAATAAAGTAATGGCCACCATTTAATATAACTATCAGTAGAAACTTTCTCTTTCAATTTACTTCTCGTAATTTTGTGCATTCCGCTAAATCTAGATTTTTGATTCTATTACAGAAGATTTTACATTTGATTGATTCCCAAATTTCTCCCCGATAAAAATATCTATGTATTTTCAAGTCTAAAAAATTTTAATTTAAAAATTAAATGACCATAGCAATAATTTGATTAAGGATTGTATTTAATGACTAAACAAAATATAAGTCATTGGTTATAATATATTTAAAGTGGAAATCACTTGTGATTATTTTATTTAGATGTGAATTTTGAGGCTCTATCATTGTTTATTAACATTATTTAAATGCCTTAAAAATATATATATATAATTCGCGTGTCGCTAATATTATTATTTATTAGTTGTGTTAGTGTTGTAGAATATTATATAACATTAATTTTTATGGCACTTTAAACACGTTAAAAGATAGATAAATTTAGAGCGAATACTAAAATAATATTACTATAAAACTCCCTATGTAGAGTATCTTTTATATTTCTTCTCCAACCTTTTACTTCTACTGATTTTCATATTAAAAGAAAAACACAAAAAAACACTGCAATCTTATGAGATGAAAACTTAAATTTGGATTTGAGACCAAAATAGCTAACGCAATTGAATATTTATTTTTTAAGCGAATAACTAGAACGGAATTCCAAATAACTAGTACGGAAATGCGCTATTTTAATTATTATTTTTTTAAAATAATGATACATACAAGCATATCTCAACTTGAGAGGCGGGTATGGGTACCGCCGCCCCGAAAACTATTTAATAAGTAACCAACACCTCTGCCATAGGTCACCCCAAGTGGTTCGCTACGTTTGGTGACTTAGCAGGGGTATCCGGGTTCAAAGGGATGAAGTTTGCTCCGGCCTTGGTGGCGGAATGCGTCCACCCATCGGATTGGTAGAGACTGGTTGAGGGAGACATTTTGTCTTCTCCAGCAGGATTTTCGGATCATTGCCTCGCAATTCATTGCCTGCTGTGGGAGAGATGGATTCATAAGTCCGTCACTCCTGGACAAACTGACCCCTAGACTCCTACCCACCCCTCATACCTTTTTCCTTCCCAGAACTTTCTCTCTTTCCTTCCCTAAAAAGACCCATCACAGCATCCCCAAAAGGGACACAGGCCACGAAGGGAATTATATTTTCACAACTTTTCAACTCATTGTTGCCTCTAAAATAAATCAAAATAATTTTTATTTTTTTTTATTTGTCTACATTTAAGATTTAAATACAAATAAATCAAATAGCACATATGCTAATCAGATATTTCTTATAACTTTTGATTAAAAAAATATATATTATTCATTTTGCTGGGATTATTGGCCTCAAATCCAAATTTAAGTTTTGTATGAAAAAGGCCGCGCGACTTTTCCTCTTATGTAATCAAATATTTAAAAACACTTTTTGCAAAAACTTGTTTATTTTCAACCAATGTGAAAATTCATGCTAAATAAAAGCCACGCTAACAGCATGCTGAATGGAGCACCTGACGGACTTGAAGTGTTTGATCGCGTGCAGCATGGAAAGGAAAAAGGAGAAAAACTATAAGTCCATTTCCCTGCATATAAATAGTTCCTTCTTCCTTGACATATTAGGACATGACACGAAAGTGAATTATGAGAAAATCTATTCTAAAAAGTTACTCGAGGAAATGGTTCGAGATGCTTATTCTCTAATGCTCATTTAACCAATATTTTAACACATTTTGTAAGGAAATTAATGGTTTTTGTATTTAATTCGGAGAACTCTATTTATTTTTTAAAAATTAAGTTTAAGAAATGATTTTATTAAGTTCTGCAGGTATTTTAGTTATTTATAATTGTGACAGCTGTTTCGGCGTTCAAGGCCATTTTCAAACTGTGGTTGGGCAAAGTTGAGAAGGCTTATTTTTACGATTCCATTTACCCTCGCCCTATTTCAATTTTTTGGGGCCTAAAATGATTTATCGGTCAAACCGATTTACTGAGAAAATAATTGTGACAATAGATTCTCTATTCTGTGGCGCATTTTGTAATCTGATTTCCTTACATTAAATGGTAAAATTTTCTTAATTGCTTACTAATGACGTAACTGCTGTTGACTTATTTAAATGTGTTATATTGTTTAAGTCTTGTGAACACACTGAGAAGTGGAGAATAAATAATTTTTTTGATTTTATTAATTAATGTTATTTTAGGATCATTTGTTCGATTATAAATTTTCAAGAGGTAAAGTAAATTTAGTGATCTGGTCTACGCGTATGACTCGGGTCATTCAAGTCAAGCCCATTCCCGAAATATTTTCTTATTGTTTGAAGAATCTAATTGAAGTCCAAGCAGGCACATGATAATGGGTTGAAAATAAACAAGTTATTTAAAATAATACGGAGTTCCAATCATTACAATGAAATTACATCACAAAAATGCTAAATTAAATTACCTTAATACGCACTATATTTTTTTGAAACCACTCATTCTTTTCAACCTCTTCCAAAAATCATTACAATCAATACGTGTGTACAGGATGTTAAAGACCACACTTGACTTTCTTCCAAAAATCATTACAATCAATACGTGTGTACAGGATGTTAAAGACCACACTTGACTTTCTTCCAAAAATCATTACAATCAATACGTGTGTACAGGATGTTAAAGACCACACTTGACTTTCTTCCAAAAATCATTACAATCAATACGTGTGTACAGGATGTTAAAGACCACACTTGACTTTCTTCCAAAAATCATTACAATCAATACGTGTGTACAGGATGTTAAAGACCACACTTGACTTTCTTCCAAAAATCATTACAATCAATACGTGTGTACAGGATGTTAAAGACCACACTTGACTTTCTTCCAAAAATCATTACAATCAATACGTGTGTACAGGATGTTAAAGACCACACTTGACTTTCTTCCAAAAATCATTACAATCAATACGTGTGTACAGGATGTTAAAGACCACACTTGACTTTCTTCCAAAAATCATTACAATCAATACGTGTGTACAGGATGTTAAAGACCACACTTGACTTTCTTCCAAAAATCATTACAATCAATACGTGTGTACAGGATGTTAAAGACCACACTTGACTTTCTTCCAAAAATCATTACAATCAATACGTGTGTACAGGATGCTAAAGACCACACTTGACTTTCTTTAACCAATGATTCCTAACATTATTTGGAATAAAAAAAAACAACTAAAAATTATTATTGATAATTTAAATTAAACAATTAGGGTCGGGGAGAGGGATTGAATGGTTACTCGACTGAATGACCAGAGACGACATGAAGAAGAAAATATATTTTTGTTTGCTTTGAAAAAATTAATAATTCAACAAAAATGTAGTCCAGCATTTCATCATTATTTTTTACTCCAAATGATATCAGGAATACTAGTTAAAGTAAGTCGGATACGTCACTTATTACCCTGCATATATAAAAAAAGTTAACTGATCTGGTCTGGTAATAACTTTTTTTAAAGATTAATTTTTATAATATATAAGTTCCTAAGGTAAATTTCATACTAGATAGATTTTTGTTCAAAGAAAACCTATTTCTACTTTTCTGCTAATTGTAAAATCAATCTCTTATAATTAAAATAATTTTCTTTGAAGTGTTTATACTTTAACATAATTTGCAAAACATACTTATTTTCTTAAAGAATATTTTGAATGCTGGGTAATTGGAAATTTTGCAAAAGATTTGAAAGAGGTATGTACGTGTGTATGAAATGTTGTACCTACTTCATTGTATGATTATCATTGAATTTTAATACAGCAAGATATTTTTTTTGATTAAACCCAGAGAGTACACTCAATAAAGACGAATTTTAAAAAACGTATATAAAATTTAGGTACTTTATTACAAATAGTTCCTGTATGAGAATATATTTATAAATTCCCACCGTATGTTAAAGGGCAAATAAATTTATTTACCTAGCTTAAAAAAAAACTAATTATCAAAAATTATTGTATGATAATTTTAGTAGTAAGCACTAGACCAAAATTATTTGCGATAACAAAATAAAAGATAGGGAAATAAAGTAGTGGAAGCCTCGTCGAAAACTTAAATCATTGTAAGTTTTTAAATCGATGTTAAATTGTTGAGAATTCAGTTAATAAAAACATTTACAAAGCAAGCCTTGTTTTTTTAACTTCTGAAATGTCAACTTTGAAGATTCCTTGAATGGTGTAATGAAGTAAAGAAGAGAGCTTCTGGAAAGGAGAGAGGTAAGAGGGGTTTGGTGTGTCCAGGAGTGAGGAATGTGTGGATCCATCCCTCCCAATGCGGTGCGAGGCTATGAGGGTCGAGAGAGTCCAGCTGGAAAGGCCAAAAGATAGAAACCTAACCACATAAAACCCGGTACCCCTGCTAAGTCGCAAAACGTAGTGAACCACTTGTGATGACCTACGGCAGAGGTGTTGGTTATGGTTGGTAAATGGTCTGGTAAATGGTTCCCCGGGCACCGGTATAATATTGTTTCGAGTTTACCGTATATTATTTTAGTGGAATTTGATTAAAACAAATGGTCCGGAGGAAGTGAAACTTAGGCATTCATTCAATTCACTATGAGGCTGAATATACTGTTAATTAGAAGGAGATGGAATAGATAGAACAGTTGGTAAATTTCCATAATCTGTTGGTCCAGAGTTCGACACTATAAGATGCGAAGTTCTCGATATATTAATTTTTTGTAAATGAACTAGGGAAGCGTTTTGCATATAGTTTGTTTTAATTATTATTTCATATCTAAATGTAAGATTAATTTAAAAAGACCTTTCCAACCCATCTCAAGCCCTTATCTGCTCTGACTCCCCTCTAACCCGATGTTTGCCAGAGTGGGTGAAAAGGCTCGGGTGGGACGCTAGGGGCAAAGGGCACCGGGCAGATCAAAAGGGAAAAGGATGTGCATTTTTTAAGGACGACCCAGTTTTCGTAACACACGAAGAACCATTTTTGCAAAGGAACGTAGCCACCGTTAGATTTCGCTTGGTTTGTGAGTTATTTATATATTCAAATTACTTTATGTAGGGAATGTAGAGACCCCCTAAACTTCACCGTGTGAAACACGGTGAAGTTTAGTATTTGTAAATCGACCGCCGTTAAACGAGCTTCGGACAAGTTTCTTGTCTATGGTAAGTATAAACAATATGTACATCTATTTTAAATTTACATCACGTGATTAAGAAATTTTTTTTATTGGAAATGTGAATATTACTTTCTGACGCCAAAATTACTTTTTGCGTCTGTTGGTAAAGAGTATATATTATATTAAAAATAAAACCAGAAATTAAAAATAAATAAATTATAAAATTAATTTAATAAAATAATAAATTAAAACTAGTGAATTTTTCGCGGCGTTTGGCCAGAGAAAACATTTTATTGATTAAAAAATCAATGAAAAGTGGAAGTACAAATTTAAGCACGATAAGAGAGCTTGTAAAGTAGTAATGGTAAAAAAACCTCATTCTTATGAACAATGCAAGACTTGCATTTAAACATTTAAAGTCGATTTCTCAGACTGTGTTGCACCGAACGGATTGAAATTTTGTATTCGTTCTAAAAACTATGATCAAAACTGGATTCCTTGACAAAACCGTCGAAATGGAGCATATGTGGAAAAATTATCATCCCAACGGGGCGAAATATAAGGCGTGGGGTCAAACTTTGTAGGACGTTTTTTCAGGCTCTACGGCACTGAACCGGCTGAAATTTTTGACAAAAGAAAAATCATTGACAAAATCTGCAAAAATAAGCTTTTGTGGAAAAATCTTCTTCATTACGGGGCGAAATGTAAAGCTAGTTCGCTCTTTGAAAACCGCTTCTCAAACTCTACGGTACCAAACCGTCTGAAATTTAGGATTTTTACTAAAAATCACGTCCGAAGAGAAACAATCGACAAATCTGCGAAAAGCAGCATTTGTGGAAAATTCAACATTCTTACAGAGCGAATTTCGAGGATTTGGGTCGAATTTTGAGTGCGTCAAGTTTTTTCGGGCTCAGTGACCTTGAAACGACGAGAATTTTGGATTTTTACTAAAAACCATGATCCGAAGGAGAATCATTGACAAAATATGCAAAAGGTAGCTTTCGTAGAAAAATCGTCATTTTACGGGCGTAATGTAAGGTCGAATTTCAATAGACTTTTTTCAGGCTCTATGGCACCGAGAAGCCTGAAATTTTGGATAATTACTAAAAACTAGTGTCTTTAACTAGGAATCAATAAAAAAATCTCCAAAAAGTTTCAACTGTAGAAAAATCACCATTTTTATGGGCGTAATGTTAGGCTTGGCGTTGAACTTTAAAAGTAGTTTTCTCAGGACTCACACCCCCGAACCGACTGAAAAAAATCATTGGGCGTAAGGCTTGAAGTCAAATTTCAATATTCTTGACATTTTTTGTAGTAAAAATGATGACAATTTTGAACTACGGCTTTTTTGAATTAATTAATAAATAATATATAATAAAATCTAAAACATAAAAATCAATACGTTTTGTGCTATCAGACGTTTCATGACTAAATTTAGTTCATCAACGCTTAAATTTCCTTTTTTTTAAATTATTTTTTTAGTCTTGAGTTTACTACAATGAATGAATCTCAAAACAAAAGCAGTTACACGTTTCAGTTCAGTTAAATGAGAATTTTTTTAAAGATGTCCAATTCTTCCGTATTAGTTGCAATCAAGACAATAAATAATAAATAAAATAAATAATGAACAATAAGAAACAATCAAACATTTATTAAATCCGTAGCATTTTAAAGGCACTTAGTACCTGCCGGTAACTACCTAACTAACTACGTGGTTTCAATTTAACTGGTAATGGAAATTTTCATTCTTGAAGGAATTTTTTTCGCATTAATTTTTGGCAAGATGTCAAAATTTTAGTACGATATTGCAGGATATTTTTCATGTATTGATACCAAAGTGTAACTTCTGAATTAAGTGTTATGACCTCTGTCGTAGATATTATTAAGAAACTTTGTCGGCAGAATGGATGGATTTATCGACGCAATCTTGATTTGCCAACGCAAAATCTAAAATTTCCAAGCGGAAGAGCCACGAAATAAAAATTCAGTTCCAAATCCAAACTTACTTTTGTGACGGGGGAACCTGTCGGCTGGTAATGTAACTAACTATTGCGGAATTTCGTTGGTTAACAATGAGAGGTTCCAGCTTTCGCCGCCAGAGTGTTCCCTTAATACTGTATCAGTTTTTCAGTACGAAATCGGAGCGTGGATTTGTATGGACAAAAATTCTCGGTATTATGTGACTGAAAATGGTCCTCATGGTCGGTTAAACTTTAACTGAAAGTCGTTTTTCGCATCTCTCAGAAGGCTCAAAAACGATGATACGCGCAATGCGTAATATTGTTAATATTAGCTTTTAATTTTAATGGCAAAAATTACATAACTGCCCTGATGATGGATACTGGAACGTAGTCTGAAAGGTTGGTTAAAGAAGGAGGTAACGCAACAAGGCACAATACCCCAAAAGCTAATCACTCTAATACTTTTGGCCGTGAAAATCTAAAATCTTATCTATTTTTCCATCATAAAAAAGTTTTGAGAAAACCCAAGGTTTACCGATAAAACAAAGAGTTTCTGTAATTTGTCATCAGACATTGCAAGAAATAAATCAACCAGAAACACAACAACCGGAAAAATTTACTTTAAATCCGTGTTTAATGACCAAATCTAGATAGGCGGGTATTTCCTATTTTTATGTTACTTCTTTTCCCTCATCCACTAATTTCATAGAATCCCCCCATTTTGGGTATTTTTGGAAATTAAAACTTCTTTATCACCGTTGTGATTTGAAACTCGACGAAACGGAAGCAAGCGATACTAAAAGTAGACAAACCCATATATCTGTAGGATTTAGCCTGCGAGAGAATGAGATAGCAATAAAATATTTATTTATTGTACGGGTACTAGGTTCCAATATGATACGATAAATCCACGACTCCATGCAATTTTCCTTTAGTCCAGTGGTATAAAGCGCCTAAGATTCTAGGCATTCAGAGGACTAAAGATCGAAACCTATTAAATCAAAAAAAAAAAAAAACATTTTTATTTTTGTAAATTCCCCCATCCCTCGTCTCCGATCCTTCGTACCCCCTCTTTCTTTCCCCTCCCCACAGATACTCCTCCCCCACACTCCTTCTCTCCTTGCCACTAAACTTTATGGAATACATCTATTTTTACAACCCACGTGGCACTTATTGCAAATTTTTTATACAAATTTTATAACGCAAGAGCTCACCATTCTATATAGAAGAATTCGCAGACTCACCGAAGGTTCATCGCAATCGGATGAATGGTATAGGAAATAATTTCATGACGCCAGAGCCTTTGAAGGTCTGCTTGGTCGAGGCCTTCAAAGGCTTTGGAGTAAGGCTTGCAATCCGAAGGTTGTGAGATCGAATCCCGGCGTGCGCAAATAAATTTTATTTAATTAATTTGTGTTATTTCCCAATAAATTCATTTAAAATAATTGGTGGTATATTTGCGGCATGTTTCAGAGTGGAAAAAAATAGCTTGAAAAGGCTTTGGCCGTATTTGGTGATCAGCTCTGAAAAGCCAGATATTTCCCAACGTTCCTCTCCCCCTTCCCACTATATTCAGCTTCGCAACCTATCCAAATTAGGGATGCCATAGTCCCACTGGTTCCAGATTCTTTTGAGGTACTCATATAAAAAAGCTAAGAACCATCGCGGGTATGCGCAAAATCAAACCCTCAAAGTTTCATTGCAATCGGATGAATGTTTTAGGAAATGTTTTTTTTAATTGGCAGCCACCTCTGGTCTGGAGCCCCAAAATACCTGAAAAAACTCTCGACTCTGTGCAGAAACGGGCGGTCCGTTTGATAGATTCTCCTAACTTAACAAACGGATTGCAATCTTTAGAGGACAGGCGTTGATGGGAATGCTATCCTTGTTTTACCGGTATTTCAATGAAAGATGCTCCGAGGAACTAGCGTCGTTGATCCCTTCGGCACCGGTGCATAGTTGGGAAATACCTACACCAAACGCGTGCCAAACATATTATGTACGAGATTGACATTTGTCACATGAGAACGAGTCGCTTCTTCGACTCGTTCTTATGTTCAACAGCTCGGCTGTGGAACGATTTGCCGGCCTCTGTGTTTCCTCCTTCTTACAACATGGGTCTCTTCAAGACCAATGTTCATTCCTTCCTATCCTCAAAAAGACACTCCACACAGCATCTTAGATGACATAAGCCCTGAGGGAAATTATTTTCCTTAGGGCCTCCTGTGTGGAGTTAATGTAGAAAAAAATAAGGAAAGCATAAGGGAAAAGCAAAAACATTAATTTTTTTAATTTAAAATTGAAGATATTTCATCAGGACAACACCTATGTGAATATCAATTTCCTTAGGGTATTTTAAAACAAATTCTCTACTTGCCTTTTTCCACAGTCTCTGAGGTTTTCTAGGTTAGTTTTTTTAAATTAAATTATAGATTTAAATGCTTTAAAATCAATGAAGTAAGTTACTACACATTTTTCAAACTAATGATTGTTATTGGTGGACTCAGTATCCGGGCGGTTAAAAGCCTAGGTTATATAGATCCAGTGGTCGCGGCCGCAGGTTCCAACCGCAAATTTAAAAAAAAGTTCATTCTTAGTACCTACCGCACTGGCGAAAGAACACTATTGCAAATTGAAACGTCGCGCATCGTTTTAAATGGCTGTAGCCGTGCTTAGTAACATCTGAATAGCCAGGTACATTTCAATCTTCTTCCCTTCCCCAAAACAGGAATTCAGCCTCAAAACGTTCCCCAAGTGGAGAATTCATAGTTTCGTCGACTACTGGTACTGGCTGGTTGGGATTATTGTGCGGTATTCACACAAAATCAACTACATAAACTGTTTACATGAATGCAATCAACTTTATTAAACAGCTTTATTAAATTTCAGCTTAAGGCGCCGTATCCTCGCCCAAAAAGAATAAGATAGAGATACGTAATTACGAATGTTGGAGAAAGCGCGCTAATATTTAAAACGATAAAATTGAAGCGAAAATTATTAAAATGTTAAATAAAAAAACGACTCGTTTAGAATAGACCAAAAATCTCGTAGGGGTTGTCTAAACCAACATTCAAAAAAACATTGAATATTTTTTCATACATGTGATTTGTTAAATAATAGAGACAGACGTGAAAATAAAAAAATTCGGAGCATAATTTGGGGTTTTTTTGTATCGAGAGAATTTCTTTTAATTTGCGTTGCGTGGGGAATGTATAGATATTATCTTAAAAAATAATATAAATTTTTTTAATGATTTTTTAAAAACCTTCAAATTTTTAAGGGAGATATGTAAGAAATGGTGACCGGCCAACTCGGAATGAAACCAACTCAGAACCATCTCAGATAAGTCATTTAGAGTGATAAAAATATATGTATAAAAAAATGGTTAAATAGGTTATGTTAGGTTAGGGTTATCGGCTAATTTAAAATTATTTTTTTCATAGATTTTAATGACTTTTCAATGAGGTGTTGAGTTGACATTATTCCCAGTTGGCATGGAACCGTAAGAAATAGGTAGAAATTCGGGTAATGGTGGGTTAAATAATATAATTTTTAAGATTGACGCTGGACTGTTAGTAGGTATGTAGGAAAATAATCTGTGTATTTTACTTGTGTATTTAAATAAATGATGCCGAAACTGACAAACACTTAACATATTTTACCGTAAGTTACGAAAGGCTTGAACAAATTTGAAATTATTATTGTTATTTTAAATGAAGAGAAGAAATTTTTTGGTTTTCATATTCCGTTTAATGTTTTATTTGTTTATCACCATAAAGTATGGAAGACGGAAGACGATAACTACCAAAGATAATAATTACTGAAATATATTGTGAGAAAGTTCGATTTATCAATAATTAAACAAATAAAGTAAGAGTTTAAAGTTAAAAAAAATAATATATATATATTGTTTAATTTATAACATTGTTACAGCATTGAACATAATATTAGGCCAAACAAAATAGTGAAATACATATTTTAATGAATTTCTACGCCAATTAAAAATGTTAGCTCTTGAGCTTGGCGTAGGAGTTATTTCATAATTATTTCGTTATTATAACATAATTTTACATAGTGTTTACAATAAATATGAACTTAAGTACTAGAATGTTGTGACGTTATTTTTTAATATGGCATGAAATGAAGTTGTAGCATTCTGATAGGTGATATTATGGAGGTTATTTTTTTTTTAAAGTTTAATCTGACCTTATTTTTGAATGATACAAAATCTGTTATTTTTTAACTTCCTCGGGATTATTATTAAATTTCTTTATACTTTACAACAATTACATTCAAACATTTATTTCACGTAAAATTTTTGAAAGAGCTCTGATCTTACGAAAATATGACGAAGCCAGTAGGAAACATAATTTTATTTTAAATAAATAAGTTTACTTTAATATGCAAATGGAATTTTTTTTTTACTTTAACATTTAATTAATTATTGTATCTCGGGTAACACCTAACACGTCGTCGTCAGAACTATGCCGATTAGCAACGCACTCGACCATTTCAGAATCAATTAATTAAAATAATTCCATTACGGCGATTTTCCTTGAAGTATACCCGGTAAATATTGACAAAGTTGCGCATCACCTACTACCGTGCATTGTTTACAAGAAGTAGTGTTGGGCATTCTTGATAATCGAAACTTGTTGATAATAGAAGCGTGTTTATAATCGAAACGTGTCAGTAATATAATGAAATTACTCAACGGTTCTAAGTTGAATAACTACATGACCTTCGGGGCCATCCATAAATTACATAAACCACACACATTTTGTCACACCTTAAGGGGGGGGGAGGGGGAGGGGTGTAGAGAAGTGTGACACTGTGTGACAAGGGATATGGAGGGCTCATCAGCTCTGTGACGTCACATGTAAAAATCTGAATTTTGATTATTTTTAGATGTAAAATTGCAAAATATGTAACGTCACCTTAGGGGGGAAGGGTTTTCAAAAATGTGACGATGTGTGACAGGGACGGTGGAGGGGGGGGGGGGGGGTAAAAAAATCATGAAATTTGTGTAACGTCATTTATGGATGGCCTCTTAACAGTAACCTCAGAGTAATAAGGTTTCCTTGTAAAAATGTATCTTTAATCATAGTGCCGCCTTTGAAATTTTTATTTTTAAATTTCTTTTTATTGAAAAATAAAAGATACAATACAATAAAATAATAAATAACATTATTAATTGATTAATTTCAATTCCAAGTTAGTATTGTGAATGATCTCCCATAATAAGCAAATGCTTATGTTTTTTGTTTTTATTGCTGTTTTTATTTTGTAGTTTTTTTTTACATAAAGAATAAGAATAAAAGAAATTATTATTTATTTTTTATTATTATTATTTTGATTTTATTTATTTGTAATTTTTTTGCTTATTTTGATTTTATTTATTTGTAATTTTTTTGCTTATTTATCTTTTTTTTTATTTAAGGTTTTCAGTATATTTTTTTTAATTGTGTTTTGAATTAATTGATCAGACTAACTAGCTAATATGGCTGCCGATTTGTATTTTTTTTGTTTCTCGGATTCTTATCACTAACAACAGCCGATGACAAAATTGAGAAAGTGAGAATTATCGACCGATGAAAAATCAACATATCACGTAAAAAATCATGGGATAGTCATAGAGCCGCTATTGTGTACTAATGTTTTATCTTTCCACTATTATCACGTGAGTAGCAGTGCGCGGGGCCCAGTTTCGGTAGTTTCCGGTCTTTTGGCGTTAGAGCGTTGGAGGACAAATTAAACTAATGGAGGTAAAAAAACGAACTAATATTTTCGTTTAGTGTCTGTTTGGGTTCTCCGAGCTAAAATTTTGAAAATAATA
Organism: Glyphotaelius pellucidus; assembly: GCA_936435175.1. Taxonomy (NCBI): domain Eukaryota; kingdom Metazoa; phylum Arthropoda; class Insecta; order Trichoptera; family Limnephilidae; genus Glyphotaelius; species Glyphotaelius pellucidus. The sequence goes on from OW386545.1 coordinate 18,137,563, forward strand.
ATGAAATTATTCAACGCAAATAATAATAATGTGTATTTTTCAGCTGTTCTAGAGTTCATTGAACCGACATTGAGTTACAGAAAAGATACATCCGAAATCAGTATTTTTGGTAGTGGAAAAGTAACTTATGTACTTAAGGTATTCTTTATAGAATCCAGATGGGTTTTTTTTAATTTTGATTTATTGGCTTTGTAACTGCTTTTTAATTTATTGATTTATTTTTACCAGGAGATGTTTGCATCATTCGATAATCTTAAACAAATTTTTGTTCCGCAAAATAATTAATGTATTCTTAATTGAATTTATAGGTTATCATGCCCATCACTAATTGCAGGTGTACGTTCTCTCACGTTTTAAATGCCACTTGTTTCACACTAATGGTCAAGTTCAATGAAAATAAAAATGGTAATTTTATTTGCACAACACTGGCGTAGACGAACTTGGGAAACACGATCACGTCATAATAAAAATTTCATTTTTGTGTCTTTAAATTCTGTAGTCATGTGGCATCCCAATCGTTAAAGGGTTAAAAACTTTACAAATTTAAACAAAATACTCTGTTTTATCAAGGGACTACCAAAACTGGAATCAAAACAAGGAATGATCATTGACAACAATAGAATAAATAAGGAAACTAATAGTGTCTTCCGTGCAAATTTGAACGGAAACAAAAATGATCCCATTTAGCCCAATAGCTCAGCGTCCCATCTCACTTACACTTTCATATGTACATGTATCCATCCCATTTGAATATCGTAAACACGGCTTTGCATTGGAAATTTAATCTTCGATTAGGCAAATATTTTGATCACAAAACGCGCCCACGAGGCATTTTTTTATATTCTTCCTTGTTTCACGCTTATCTATACTAATATTATAAAGAGGAAGGATTTGATTGTTTGTTTGTTTGTTTGTTTGTTTGTTTGTTTGCATCGAATAGGCTCCGAAACTACTGAACCGATTTGAAAAATTCTTTCACTGTTGGGAAGCTACACTATTCCCGGGTAACATAGGCTATATTATATTTTAAAAAAAATTAGGGATCCTTACTAAAACTCCAATAATGTAACCCAAGGTGTAAAAAAATTACCTAAAATATTCTTTACATTGCGTGCGCTGCGAAAACTATTGATGATAGAATAAAATAATGTATTACGACTTTGCAGAACACATTATTATCTACAAAAAGTGTCGCGACAGCATATGTCTAACTATTATAGTTATGCCACAATAAGTGTTCTTTTATTTTAAAATTTTTATTGAAATGCCGCCGCTAGAAAAGACTCTTTATTTGTATCTTGGTATTAATTCTTATCAAAATAAATTATTTTATATTCGAGACTGCTTCAATTCCTTTATATAACTTTTTGAATTATTCAATTCGGACATCCCATTTCAAAGATATCACGAGTTTAAAAATGTAAGTATTATACGATGTAAGCGTCACTGGGGAACGGACCGTACGGGAGGACACCAACAAACAATCAAATCTTTCCTATCTTATATATAAAAATCAAAATTTGTTTGTTCGTATTTTATGCGCTGCCATACCGTTCATCCGATTGCGATGAAACTTTGGTGATTTGTTGTGCGCACGCCCGCAAAGGATATAGGCTATTTATAATGGTAAGTTCTGGCGTTATTAAATTTGTATAAATGGAAATGTGCGTATTTCATATATTTTAGCGGCAAGGAGGAAAGGCAGAGGGGGAGGGAAACGGGGGAGGTGGAGTACGTGGGTGGGAAAACGAGGGATGTGAAGGCGGGGAAGGTAGAAGGGAAACGCGAAAGGGGAAGGGGACTCGGGAGGTGAACGGGGACGCACGGGAAAGGACATTCAAGGAGAATCAATTGATTTCTTTGCATTGCAACGCAAGCCGTGCTTTGTGCTTTGAGTTTTGGCTTTAAGCTTTGAACTTTAAGCTTTGAGCTTTGATTTTTGAGCTTAAAGCTTTGAACTTTATGCATTAAATGTTAAGCTTTACGTGTTGAGCTTTAAGCTTTGAACTTTGAGCTTTATTTTTAAGCTTTGTGCTATGAGTTTTAAGCTTTGAACTTAAATTTAGAGCTTTGATATTAAGCTTAAACTTTGGCCATTAAACTTAAAACCTTGCCTAAAGCTTGAGCTTTAAACTTTAAGTTTAATGTTTGAGCGTTACGCTTTCGGCTTTAATCTCTGAGCTTTAAGCTTTGAGCTTTGCGCAAAGCACAAGGCTTAATGCTAAAAGCTTAAAGCTTAAAACTCAAAGCTTAAAGCTCAAAGCTCAAAGCTTGAAACTCAACGTTTTAATCTTAAAGCTCAAAGCTTAAAGCTAAAAGCTCCAAACTTAAAGCTCAAAGCTCAAGGCTTTAATCACAAAACTTAAAACTTAAAGCCCAAAGCTTAAAGCTAAAAGCTCAAAGCTAAAAGCTCAAAGCTCAAAGCTTGAAGCTCAAAGCTTAAAGCTCAAAACTTACAGCTCAATGCCAAAATTTCAAAGCTTCAAGCTCCTAGCTTTAAGCTCAAGGCTTTAAGCTCAAAGCTTTAAGCGCAAGACTTTAATCACAAAATTTAAAGCTCAAAGCTTTAAGCTCAAGGCTTTAATCTCAAAGCTTAAAGCTCTAAACTTAAAGCTCAAGCATAGTGCCCAAAGCTTATGGCTCAAAGCTTAAAGCTCAAAGTTTTAAGCTCAAAGCTTGAAGCTCAAGGCTTTAATCTCAAAGCTTAAAGCTCAAAACTTAAATTCAAAGCTTAAAGCTCAAAGCTTGGAGATTAAAGCTCAAGGCTTTAATCTCAAAGCTTAAAGCTCTAAACTTAAAGCTCAAGCATAGTGCCCAAAGCTTATGGCTCAAAGCTTAAAGCTCAAAGTTTTAAGCTCAAAGCTTGAAGCTCAAGGCTTTAATCTCAAAGCTTAAAGCTCTAAACTTAAATTCAAAGCTTAAAGCTCAAAGCTTGAAGCTTAAAGCTCAAGGCTTAAATCTCAAAGCTTAAAGCTCAAAACTTAAAGCTCAAAACTTAAATATCGAAGTTTGAACTTCAAAGCTTAAAGCTCAAAGCTTAAGGTTGAAGCTCAAAGCTTAACCCTTCAAAAATTTTAAAGCACAAAGCTTGAATCTCAAAGCTTAAAGCTCAAAGCTTAACCCCTCAAAAATTTGGCGTATTTTGTCAAAAGGTATAAATGTTTCGATATATATCGACTTTGCAATAAAAATTCAAATAAATGGAATATTTGTAAACGTATCCAAAAACTAAATACTGGTTTTGAAAGGTGATGAAATACGCTTAAATAAATGGTATTATTAGAAATTACGAAAATATTTTTTAAATACAAAATTTTTTAATGTTAACTTTAAAAAAATTTAAAAATGCTGAACTGACATTTTTGATATTAAAATTACTGATCTATAGAAAATGTGTTTGTTTCTGTCTATGTGTGTGAGATGTTTTGCGTTGCTAAACCGTTCATCCGATTGCGATGAAACTTTGGGGTTTTGATGTGCGCATGCCCGCGATGGTTTCTATGTACGATTGTGAGTTTTGGCATCGCTATCATACATTACTAACCGTTCATCCGATTGCGATAAAACTTTGGGGATTTGATGTGTTTAAGTCCGCTATGGTTTCTATACGTGTATAGTGAGTTCTGGCATCATCTGGGACGAACGGGAAAGGGTTAGTAGAGCGAATTTTTTTCTTTATTAAGTGGCATAGCATATGCCGGGAACTCGCTTTTGTATTTAAATGCCTGTGTCAGAATTTGGTAAATTGAATTATGTAATAGAAAGTACCTACCCTAAAATTCTAAATCTATACTAATATTATGAATGTGAAACTGCGTGTGTTTGTTTGTTACGCTTTCACGCATAAATTAATAAACCGATCTTAGAATTTTTTTCACCAATAGAGAGCTACATTATATGCGAGTAATATAGGTTATATATATTGGTAAGTTCTGGCGTTACGAAATTATAAATATTAATATATTATATTTATTTTACGTTTTCTGTCGAAAATGGCGAGTTATTGCTAACGTCAGAAGAAAAGCAAAACAAATCGTTGCCGTGAAAACCATGTTGATATAGATTTTTTTAATTCGGGCATTGTATGTAATACTTATCTCTAAAAAATGAATCGCCGAAATGTATTTACGCGCATGACTTCCGAACGACTGCACCAAATTGGATTTTACTACTGGTGAGCTCTGGCATTATGAAATATGCAAAAGGTGGCATGCGAGCTGTTTGAAAACTGAATGTACCGGGAAAGAATGTATGAAATGCGGGAGGGGGACTCGGGTAGGGGGTTCGCGGGAGGGGGAGGAGGGAAACCCGGGAGGGGGAGGGGAATCTGGGAGGGGGAACCTGGGAGGGGGGAGGGGAGCTTGGAAGGGGAGTTCGCGGGACGGGGAAAGGAGTAGTGGAGTGGGGGGAGGGAAGGTGGAAGAGGCGGAGTGGGAACGCGAGAGGGGAAGAGGACGCGGGAGAGGAAGGGGAGGCGGAAGAGGAACGGGACGAATGGGAAAGAACACGCAGGAGAAAACAATTTATTTATTAAGTGGCATGGCAACGCATGCCGGGTACCAGCTAGTGACTAATAATTTCACCATAAGTCATAAATATTGATTATAACTAATTACCTTCTGGATAAATTTTTTATTGATTTAAAATATTTTTTATGCATAATTTAAAAAAAATATTAGCTTTCTGCACTCCTTCTCTATATAAACTATATGTGTGCGAAATTTCATACTCCTCCAAGGGGTACAAAGTTTTTGCTTCACATATTTTATATACTGATTGCATAAAATACTGCATTACAAAATTGACTGTCCTGAATTACTTCAATTAATCAATTTCCACATTCCCAAAAGATCTTGCCTTTTACTTTAACAACACCAGGACACTCTCTTACCAAAATTCCCCGATTCCGAGACTTCACAATCTCGGAAATAAATATTCTGATATAGGAGATCTATTTCACCTTAAGAATAGCAGTATAAACATTTAATTAAATGAAGATATTATGAGCGAAACTCAATCGAAAATCTGGAAACAGAAAAATCAGAAAAGATATTGGCACCTCTGGGACTCGAACCCAGGACCTCCCTACTTTCCGGGTTGGGCGCTCTTATCCACTGAGCTAAGGTGTCGATATCCAATTCGGTCACTTTTAACTGTACCATACTTCGACTAAGAACCACCCATATTATCTTCATTTTTCTTAACGCATATTTTTATTGGCTGCCATCTTTATGAATGATTGCAAGATTCAACTCGAACTAAATGCAATCTATATGGTGTCTGGATAAATTATTATCCATTTTATTTAATGTGCGACATCTATTGACTCTTCTGCAAGTCTGGGATGAATATTATTATTTATTATTTTAACTTTATGAGTAAAACCTCAAACTGTAATATTTAATTAAATGAAGATATTACAGTTTGAGGTTTTACTCATAAAGTTAAAATAATAAATAATAGTATAAACATTGTTTATTCCAATTCTTTTATACATCTAGACACAAATAGTCATGGATAATTTCTGCAATTTTGTTAATATTGAATATATTTTTATACGTGACTTCTTATCATTTTTACCAATGCATTTTATTTTATATAATATGCTTTTGTTGTAACATTTTTTCATTATATTTTATTTTCTTTATTGTTTTAGTTTTAAAGTAATGTGATTCTTAACTTATAAACAAAAAATGTAACAGCCCATTAGGGTTTGTAATAAATAAATAAATATTATTATATTGTAACTGTTTGATGGTTATGGGTAAGTATCATTAAACCCATTTTATTAAAATTAATATTACGTCAAAGTAGTCTTCAACATCTGGTGTTTGCGCGTTTGTACAAGTAGCATCAATAAATTATCATTCATAAATTAATATTAAAAGCAATATCTATTTGTTTCATTCATAAATTAATATTAAAAACAATATTACATTACGAGTACATTATTAATAACGATAACACAGTTCGTAAGAAAACTAAAGCCTGACTTAATGATTTACTGGAAGAATAATATTTTTTTGTATGATTATCGGAAACCGCTTACGAATTAGTTTCAAATGCACTTGTGGTGGACTGTCTTACTTACTTGACTTGAGTGTACTTTAAACAAAATAAGACAAAACTTGTTTGTTGGGATTGGATATAGGTAGGTATGTGTAGGAAGGAACAAGGTATGTAAGGAAAAAGGAATGACCAATCACTTACCACTGTATCTCTGCGAAAGAGCACAATAACACAATCACTATATAGTTCTACCGCGATAATTATCGCTACAACAAAGCGAATGAGTACTTCCTTTATGAGTATGTACTGCCAACATGGTAAAATTCCTTATTTTTACTTAACAACGAGATTATGTGCACGAAAAATACAAACAACTTGCTACCAAGGCAATTCCAATCTTTCATAATATTTAATTAATTTGTAATCAATTACACATCTGCCTTGATGATGGACACTGTAACGCTGTCCGAAACGTTGGCTAAATAAGAGGCCATCCATAAATTACGTCACACGAATTTCATGGGAGGGGCGATTCGGGATACGGAAAATTTTTTGTGAATTCACTTGCTTGGAGGGGCCAAATGGGATACTGCGAGGTGTCGGCCTGGTTTTATAAACTCGCGGAAATATGTGTGAGAAAATACGGGGTTTCATTGATGTTTTCTTTCGTTTTGAATATTCGTACAATCAATCAGACGCGTGTCGGGAAAATTTCCGTCATCTCGTAAGTCTAACTGCATGTGACGTCACAAAGCTGATGGGCCACCCCGTACGCCTTGTTACACAATGTCACACTTCTCTACATCCCCCTCCCCCCTTAAGGTGTGACGTAATTTATAGATGGCCCCTAAGGAGGTAGTTGCAGCACAGCATAATATCCCAAAAATAAATTATGATAATACTGTATGCCGTATAAATCTCAAATCACATCTTTTTGTATGAATTTATAATCCTTGTCTCGTATACATTAGCTTAAAAAATAAATAAATTATACATTATACAACAGAACAAGTTCGTGGTTGATGCCACCCATTTCAATTAAATCTAAATGAATTTTATTATTCCATGTACAATGTACTTCCAACATGATCAAATTCCTTATGTTTAATTTTTCAAAGAAAACTTCTTTTGTAAGGCTTTCACTTTGTGATGGCATTTTTTATTTTATTAAAAGACAAATAACTTTGTACACACCACTTTATTTAATACACACTCTACATGTTTCATGAACAATGTTCACCTCATCAGAAGTTCAAGTATACTGAAGTTACAAATTAAATATAGATCATAGATTAAATACAGGGGTAGGGGTAGAATGGAGGGGGGGGGGGGGTAAGAGCAAAGAAAGTTTAATGCAATATTTTATGAACCCATTTTTGAATATTTTCCCACCTAAACGGTCTTTCCGTTCTAATGATATTGTAATCCCAAATTCCAATAAACTTCCCCAGCTCTTACCCCTCCCCCTCCCTTCTACCCCTACCCCTGTCCTTAATCTATGATCTATATTTAATTTGAAACTTCAGTTAACTTTAACTCCTGATAAGGTAAACATTGTTCATGAAACATCTAGAGTGTGTATCAAATAAAGAGATGTGTTTAAAGTTATTTGTCTTTTAATAAAATAAATAAGAAAACATTATTTTACTTAAAAACGAGATTATACATCTGCACGAAAAATACTTGCAACTTGCTATCAAGGTAATCCCAATCCTTCGTTTAAATGAATGATTTGTAATCAATTACATCTGTCCTGATGATGTCACTGTCCTGATGATGGACACTGTAACGCTGTCCAAAACATTGACTACATAAGAATGTAGTAGCAACACTTCATAATACCCCAAAAATAAATCAGGATAATACTATACAATAAAAACACAAAAAATTGTTTGTTGTCTCCCGAAACCGGTAGAGTGTTATAAAATAAAAGTGGTCTAAAACAATTTTTTGTGTTTTTATTGTAAATTATGGCGAGCCACAAAGTTAATGCTTTTTACAAACAGGATAATACTGTTTGCCGTGAAAATTTCAAATCAAATCCTTTTTTGCATGAATTAATAATCCTTGTCTCATATACATTAGCTTAAAAAATAAATAAATTATACAACAGGACCAGTCCATGGATGATGCAACCTATTGAAATTAAATCTAAATTAATTTTATTCAAACAACCCGTATTTGGGTGTCCATTATTTGGCACGTAGCTACCGGTAATATTGTAAGAACATTGGTACTTGATGTGCAATATTACAAAATTAGAAAAACATTTTTTTTTTACATGAGCTCCACAGAGGAGGCCCTGAGGAAAATAAATTTCTCTCAGGGCCTATGTCATCTTTGGGGATGTTGTGTGGAGGGTTTTTTAAGGAAATGGAGGAGAATTACTGCAATATTCAATCTTTACCTCTTCTTAATCGCATCTTAATTCCGTTTGAAATATGTATTTTATGTGTACATTATATGAATCTTACCTGTATATTATCTTTGTATTCACGATATATTATCTGTATCTATTTATTTATTTTATATATATTACAGTACAAAACCTTACAAAATGATTCTTTGTCTGTCCAAATGGGAAGGTTTCCCGTTTCAGGACAGCCAAATTGCACAATTAGTTCATAATACTCTAAATAAAGGAATGGTTTCTTTATGTCCTTGAAAGCATCGCAAGGATGTGATTCTTACTAGGTCATTTTGAAGAACATTAATGTTTGCAGTTGGACAAAGGAATGGTTTCTTTCAAGAGATCGCAGGATGATTTGTATATATATTTGCATCTTATCTGTGAATTATCGATGTATTTTTATTATATCATGTGCATATGTTGTCTGTACTGTATCTGTATCATATTGTTATCTTATCATGTGCATATGTTGTCTGCAATGTATCTGTATCATATCGTTATCTTATCATATGCATATTTTGTCTGTATTGCATCTGTATCATATCTTTGGTGACCGGACAACTCGGAATGAAACCTACTCAGAACCATCTCAGATAAGTCATTTAGAGTGATAAAAATTTTGTTTTATAGGTAAGTTAGGTTAGGGTTATCGGCTAATTTAAAATTACTTTTTTATAGCTTTTAATGACTTTTCAAGGAGGCGTTGAATTGACTTTATTCTTATTTGGCATGGAACCCATATCGTTATCTTATCATGTGCATATGCTGTCCTTACATAATTTTTAATTTTTGCCAACAGCATATAATGCGTAAAAAAATATGTGTATTACTTCAATCTGTTACATTTTATCCTTCACTAATATGTGATGTCCTCAAATGTTTCAATTTGAAATGCTGTAAAGCGTGGGTCGGCAACCTTTTGTTGTAAAAGGGCAAAAAAAATTACGTGGGGTTTAGTGCGGGCCGCACTTGGGTCACATGTCAGTACAGTACCTATACCTATTCCAATTAGGGAGGCGGGTATAGGTACCGCCGCTCCGGAACTCTCCGGATTTATTGGATAACCAACACCTCTGCTACCAGGTCATTCCGAGTGGTTCGTTACGTTTGGTGACTTAGCAGGGATGCCCGGGTCCTTGAGGTTTGTTCGGGTCTTCACGGCGGACGCGTCCGCCTACCAGCTGCATGGCAGGCTGGATCGGGAGAGAATGGTTGAAGGAGTTCCTTTGACTTCTCCAACCGTGTTCTCTCGGAACATCGCTTTACACCGCAGTGGAGAGATGGACAGGGACTCCCAGAATCCTACCCACCCCTAATACCCTATTCTTTCCTAGAATTTTCTCTCCTTCCTTGCCTGAAGAGACCTTCCACATCATATCCCCAAAGATGACATAGGCCTTGTTGGGAATTATTTTTTTCAGGGCCTCCTGTGTGGAGCTAATTTAAAAAAAATCAGAATGTGCAATTCATACGTGGTAGAAGTAAAACTAGAGTCGCTAGATGTCGCTTTCTTTTCTTATGCTTGTTTATTTAAAAGTGAAGATTGAATATTGATTTAACAAAAAAAACTGTTTATTGTAGGATTCGAACCCCCGTTTGCTGGAAGTCTATCTGGCCGCGATTTGTCGGGTGTCTTAGCCGCTGGGCGCGAGGCGGGAATTTACCGCATTATATTAGAAACAAGGACCCATCAAATAATAATTTCTAGTGATTTCCGTTTCATCCGAATTTCAAATCACTAACGGGGATAAAGAAGTTTCACTTTAAAAAAAATTATCTACAATTTTTATGTATAAATATTTTACTTTTAAACAAAAACCGCTTATTATATATTTTTACTACATTTATTGTAGTTAATAAATCAATAAGATTTTTGTGGTTGCTTTTGGGTTTCAAGTTATTTATATATATATATATATATATTTTTTTTTTTCAAGGTTTAATTTATTTATTATAAATACAAAGTAATACAACATGACATAAAATATTATACAGAAAAAAGAAAAGTCCCAATAAACTACTTTTTAGCAGTTTGTCGATGGGTACTTTTACTTTGGAGATATATATAAACTTATTTTACAATTTTTGTGTTAGTCTAATAGAAATTATTTCTTTCGGCAAGCTAACTTCTCAACAAAAGATTTGTTTTACCATTTGTACATTTTTTTATTTCGGCATAAGCTTGCATTTTTGAAGTAGAGCCGTGTTGTGGCTTTTGGGTTTCAAGTTATTTATATATAAGCTTGCATTTTTGAAGTAGAGCCGTGTTGTGGCTAGAATCTTTCGGGCCGCACCAAGACGCCTCGCACCGCGGGCCGAAGGTTGCCGACCCATGCTGTAAGGGACAAAATGTAAATTGTTCAGGAGAGCGAAAAGAAAGTTATATTTTTAAACAAAAAATCACTTCTCCTGTTTTTATAGACCTAATATTTAGTAATTTTATAATCTTTCAGAAAAACTAATATTTTTTGTAAATTTCTTTAATTACAGAATTTAATTTATTTTTATTTAAAAAAAAAAAATCTTCTTAAAATGCACGTCGAGCGGACACACTTATTTTTCTAGAAATATTTCGATGGCCCAGATCGAAAGAGAAAAAAAAAACTGAGAAAAATGATATGTTTAACTTATTTGCTATCTTATATACATATATTTTTATGTGAATACCTCATAAGAGTTTCAGCTGCTCCCGTCTGGAGCCAGTGATGCTACGGCATCTCCTATTAGGTATGTTGTGAGGTAGTGGTGAAGTAGGAAGGTGGGGAAGTACCTGGCTATTTAGATCTGCATCAAACACGGCTAAAGCCATTTCAAGCAACGTTTCAATTCTAAATGGTGGTCTTACACCAGGGCAATTCTGAGTGTCTTCCATCCTGGAACGTGCTGCAAGTTTTAAATGAATTAATTGTGAAATATCACAAATTCGGATTGTGAGTCAAGAGCCTTACCCGCAGATCACACCGGTCGTTTTTATATGAATCACATAATGTTAATTGATAATCAATTTGATTCCATTACTTTTATTTTGTTCCAATTGCTAGACACTCTGTACGAGAATATAGTTTCATTCGTTTAAACATATACGTCGAGCTATAATAATCGTCCTCTGTGAATTACTCAGATTGATAACCATTGTGTTTGACATAATTTACATACTAAGATACTTATATAGACTTTATTATTGTGGAATGTTTTAAATGTTTTAGTTACATCCAAATTCTCTTTTCACCGGTGCCACACCTTCCAGCATTTCAAAAATATAAACATTGAAAAAAAAATTTGATATATTTATCCAAGACACTATCTTATTGCAATTTAATTCGAGTAGATGTACAACAGTACAAGAAGATGGCAGCCAAAAATAATAGTAGAAAGACAATGTTTATAGCTCTACGTTGAAGTATGAAACAGTCAAAAATGTCGTAAGTGATTTGGTCGAATTCGCTTAAGCCTCGATTACATTGAGCGAGTTTACAAGCTTCTAGTCGGCAAATTTAAAAGCGGGCAAATCGGCGAGTGTGATTGTGATGATGACACATACAACTATCTAGCGAAAAGATGAGCTAAAATAACGACTCCGTCGCGAATTAATTCTGTCGACATTTTGAAGAAAATTGAGATATTCGCAGTTAGTTCACCGCTGGTATGTATTTGCCAGCTACTTGACTGTAAAATGTAAAATTGTAAAATGAATAATCCAGATCAAGCAATAGTTTGAAAGTTACGAAATCAGCTATTTGCGGGCCGCCAACTTGCCAACTTGCCATCCGCCGTACACGCTAGCGATTAGCGAGCAAAGTTGACCTCCTTTCAACTTTTTTTGTAGATTGTTCACAATCTGCTAGTTAGCTAGTAATACGATTACACTGGGTGAGTTTACTAGCAGATAGTGAATTCGCCGGCTAGTAGCTTGTAAACTCGCTCAATGTAATTGAGGCTTTAGTGGTCACAGCTCAGAGCTTATCCCGGCCAGGAAGAGGTCCTAAATTAATTTCCCAGATGCGACTGAATCGTTTTCTGCCTTTTCTATTTCACATTTTCGTTTATTTTTTATTGTCTATTAAATATGGTCTTCAATTATTAAAAGTTTTATTATTTTTTTATAGTAATGCCTAGTTCAAATAAGGACAATACAAGATTGTATTGTCTCAGCTGGACCTTGCTTGCTGAGCTTGTCCCTGTCGGACCCATTGCCCCAATGTGAACAAAAGTTTGGAGGACACGACAATGAACCAAGACATTGCCCTAAAGATAAACGGGCAGGCTACCTCAGCAGGACAAGTCTTGCCCCCCGGTTCAATCGCCTAGCCGCATTTAAAGCTCGTTCACACACAGCTTTAAATCTGCGAGCAGATATCTGTTGAACCCCGAGCGCTTATCTTTTATACTTTCACATGACGCTATCAAATATTTCTTCCTATGGTAGGAGAGGGGGTCAGTTGAATTAGGGAGCGGCAACGGAATGCACATTTTTTGTACTGAAATCTGTCAACTTGACATCTGTCATCCACCGGTCTAGGCAGCTCCGTAATTACAATGACCCCCTCTCCTGTTTTCGTCGGAGAGGGGGAGGCTTATCTTTTGGTATATCGCCTCTGGAGCGGTTCCGTCGTAAGATGTGTATTGTCTATGATTGATCTGCGCTTAAAATCGTTAGGTGTGAACGGTCTGAAGGGATTGTATGGAGAGCGTTATTTGGCGTGCTATGATCTTTTATATTTGATAGCTGTGTGTGAACCAGCTCTTAACGCATTATTATAACGCCCCAATAAATTGCGTGCAAACGCGTACGTACAAGACAGTAGGACAATGGGTGGTCGCTTCAAGCAAACATATCGCTGACCTGACAACTCGGAAGGAAACCAACTCAGAATCATCTCAGATAAGTAATTTAGAGTGAATATAAAAAATATATAAAAAAAAAACGTAAAAAATTGGTTAAATAGGTTACGTAAGGTTAGGGTTATCGGCTAACTTTAAATTAAATTTTTCAAAGCTTTTAATGACTTTTCAAGGAGGTGTTGAGTTGACTTTATTCTCAGTTGGCATGGAATACGCTGCGTCGTATATTTATCCATTTTCGCAGTGTTCCGCCTTTGAACGTTTTTTTTTACGTTAGCTCTACACAGAAGGCCCCAAGGAAAATAAATCCCACTCAGGGCCTATGTCGAGGGTCTTTTGACGTGATAACGTCTTATAAATCGATGAACGCCGGCCGCACTCACGAAAAAGCATGACTCATTGTCACGTTCTGTCTGAGCCAAGCGTGCAAATGAGAGCGCGAAACAAGCGTTCGGCTTGTTACGGATACATCTCTCTTTCACTCCATCGTTATTATATGACGTTATCACGTAAAATTATCGTCCGTAAACCGACTTTAAAGACAACCAATTTTTTTTTAGGAGAGGAAGGAGAGGAAGTTCTGGGAAGGAAAAGGATATGAGGCATGGGTAGGAATCTGGAGGTCGGTGTGACCTGTCCTGCGCAGTCGAGGGTGTTCACGAAGCTGAGACAAAACAATATTGTATTATTTTCTGTTTTGTCCCCGTGCGAACTAGTAAGAAGTAAGTAATTATTTAGCATAATAAGTTATGTTATTATCAAGAGTATCAAAGTAAGTTTTTTCGAAAACTCACCCAAGGCTCCCCAGCAATTAATCCAATAAGATTAAAGAACAAACCGCAGCCGTATAGTCTGTTCAAACTACTTGTGTCTTGAAAAAAGTTTGTTCAAGAGACTGAACTATTAAAGGCCGCACTATAATGACATGTTAAACTGTGTACAAGTACAAAGTTAGCAATTTTTGTTTAAATCTCTGACGATGGAAACATTTTGTCTTCAGTTTTTAGAGTTTATTAAAAAAAAAAATCACAAATTCAGCCAATGAGGTAGATTTTTTTTTAATCTATAATTTCTCATACGACAAAACAAAATATAAGGCAAATCATATAATTAACCACTTGTTTTGTCAAAATAAATATTATTGTAAAAATGAAGAAAAAAACACGAAATCTAATTCATAATATGTTACCCAATTTTGTAAACAAATGAATCTTTTTTTTGTGAGGTAATAAACAAACTCACCCATAACACAACAAACACAATACTCTTAGATGTTTTCTGAATGTTTTTTTTTAAACTAGTACCTTCGTACGCATTAGCGCATAACGCACCTTGAACCGCTCCGAACTCTCGAATAACAATGCAGCGAATAACAACAACTCTCAAACAAGCAGACAAAGAGCAACATTAAATTTTGTGTATGTTTTTATTTTACCAATTTATTGTGGGTATTAATAGTGTATTCGAGCCCTTCCATCAAAGGATTAGCCGAATTTCCGGCATCATGTTTCATAAATGATTGTTAACCTCTCCAGGAGTACGGACGAAACGGTTCGGCCAAGCGAAATATGCTCAGAAGAGTATGGCCGAAACGTTTCGTCTTCGGCTGTTATTCAAACGCCTCCATATTTAAAGAAATTATTTTACTTGTAGTGACAACTGTGGACATCTGCGCGTACTTTGTCGAAGTTTTGGAACACATACCTACAATACCAACTTCACAGTTTTAGTTTAAAAATTATTTTTGCGTCATCTAGTGGTCGTCAGAGAAATGAAGCGGTTTTTTTGTATGGAAATGTTTTTTTAGATTTTCGTTTATTTTCGTGGATTGATATCGATGACGTTTTAATTCAAAATATAAGATTATTTTCAGTTAATCTATTATAATTTATAAAAAAATATTAAAAAAATTAACAAAAAAAAACTCACTACTAACATACAGTTTTGTTCACCAAAACTCACTCGCGGGAGGTTAATTGTATTAAACTAATTGCTGAAGCTGAATTATTGTTAGGAAGTTGTTTGTTCCGAATGCGATTTTTCCATTTAGTCTGTAAAATAATATCATTTGTAATTTTCATTATTTTTTTAATTTTAGTTACGCTTATTTTCTTCCTTTTAAAAATGTGCAAAATAATATTATCTCACGGTTTCATGAATAAGGTCCGAACCTTGAATAATGGCTGGTATCGTATAAATACATTCCCTTACAAATTTGGGATAAATTTTTTTATTATTTGTAAAGTCGGTACTTTCAATTAGTACCTTCAAATAGCACCTACTTATGTTTATGACACTCCCAAGGAGAAGTGTTTGCTTTAGCCCTAAGTGAAAATAGTAATAAAACTTTGCAATATTTGTTAATCCCTATAATGTTAAGATTTTATTAGTGGCCCTTTCGGCGACTTTAAGGTAATTGTTTTATTATTTTCTGTATGTTAGATTTTAAAATTAGTGATTTCTTCTCAAAGATTATTTTCTCACCATTTTTATGAAACATGTTTTTATGTAGGTTTACTTTAAATAACAGAGAGGTTGGTAATGGAGGGTTAGTATTGTTTTGATGGTAAAACGGGAAGGTACATGAATTGTACCTTCGGAGTTATTTAATTAAACTCGAGCTGAGGGATACAGAGGTATCTATCTTCAGTAGAGTGTTGTTGTTTAAGTGGCAACGAGAAGGTACGCGAGGTGTACCTTCGTGTAATTGACTAAAGCTGTGAGGTACATGTTGTACCTACAGTTTAGTTTGTAAAAAACTGACAAAGAGAAATCGAGGAAAATAAGGCCTTCGATATTTGTCAGTGTGGTGTGGTCTTGGAGATCACTATTGTCACCAGTATAGTATTTTTATTAAATAAGTTGAGTTAAAGAATAAAAATAAGTGTTTTCCTGCAAATTCCATCGATTTGTGCTTTCGTACCATGATAGTAACAAACAGAAGTTATTTTTGCAACTTACACAATACGTTTTTTATATCATGTAAATCTTCTTCATACATCAAACTGAAGTTAGCCCTTAGAAAATACCTTATAAAATTTCCAAAATGTTATTTATTAGTCCGTCTGTATAATATTAAAAAAAAAATTAAAATCCTGTATAATATATATTTGTAACGCGCACCCAATCTACGAACCAACCATTTCGTTGACAAGACAAGACCGGGTTCAACCACACAGCAGCTGATATGGCCGGGCGACACATCGAGCCATACGAGAGGTACCTACCTGCCAAGTGCCCAACTCTGGTATTGCGAGTATATAGTATATCTACCTCACTGCCCACTTACCTCACTCTGCGGCCTAGGTCAAGTTTACCAGTCTTATCTCATTCACATAGCACCTACTGAAGAGGCAGCACTTTGCTACTATTTGCAAAAGGGGTGACTTTGAAAAGTTTGTTTTTTTTACCACAAGGATTATAATTTTTCAGTGATAGTATTCAGTTACGTAAATTTCAGTGTCAAATGATATTTTTTCCACGTTGAAAAGATATCTATACAGAGGGGTGATTTTGCTCAAATTGACAAGGTACACATTTTGATTCTTAAATAATTGCCTTTATTTTGATCCTTCAAAAAATTACTATATTTTGACATGTGTTTGTACTATATTTTGATAGTTCAATAAATCAAGCATCAAAATCCTCCAAAAATTCATTATATTTTGAACCTTCAATATATTACAATTTGATCCTTCAATAATTTGTTACGTTTTGATCCTTCAAAAAAATATTGTATTTTATCCTTCAATAATTTACTGTAATTTGATCTTCAAATATTTTAATACTTCAATAAATTATTACAATTGATCCATCAATAATGTACCATACATTAATCTTTCAATAGTTTGATCTTTAAATTATTTGATTTGTGTTTAATAAAAAGTCTAAGTACAAATATTTAATTAAAAAATCTTCGTAGATTTTTCGAATAATTAAAAAAAATAACAGTGTAGTTGCGTTTTATTATAAACAGGAATGTGCTTATTCAAAACGTAGTAAATTCAGCTTCATAACATTAAACTAATCAAAATTAAAATATTTAGCACAGAAGTGTTAAAAGCAAAGAAATTGGTATAATCATGTTGAAGGCTGTTTTAATAAGTAAAAAAATGCTAAATAGAAAAACAAGCTCAAAATGCAATATCTAATAAATTGAATAATCTAACATTCAAAGAAACGTCTAGCATTAACTATACAAACAAGAAAAATTATGTATATCTTACCAGTTTAAGCCTCGTACAGTAAAAATGCAATAACGTAATGAAAAACTATAAACTAATTAACCATCACGCCGTTTTGGGAAGGAAGGATAAACCACAACATAACGCTGTCTTAGCACACACTCCCTATTTCAATCACATTCATACATCGTCTTATGATAGACACTCTTCTTTATTCTGACTCTTGACATTACCCGACTGAAGTATTTCGTGCCACGTCTTACTCGGGTGTCTCCGACTTCTTCTACCGATCACTTCTGGCTTATGTATTCTCTTTTACCTTAACTTTTATCTTTGTGAATCTGTTCTACATGCCCAAACAATTTAAGATTTTCTTTCTTAATCTATATATTACGATCACAATAGCTTTGAATTCTATCTGGATCTCCACATTTTTATGACGTTCATGCATTGTTTCACCGCACAGAGAGATCTCATTTCTACAGCAATTAGTATTATTTCATAACTTCCACCACATTGGTATCGATACTCAATTTAAGCGTGCTATCTTCTAGAAGTTCTAGAAGTTAAAATATACCTTATTATACACAAAGAACACCAAATCAATGAACTTACGCTTTTTATGTTATGTTAGTCACTGAAAAACACTTTGTCCCTGGGTTATCTGTTGACCAAATGGTTTAGAACAGTAGTAATGTTTATCTTTAAAAAACTGTGTGAAGTGATACAAATACTTACTGTATACTCATCTTAGGTTCGAAGTGGAGTACCTGCCGCAGTCACTAGTCCAGTGCTGCATCTAGTCCAAGGTTAACTCACCTGCAGCAGCCTGTATCTATAATGAAGGTGAGATAATTATTCTATTTGTTCATGCATTTGTGGCGTTCGTAAGAAAAGGGATAAAAGTTAACAAAATATACGTTGAAAGTTTAAACGTCCAATCAATCTTTAAAAATCCTTTTTGGTTTGTTTTAATTGTCTTTCTTTTACAGTGAGATGAATCGGAACAAAATCATTGATTTAGTTCCTACATTGTTTTAGTCGTAAGTCATAGCCGTACAAAAACAAAGTGTATTTAAATTTGTTTGTAGTGGTGGGTCGTGCGTATCTTGAACAATAAGATTAAAATTTAAAAAAAAAACAGCACTCTAAAGTGACAAGCGGCCACTGTTTACGAATAATTATTGTTAAATAATATCCAATAAGGTTTATCACTGCTTTGTTCAAAGGACAAGGTTATTATATTTATCGATGAATATAATAATATTCATAATAACATTAGCAATATTATTGCAATAAATAATATTACCAATGGTGAGGCCTAAACGATTATCCATAGTCCATAGTAACATTGAGAGTAATCTTGTGATCAGAAAGGGAACAACATTATCATAAATTACATAGAATTATGTATTGTACAATTGACATAACGAGAAGCTATGTTAATATATATGTGTCATATCATAATGAACTACTTGACTGGAAATAGTTTATTCCAGAGTTAGAATTTTTAAACCAAACTTTTGAACAATTTTTTGCCTTTCTTCTGTACGAAGAAAAATCTGCATTAGTATTTATTAATACGAAGCAACCTCAAATTCATTTCATATCAAACATTATGTTAATCATTAAACGAATCGATGATTAGTTCCCATTTCATTGACTTTAGTCATTTTTCCGCACGCTGTGCAATAGTGCTTGTGGCATATTTGTGCATTTTAAGCTATGTAAGAATTGTCACGGATTACATCTAATTGGTGCATATATTTTAGTCAATGTCGTGCATATATCACAACGCACTCCGAAGGTTTATTTTGAGATCACAACAATTTACAATTTACATTTACCTACCATAGAAAGGGAAATTTTTCCGAAAAATAAAATTATGTAAATTTTATATCATTATTGTAATATAAAATTATGATGGTTCTTCAAAATCTGCACGAAAGTAATATAATACCTTTTAACTTATTTACGTAGAACTTATTTCGATAGAATTGTTTCGGTTATGTATGGATAAAGATTGCGTGCATGCTTGCTGCATGAAAAAAAATTCTTTACTCATATCACTTACTAAACAAATATATTTTTAAAGTCGTACAGGAAGGCAATAATTCCAAAAAGCCCCAGGGCCAATTTATTGTTATTCCGGTTTACGAATTATTATTAACAGATAATAAACTGGTTTAAAATTTATAATGAACATTGAACAGGTATACGTAGCAGGTTCATTGTTTCTTTTAATCATAAAAATTCTTTAGATTCATTGTGTACTACGCTTTGTCTAGGTCATGGTGAACTTACATTAATTAAATCTAATTATTTTTTCCCGGTACACTCGTGGACAAGAAAAACGCAATAAATATATAAATTATGTATTGGACCAATGCCAAGGTTGAGGGTCACGCTTTGCAAAGGAAATATATTCAATAATCGCTGATCAATTGAATCATTGTTAAAATCATTAGGTAACGTAATCTCGACACGAAAGAGATAAATGCATCTATATATTTGATTGTTGTCACTATTATTTTTTAAGAAGAACGAGTTCCAGATACAAATTTTCAAACTAAGGAAAATACTTCTTTAACAACCTACCCACAGAAATCAGAATCATTAATAACAAAATACAATTATCGAACTCTATCAAAAATCAATTTAAAGAAATCAGCAACGGGAAGACTGCTTCCCCTATTTCCACATGAATGTAACACTAAAAATTTACTTGTTTTTACTCTTATGGAATACATGAATGTCTTTTAGTTAAAAATTGCGATGTGTTTGTATTAACTGCACTAATTACTTATGTGAAACACGTGACTGTTTAAATGTATAAATAAAATGTAAACTCTTCTTCCATCCACAAGCAAATGCTTTTAATGGAAGACCAGTACTACTTTAATATGTACCATTTTTAAGATAAACAAATAAAAAAAGTTTATTTTTCAGGTTTAAATAACGTCAATTTAAAATGTTGATTACAGGAAATAAAAAAAACGAATAACAATAGCTTTTTACAACTTTTCGAATGTCACTATTTATAAATCGAATCCGCATTTCATAATATTGTTCAGCAACTCAATGTCATATATCTTAGAATAAAAAAATGAATGCTTTTTCGTTTGTTTCTTATGCGTTCCTAAACCGTTCAACCAATTGTGACGAAACTTTGGTGATTTTCGCAAAGGTTTCTATATATAAAGAGGAGCTCTGGCGTTATGAAATTATTTCCTATACCATTCATTCGATTGCTGTGAAGCTTTGGTGACTTTTTTGTGAGCACGTTCGCGAAGGTTTCTATATATAGGCTGTTGAGCTCTGATGTTATGAAATTTCTTAAATTTTTTACAATGGGTGGCGCGCGAGTTGTTAGAAAAATGTGTGTATTTCATATAGTGTAGTGGCAGGGTGGAGGGGAAGGAGGAGGAAGAGAATCCGAGAGGGGGGAAGGGAACGAAATAGCGGAGTTCACGGGTGTGAGGACAAGGGAGGGGGAAGGCAGGGAATGTGGAAGAGGAATGCGGAAGGAAAACACGGGGCGGAGAGAGGGTTCTTGAGAAAGGGGCACGCGAGACGGTGAAAGACGGGGAAGGGGGAAACGGAACACTGGAAGAAAAGGGAACACTGGAGGAGACCGGGGGCGGGAATGGTGGTGCATGGGAAAGGACACGCAGGGAGAAACAATTTATTTCTTTATGTGGCATTGCAGAGCACGCCGGATACTCGCTAGTACTAAATAATATAATGTTATTCGAGGAATACGGAAATAAGCTTGTAAATACTTGATTAAAATGATTATTAACGATTTAAATTTTGCAATAATTTAAACATCGTAATCATAATTTAGACAAACACTTTACATAATTACTTACCTGTTTTCTTAATTGATGTAAGAGTAGGTAGTAAGAATGTCCACAAATAAATGGTTATCTTAATTAACATGCTCAGGCGGCCAACAAAACGAACAACGAACAAAGGAATTGTTTTTTTATTACCGCTTGATTTTATCAATAAAAAATATGATATACGGAGCATAACTGTGGTAGGTGATCGTAGTTTTTTTTAGGTTTGTAGAAGAAAAAAAAGATTTCAAGTTCTTACCCGCACATTTTTTTAAATTACCTTAACGTCGCAATTTCAAAAAAGTTTTTTTTTAGTTTCATGTTTATTACTTTTGCTATCATGTAGAAACACCTCCCGAAGCTAGTGCACGTTACCGAGGAATACCTTGAATTGAGATAATAGTTGTAATAACATGTTATTATTAAAATCATTTAAATCACTTCACGCGTTTAGGGTTACCATCCGTCCGGATTAATCCGGACATGTCCGGACTTCTAGCCTTTGTCCGGACTTTGTCCGGCTCTTTAATTTGTCCGGATTTTCTGGTTTAGATGGAATATGAGGAATAAAACTTACATAAGTTATATCAAATAAGTCTTTAATCTTTATTTATTTCCCACTCATATAAAAACAAAATATAAATCTTCTTTAACAATCAACTCTAGAGTGTTGGAAAAAGGATTTCAGTTTATCTTGAAGCACTATGAAACAAAACACTATGAACTCTTGGATATCAAACAATAAATTTTAATTGCAGTTGCAAACAATCAACAAGTTCAAGTTCAAACATAAAATATCTTCTTCAAAACTTAACACTTAGTTTCGACAAATATATAAATTTTAATATGTTCAGCGCCAGATACTTTACGTAGTAGCTCCCGTTCATTCAAAGTTTTCTTATAGAATTTTTCGCAGCTCATAGTTTTAAGATTGTATTGAATCATCAACAACAATCTGACCGAGGGTACAGATAATCTATTACGCTCTTTTGTCAACTATGCTCGCACTAGAGAAAACACTCTTTCTTCACTTGCGCTTGAGCTTGGATAGCAAAAATGAACTCGCAAATACTCAATAGAATGGGCAATCTAGCGGTTGTGAAGTTTGTAAATACCGTTATGAAGTGCGTACCTGATATTTGCATTATGTGATTAAAATGTCCGGACTTTTTATGGACTGTCCGGCTTTTTGCCAGGACTTTTCAATTTTATAAATGGTAACCCTACACGCGTTGTACATGTGTGCACGCGATAAGATGGTGATGATTTTACACAAATATAATAAATAAATTTTTGTACAGAAAACGTTGCGCCGTTGTTGCGTAAGTACTGTTTGTCCGCCAGATGATGTTGCATCTACAACACCCAAAATCGGACGTTATTAATACCCTACCGACTGTACGGTTGAAATTTAAGAATTACTCTGATGCCACGCGAACCAAATTAAAGCAAGTAGCTAATAATGACAAAAGATAGCGCCACTTACGTTAACAGCTAGCATGAAAAACGTCGGCTGGCAGACGTAAGTACTCTTGTATTTTCAATCGGATATGGATGATAGTTTGTGACTAAGCTACTACCGTGGCACCCGCTGCCTGCAGGGCCTAGTAGCGAAAACCCGCGGGACGGGTTTAAACTACTAGTACATATTATTGCAGTAATCTTAAATTCCATTCAATTATATTTTATTTATTAAGTTAAAATATATATACAAATTTCACTTTCTTAACAAGAATACACAAAAAAAAAATCTTTATGTTATTGTTTACTTACTCAGAAACATATTATTACTACACAATTATATTTTGATTTTGCTCAAATAGCAAATAGGGAACAGTTTTTTCTTAAATATATTCATTCTGTTATCGGGAAGAAGGTTGTATATGTGCAAATACTCATGGCCTATTCTTCTTTTCCGACTTTTAGTCTTTACTGAAATAGTGTATAATTTATTACGTTGTATTGTGAAGGTGTCCGTGTACTTGTGATGTCTTCATAAGTATATTTATTGTTCTTAAGTATAAATCCGTTTTGAATTTTGTAAATTAAAAGGCGTACGAGTACGTACAGTTTTCTGATGTTTAGTAAGTTCGTATCTTGTTATTCTGTTTTAGGTGGGGGTCTCTGGGTTAAAGTTAAAAAGTTTTTTTTCTTATTCTGTGTTATTGGTTTAGACTTACAAATTTCTGACAACAAAACACAAAATTGTTCATACCAGTACCCGCGAAGTCTCCGGCGTGACGCCAGACACAGACAACATAACGGGGTGATGCCAACATGACGGGGTGTTTTGATTTGATTGTGTTTTATTAAATTTTAAATGATTAATTAAAATTCTTTTTTTTTTTTTATGAGAAAAACTCTCTTTTTATAACTTTTGAAGGTTATTCCCATCAACGTAATATATAATTGAAGAAGAAGATAACACTTATAATCTAAATGAAAATATGAAAGAAAACAAGACACAGAAAAACAGAAAAAAAAAACAATGGTCGCAACTAGTAGAGGAACCCGCAACGCCCGAGTGGGAACCAATAACTAGCACCCTACCAATCGGTTCAATCAACTTTGTAATCACGTAAGCGATACTAAACGTAGTTCCGCACTATATTCAAAGAAAAAATTAACTTATTAGTTTCCCTGATACATCGATCTGATTCACAAAAAATGGTTTTGCTCGCTCGGCGACCGATTATGTTTACGCCTGTCACGCCTTAACCAGCCACTTTAGTAATATACATATAACATTCATATTATTATGCCCGACCTCTCCGTAGTGCCTGCTTGTCCCTATAGTATATAAAAATAATAGAACGCTTCTTTATCATTATTCAATTTCGTGAGCATAAAATGAAGTTGGTGGCAATGAATATTTTCACGACTGCAAATAAACCAGTTTCCAGGCTTACGTGCAATTTTCATTAATCCTTAAGATTTATTAAATACTTATCGTATATCTCCAGTTTTGATGTTTTTTATACATTGTTCTTAGATAGGCAGTTTTCGATGTATTTATTTGAATTTTTGTTAAAAGATAATTTTTTGTGATATGCATCAAGCAGTTGCATGCTAAACCAGAATCAAGTCAATTCAACCTTAACCTCTTAATAAAGCCATTAAAAGCTATAATATCCTTAACCGATCCTTAAACCCTAACCTAACGCAACCTATTTTACCTTTTTTCATCACTTTTAATGACTTTTCAAAGGTCATTCGGAGTTGTCCGGCCACCGCATCAAGCAAGAATCCGATTTTAGACTTTTCAAAGATTCCATTGGTATTTATTGAGAAAAAAACAAAAGATGGAATGATAATAAATTTAATTATCTTATATATACGCAATAATATCAGTTTTTTTATTAACACATTGATTATGCAAAGCTGGCCGAATAGTTAAATTAATAACTATTTATCAAGAAGCTGGAAAAGTTTGGTGTAAATCGAAATATTTTGAAATGGTTTTACAATAACATTACTGAAAGAAAACTATAAGAAGTTATAGGAGGTTATTCCGCGGATTTTTTCTGTGATGTTGGGAATTCCGCAGGGCTCTCCTCTTGAACTGTTGTTTTTTTTTAAATATTTTAAAAATAAAAATTTCGAAATATCTCCTTTGCTAATCTCAAGTTATATATACTTTTGTACAGTTCATCGACAACAATTTTCTAATGATATAATGTTTTATATTATCATCATTAGGAGATTGCATTGATTTGCAAAAAGACCCACCATCACTTAATTAATGGTGCATTGTGCCAGACAGGGTGAGGCACACAAGAACTGCACGATAGGCTGGATCCCAAATCACCAATGCCCCAATCCACGGAGGCGCCAAATGTCGGGAGAACTTCGTCTCTTTAGAGGATGAAAGACAATAGTACCCTTTACACACAGAGTTCGGAGCGGGACGTGCCCCGCGCCACTTTTGGCCGCCGCGCAGAAAAGTCTCACAGTGAACTGCGCTGTAAACCATTATCTTACTTTGGGTCTTTACTTTTCTGCGCGGCGGCCTGAAATGGCGCGGGGCACGTCCCGCTCCGAACTCGGTGTGTAAAGGGTACTATTCTCTATGTTAAAACCTACCACACAAATACAGGATATATTTTACAACACGGGCATGTGCCTAGCATGGTGGTCGAAAAATCATAAAATTAATGTAACAAACATTATAATGAATAAAGAAAAAAAAAAAAAAAAAAATTTTCCGTATATCGCGAAAATTAAGAAATTATAACACCATTGCTCTATTAATGAAATAATGAAATAAATAAAAAATTTCAAAACCTGTTTAAGTAATTAACCACTTCGCATTCATTAATAATTAACAATAAACCATTTATCAAGCTGAAATTGTGATGAAACCCTTTATTTAAAGACAGGCAATAATATTGTAACTTGGTATGTACGAATGCGTCGTGCCGATAATCAATGGTTTATAAACCTATTTGTATTATTTACACATTCTTATTTGACATTTATTTTTGTACATTTAGCTATTTATTTTTGTTATTGTTTTTTACTATATGTATTTAAACATCCGTGTATGTAAATTTTTGAGCACCATGCCTGTTTTGAAATAAAATAAAAAGAAATTAACATGTTTGGTTAACATTTTAACCTTCCCCCACCTCTTAAGTTATTTTAATTTTTGGTATTCTTTATATCTTGATGATAAAACATTGGTTCTGAATCGTAAAGATATTTATTATATAAATATTCGGTTATTAAAGTTAATTTTTATCATTTAATTAAAACCATTATGCCATTAATGCCATTAATGCCATTATTTTACAATATCTGTTGGAAATTATTATTTTAATATCCTTGAAATTTTTCGATAGTAGGCAGGAAATACAAAGTAAAATTGAAAATGTTAAAATCCAAAAATAAGCGTTAATATTTCAACATCATAAAAAAATTAAAAAGACACTAAAAAGTGCATGAAATACGCGCATACTTCATTGCAATCAAAAAGGCGAATTTGTTTTGTCTCTCATCAACGCATTTTGTCTTTGAAATCTTATTTAACATTTAACAATAAAAAAATACAGAACGTGCAACATGACTTATTTTTCAATGTTTATTTTAATAAGTGTGATTCCCTTAGATCATGGTGGAAAGTCACTAGAACAAGGTTTTTGACTTAGAAATTCTATTTAAAGAAAGCAGTGGAATTTTTCTGATGCCAGGGTTAATCGGTCGAATGTTTTTCTGTTCCAACATACAGATTTTCTACTTTGTTGAATGTAATTCATATTGAAATTTAAAAAATATTCATTGACGGAAAAGAAAATTATTATTTCAAAAATTATTTCAAAATATAAAAAAAAAGTTGTTTGTAAAAAGGAGTACCTACGTTTGTATAAAATTTTGGATTTCTTGTAAAAAAAAACTGATTAAATAGGCTTAATATTTTGGTTCCGTGCCAACTGAGAATAAAATCAACCCACCACCTCCTTGAAAAGTCATTGAAAGCTATGAAAAAAATAATTTGAAATTAACCGATAACCCTAACCGAACGTAACCTATTTAACCAATTTTTTATATATTTTTTTATCACTAAATGGCTTATCTGAGATGGTTCTGAGTTGGTTTCATTCCGAGTTGTCCGGTCACCGATATTTTTGACCCAGGCTTTTTTCCTGGTTATTCGAGATTTACACTACCGATTTTTACCCCGTCGCGTCGCATGGGTCGTCATTTGTGACGACTCGCGCACTTCCGCTCCATTTTCACAGTCTATCAATGTCGCATACGACTAGTTCCATTTTGCTTAATAATTGCAGCAAGTGATCGCCTGCGACTGACCGTATTCACGCTCAATTTTTGTCACCCGCTGCGAGCGATCTATCGTTGAGAGTAAGTCTGTCTACTTTGGCGCTAGCTATTTCAGTCACGACCTGTCGAACTATTTACATGGTTGATTTTTGCCGTGCAGCCTGGCTGACTCAGAAAAAGCCACTAATGTAAATACTACACATTATGCGACCTTTGGGCCCTTGAAATGTTCTTGCCCTTGGAGCAAATAAAAACCTTCAGTACGATGCATTCCATACAGGTTGACAACCTGTAAAGGTAAAAAAAAAACTACGAGTAATGTTCAACACTTACTTATAATTTATACAAGGTTGATCGCAATGCATTTTGTTAATTTATTTAAAACTGGTTTTGACGATGAGCGCATTGATAAAATACGGTATGTTCATTGGCCAGTATTTTCGCCTTGTTTCAGAGTAGAAAATATCACCATTACGTTAGATGTAGTTAGAGAAATGAAGATTGGGATGTGACTGAACAGTCAAGTACTTCTCAACCTATCCTTACCTTACCTTCCCAACCTCCACTTCCAATACTTCATTCAGCTTTTTCAACGGATAATATTAAATATTTTGAAAAAAAGTTTGATCTTAATATTTTTTTTTAGAACTGTTCTGCTGTTACTTGTCATCTTTGAAATACCATGGATTGTCACATGACTTGCAAAGATGACAAAAGGGAAATTTTCTCCACTAAATAAAATAAAAATACTTATCTAATATATGTAATTTAAGCCTTGATAACTTATTGTAGATCGGTAGTTTGTAACCTGTCCGGATTTGAAATGATTGTTTTGAAAAAATCAAATCGTAAATAACAACATTTTTTGTACTACTATTATCGATATATTTATTTATATTCAATGTATGACCTAGTAGCTCCATCCCTTGGGCCATAGTAGCCAATTTAAAAGATTATTTTTTTGGTTTGACTCAATTGAGATTGAACCTTCCTCCCCAGGGACTGACTGAAATGAGTGAGCATCACCAATATCCAGGCTACATCCTAATTGGATGATTTCATACATTCACTGCTGTATTTTTTCAAATATAATGCAATCCAATTTCAGAAAATTATGTGTGTGTATGAGTGCCACCAAAAGTTGGCAAAATACATTGTCATCGATTACAAGTCTATCTGCTGAGTTTAAGCTCAATTAGGATGGGCTGTTTCAAAAAATTTGATGGATTCATCAAATATTTGAAGTTGATTTTCACGTTCTGTGTAAGTTCTTTTCAAGTTCTGTTATTATATAGTTGTAAGATAGTTGCTTCACAATACTGAAATAATCACAGAACTTGAATAGAACTTTCACAAAACGTGAAAATCAACTTCAAATATTTGATGAATCCATCAAATTTTTTGAAACAACCCATCCTTAGATATAGCGAAGTGGGTTTATTTCCACTTTCAATCTTTGCTTTAACGAAAACAAAATGGAAATTCAAAAATTCGTAAATTGATAATTATTTGTTCAACGCACATAGGCACTTCAGTTCTAATTTTGTAATTTTTTTTTAAAAACATTAGCTTAAAATTTTTGACAATAAATGCAAGGGCAATGAAATGCCGACTTATTAAATATATAAACAATGAAAAACGATACGGGTTGGGTCACTCAGTATGCATTGCTCGCGACTGTCTGCTACGAAATAGGAAATCAAATAGTACTCTCCATAATGCATTATTCATGGAAACGAACATCACCGCGTAAGAGAAGCATTCATTACACATTCACATTCACATTTGTACAAAAAAAAATTGTGTCTATATTTTATCCTGGTTAATAAATAATAATAATAAAAAAAAAACATACACGAAAATATAATGTGTCATTCTTAAATATTTACATCTAGAAAGATGAGATATCGTTGACCACAACACGTGTTGTCAACGATATCTCGGCGTTGACCACACGTGATCACCGCCAAGATATCGCATGTGCTTGGCATGGCATTCGAAAAATCCTCAAATTATGTAATCATCAAAGCAATGAATAAAGAAAATTAAAAAAAAATAACAGTATTTTACCATAAACGCAAGTCAGAGTAGGGCGATTACAACAATATTCTGAAACCAAATTACACTTGTTTGTTCCTGGAAATCTGTTTTTAAAATTAAAACCAATTATGAAATAAATTATTAGCTTTCTGGCAACGTATTTTTGAATTATTGGAAAACGATGATTTTTGAGAAGAGACTATCATAATCCCCCAACTGCTTCCAACCGTCTAGAGCCAGCGACTATGGCATCCCCAATTGGGAAATGTTGTGAGGTTGAAGTTTATGGGGAAGGAAGGTGATGGAGAGAAGATGAGGAAGGTGAAGAAGATGAAGAAGGTACCAGGCTTTTCAGATCTGATCACCAAACACGGCTAAAACCATTTCAAGTATTTCAGGGCGATACAAAGAGTATATATATTCCACTCTGAAACATATCTCAAATAAAATACAAGCATAATATTGTGTTTAATTATTTAATTTTGAACCCGTAACCCCCGGATGTTTAATCGAGCGCTTACCTTTCGAATAGGTTTTTTTTTTTTTTCTCCTTTATTTTTCCCAAAATTTACATTTGATGCTTACAATATTATGAAATAATAAGAATAATGGGAACCCACTAAGGCGCAGCCTGTGCGTGGGTAATACAGTTGAATATATTTTATTTTTGTACCTAGAAAGAACAAACAATGGGCATATAAAGCAAAAACATGATTAAAATTTGTCTAAACAGCTGTACACAAAATTAGCACACAACAGTGCAACAGTAAGTGTATAGTGTAATAGTAATTGTATATTAAGTGTAGTAGTGTAATAATAATGGTATAGTGTAACAATAAGTGCATAATGTAATAATAAGTGTATTGTTTGTGAAAAAACAATAAAGTGATACAAATTATACAAACAATGTTTCAATATCTACATTATCAAGTCACGACTTCAACTCCTTTATGTATTGCAGAAGTTTAGTTGTCACTTGAATATTTTTCGGTAAAAGATTGAATGTACGAGGTCCAATGAAACTGCTGTGAGTTTGCATTTGTTTGGTATTCGTTTGGGGGTACAAAAAACATTATTATTTCTAATGTTGATTCTATTTATATTTTTTTCGAATTTGTTTTTGTTTTTAAAGATATATTTCATAGTTTGCTTACAACCGCCCAACTTTGTGATACTTAAATGTTGCCATAATTATTCATAAAAGCAAGATTTTTTTGCTGGGAATCAGATGATAAAGAAGTTTGCGAACCCTACAACTCAGTAGAGTATTTTTTTAAACTTTTAATTGTCATTTAATTAGTCTTTAATGTATATTCACACAATCCTTTAAATGCAAACACATTAGTTTTACCCGTTGGAAGCGTGACTCGGCTAAAGTTGCTCATTTTTATTTTTTGTTTCGATGTTTATCGAATGAAGTCATAACCAGTAACAAAAGAAAACATTATCGTGGAGATCAATCGACAGAAGTTGCTCAATGTTAAAATCTCAATTAAACGTGCTTTTAGTAGCGTGGTGTTGCATATGAGACAGGAAGAACAATTTGTTTTATTTGACGTATGAAGGTCACAAATAATCCAAGAGCTTCTTCTGCGGTAGTTTATTGATTGACCTTCAAATAACAGTCACTTTTATATTTTATCTGATTTTAAGTTTTAAAGAATGTATTCTCACAGATGCTTCATCGAACGGAATGTGGAATTAGCAAATCAAATGAGAAAAATAAAACATATATTAGTTTTTAATTGCCATCTGATCAAGACAGCTCAAATTTGTTTGGCTCAGCATAACTTAAAGAAAATTAGAATTAAAATACAAGAAAACAATTTTAAATAGTTTCAAGGAAACCCTTGAGGTCCATTATTATTTCCATTTCTCATAAATATTTTTTTATTAACGTTTTTAATTTCTGCATCCATTACACCTGATATTTATAATTTATAGTCTAGCCTTTTATTTAAAAGAACACATACTATCATATAAAAATAAGAATATAATACAGTCACAATTTTGCCAAACATCTTCTAGATGAGAATCACTCACTTAGTGATGATAATAAGCCAACTCTTTTACACGTACAAAATAAAGGACACAAACTAAACATTTTAAAACAATTAGATTAACAATCAATTAGATGAATAAATTAACAAACACTTTGATAATCACAAAGCTATTTTAATAAACGAGCAAACAAATATAATTCACTCACCGTCGTTAGATATGTGCAAATCAATTTTAAAAACAAAAAAAAAATTATGCTAGAAAATAAAACCATGAGCATCATTTGGGAAAACTTCACATTAGGAATAATGATTAGAGTATTAACGACCTTAAACTTAATTATGCAGAAAATATAACCATGAGTTATCATTTGGGAATAATTCATATTAGGAATAATGATTAGAGGAATAATGGTTAGGCTAATGATTAGATTAACGATTTTTAGTCGAATTTAAACAATATAACTAATTGGGAAACTTTAAATAGTGTAACAACCATTAATATTTTCAGTCAGTTTACTCATACATTAAAAATTAGTCATCGAAATCCTACCTAGAAATAAATAACATAAATAATAAATAAAATAAATAACATAAATACCTCGCCTGTAGGTGGCATGACCACAGTTTGATAATGCCTTCAAAGGGCGAAGAAGTTGCCACGTGTAATAATAATAACCTAGCAGAACTTGTTTATAAGTGAACTGTTTTTATAAATTGAATATATAAAATATGAATATATAAAAGAAATAAAAAAATTAAAATGGAGTTCTACAAATTAAACTTGACAAAAATGGCCTTTTCTTTTTCAATGATTGATGTACACAGGGCCGTGTTAAAAATATATTGTTTCTGGTTGTAAATGCAGGTTTTAGCAAATGTGGATATTGGCAAAACTTACAGCAGGCTCAAAGGCTGACTCGTAAGCTCAGTGGTTCAGATTAGTAACCCGAATCTTTCCGCCTTGTTATAAACGAAATTTAATAAATTTTTCTGTTTTTCCTCGATTATTCCTATTGAAAATCATATCTATAAACATTTTCTTAAAATTACAAGTAAAAAAAGTATTTGTAACACACATTTGTGCTTTACCCACGTAAAAGAGATTTAGTTTGTTTTCTTGAACTGTGTCACAAAAAAATATCTAAAAATTGCCGTGTTAAACCTAAAGTTTTATTTATTTTCAGTGTTTTTTTAAAGGAGAAATTACTCCGAGATATTTATGAATGAATTTTGGAGTAAGGAGAATTGATATTTTTCTACTATTATTTTCAAATGATGCGGTTTAATTTAAAATATTATCTCCGTAAATTCGGAATGTTGCACGACAGAAGCATAATTTAATCTAATTTTTGACTGAAGTTATGATTTATATGCATATAGTTTAAGTATAAATTGAACTGTAATTATATAATATATATATCTGTATATGATAATTTAATTATAATTATGAACTGAATTAAATAAATAGAATTGTTAGTAATATTAATTTTTGTGGTTTGCAAAGCGGTTGCGTGTGTTTTTTTACAAGTTCTACTCCATCTTATAATACTATACAGTATTATTGATTAGCAAGAGGCAAAGTACATCAGTCTGAGTAAATCTTTAAATAAGAAATGCCCTAGACCTAGACAACTAGAGGTTTATGTTAATATAATCCATTCCACGATTTTATCTGCATTAAACATTTAATAATCATATATATACTCTAGTATGCCAACTTGATTACGTATCCTGAACTGGGTTGAAGAGGTGTTGGTTAAATGGACTTAGTTCAAATATTGTTCTTATCATTTGGCTCTAGTGTAATTTAGTTCTTTAGCTATTTCTCGTGGATTTCATCTTACACGCCATACGATAAAAATCTACGACGACATTCGATACATCTAACGTTTATTTACAAACAAAAAAAAATAATAACATGTTAATCCATCACAAGAATTTAATGTCGAAATAATGCGTGAATTTCAAATTGCTCGAATATTCCGGTTATTTGTCCTTGATGTCGATTTCCTGGCCAAATTGATACCCGCTTCACATTTTAGCCGTTCATCAACGTGAATTTTAAGTTAATTTGAATATTTACGTACGACATTCACGTTTTTCTGAACCACTTTGCATGCACATTAGGCAATAAATTGTCGGTCGTTGTGAAGTGAGCGTATTCAGAAAATAAGGAAATTGTTTATTAATCACTCGATCAGAAATATCTTTAATACATCTAGCAATTTGTTTGGACGTGAAAATGTATTTGTTAAAATCGTTTCTTTAAGTTAACTCTTGACTGTTTTGATCATAAAAATAGAAGTCATTAAAGTCATTAAAGTCATTCAGTTAAAAAAATATACGGAGCTTTTATTGGAGGACAACAAAATTTAACTCTGACATTTTCACAATTAAACTTACACGATTTTGTTGCGTGGTCATATTAATTTGAAAACTAGCAGTTAAAAACCCGATCCGCAAATTTTTGCTGCTAGGCTCTGTGGGCGGCTTTTGGTTTGTCTTCGCCCAGTTTGAGTGTTGGTGACCATTTTATAAATCTAATAGGAACTGGTTCCAAAAATAGCCGGCCCCTGATATAGCCGGTTCCTCGAATCCACTGAGATACACAAACTTACAAATCCGTTGTACTTACGCCTGCCAGGGGATGCTAATCACGCAAACTTTTAACGTGAGTGGCGCTATCTTTTGGAATCGCTTTAATTCAGTTCTATTACAAAAGCATATTTGTATACAAACTCTACGTATGAAAACGGTTTTACGTAAGGCGCGGCTTCAGAGTTGCATTCTTAGCCGGATTCTTAAATTTTAACCGTACAGTCTAGCCTAATTAATACTGTTTGATGATGATAAATTGACCTTTTGTTTGAATATCAGGAATGAGTTATTTTTATTGAATTACGCACTTCCGGTTGCGTTTGCAAAAATGAGTTTGCAGAATAATTTTACACAAATGATAAACAACTATTTACGATACATTCATTAATGGTTGTTCATCAGTTGTGTGAAATTTAATACATGTTATTAGTAAGGACCTTGGAGTAAAACTGGATAGACGCCTTCCCGTTTTAATGAATGTGCAATAAACTTTTAACAACTACTGATCATACTTGAAATGTACGCACTCTGAGAACAACTTATTATTTTTTTATCAGAAATCTGCTTAATTGTGTATGAACGTTTGGTTATTAATTGCAGGTTGAAATATACAGGGTGCAATGGCTTCTGATGGTCACCCTGTTTACATCAGGAGGTTGCGATGGTCAGTTGACCCAACCAAATACTCTCTTTCATTTATTGAGGGACTTGGCCTCCAAAATCGTCGGAATGAGCACGGGCGAACCGAGACTTCTACAGGAAGCCGTGCGAAATAATGTAAGTAAGTATTATTACTTGATTGAATTGACTGGAATGTAATCGCAAATCGATAAAGATGTAATTTTAGATTCTCTAGACTACTTGTAACATTATTTAGATTTCCAGCGTTTCGCGAACAGTCAATAATCAGAACCACTTATGGTACCTGCAATGATTATGGACCCTCTTATATTACAAACGAGTAGATCTGACCTGATCATTATTTTTTTTTTTTTTGTTTAATGTTTAATTTACAACATTGTTTTAGCATTGAACATAATATTAGGCAAAACAAAATAGTGAAATATATATTTTAATGCATTTCTACGTCAATTAAGAGTGTTCACTCTTGAGTTTGGCGTAGGAGTTATCTCATAATTATTTCATTATTATAACATAATTTTACATAGAGTGTACAATAAATATAAACTTAAGTACCATCAACTTATAACATTTTGATTGGTAATGTTATGGTTGTTAATTTTTTT
The DNA here is from genome assembly GCA_936435175.1 of Glyphotaelius pellucidus. Classification (NCBI taxonomy): domain Eukaryota; kingdom Metazoa; phylum Arthropoda; class Insecta; order Trichoptera; family Limnephilidae; genus Glyphotaelius; species Glyphotaelius pellucidus. The sequence continues at coordinate 18,172,516 of OW386545.1, forward strand.
AAAGATTAATTTGACCTTATTCTTGAATGACACGAAATCTGTAATTTTTTTTTCTTCTTCGGGAAGACAATTAAAATATTTTATGCCTTTCTTAAATATAGTTATTGTGCATGTGTTGTTTTATTAATAGAGGTATTTGGATGTTAAATTTATGCCTTAATGAAGAGTTAAGTTTAATATAAGTTCACAATAAAAAAAAAAAATCCCATGCATCACAAACATAAATATAACAATAAATTTGACAATAAATTTAGGTCATTAATAATTCATATTACTTGTAAGGTTTTTCCCTGTACAATATTGAAGTGAGCTACAAAACTAAGGTAATTAGCCCACTGGAATAACCAAAATACTTAGAAATCCGGCAGCCTAAAAAGACTAAGTAACAAATGTAATTAATATTATTGATTAACATCCTTTAGACTTAGACCAACCCGCTACCCCTCCCTCATATGTTGTGTATATAAACCGTAGACTAAGAATATTATGTACCAGTCTGAAGATGGCTCTAGCGAGCTGAAACCGGTTACGGTCAATAAAATTAAAGTGGAGAAAAGTTTTATATTTATTTTTAATAAAATATATTATAATGGAATTCCACCATGAATTGTCAGTTTCAAAAATAGAAATATCATAATGATTTGATTATAAAAATATAAACACTTTTTTATGTATGCGTGCAGGTGCAAAGACATGTTTACGAATATATAAATAAATATATAAATATTCACATAAATACATTCTCATACATAAACAATATAAACACCTCTCTTTGAGTACGACAATAGACTACTAAAAGTAGCAGGCTACTAATTACATTCAAGTGTTGAATATATTCTATATTAAAAGTATTATTTATTATGTTAATCGAATCATTTTAGCAATAAAATGGCAATTCACCTCAAGGGCATGCTTTTTCTAATGAGATGTAAGAGACTGAATTAATTTCACACTTGTATTGTCAGTGATGAGAGTCGTAACCTTTTAGCAAGGTCATGAAGAGATTTATTACAATGATATAATAACAGCTTAATGACAGATCATAAACATACACCATTTTGATAACCGCACAACACAACCGCCCATCATCTCATAAAACCTGCGCAAAAGAATACAAGTTTATTTATATGTTTCCGACATTCGGCACACTCAATAGACAGATGATTTTTGCTACAAAGTTGTCGAAAGTAAACGGTGCAATAAAAAAGACACGTTACTTGCATTTCTTTTAGAATTTTATAATAATTCTATTTACACAATTTCAACAATTCCCAAAAGGCGTTCCATTGATATGCTTGGTATATCTCTAAACGACCAGTTTAGGTATGGTGGCTCCATTGAATACAGAATCAAGTTAGCTTCTCAGAGGCTGGGCGTACTACACATGTACAGGGCCCGCTGATAAGTTAATAGTACACAACTGCCATCCCTGTACAAATCACAAGTGTGCACCACGGTGGAATTTTGTAGCCACATCTGGTCCTGAGCCCCAAAATACCTGAAAAAACCCTCGATCCTGTACAGAAACCGGCGGTCCATTTGATAGATTCTACTGTCTTAACACGTGGATTGCAATCAATTCCCCTTGTCCTTATTTTACTGGAATTTCAATGAAATATACTCCGACAAACTAGCGTCATTGCATCCTTTGACACCGGTGCATATTTGGGAAACACGTCAAACGCTCGCTCAACATGTGTTCACGGATGACATTTGTCACTGAGAACGGGTCATTTATTCGACTCGCTCATGAGTTCAACGGCTCGGCTGTGGAATTGCCGGCATCTGTGTTTCCCACCTCTTCTCTTCAAGGCTCAGGTTCATTCCTTTCTTTCCATTAAAAGATCCTCCACACAGAATCCCCAATTATGACACAGGCCATGAGGGAAATTATTTTTCTCCTGTGTTGAGTTATTAAAAACAACTAACTTCAAGAATATTGTAACGTTATATTACGTCCGAAGGGCCTGTACGTTATTTTTAAAAATTAAATTCATACCTAAAACTTAAAAAAACGTTACCTACAATGTAATATAGTTATGAAGAAAAATCTGTTTTGAGCACCGTCAAGATAAACTGGAAGAAATTCCTCCGTTTTACTAAGCTAAATTTTATCTTACTTCTGGAGAAATTGATTTTTCTTTCACACATTTTCAATCTCTCTGGCCTATCTCGGAACTAAGAGTCAATTGGTATAAATTACACTTCTAGAAAATATCTGTTCAGTGAATTTGAGCAGCATTTATTGCCTTTCTTACATTCTCCGCGCAAACTGGAGGCCTTTAAGAAAATGAATTCCTTTACCGTCTTTGGGGATGCTGTGTGGATGCTAATTTAAGGAAAGAAACGACAGGAAGTTCTGCAAAGAAAAAATTAAGAGAGGTGGGTACTGAAAAGGAATCTGCGGGTCAACGTGTACAGGAGTAACGGACGTAAGAATCCATCCCTCCCATTGCGGTGCAAGGCGATGGGTCAAGAGAGTCCTTCTTGAGACGTAAACAGGTCTTCTTCAATCAGTCTCTCTCGATCCGACCTACCACACTGAAGGTGTAGGGCAAACGCATTGGCTGCCAAGACCTAGACAAACCTCACTCTATGACCCACCGGTGAACTCTGGCAAACCCCTGCTAAGTGCAAACGTAGTGAACAACTTTCTTGAAATCTTGCTTATCCTGCTCTCATGTTCAATTTGTTGTGCCAAAAAATCAGATAAAACCAAAGATATTTAAATATAAGGAGATATGCTATGTTGTCCGCCCGACTACTACCTAATAGGAAAAGTTTGAATACGGAATTCAGTTGATTTTTCGAAGGTGTGCAGTAGTATTGGATAACAATACAATAATATAGTTTGAATACAGAAAGAATTCGTTCATTTTGTTGATTTTTTGAAGGTGTGCAGTAGTATTGGGTAAATTAACACCAGAAAGCACATTCACTTGGTAAAAACTGTCGATAGCAAATCTCCTTATATTTCAATATCTTTGGATAAAACTTTTTCTTTTAATTATTTTGATTGATTGATTCTTAATTCAAAATTTTTCAAAATCTAGAAAATTCAAGATAAGATCCCCGAGTCTACTGAATTTCCTTGCCGCTTCATCGGACCAAATGAAGCCGCTAAAAGCAAGAAGCGGAAAAGCCGATTCGAGCAGGTCTCCAGCGATGTTGATATCAGCCAGCTTCCAAGAGCCAGGTCTGAAGTCAGACCAACGTCAGTTCACCGACTGAGACCCGGAGACTTCGACATCATAGCAGCAATGGGAGATTCCTTGACAGCGGCAAATGGTGCTGCGGCTTCTAATATTCTTCACGTTGTAGCAGAGAATAGAGGAATTTCGTGGTCTATTGGTAAGTCAGATATAAATAATTGAATTGAAAAAATGTTAAATTTATTCGCAATGAATGCTAACAAAAATGTATTGAGGAATAATTTACTAGTAAAACTTGTGCAATAAATTAGAATTACTGTTTATTACGTACAAACGCAGCATTTTTTTAAGTTCTGAAGCTCATGACGATGCTTTTGAACATAATGTTTTGTTGAGGTTTGTTTCACACATAATAAGGAACTCCAGTGAAAAATATTATGGCTTTAAAAAATTATGTTCATATAGACCAATAAACGCTGATTCTGAATATATAAGGTGTATTAAATAATATTTAACGTAGAGTTTTAAAAAATATATTAAAAAGTCCATTTTAAAACAGTTCATTAAAACACCCTGTCAAGTTGGTATTATTGAATTTGTGAGGCGTGACGTCACCGTGTCCATAAAACGCTCGAATGCTGAAATTCAAAATGGCCGTCGATGATCAGCTGATTCCAGTTGCCTACAAAATTCATACTTCGGTTGGTCATGATGACGTCCCACTAGATTCGGTGGTTTTCGGGGGATTTTGAAAAATTAAAACTTTGACATTTATTTTAACTATTAAAACTAACTATAAAAATAAAAATAAATATGCAGTTATTTAAGTAAGAAGGTCAATATTCATTTAAAAAAATTTAAAAAATGGACTGGAGTTCCTTATTGTGAATGACACGGATAAGTCGAAACCGGTAGCATATTAAAAAAGGTTAAGTAACAAATATACATGTGAAATAAAACTCTGAAACTGTGAAATTGTTAGGTAGTTAATGCCCAAGTAATATAAAAAAATGCTTTTCAACCTCTTCCTGACGGTATTTGAGCGTTTTTACCGAGACAGAAAAAGTTTCTGTATATTCTGTAGTTTCTTGTGTATTTAGCAACATGTAAACTTATTTATTATTGCAATCAGATTCGTGAAAAATCGCGGAATATTATGATTGTAGGATTTGTGAAGCTGAAAGTACTTACAAAAATATGTGTTTTGGTATCACTGCCTTTCAAAAACAGAAATTTACCTTTCGAAAAATTACTTCTTTACAATGTCATTAAAAACATATAAATAACGCTATAATCATAATTAATGCAGCGCCACTCGTGAAAAGAATAGCCATTCAAGGAATATGTATATGAAGGTTCTATGCCAACTGAGAATAAAGTCAACCCGACACCTTCTAGAAAAGTCATTAAAAGCTATGAAAAAAATAATTTTAAATTAGCCGATAACCCTAACCTAATGTAACCTATAATCATAGTTAATGCAGCGCCACTTGTGAAAAGAATAACCATTCAAGAAATATGTATATGGAGGTTCCATGCCGACTGAGAATAAAGTCAACTCAACACCTTCTAGAAAAGTCATTAAAGCTATGAAAAAAATAATTTTAAACTAGCTGATAACTCTTACCTAATATAACCTATTTAACCATTTTTTATATTTATTTTTTTATCACTTTAAACGACTTATCTGAGTTGGTTTCATTCCGAGTTGTCCGGTCACCGTATATGAACAGGCCGCTAATATATGTAGGTATACTGGACATAGTTCAAAGAAACCACGCGCCTTGTCTCAGTAACGTTTCTTCACTCTATTAATTTATCTAAGCATCTATCAAGCAATCGAACAAAAGAAATGCGAATTCTGAAAAAAATGATTTCATAAAATTATTTTTGAACCTACTTTATCACTTGTCTGATTCGATAAGTGGTTACAATTTTGAATGAAATATTCACTGAATTTGAATAATGTTAAGTATTACGCAGGAATATTTCACAGTACTAAACAACGTACCCATGCAACAACCCATATTAACATGTTTAATAATCAAATCATATTTGGATACAACAATCGAGGAGCAAACGGAAACGAAGTGACGTATTCATCTAGCGATCCTGCGCACGTGAACCCATTGTAGTCGTACGTCACAGATTGTCATAAATAAAAAAAAGTGTATAAAATATATTAATTAACATTGTTGAAACTCAAATACAAAGCAAAAAAAAATTGCTTCTTACTAATAGAGGGATAAATCATAATACGCACGAGATGTAATTTTAACGTAATGACTCAAACACAGCATTGAATAAACATTCTTTAAAAATACGGAGATAGTTAACAATAATTAATAATTTTTGGTCAATGACTCTAAATTCCTTAGCCTGTTTTACACATTTTAACTGAAAAGAAAATCATTTCAAAGTCGTATTTTTTTGAAAGGGGGTTCTAAGTTCTAAGAGGGGTTCCTTCGGCACAATCTTTCAATTGCATATCTATTCCTCTTTTTCTTTATCACGTTTTGGGCCTCCAGCTTTGGACATCCTTGGCTCCATAAATTTATCATGCAATTTTGTCCAGATCGTTAGTCGATTCATTTGTCAGCGACCTCTCTTTCTCTTTTCCAATTTGCCGCCCTCTTTCTTTCTTTCTTTTGATGCCCGCACTTCTTTCTTCTCTTTCTCTTATTAACATCTCTTTCCCACTTTACACGGAAGCATCTTATTTTAGTCGTGTAGTCTGTTATTGATGCCCTTTTTGTGTTTATCAGGGGGCCAAGGAACCTGGAGGGAGTACCTGACCCTGCCCAACATCCTGAAGGTGTACAACCCCGACCTGATCGGGTTTTCATTGAACGACGCCTATGGCTTTCACAGAGCTAGCCAGTTCAACGTGGCCGAGCTGGGAGCTATGTCCTCGGATATCCCCTACATGGCCAAGGTGCTGGTGACAAGAATGACCAAAGATCCAAGAGTCAATCTGAAAAAGGACTGGAAGGTGAGCGAATGGACGACCTAGAAGTTTTTCAAATAGAATGATTTAAATTTTATTTTTTTAGTCATAACTTTTTTTAGTTTTAACGTCAACTAGAAATAACTACTCGGGTTGTCCATGTTCCAACACTCACGACGCAAAACCGTTGCAAGCTGTTAGTTTTGATGCGGTAATCCAGAAATTTCAGACAGTTGGAGGTGCGCAATTTTCATGACGTTTATTATAAAACCCGACGCGTATGTTCGGTCGGTTCCTCCTTGATTTTTGTTCGGTGATAAGATTTTTATTTTTAATTTTAAAGAAAGGCAAACATTTCCGGGTTATGAATTACCTGACAATGTTTGAAAATCTCCTACTACCAACAGAGCAAGCGAAAGATGTTGCTTGAGTTTGATGGAGGACTTAGATGGCCGAGGAATTGAACGCAAGACGCCTAGATGGGATCCAAACGCGATGCCAACTCAGCCATTGACCGGACAAAGATCCATTTTGATTTTTGATATCAGATCAGTCTCCAAAATTTTTGACTTGTTTCAACAAATTTTGATCTATCGCCAAACTGTACTAGTCTTGCTATAATGCGCGAAACGCGTATTTTTAGTGCAAACTAGAAAAAATGTAACCGGACTGTAAAATTGCATATGGGGGCCCTCATAAATCTAAATGCTAAAAAATCGCTGTTCAGGAAAATATGTATATATACTACAAAACTAGACACCCGGCACTGAATGTATACATGTATACATGTGTCTGAGTATCATAATGTCACCGGAGACCAAAATTTAATTAACATTTTTTAATCCAAATAATGGCAGGAACCACTGTTTAAAGTAAGTCAAGTGGGTTCCTTAACCACATGTGTACATTAAATGTATATTATATTTATTGATGATGCCATAGCTTTACGATAATACTCGTGTATACTTATGCTTCTTGCAAACCAAGGACAAAGTTAAACAATAATAAATCTATTTGTTACAGCTGGTAACACTGATGATTGGACCAAACGATTTCTGTTTGGATGTTTGCTATCAAAAATCACCGCAGAAAATTCCTTCTAAGCATCGCAAGGAACTGATGGAAGCACTTCTTATACTGAAGAACAACCTGCCGAGGACATTCGTGAACTTGGTTCCGGCACCGGGTAAATAATAGCGATTTAAACCAATATTATCAAAGTATTTTTAGATTGATAAAATCGTATCTAAAAAAATCAAGAAAGCATAAGAAAATTAATGGTGTTGATTAGGTGTTGTTGTTATTGGAACCTATAGGTTTATTGCATTTATTAGAACAATTAAGTTTCAGCTAAGTCAGAGGAAGATGTCCGCAGTGGCAGAGCACTTCAAAACTATGCGTGGGAAATAAAAAATATTTACAAGTGGATTAAAAATATTGAATGTTTGAACTCAGTAAATTAGACTAAATTCAATCTTAATCTTTGCGAATAATAACTGCAGCGAAGCAATTGTTCCGCATACATTCCTTTCAAGTAGAATGTTCTGATCCCCCTCTCTTAATTTAAGGGGTCAAAAGGGGTTTAAATTCTAAATGTCATCAGATTGTCCCTAGTCTCTTGGTTCAACGACTCAACACATTCATCTACAATCAGTGCTCGAACTAAGCTGCCTGCAATCTGTAAAAAATTTCACTCTCTCTCAGAGCTTCAAATTATCCAAAATGATCTTCTTCCTTTATACAAATTGAAATATAGTCACGTCATCATATCCCCAACATAATTGGGAAATAATTTCCGTCAGGGCCTATGTCATATTAGGGAATGCTGTGTGGAGGGTCTTTTTAAAGAAGGGAAGGATAGGAAGTTCTGGAAAGGAAAAGGTAGGAATCTGGGGGTTAGTGTGTATAGGAATGACGGACGTATAAATCTATCCCTCCACCTGTGGTGCAAGACGATGGGTCGAGAGTCCGGGTGGAAAGGTCGAAAGGCCTCCCCCACCCAGTCTCTCTCGATCCGGCCTGCCACGCAGCAGGTGGGCAGACGCATCCGCCGCCAAGACCAGGACAAACCTCACCCCATGAATAATTGAATTTCTCAAATATACGAGTATTATGAAAAATAATTTTGAACATTCTCTTGTTCTCTCTGACTCAGTTTCCTCGTAAAACTTAAATTCAGTCCTCTTCTTAATCCTGATGATCACTATGTATGTCTTATTCGAGTGCTGATAGCCTCCTTTCAAAGCTCTGGAAAAATATAAATTATGTTACCAGTATTTTGTCAACTCATTATTTTCACTGTAATTAAAAAATGTTATGCATTTTATTTCAAACCCCTATAGGCGTTTAAATGTATAAATAAAAAAATAAACGCAATTTAAACTTTTGGTTGAACAGAAAAATAGTTTGAACTCGTTTTTGATACTTTCAGCATTTTTTTCAAATTGTGGAAATCAGTATTTTTTTAAAATGTTTCAGATGTCGAAGTGTTGAAGAGATTCAAAGGAAAGCCTTCTAGATGTCATCTGACCCACCTGGTGGAATGCCCTTGCCTATTTGGAGAACCTATGAAGCACAAGTATAAAGAGACGACGAACGTTATCAAACGATGGCAGCAGATCGACATAGACGTAAGGAGTTTTTTTACAGAACACAATGACATAATTATTTACCATAAGAATTAAAGACATTTAAAAACAGCTTTCCGGAAATTTCTGGAAAGTTTTGATAAGGAGGTTTACAAAAACTTGATTATTTCAGCTGAAAAGTAATAATGGCACGACAAATATAATCAGGTTCCAGGTGTGTCAATTTTGTCTGGTGTGTCAATTTTGATCAGAATATTTCCGGAAATCTGATTATTTCATATGGAACGTTGTATTGGCAAAACAAATATAACAAGATTTCCGGAATAATCATATTTTAATCGGAGGGGAAATCGAATTATTTTAGCTGGACATTTTTTGGAGTCAAGAATAAAAAGAGTTTTCCAGAAATTTCGTATTTGGGTGAAGGGTTTCCGGGAAAGTTTTCAAAAAATAAAAGGTCAAATAAAGGTTAATTTGAGTGTTCGTTTACAGATCGAAACCGCTCCAGAGCTAAACGATAAAGAAGATTTCGCAGTGGTTGTCCAGCCATTTGATGTCGATATCGTATTCCCCGATGGACCAAATGGACAAACGGATTTCTCCTTCTTATCAGAGGACTGCTTCCATTTCAGTCAAAAGGCGTATTCATGGAGTAAGGGACATCTTTTATAACAATTTTTCTTAAAATAAAATAAAATAAATATAAGCCTGTCATCCCACTGTACCACTTGCATCCCACTTCGGTACCGAATTGACTAAAACCGGAGACCATGCGCAAACAAGTAAAGTTAAGTCAGTGGCGTAGCGTGGGTGCCACCCCCAAAAATTTTGCCACCCCCCCCTATATAGGTATTTTGAATTTTGCCGCCCCCCTATATAGGTATTTCGAATTTTGCCGCCCCCCCTTTATAGGTATTTCAAACGTAGATTTCCTTTTTTTTATACGACGGTTTTTATATCACATGAATCGACTTTGTTCCAAAAAAAATCCTGTTTTAAATTCTGCTACAAATTTATACCTGCTCTCGAAAATCGATAATGGTATCCATGTAATAGGATTTCACATCTCGAATTTTTACGATGTGTTTATAACACAAGGCAGGTTTCAACTTCGGATTGATTTTGCGTTAGAGAACCAAAATAATAGTGACACATGGAACAGTCCATTTGAAAAATTTTGCAGCTTATGGAACGCAAATCGAATGTAAAACTTGACTAGATCCTCTACGAATTTGCAACTTGTTATTTAATTTATCCTGATATTCTGAACATAAAACTGGTTTTAAATAAATCTCTATGGGGTGAATTGAGACTACACTCAGTACATGAAAATGGTTTATCTTTAATTTTGCCAGCACATTCAAATTAGTCTGCAATTAGAATTTTATCACTGCACTTCAAATAAGAGAATATTTTCCTTCGAAATGTGTCGGGAGATGATTCCACAACTGAAATTTTACATTCTGAATACAAAACTGGTTTAAAGTTAATCTGTATGCGGTGAATTGAAACTACACTCAGAACATGAAAATGGTTTCTCTTTGATTCTGGCAGAACACACATAGTCCGCAACTAGAATTTTATAACTGCACATCGAATTATTTTATTTTATTATCTTTAAATAAAATAAAAAAAATAAAAATTATAATTTATTGTGAAATTTTGCCGCCCTTTAAAAGTGCCGCCTGGGGAGTTAAGTACAGTTTACACCGTAGCCCTTGCGGACTTTTTCTGTGCAGGGTCTCCGGTTTTTATTGATTCGTTATCGATACTGAGTAACTGTGACGACGGTCTAAGTTTTTCTAGGGTTACCTGTCCTGGAATTTTTTCGCTAAAGTACTTTTGGTTTGAATTACTGAATGGTTACTCAGATTCAATCGGATCTCCTTAACCGTTTGCAATAAGCGCCATTGTACAGCTTTGGATAATATATGTTAGTTGAGATTAGAAGGATAAGCAAGTCACCTCATCACACATGTTCCCTTGCTACTTTCCGAAGACGTGATCCATCAACATTATGCTTATTAACTACTTGGACTTCTAAGCTTGTTTACACGACAATATACAATACACGACAACTAAAACTTAAGCGAAAAAAATTTATATTCTGACATTTCATTTAAGACAAAAAAACTTGCACAGGCAAAATATCTGAGTGACTAAATATCAAACAAAATATTGATTTAATGATACAATAATTTGTGTCATCAACTCCAAAATAAATTAGGAAGCTTTGCAACTGCCAGCCATAAAATACGTCAATTTTATGAAAGTGCCTATGTTAATAACATTTATTCGTCAACGCCTGATCACCGCAATATCAGTAGCGTGTACGTTCGGATAATGAGTAGGCACTAAAAGTAGGTTTCCAGCAAGACGATCTGGGTGCAACAAATATTACAGGTGTTGGTTTTTAAATTGCAATTACCGCAGGAGATTAGTTTAATCTATTTTATTCAAACTAAAATATTTTTGTTTCAAGTGAGTATAAACAGTTCCTTTAATTAGGAAACACCATTTTTTTTGAAGATAATAATTAAAATATGTGAAACGTCTATAAATGAAATTTATACAGAAAATACAAATTTTATCATGTATTTAATAAAAAATAAAAAAATATATTGAAATTAATAGGTCACACTTTTTTGTTACAGCTGCTAATGCTCTATGGAACAACATGCTTCAACCTCCCGGGAAGAAACAACGCAATTGGGAGAAAGCTTTCAAAAATTTCCTTTGCCCGACTGTAGACTTTCCATATATTTATACACTGAAAAACGGCAAAAGATTCAACACAACTTCAAGTTAAAATTTATAACCAAATGATCCAGCGAATAGATAAATTGTGTAATTGAAACATGTTTAGCATTAACGATATTAATAATATTCAACAAGGCTGTGAAATAATAAAAAAAATCGAACTTAAAGCCTTCGACTTGCCGACCACACGTTCTACGCAAACCTCTTTCTCAGTTATCAAAATATATTCCTTGCCTATATTGTTGTAATTTATTTTTCGTGCAAGTTTTTTGAAAACTTTTTTCTAATGCATATAGTTTGAATATTATTCTTATTGTGTTAATAGTTAAAATAATAATAGAAATTTTAAGCTTTAAAGAGTTCATTTAATTGTTATTCATAGAAACGTTGTGTGCAAGGTAATTTTATTTCATTTTAATCATGAAACAACTATTTAGTAAAGTACTCGTAAGGTACCTGATAACTAAGCTTTTAGTAAATGCTAGCATTTCTGCCTTGCGTCGCCAAGCGAAAATAATTTTTCACTCAGTAGGTGGGAATCTTTTATAAATGTTTACATATTTGTTTCGCTAGTTGCCGCAGTTATATTTTTTAATTTATGTAGTTACCTATAAGTGTATCGTTTGGTAGGAACAGAATTTAAGCGTTAAGAGGAAGCCCGGTCGCCGACAAATTTGAACATCATGTATTTTATCAAAGTGTTGCTGTCACTATCGCTGAAACTGCACTTCAGGATGATAATACCTTAATATGATCATCAACATCAACGTTTTGATTTCCCCTCTTCTTCTCCAAAACTGGACTTTTTACTAATTGTGTTAGAAAAAAATACTCCTTGTCTGTGCATTTTGCTTTTTTAAAAAATACATTATCTATTAATAATTTGCATACTGCGTTCAAACCAGCCTATTTTAACTTTTAAGGCTTTTGGAGGGTCCTAACTCCCGTAAGAAGTAACTTACCAAAAAAGCAAAACATACCGGCATGCTAGTGGTCGATATCTATACTATATTGAAAAATGTTTGCAGTAGTGTCAAAATCCGGAAGGGAAATTGGTGAATATGTTTGTATTGACCGGTCAGTGGCCGAATTGGGATCGCGGGTCAGGCGTCGCGTGTTCGATTTTTAGGCTAAGTCCTCCATCACGACACAATCAACATTTTCCGCTTAACGTGGTGGTAGCAGGAGATTTTTAAATATTGTCAATTTATTCGTAACCCGGGAATGTTTGCTTTTCTTTAAAAAAAAAATAAAAAAAAGTATGTACAAAACGCGGCCCGGCTTCCTCATAATCACTCATATAAATATGTTCTTATATTATTTCAACTCCCGTAATAAGGGCGTGATGTGTCTAGTCTGATAAGTTATAAATGTACCTGTATTAAGAAACTCAAACGAATAAAACGAATATTAAAAAATGTTTTATATTAATTAATAATAATAAAAATACAGAATTATATTTAAAGGTCTTTCTTCAATCTTCAATACGATGGTAGACGACCAGACCTCTTCCCCATACGACAGAATACCTGTAAAGTGGTAGCTAACAAATCGATGTTACGATGCTAAATGGTTTTAATTGTTTACCATTTTCAATGTTCCTGTTATCCAACATATCATTAATTATTTCGGGTTTTACAGATTGTTCATATTGATTTACACATACGCAAATAATAAAAAAAGTAACACATTTTAATAATGTACAGAAAATTATTAAAATAATGGAAAGTGTTAATTAAAGAGCACTTTTTGTAAGGTCAATCGCATACATAATCAAATCTTTTCCTTTTATAATAGATATTAAAAACAGTAGAACGCCTCTGTCATAAGCTGTTGTTCGATGAGTTTGCAAATTTGAAGAGAAAAAAATCCATCTCATAAAAAAAAGAAAAATCGTTGCGATGATAAAACATCATCTGAAGCTATCGCTCTATTGGAAATAAAGGAAGATGGTTAACATGAAGATGGTAAAACAGAAATCTAAGCATAATATTTTTCCATTCATAAATTTTTAAAAAACTGGTTACCACGGTAAAATGGGAATCTACTAATATTGATAAATTGAACCACGGAGACATCGATTGAAAAAATTAGTTGCTGGTATTTTTGAGAAAAAAATGTCAATATTATTATTATTATTTTGTTCAGACCTTAAAATTTAACAGAAAGAGAACAGAAAAATAGCAGAACATAATAGTATTATTTGAGCAAAACAATAATTAGAGGAAATATACCGAATATGGAATAGCTAAGGTAAAGAAAAATGTGATTAATTTTAATTGAATCGTATATTAAGTATTACTTATTGAAATCTTTGGAAATATAGTTAAGGAACTTAAAATGTCAACGAAATATTAAAAGAAACACACAAACGTCTTCATTTTAAACCAAAAGAAAAACAATAGAAAAAAATCAGTATTCAAAAAAGGGGTTCGCCGCTTTGATGCGCCACAGAATAGCCGGGGTGAGACAGCGCTACCAAAGATCGGAGAACACTCTCGTCCTGGCCGTGGCCCAGTGGCAGGGCGCGCCTCTTCACCAAACGTGGAGAATTCATCTGAAGCCCCCGTAGTAGATATACGAGTACTAAATATGTGGCGCTGTTCGGCCTACCTTGGAGATGCAGTGCCTCGCAGATGTTCGCAGAAGGAAGAGTACATGGGTTCGCTGCTTGCGCCACAGAATAGCCGGGACGAGTCAGCGCTACCAAAGATCGCAAAACACTCTCATCCAGGCCGTGGCACAGTGGCATAGCGCGCCCTTACATCAAACATGAACAAATTACTTAAAGCCTCTGTAGTATACAAATACTAAATATGTTTACCATTATGTTTTATTTTAGATTTTATTTTATTATGTTATTACATCTTATTATGTTTTTTTTTTTTTTTATCCTATCTTGCATATCCCATTTAATGTAATTATTTAATGGAATTTTATAAATGTATGCTTTTATATGGCTGACAGAGTATTGCACTCACCGCTCTGTTCGGCTGAAATAAACACTATTATTATTATTATTATTATTATTAAGGCCATCAAGAAATCCCATATTAGGAACAGATCAATACAAACAAATATATTCGTAGAATAAAATCTACTTACTTGAATTTAACATCAAATCACTATGAAAACATAAAATTAAAATAATAATTTTATCAATCAATAAAAGATTGAAAAATTTGTGGAGAAAAATTTTTGGGAAAAAATAAAGTGAAACTTGCGTAATATCAAATCGGTGAGGCACAAACACTTAATCACTCTCTAAGGTGAGAGTGGTGTGATCGGCATCCGGATGAGTACTGACATGTTCAAGATCAGTCTATAGGGAATCGGGAACGCTGGGTTATAAAGGCTGTTCTCACTTAAATTTTGAGAAACACCACCATCTCATCTTAGGGACATACGTATGCCATATTCGATACATCTCCTGAATTATTTATTATATCCCGGTACGCCTAAGTAACCGCAATATTCTATCAATAGTGTTCAATTGTTAGTGGATGATAACATTTGGGGGTCGACTAGTTATAGATCAAGGTTTCCCTACCGGTCGATCGGGAAGCAAAAATTGGTCGAAGTCAATTACGACTGTGATATTTTTAAATGATATGGTCGTACGGCAAACTAGTTTTGCTGAATTTTAATGAAGAGACAATGATAAATTAAGATGAAAGATATGTTTCCAACCTCAAAAAGATTGGGTTATGTCGGGCAACACTTGAAATGTTTGCGACATAGCCGCCTGCTTCAGGAAAGTAAAAGATATCTCCGATAGATAGCACACTTGGAAATAATAATAATATTTGGATGACTCGTATAGCGCCGTTTTTTATGAAAAATCACTTCAAGGGCGCTGTACCAACTTATTATATATTTCTACAATCTTACTTCAGAGGTACTTAATGAAACGTGAATTGCTGCGCCTCTTGTGTTGTATTTTGAATGTTCACACTTTTACCACAATATTGCACCACAGGGCAGGTTCCAAAAATTACAATTTTATCAACGATTTAAACACGTACTAATGCATAAAGGCCCCGTAACCGCTCTCGAAAAGTAGAAGATGGAGAGATATGTAATTACGAATGCTGGAGAGAGCGCGCTAATATTTAAATCGATAAAATTGAAGTGAAAATTGACATGACTCGTTTTAAATGGAGCAAAAATCTTGTGGAACGTATCTTAAGTATCATTTAAAAAAACATTGTGAATTTTTTCACAAATATAACTTGTAAAATAATAGAAATAGACTTGTTTTAAATAATTTTCGGAGCATACTTTGCGATTTTTTTCTATCAAGGGAATTTCATATAATTTTCGTTTCGGCGTGGAACGTATCTAGATATTACCTTAAAAAATAACATATATTTTTTTAAGAGCTTAAAAACTTCAAATGTTTAAGGGAGATATGTAAGAAATCGGTCGAAATTTGGATAGCGGCGGCTTAATCACTTTACGAAGTACAGTTATAATGCTTCGAACTATATGAGATATGTGTATGTAGCGTCTCTTAATGGCACCAAAACAGTCATTTTTTCAGCGATATACTAGTATCGATTGCTAATATTATAATTGCTAATATTCTGGAATTATAACCTACTTTCATCTGATTATAGCATTTGATAGCTTTACTCTCAAAACCTAGTCGAATAGGATATAGTAGTCGAAGGCATCGGGTTCCCACCTGGGCATAGTTGGTTCAATCCCCTGCTAACAAAGTCCTCCATCATTGCACAAGCAAAATTTTCCGCTTATGCAGATGGAATAATACTTTTCCAATTTTTTTTTTTAATGTGAATACCGCACAAAAGTTTCAATTGTGTAGTGAGACTATGGCATTGGGAGACTATGTAGTGAGACTATGGCTCCCCAATTGGGATGTATGTTGTGAGGTTGAAAGTAGGGGGTGGGGAAGGAGGTTGGGAAGTAGAAGGTGAAGAAAACAAAGGAAGTGAAGTACCAAGCTTTCAGATCTGGTCACCAAACACAGCTAAAGTCATTTTAAGCAATGTTTCAGGTTTCAATTCGGAATGGCGGTGCAGATAGTATCTTCCACTCTATAAGTTGCCGCAAATATGCTATATATTATTTTTAATTTATTTATTGCGAAATACCACAAATTAATCAAATAAAATTTAACCCGCTGCCTTGGGATTACGAGTCGAGAGCTTTTCCCCTCGACCACGGAGGCCATCGAAATATTGTCCTGCAGGTAATTCGTAGCACGGAATGTTTGTCTTTTTTAAATTAAAAAACAACACGAAAGATAGAAAAACATATTTTGAAAGATTTTCATAAATATTATTCATTGAACAAACAAATTTTAAAAAAATCGTTTGTGCTGCTCTGGGGCGTGTGGCCTGTGACACACTTGCTGAATATTGTAGCAAACAACGTCTCATTTGTCTGAATTTTTTTTTCCGTGAAAGTTTTTTTTTGCGATAACAATCGATTGTTGTTAATGTGATTGATGACGATTTTTGCAGAAAAAAATGAAGGGTTCATCTACCTAAATTACTTCTACGCACTGAACAGACGTTCTGATGTACGATGTTTGAAGTGTAATAGCGTCACTGAAAATAAATTTATTAAGTACACAATTAAAATCAATACTCATGAGCGATCTTAGGTGCTAGTTTATACGTCAGAAAACACTGCGAGTGAGATATATGTTAATTTATTATTAGGTAATTATTAATTCAGAGCGACGTATCTCATTTTTATTTCCTAACCTCGCAATTTCCCTGACAAAATTCTGGACGTTGCGTTGGTTTGAATTTATTCCGGGTTTATTTTATGGCAAAATCTTGTTGAGGGATTGGTAGGTTCAATGATAGGTGCGAAGACGTCGGTAACATCCAAATGCGCATAGCCTGATACAAATATACATACGGATTGACAAGACTCCAATAATCTTGTTTAAATCTGTGCTAACCCTCCATAGAATTAAGAAGATCCTTATTCTGTGTTCCCCTCCCTGTTGCAGTAATGTCCAGACTATATTTCCAGTATTTCTATTAAAATGCCGAAACGAAGTTTTCGCAAAAAAAAAATTAAAACCAACATATTTTTATCGCAGTAGGCCTGAGAAAAAAATTCTCTTAAATCTTTGGGGATGCTGCGTGTTTTTCCAGGGAAAGGGAGGAGAGAAAGTTCTGGCGAGGAAAAGGATATGAGGAGTGGGCAAGAATCTGGAGTCAATGTGTCCACCTCTCCATAGGGGCGCAAGGCTGGCTGAGAAAAAATAAGAAAAGCAAGATGGGTCGAGAGAGTCCAGTGACACCCTTAGATTCGGCCTGCGACGCCTTCGAGAGTGGCCCGCGGTGCTTATCTGTATCATCCAAGTACCCTTGCGGCGCTTGGAAGATTTTAGTCGACCAGGCCTGACCTAGACAAACCTTACCCCTGTAGTAAACTGCGCTTGCTCTCAATACTGGATTTTCAAGAGAGACAGGTACAGTAGGTAAATCACACGTGTCGTAATATGCTTTGCAAGGATGTATGAACAAAAACGTTCTCATCAGTTTTCTATGTACCAACCTAGAGTTTAAAGCTTAGCAAAATTTTGTCATTGAGTGTAAGGCTAATGTAAGCATAATGACTAAGATTAAGAAAGAGACCTTCAGATGGTTTGGGCATGTAGAGCGAATGAACTGAGAAGGTAGTGTAAGGATAATATATGACGCAAATCTGAATGGTAGAAGAAGTCGGGGATGCCTGAGGAAGACACGATCAAGTGAATCAGATACTTGAGTCGGGTTATGTCGAGAGTCAGAATATGATTGAGACGTTGTATGAATGTGAATGAAACAAAGAGTGTGTGCCAAACCGAGTTATTTGGCGGTTCGTTCTACCTGCCTACCCCTGCGGAAAGCGGCGTGATGGTTTGTTAGTTATGTTACCCCTTGTACATACGTTAATAAAATATTATCAACGGTTATAAAGTACCAGAGATGTTTTCTGTATGAACAAATATGTATTATACATACATTAATTACCATAAGAAAGTTTTTGCTAATTTTAGGCAAACTGACACGCTCACAACACACTTTACGAATTACCTAAAGCAAATAATTTTAAAGATACTCTATTTGTCACACGGGCGGTTACTAGGTCTCAAGGTCACCGTGATATTCATTTGTTAGAAAGCAAAAAAGGTCTCAAAATATGAATAAACTTGAAATGGCAAATCCAATAATTCTAACAAATTAATGCTAATTCAAACGGCTTTCAATATTTTACTGTCAATTAAACACGACCTTCGACAATAATAATGCTCGAATAAATGTAATTCGGAAAAAAAACAGCAATTACTACTACACGAGGGTTGTTCGGAAAGCAATCGTCTTTTGGCTGTAAATAAAAAAATCCCACATTGATTGAAATATTATCTTACATGCCTCTTTTAACAAAAGTTTCCACATTTTCAACATAGTAATCTTTTAAATCCAAGCTTTTATAGTGGTATTTCACCAATTTGTTAAATTCCTTCAATTTGAAAATTCCGTCATAAAACTCTGGCATTTGGGAAAGTATGTAACCTTTTAAAGATCTTCATCATTGTGGAAGTACTGGGCCACAAGCCTATTTAAAAAATACTTCCCTTCAGGGCCCGTGTTATCTTGTAGAACGGCTTTTTGGGAAAGGAAGGAGGTGAAGTACTGGGAAAAAAAAATCAGAGTGTGCAATTCACACGCGTTAGAAGTGAAACCTTCAGAAACCTAAAAAAGGCAAGAATGAGGAGACTAGGAAGCACTTTCTTTATCAATGTGAAGGATTGTACGCAATAATTGAAAGAGATAACCTGTTGTACGCTGATGATGTGGTGCTGATTTCCAACAGTAAGGAAGATCTACAGTCTCTCGTATCTAGGAAATATGTATGAAGAATAAGTTAATGATGAATGTACATAAGTCTAAAGTCGTGGTGTTTGAAAGAGAGAGTACAAAAACAATTTAAATTATGAATACTTGGAGCAGTTGGATGAGTTTGTGTTTTTGGAAAGTATGTTTACGAGAATGGGAAGGCTGATAGAGATATTGAAAGAAGGGTAAATGCAAGTAATTCCATAAATGCAAGTAATTCTACAATGAACGCCATTGGCGGCAACAAAAAAACTGTCAAAAAAAACGAAGCTAGCCGTCCATAATGGAGTGCTGGTACCTAAGATGATGAATTGCAGCAAAGCATGGAACTGGCAAAGGATGAATGAAAGCAGACTGAATCTTTTAAAAATGAGATCCCTGAGGCGTTTGTGTGATAAAACTATGTACGATCGTGTGAGAAACATGGAGATATAACCAACACCTCTGCCATAGGTCTCCCCATGTGATGTGTTACGTTTGGTGACTTAGCAGGGATGCCCTAGAAGAACGTGTGTGAGACGATGTATGAAAGTGATCGAGGCAAGGAGTGTGTGCCGAGACCGAGTTTTGTTGTTTGGCGGTCCGTCCTTTCTGCCTACCCCTGCGGTAAACGACGTAGTGGTTAGTAAGTTAAGGAAGATTTTTTTCACATTTTTGTCTTCGAATTCCAGTGCACCTTTTGTTATAGGATTTGATCATCGTAATATTAATGTATTTGTGTTTTGTTCTCCGGAGTCGCTAGATGTCGCTTCTTCGTTTTCTTTGCCTAATCCGTTTGGAGTGGTTTGAAGATCGGATATTTATTTACAAAATATAAAATTACCTACATACTAAAAATACATAGTAAAAATACATACTAAAATACATACAAAAAATACATACTAAAATACTTGCAGAACTTAATAATAAAAAAATAAAAAAATATCAAATTTAATTTTAAATAAATACAAAAAATTAAAAATTAAGTTAATATTTTCTGGATTTCGTAGGGTTAGAACTCAGTTCGCTCAGGCCCCTGGTCTCTTGGATTCATCCGGCATCTCGGCCACTGCGCTACGGGGGGCCGAACTCGAGTGCGAATTTAGCGGATTAAGAACTGACGACCAATAATATAAAAATTTTCGTTTTTTTCGACCAATAATATAAAAAAACGTATTTTCCGTTTCATTCCAATTCGAATCACTCTCAACGGCGCATAAGAAGTTTTCACTTCAAAAAGTATGATGGTTGGGGAGTAGGAATCTGGGGGTCAGTATGACCCCACTACCGTGTTAGGTAATGTTCCAAGAGAGCCCTGATGGAGAAGTCAAAAGGTCTCCCTCAGCCAGTCTCTCCTGATTTGGTCTGCTACTCAGGTGGTGGGCACCTGCTACGATTTGGTGGGCACCGTCAAGATCCGGACAAACCTCACCTCGTAAACCAAAAGTAGCGAACTTCTTGGGGTGACCAATGGCAGAGGTGTTGGTTATCAAATAAATTCGCATTTCGAATTAAATGTTAAGTTCTTCACGTTTGTGAACAGATGGAGTCAAATCCGGGCTCTATGGGGAACGGTGAAGAAGTGGCTTCGATAGCAACGAAGTTCTTCATAATGCTGTGATTGCCTATATTCCCAGGAGGCCGAATTTTGTAGATTATAATTAAAAATTGGTGAAACGCCGTGACAATAAGGAATTTCAGTGAAAAATATTAAGGCTTTAAAAAAATATGTTCATATAGACCAATAAACGCTGATTTGGAATATATAAGTTTTATTAAATAATATTAAACGTAGGATTTTAAATTATTAAAAAGTCCATTTTAAAACGTGTCATTAAAACACACTGTCAAGTTGGTATTATTGGATTTTTAGTGCTGACGTCACTGCGTCCACAATTCTTCAGTCACCTGGTCATAGTTGTATTGAAATGTACGGCACAAGCCATTCAACATTCCGTGCTATTGGTTTATTTACATACTGTTTATAGAGATTTAGACATATAATAGTTTTGTTTTTATTGAAATATTATTTAGGCCTAAATAATTCAGTATCAAAAATAGAAGTATCTCTATCAGTTTATCTATATTATTTAAAATGTTCAAAAACTTTAAACTGTAAAAACAATCGTAATGCTAATCGCAACCCTCCAGTTCTGATTCCAAAATGGAGGACGTCGAACAGCAGATTCGGCGCTGTATAGTACCCCCAACACGTAAAGTTCAAAGCGGGACGTGCCCCGTGTCACTATGCCGCGCATAAAACTAAAGACCGAAAGGTTTAATGTTTTTCTGTATTAAAAGCAGTTAATCTTGAATAAAAAATGCCTCTACTTCTGATTCATTGATTTTCCATATAAAATACAACACTTGTTGAAAATTGCTAAAACTTTTGGTCACGATGACGTCACACGATTCACACTAGAAGCGGTGGTTTTCGAGGATCTTGAAAAATTAAAACTTTGACATTTATTTTAATATTAAAACTAACTATAAAAATGCAGTTATTTAAGTTACAAGGTCACTAAAATTTTTTTTTTTTAAATTGGACTGGAGTTCCTTATTGCTTGAATTTAAATAGCGGCAGGGAAAGGAGGTACGTAAGAAAATTGAATTACATTAAATCAATTAAATTACACGTAATTCGATTAAAATATCACCACAAAGTGATTTTGAAAAGATTTGAAGACGTAAGAAAATCTTAATATCTATGCAATTTTTTTTATTTACAGCCAAACGGCGGTTAATTTCCAAATAGCCCTCGTATTAGGTACCAATGTCAAAAGGCTTATGGGTTTATTTGATTCTTAATAAACATACAAAGGTGAGACCGGTGACGTATTTGTTAAAATATGCTAAATATCAACACAATATAGTTCTATAGTTTTTTAACATAAATCAAGGATGGACTAAACAAGTCCACTGGGTTCATATTCGCATCTGATGTGGTTAGGGCCAGGTACGGACTGGAGAAGTTGTAAAATCATTTAGTGACGCATTTTTGTCATAATATAATATATCTTTTACTATTTTGTAGTGGCCGAGTTTTTTGCCTATTGCGAGCACTTATTTGTATTTTTATTAACATACGTTATTCTACGGGTAAGCCAAGTTCAAGAAGATGGTAAAAAACATCCTGTTTGTATTAAACTATTTGATTTTGCCTTCGTTAGAAGTAAACTTGGGTACAATTCTCTCTTCTGGAATTCACATTACAATATTCATGTAGAAGCTATTGAAATAATACAAAATAAATTATTACGTTTTCTAAGTTTAAAATTGGGTATTCCAGCACTTTTGTTGAACTACAACACTGTTAGTGAATATGCTTAAAATGTTGGATAAAGGGATTTTCACTGACTTGTATTTCTATATAAAATTCTAAGCGATGCATTTGACAGTACTGGATTTTCACTGACTTAGTATTTCTATATAAAATTCTAAGTGATGCATTTGATAGTCCTGAATTGCTGCATCGGTACGCTTTCAGATTCCACTTCGTAATAAAAGAAGTCTGGATTTGTATCAGTGCAGAAGTTCTGGGACTAACCACCGTATGTATTTATCATTGCCCAGACACAGAATACTAATGGAGGAAATAATTATGCTGAGTCAGTGGACATCTTTAATTTATCATTAAACAAATACAAAAGATTGTTAATTATTGAGGCAGTTCAGTTACGCAAAATACTGCATAATTTTTATTTTGCTTATTTGAAAGCACCTAAAAAGGGCGGTAATAAATAAATGAACGTACCAAATATTGCAGATTTGAGATTAAATACATCGTTAGCACATTAAAACAGTTTCTTATTCTCATATATTTGCCAACGGCCTCCGTAGTCGAGAGGTAAGGCTCTTGATTCAAGAAGACCGAAGATCGCGGGATCGAATTCCGGCTTGGCAAATAAATTTTGCTTGATTAATTTGTGTTATTTCACTATTTATTCTTATTTATTATATTTAAAATAATAAACAGTATATTTGCGGCACGTTCCAGATTGGAAGATACTCTCAGTATCGTCCTAGTGTAAGACCACCATTCAGGATTGAAACGTTGCTTGAAATGCTTTTGGCCGCGTTCGGTGACCAGATATGAATCTGGATAATAATGAATAGGTTCTTCCCCACCTTTTTCTTCCCCATCTTCTTACCCTCCCCACCACCTTCCTAACTTCACTTATAAACCATTGTAATATGTATTTTTTTAGTTATAAATCTTGCAAATTTTCGTTCAAGATTTATTATTATTATTACCTTCAGCCTCACAACATAACCCAGTTGGGGATGCCAGTCTCCACTGGCTCCAGACGAGAGCAGCTGGGACTCTTGCAAATATTTCTATGTTTTTTAACTATCAAATAAACGAAGAAAAAATGATGCGACGTCATTTCTGGCCAAAGGCAAACAGGGATTTCCTTTTTGCCTTTGAACGCTTTTTGTTCCAATCCCCAGTTGGGGATGCCATAGCCTCAAAACATACCCCAGTTGGGGATGCCATAGTCTCCACTGGTTCCTGACGGGAGCAGCTGAGATTCTTTTCTATAGGTATTCACATAAAATAAAATAAATATTCCTGTGTCTTTTTTCTATCAAATAAACAAAGAAAAAAATAATGCGACATCATTTATGGCAAAAGGCAAACAAGGTTTTCCCATAACGCTTTTTTGTTCCAATACATCTCTGTTCGGGTTGATTCTGTCCTATCTTATTTCCATGAATGCTTGAACCAGACTGCCTATTATGTCATTCTTATTGCTCACACGGTTTAAGCAACATTACCTATATTAGGGGAGTGATTTATTGAAACACGGTCACTTCGCGCACTGTGTGAAATTTTAGTGTGTTATTTATCAAACAGATTTGAATTTTCCCATTTTTCAACTTTTGGTAAAAACGGTTGCACAAAATATGAGTTTAATAAAGATTTAATTATTATGCTGATTCAAAAATAATTGTCACCAAGTGTTTGGTCCTATTCTAGTGTTCTGTTTTGAAGTTGGATTACTATGAAGGTGAGTTTTTTTGTGTTTATCTACGAAAGATAATTGTTTAAGTGGTTGATAAAAGTTTTCGAGATAATTATAACTAGTGTTCGAAGCAATTTAATAGGAAACCCGTTGTTTAGTGATTTAAATTTCGGAATCCTTTTGATTAATTTCGAAATATGCGAGGAATTGGGTGTTGATTTTCTCACAAAATCTAACGAAACGAAGTTTTCTTTAAAATTAAACCCACTGTAAGTAAGTATCGTAACAATATTTTTTATTGTTTACGCGAAATGATATGGAAATTGTGGTTAAAAAAATATATTTTAACTTAACTTATATAACATGTGAAGATTTTTTTAAAATCCGTTGAGATATGCATTAAATATATGCGTAATTATTTACGTACTTAAATGAAATCCGGGTGTTATTTCTAGAAGTGCCTACGTCAGTTTTTGGTCAATTAGTTTAGGTACAAGGTAGTTCGATAAAAGTTCCCTTATTTGAATGCTGTGTATACCAATGTCAGATACTCTAGATTGATGAAATTGTCATTCATCCTAATGCATAGATTCTCAAACTTTTTTTTTCCCACCGCAAACTTTGAGAACATTTTTATTTCTAGCGCCCCCTTACGGGGGGGGGGGGGGGGTTATCAGCTATGTGACGTCACATATAAAAATCAAAATATTTTGAATCAAAATAAAAACTCACACGTCACACTAGGGGGGAGGGGTCTCACAAATGTGACGATGTGTGACAGGGACGGGGGGAGGGTCAAAAATTCATGAAATTCGTGTTACGTAATTTATGGATGGCCCCTTACTCATCACAAAGAAGGGGGAGTAATGGGATACCATGATGGGGTTACATTTGCAGAAACGGAGGATAGGGAAAATATTTTTTTGTGGATGGATGGCCCCTAATGGGATGGGGTGGGATGGGTTTCTCTGGGTCTCCTACCACCCCCTTTGAAAGTCTGAAACGATCCCCAATTTTTTCTTCTATGGCCCCCTGAAGGTCTGAAACGCCCCTAAGGGGGCGTTATCGCCTACGTTGAGAACCTATGATATAATGCATGATTCAAAATATTATTGTGGCGTTTTGTACACCAAGAAATCGATGAACAATCTTCATTCCAGAGCGTTTTTTACGAATTTGACATAGGCACTCTACCATAATATACATGTTCAACAATTTGTTTTTGCTGCAATAACAAAAAATCTGTGAATAAATGAGCGGGGAGAACATATGTAATTTTTGAAAAATTGACCTATATTTTGTTGTATTTGTGATTGATTGAAGTCTTCTATTACTATGTCACTAGTTGACCTTAGGTGAGAACATATTTCAAATAAATCATTAATCTTAATAAAAATTATTTTAATGCTTTAGTTTTGTATGCATGATATTATATTACAAAAATAAAAATAAATACATAATAATTAATAATAAAATTGCAAATTTCACTTAATAGGAACCATTGGACTATGTGTACAATGTTTTTGGGTACACTAAAAGATCAAATTCCTTTCATTAAGAATAATGTTAACCGTGAACCGTAAGAACATGCACAACGCAAAATCGCATTAGTACACAGAGCAGGGGCTCTCAAACATCGTAGTCGAAGAGTTTTAAATAATTATTTTTCTTACACATTCAAGCCTGAAGTGATAAATCACCCAGGAATGTCAAGAAAGCGAAACCAGTGAAAAAAATTGATAATTTTTACAAAACTAAACAAGATTTTTTTTTCTGTGGTGGATAAAAATACAAGGTAATATTAATTACTAAATATGACAATTTTTTTATTTTAAAAAAAGTCATGATTGTTATTCACATTTTTTTAACATTAACTCCACACAGAAGGCCCTGAGGAAAATAATTTCCCTCAGGGCCTATGTCATCTGAGATGCTGTGTGGAGGGTCTTTTTGAGGAGAGGAAGGAATGAACATTGGTCTTGAAGAGACCAATGTTGTAGGAGAGAGGAAACAAAGAGGCCGGCAAATCGGTCCAAAGCCTAGCTGTTGAACTCAAGAACGAATCGAAAAAACGACCCATTCTCATGTGACAAATGACAACCGTATTCATATGTTGGGCGCGTGTTTGGCGTGTCTCCCGACTATGCACCGGTGCCGAAGGGATCAATGACGCTAGTTCCTCAGAGCATCTTCCATTGAAATACCGGTAGAACAGTGACAGCAATCCCACCCGACGCCTGTGCTCTAAAGATTGCAATCCGTTCGTTAATGTGGGAGAATCATCAAAAGGACCGCCCGTTTCTGCACAGAGTCGAGGGTATTTTTCAAGTATTTTGGAGCTTCAGACCAGAGATGGCTGCCAAATTCAACCGTGGGGCGCACTATAGTAATATTTAAGTGAATTTGTTTAACTGGCGATTTCGTGGAATGTGCGGGTGTGCGGTGATCCCCCAAAAAATAACTGTGGCGAGCAAGACTCGCTTGAATTAAATACTGCAGTTTGAACTGCGCGCCACAACTACACAATAAAAAAATCCAATCACACAGGAACCCACCCTATCACAAATTCTAAAATGCTAAAGGAAGGTAAAAAAGCCAGTCGTGCCTGTATTTTATGCAACATAATGCTGCGAATACATTCGCGAACCAAGACCCGAGCCGAACAACGAAATGTATGAGAGGATTGAAACGATCGCAAAGCGTTTCGCGTCGCTATTCTATTAGGCGTTGGTCTTTGAACTGAACATTACCGAACGCATTCGGATGACATAAAATCTGTTCTTCGTCCGTGAGCTGCAAACCTAAACAGATTCAGATTAATTCACCTTTAAAATAATATTAGTATTTGCTTTATAATTATCAAGTAAATGATTATGCGTTTTGTTTACTTGTTTCTGCATTTTAACAATTATAATTTGGTATTTGATTGCGCTTGAAAGTCTTCCAGAACGCACTGATTTAAAGTAATTGTTGAATTCGTATTTAAATTACTTTTTTCAATGCCAATTACCATATACATTTCTGCGTCATAAATATACTAGTCAATGGACGTATAATTTTGAATTGCTAGTGCAGTAGATATTTATTGATTATTTTTAAACTTCATACACGATTAATTGTGTTGATTATTTTTGAAACGGTCTTCTAGAATTGCAGTCTTTTAAAATGACCTGAATTCATACATTTAATTATAAAGAAAAGCTGCTCACAAAAAGTAGCACGCATATATGCATTGTAAGGAGAGAGTATCCGGTTACCGAAGCGTCCTTGCTAGGCAGGTATTTTCCGCTACGCATTGTGAGGTGGAGTGCTATTGCATCTTCCACTGCGTATATCAATGTGTATATCTCATTGTGAGGAGGAATTGTGAGGAGGAATAGAAGTGCGGCTAGCATTCAAAGCGGGCTGCGCTTCATATATTGTCCGTTCTCGTGTTGTTACGTTTCCAGGGGGAGAGCATTCGAGGCTGGAGTGATGGCCTCAGGTTAAGGCAGACTGCGCTCCAGATGTTAGGTGTTTAAGCTTGAGTTGCGGCATATCCGGCACCAGCATCCAAGGCCAGGACAATCGCTGCAAACTCGCGAGAAGATTGGTTTGTCATTGTATGGTCGTGGGTTGCTGCATATCCGCCACCAGCATCTAATGCCGGGACGGTCGCAGTAAACCACGAGTAGACAGACTTGCCATTGCATTTAGAGGTCAGACCTTGGCTCAAAGTAAGGGGTGGCAAGACACCCCGTGGCAGAGAGGTGATTTCTTAGTTGCTTTCTTTATTGCCTGATTCCAAATTCTGGCTGCATACCGCCGAAATCTAGTCTTGCTGTCTCTCCTTGCGTCGTAGGGGAATAATGTTCCTTGATCTTTCACTTTAGTTCCACTTCGTGCGACACTGTGGCTGGAATGATGGCCGGCGTTGTCACTGGTAGCGCAAGCTTCTGAGTTGCAAGCACGTCTGCAATATTTTGGGCGTGCTGTCTCTGCATGGCATGTATCTTTCGACAGTATCATCATTTGAAGCGTTATCATAAGAGCAGAGAGATGCAAGGCTCGGGGCAAGGGGGCCCCGGGCAAGGAGCCTAGAGCAAGATGGGTAGTGGGGGCAGCGACTTCAAGAAGGCAAGTGACTATAAGTTCAGAGGAGTCCGAGGCAGGGGTTTAGGTAGAGCGTTATGTAGAATGAGTTGTTCCGTCGACTGCTTGAGGCATTCTTGAAGCATTCTATTTATAGTGGCGGGTCAGTTTGTTTCACCATATTTAGAATATTATGTAACACAAAGGCGTTATTATTTTCGGACGTATGTTTTACGTACAAAGATGCATGTTTTGAAGAGTTTTGCCGAAAGTTATGGTCTAATTCCGGTCCCTCAAAGTGTTAAAGTGTTAAAGATTAAGATTTATCCATCGCGTAACATTGCAAACGCCAACTGTCGTAAGTAAACTTAGTGACATTGTTGTTATATCAAATGCCATGTTTCATCTACACGATAATGGATACAAAACTGGTGTAAAAAAAAATATAAATTATTAGAAACAATATTTGGGAACCGTTAGCAAGGCTAACTTGGCATCCATGACAGTTGATGTCAGGGAAAACTAAGAATGTAATTGTTTACACACAATTTTAAAGGAGTAACATGAGTAGTAAAAGCAGTTTTATGCAATAATAATTCAAGGTTCGAAATAATCTGTAGTTCGAGGATATCCAAACCTCAGAATTCAACAAAAAAAAACATGCGTGAAGTAGATTCAATTTACAAAAAATATCCATATTGTTATCTTTTTTTAGGTAACGTCATATTTTGTCAGAAAAACTGTGTGTGTACATTACACATTATTAATTTTTTTCTTTCCGTAAATTAATACGAAATTCAAACGCCGTTCAATATAGTACGTATTACGTAAGTCAAATATCGCTGAACCCCACGTAAAATATTTTATTTTAAATTAATTTTATTTGGGAGACCAACAGTTTACATTAATAACAGAGCATCTTGGTATCCGAGTCACAATAATTTTACCATTTACATGTTTCCACATGGGTATTATATATAAGTGAAGTGATTTGATGAGAAATGATAATTTTTTTTTATTTTATTTATTTCTATACTTTACAGTATTTACCTTTATAATTTTATTATGTTGGGTGTAAGGTAGGTTTGTGAAGGTGAAACTGTGGATAGGTATTGTTGTATGTTTCGTGAACACCTCACTAGGAGAAC
The DNA here is from genome assembly GCA_936435175.1 of Glyphotaelius pellucidus. Taxonomy (NCBI): domain Eukaryota; kingdom Metazoa; phylum Arthropoda; class Insecta; order Trichoptera; family Limnephilidae; genus Glyphotaelius; species Glyphotaelius pellucidus. The sequence goes on from OW386545.1 coordinate 18,201,996, forward strand.
CTATAATGAAAATAATGCAAAATAACATTACAAGATACAAGTTATTTAGGTGGGAATGTGGAGTGGGTAGGATGGGGGTAGGATGAAGGGATCATGTGTAGTTATAAATTAAGCACAACATAAAATTAAAAAAAGGAAGTACATAGGATGGTGGTTGCATATGATGAGTCTCAATAGTTATTGTAAAGTATGGAGAGACCGCATTTATGATTTTAAGGAGTGTGGTGCAGAGTTAAAAATGTCAAATTATGTATAGTGCGTATTGAAAGTGTACGATCCACGATAAATGAAGGAGTTCTGCTTAAAATTAGTGTTGCACACCGAGTTGTTGGTGCACCGAGAGAGGCTAAAAATTATGTCTGATCTGATTCGTTTGTTGGTAATTTAAGAGTTCTGGGCAATCTAAGACGGATTTGGATATTTTTTGTAGATATTTTTTTTCTCTGGATATTTTATCGGCCAGGCTTCTTCGATTTTCTAACGATAGTATATTGAAGTACGTGACTGAATCTTGGTGATTTAAGTGGGGGCGATAGCTACGGAAATCTAAGTATCGTTTATCTAAGTTTGGTTGTTTTTAGGTTAGAATCTTGTTTGGAAAATTTTTTGTCGCGAAAATGAATAAATGCTGAGCTCTTGATTTAATAATTATATTTTTTATTTCTTTATTAAAGCTACATCTAACTCATGATGGAAATGACAATGCTAGCTCAAAAGAGAAGATACGTTTTTTTTTTACATTAACAGGAGGCCCTGAAGAAAATAATTTTCATCATGGCCTATGTCATCTTAGGGGATTCTGTGTGAAGTGTTTTTTTTAAGAAAAGGAGGGAAAGGAAGTTCTGGGAAGAAGGTAGGTAGGAATCTTGGGATCGGTGAGTTCAGAAGTGACCGACGTATGAATCCATTCCTCCCACTGTGGTGCAAGGCGATGGGTCGGGAGTCTTCTTCCTCAACCAGTCTCACCCGACCCGGCCTGCCATGCAGTAGGTGGGCAAACGCATCCACCGCCATGACATAAACAAATATCACTTCCCTACTAAGTCACCAAATGTAGCGCACCACTTGGGGTGACTTCTGGCAGAGGTGTTGGTTGGGTTCAAATAAATGGTTCTCGGGGTGACGGTACCCATACCCGCCTCCGAAAATGAATATCTAAGTTTGACCTATAAATGCACGTCCTAGAAAGCTGACCATAGCTGACCGTTTGAGAGTTTTTGTTGCTGCAGATATTCTCACAAATTGAGTTTTCATTTTAGCTTAATTTATTTAATGAGTGAAATCAGTAAAATCTGTAAAATCAGTAAAATCAGTAAGATAAGCACATTCAGTGAAATCAGTTCATTAAGGAATCATAATCAGTAAATTAAGGAAAATCGGTCAAATCAGAAAAATCAGCAAAATCAGTAAAATCAGTAAAATAAGGTAACTCAGTTAAATATAAGATTTTTAATATGACTATTATAATCCCATTTATTTTCAGATCATCCGTAAAGTGCAATGGGAGCTCTTCAACACAATGCTTCTATTAGAACTCTGCTCTGCTCAGCTCCGTCAGGATTTAGCTTTGTTTCACAGTTTGAGAAGTCTGGGAACCAGAATCATTGGCAGGAGCTCAATGGAACCGAAAGTTTTATGGGAAGCCAAGCGATGTAATGTGAGTGAGATTTAATTTATTTTTAAATAATCTATATACGTTAAAATCAAAATATGCTTGCTGGGTGTATATATATGAGTTAGGAGGATATGAGATGTCTATGTGTTGCTAAACCATTCATCCGATTGCGATAAAATTTTGGGGATTGATGCACGGATGCCCATGAAGATGGTTTCTTACAATATTAAGTTCTGTTGTCATGAAATTATGAGTTGCTAAACCGTTCATCCGATAGCGATGAAACTTTGGTGAGTTGTTGTGAGCACGCTTGCGAAGGTTTATATATATACACGCGAGCTGTTTGAAAACTGAATGTACGGGGACTAAATGTATGGAACGCGGGGATTGGGGAGAGGGAAGGCGGAGAAAATGGAGTGCGAATGAGTGAGGGGAAGGGGACGCAGGAGAGGAAGGGAGGCGGAAGGGCAACGGGATGATTGGGAAAGGACACGCAGGGAGAAACAATTTCTTTATAAAGTGGCATAGCAACGCATGCCGGAAACTCGCTAGTAAAACAAAAAAAGGTGAAAACGTCAGTTTTTGTGATATGTCGATTTTTGTGAAAAGCGATATGTCAAATCGTTTTTACAAAAATACCACTTTCTGATCCATAAAAGATTTACTAACCTGTGCAAACCCAACCAACTGATAATCTTACCACATTGAGCGCAAATAGGCAAAACAAATAATATTACGTTATTGAGATTGAAGAAATTGTTTTCAATGTGTTATTCGTAATAAGCATCGAATTATAATGTCGGTATGTACCATTTTTTTCGGCTTCATGAAAAAAACACTCTGAAATGAGTATAATACATGGTACAAAAAATAAAAATTTAATATCTATTCGTAAGTCATAATAGATAATATTAAAATCGTTCAATTTTTAAAATTTAAAGTTTTTAATGTTCAACAGTGTTATGTGAAAAAGATATTTTTATGTCCATAAAAATAGAAATAAAAACAATAAGAAATCGGTCAAACATAAACATCAGATCAGAAGTAAGAGCAGAAATGACCTTTCCTGTTCCATAGACCAACAGCGATATACCAAAAAGCGTTCTCGTGCTTCGGACCTAAAATATCCCACACATCTACAATTCAATCTCTTCATATCTGAAAATGCGTGCCTGAAATTGCGTGCCTGCCGTGCTGAATGCGTGTCTGAAATTGCCTTCGGTCCAAAAATATCTATATGATTGATAGATTAAGTCAAAAATGTCACCTGGAATTTTTTTACGAGTGCCTTGGTTGGCTGAGTGGTTTTCTCCTCACTTTATTCCTGTTTTTAATTTTTTTTTTTTCATTTTAATTTTTTTATTCACTCTGATGCGCGGCTCACACAACGTTATATTTTCAATGCGGTTTTGGGGCTTGGCCTATACAAATTATACATTCTTTCTCACACGAAAGTCATAATCTTTCTCTCCCCAAAAATATCATTTATTTTTACGGGGTTTGTAACCTTGACAGCTGACAGCCGCTTCACCAGGCAGCTCCCTAATTCAACCGACCTCCTTTCCTCCCGTAGGCGTCGTAGGATATCCAATATCCGTGTGTACATTATTTGGTATTATGCAACTTATAATTTTCTTGACCAAACGCTTAATAACAATAAAAGTGTTTTACCTAATTGAAGTCGACGTAAATTTATAGTGCTGAATGCTGCGAAAAGAGAACTCTGAGACGTACGTGCGTTAAAATTTTGAATGGCCGTTTTTAAAATGTTGAGATCCGGAAAGGCGGAGAATGAAAGGCTGATTCGAACGTAATGGTCAAGATTAACAACAAAAAAGACCCACACAGGGGATGGAGTGTTAAGAAAATACATAACATGATAAAATAGGTTGGGGATGCCCGAAAAAGACAAGTTATGATCAAGTTAATCAAAAACTTTTGTCGGGTCAGTCAGATAAACAGAAGATAATTCATGAATGAAATGAACCAAGAAGTGTTTTCCACGACATTTTTTTTTTTTTAATTTAAAAAGAAAGACAAACATTCCCGGGTTACGAATAACTCAACAATGTTTGAAAATCTCCTACTACCACCACAGAAAGCCAAAAATGTTAACATATCTATTCTTTCTACGTACCTCTGCTAGGAAACTTAAATCTTTTATTTTGGTCGTTGCCATGGGTCAACCTGTGAGGGCTTCAGAGTAATTACAATTATTTAATAAAATATTACTAATTATTGTAAATTAACTATAATAAATAAACTATTTATCAATTTTCAGAAAATCCAGGATAGGGTTCCTATATCAATGGAATTTCCTTGTCGTTTCATTGGACCAAAAGACATACCAACTAGTAAGAAAAGAAGAAGTCGTTTGGGGTGGACTTCAAACAGGGGTTATGATGAAGAGCTTCCAAGAGCCAGGTCTGAAGTTAGACCAACGTCAGTCCACCGCCTGAGACCGGGAGATATAGACATTGTTGCAGCTATGGGAGACTCGATAACAGCAGCAGTCGGAGCTGTTGGATCTGATGTTTTAGATCTTTTAATGGAAAATAGAGGGGTATCTTGGTCTATAGGTAATGTAAAAATTGACACTATGTGTTTTTTATATCCGATGTCAGATTTGCTTTTACTATTTATTAGTTTGCAAGATTTTGTAATGCAAAGATCCACGGTGAACATCTTGTTAACTGGTTATGGCGCTGTAAGAATTCTTATGCGTTCTTAATTTATATTAAAATTGCCATAGGTGGTATCTACTTCCGTATATTGTCTATGACCTAGTTGATAATCGCAGATGTAAATTCGATTATTAATTTTTTTATGTGTAAACACATGATCAATGATTTGAAAGAAACAATATGTCAATAATTACGGTTGGCGGAATGTCAATTATAAAATAATTAAGAAGAGACGCGAGATAAACGTAGAGTAGGGGGACCCAGAAGTAATGAGAATTGGTCGGTAGAGGGAATGGAGGAGGAGTAACGGGTTTAGTGAAGTTGGCTGTTGTGCAGAAACTCTTTCTCGGTCAGTGTGCGAAGCCGCGTCGCTGTGGGTTCAAAGTTTAATTTTAAGTAAACTAAGATTTCTTCTTTCGGCGAAAACGCGAAAATCTTCTCTCCGAGGATCGAAAAGAGCCTTCGCCTTCAAACCTGCCATGAATTGAAAAATCAGCTGGAAGAGGCACAAATGTGTTTTCAAAATGATGATTGGTGATGAGTGATGAGTCGTGGTGTTATGGGTACGATCTCGAAACCAAGCAACAGTCAAGCCAATGGAAGAGTGCTCTCTCTCCTCTTCAGAAAAAAAGTCAGGGGAAATTGAACATCAAGACGATGCTCATTGGTTTTTTTAGAGATGTTGTGCACACAGAGTTTCCTCCAGGCCAAAAAGTTGACCAGTTGCGAGAGAGCATGAGGAAAATCGTCGAAAAATGTCGAATCCTTGGCGCACAGTGGACTGGGTCCCCCCACTAACTTTTAAATTGTGAAGCTACTAAGTTAGTCTTGTAATTATCTAAAGTAATAGCAGTCCCCCGGATAAAGGGAAATCTCAACGTTTATATCTTGGTTGAGAATTTTTTTCTTCAAATTATCTTTCTCTTTTTAATACCTACAAATTTACGTTTTTCAGGTGGTCAAGCAACTTGGAGGGAATACCTTACGCTACCCAACATTCTGAAAGTATTTAACCCGAACCTCATAGGGTATTCATTGCACGATGCTCACGGCTTCCAATCAGCCACGCAGTTCAATGTTGCGGAGCTTGGTGCCACGTCCAGGGATGTTGTTTACATGGCAAAAGAACTAGTCAAAAGGCTTAAAAGAGATGTCAGGGTTAATATTAAAAGAGATTGGAAAGTAAGCATAAGAAAACAAGTTAAAAAAATCCTTAAAACCCGTTTAAAATTATTTATGTTGAACTAAAAAAGTACTAAAGCCAAACAGATACCAAGTGCACTTCCAAAATTTCAAACGGGGAAGAACGTTCTTCTCGGTTTGAAATTTTGGGAGTGCACTTGGTATCTGTTTGACTTATAATGCTGTATTTTTGTTTGAGAAGAATCTTTACTTCAATAGTACATAAGTTTTTCCTTGATTAATTCATGAGCTAAACCAAAAATAAAACATTTAAAGCAAAGCTTCATGTTAAATCTATATTAACGATTTTGAATACCAAAAATATGGTTTCGATAAACTTTTCCCATTGCTTGAGTAGAATTAAATAAAATTTGTTAATTACTTATTACCAGAATACTTAACATGTTTTCAAGTAATTTAAAAAAAATCGATTCACCAAATAGATTCAGATATGTGCTGAAAAATAGAGATGCTTTTACTAAGTCATGTGTGTTAATTTTGACAGTCTGTATAACTGTATTATAATTAGTAATAATATAATGTTCATATGTTTACATTGTAGTTATTGAACAGACATTGTAAATTAACAGTAACATCCATAATTGTAGACAATGTAATTGAAAATTAACGGATGTTAATGTTCAATTAATGAGGATTTGAATTCCTCTTGAAATTTGCATTAATTCGATATTGTAATGTTATAATGCAAAACTGATCATTTCCAAAAACTGAACTTTTCAGTAGAGGCAAAAAACTGTACCGACTCTCTCAAGCAAATACTTATTTAAAAAAAAAAAATAATAACTAAAAATATTTTTCAACCATTTCTGTGATTTATAGATTCAGGAGTCGATTAGTAATATTTCAAATTAATATTTGAAAAAATATTTTTTTCCAAACATGACTATTTCCTGCAAATAGTGCATTTTGAAGTAAAACAATGTGTAAGGACAAATAAACATAACTATTTCCTGCAAATAGTGCGTTTTGAAGTAAAACTGGCTACAGAACGGCATAATAATCCAAAAATCAATATTTTGTTGATAACTTTTCTCAATACTTTGTTGAATATTTTCTGTAATCACGTCGTTCTAAAAACTTTTAGCATCGTTGGGTACCGTGAAAAATTTCATCAATTTTATCACGCCTGCTCGCTTTGCAGGTTTAGTGGCCGATTGCTCAGCAATGCAAATATTATTAAAAATATGTTTTTGTCATATGTCACCCCTACAAAATGTAGGCGTAACATTCCTGAACATACGCCCTCAATTTGTAGATTTTTCCTTTTCGGAAAGTCAAAATTTTTTGTTCCGTCATCTTAAACGGATAAATGTTTTAGTATCGATTTTAAGGCGCTTTTATAAGCATAAAATTTAAATTCTTCCCAAATATTTTAACATTATAAAATTTATTAAATAATCCGTTGGCCGCCGCATTTTTAAGCACAGATTATTGAAATCACACTTCATTTCAACAATTAATACAAGAAGCAACCATTTACGTATATAAAATAGGTTATAAGTTCTTAGTTAAGATGAACTAAGTAATTCATGCGTATTTATTTTGAAACGAAACTTCTCAAAGGACAAATCCATACAAAAAATGGTGCCAATAGAGATGTTTTATATGGGTAATTTTTAACTTTTGATTGAATGAAAATCGAATTTTAATGCATATTTTTCCGTCTATCCCAACTGAAACCGATGGTTCTTTTGGTAATTAAGTTTAAAAGTACTTTTCAAAATCTTTGCCCATTAAAAGTGTAGCAGCATGCGGCGGCTTGTGAATTTTATTTACCAATATATTTAAATAGTGTGATTTTCGCCAGGAGAAAAAATGTTAGTTTTTTCTATTCTTAAAAAGATCCGATCCGTAGGCATATAGCTATGTCCAGAAAACATATACACAAGAAAAATATGTTATATTTTAACAAATTTAGATTGACCACTGTTCATTTTCTTTAGTAAGAGTCCCATTATAAATTTGTTTTGTGCAGAACAGGAATCTGAGAACAATCTCAAGCATTTTTCCGAAAATTCCTTAAAAAACAAGCTGAAAGTAGGTAGTTTTTTAAGTTAAAAATGAGGATTTTGTCATTTTATCGTAAAAATAATTGTGCCATTTGATTTCTTGGCCTCGAATTAGTCTGACTGCATATATTACTCAATTTTGCCCATTTTGGAAATAATCAGTTTTGCATTATAACCCCACAATTTCTCAATGTACAGAGTTAATGGTTCTTCAGAAAACGGTAGACAATTCAAATATATTTATGGAATAAAATAATGAACTTTGCTTTATTTCATCTAATTATGGCAATTCAAAATGTAACTAAGATCATGTCAGAGCAATACTGATGGGCATGGACAACTTCTCTTACATTTACCAATTTTTTTGTATTTTTTATTCCAGCTCATTACACTCTTGATAGGAGCAAATGACGTCTGCTCTGATGCTTGCTATCGTAAGTCACCGTTCAAGGTTCTCGAGAGACATCGGAAGGAACTGTTGGAAGCTCTCCTTGTTCTTAAAGACAACTTGCCAAGAACTTTAGTAAACTTAGTGCCAGCTCCAAGTACGTAGTTACATTTTATTTTAAGATCATGCATTTTCCACTTTGCTTTCTCCCTTCACGGTTTTTATTTTTCCTTCCTTACAAGTACTAGGTACTGGCTTTGTTTATACAACAAGACCGAGGTTTACTCATTTCAAGACCTCCTCAGATTCAGCTTTCTTCTTTTTTTGCTTATCTTTTTCTTTTTTTTTTTACATGAGCTCCACACAGGAGACCCTGAGGAAAATAATTTCTCTCAGGGTCTATGTCATCTTTGAGGATGATTGTGTGGAGGGTTTTTTAAGGAAAGGAAGGAAAAGAGAGTTCTGGGAAGGAAAAAGGTATAAGGGGTGGGTAGGAATCTGGGGTTCAGTGTGTCATGGTCATCCACCTTCAAGACCTAGACAAGACTCACCCCATGAACCCGGGCATCCCTGCTAAATCACCAAACGTAGCGAACTACTTATCTCCCATTGCTAAGGGTCGTTTTCTGATGTATCCTAGGTATCCTGTAATCGTTGCTAGCTTTCTTGCAGTATTGTACTGCATAATTCAAAACCCTGGTATGTAAGGTAGGTCCAGGCTTTCTAGACTTTACCAGCTCATTCTGATTACCATCAGAACTATGTATTAGCCTGTGTCGCTCTCTAGAGAGAAAAAAATGGCATTATTTTAAACGCCTGGGGTCTCAAAAGTTGCGTAGGATCTGTAGCTATTCAAAAACGTAAAAATAAATGAAATTGTTATTCACTATTAGCCCTAAACGGGCCGGAAGTTTTGAAAAAAAAAATAGATTTCGTGATTTGGAAAAAAAATAAAACAAAGGATCCATATTTTATATTTTGTACCAAACTTAATTTTTATTCCATAACTGCTGTACAAAGATCGCAAAAAAATCAGATTCCTTGTTGACTTACTTGTATTCATAAATTTTTTATTTTTTTTTTATTTTTGTCAGCTATACGCATTTATTTAATAACAAACGTCAATATATAAAATTATTGAAAAATAAAAAAAATAATTAATGCACTTTCAAAAAATGTTTAGGTTTTTTTCTGATTTCAGTGCATTTTAGCGGGCTAATAACCATTTTTTTAATTAAATTTAAATGCAGTTCTCATTTTCTTTGTAAGACGCAACTTTTGAGACCCCGGACGTTTCTGAATTCAAAAGCTGAATTACTTGACACACCCTACTATATATGGTTGTTGTAAATAAGCTTCATATGAAAAACTATTTTTTTAGATATACCAGTAGTATTCGGTAATTTCAAAGGAACGCCTTACGCATGTGGAATTATGCAAGCACTCCTATGTCCGTGCTTATTTGGAGCCCAAACACATATATCAAATAAATACAAAGAATCTAAGGAAATTGCCAAAAGATGGCAGCAAATTGACATTGAGGTAACAAATACGAATTAATTTTTAAATAAACACAAACACGATGAGGTCATTAGTAATTTGAGTTCCAATGGCACGTATACACTTGCGAGCAGAACCACAAGCCGAACCGCGAGCCGAACTGCGAGCCGAACTACGTGCCGAACCACGAATCAAGGGAAAGAAACCAAGAAGCTTAAAAAAATAATAATTTTTAATCTTTTGTTCTTTTTTAAATAAAAAGCATAATATTTTTTCTCTCTTTTTCCATCCTCGTCCATTTTGAATTCCTCCCACCCTACACGTTTTCTCCAATATAATGTATTAGTTTCCTTCAACTTACTAATTAGGTACCCATCATTTGAAGAAGAAACATTATGGGGCCGAAAGACTTCGCTGTAAAAGCACCGGCGTTATTTGGCTTGGCCTATTTCAGCATATCGTTCGCCATTCGTTCCCATTTGGAATGAGTCATTTTTTATCATTTACTTATATTTGGTTATAATTTATAATACGTAAAAATGTTTGATATATATATTTTTATTATCTATAAATCATAAATTAAATCGAAATAACAAACATGGCACAGACATTTTTTAAAATTATGTACGGCTCACATTCGCGGCGATACTCTAAATGGATCTTTCGAGTGCCGTCGCATACGTGCGGCTATATTCCTCAAAGGGTTAAGCCGCCGCTATCCGAATTTCGACCGATTTCTTACATATCTCCCTTAAACGTTTGAAGTTTTTAAGCTCTTAAAAAAATAGATGTTATTTTTGAAGATAATATCTAGATACGTTCTACGCCGAAATGCAAATAATATGAAATTCCTTCGATAAAAAAAAATCGTAAAGTATGCTCGGAAAATTTTTTAAAACAAGTCTATTTCTATTATTTTACAAGCTATGTTTGTGAAAAAATTCACAATGTTTCTTTAAATGATATTTAAGATACGTTCCGATTACGATTTTTGCTCTATTTTAAACGAGTCATGTTTTATTAAGCTTTTTCGTAATTTTCGCTTCAATTTTATCACTTAAAATATTAGCGCTCTCTGTCCAACATTCGTAATTACATATCTCTCCATCTTCTTCTTTTTCAACCGGGAAGCGCCGCCTTAAGGTGTTCTCTCAATATTTAATTTTTTGTTATTTTTATAATATTATAAAATTATTAACCTCAACATAGGCATGTTCTAGAGGTTAAAAATTTGAATAAAAACAATAATACCTTGTAAAGAAACAATTAAATAATACACCTTGTAAAGAAACAATTAAATTCGGTGGCGGGTAAGGGTACCGCTGCCCCGGGAACTATTTATCGTCTAACCGACACCCTTGCCATAGGTCACCTGAAGTGGTTCGCTATATTTGATGTTAGCAGGGGTGCTCGAGTTCATGGGGTAAGGTTTGTCTAGGTCTTGGCAGTGGATGCCTTTGCCCACCTACTACGTGGCGGGCCGGATCGGAATAGATTGGCTGAGGGAGATCTTTTGACTTCTCTAGCCGAACTCTCTCGACCCAATGTCTTGCACCTCAGTGGGAGGTATGGACTCATATGTTCGTCAGTCCTGAATATATTAATCTCCATATTCCTACCAAACCCTCATACCTTTTCCTTCCCAGAACTCCGTCTCTTCATTTCCTTAAAAAGGCCCTCCACACAGCATCTCCAAAGATATCATAAGTCCTGAGAATTTTTGCGACGTAAGCATGATTCGTGGTTCGGCTCGAAAGTGCATACGAACCATTAGAAACAAAAGTAATAATAATGGTATAAGTTATTTTTTTTTTATTACGTCTCGTGTGTTTGTATTTATAATACAAATATTCTGAGTAGAAACATAGGACATATTTATTTCAAACAAATACAGTCTAACGCAGGCACGGGGTAAACATGCAAAAATACATATCACGTATTATGTCCTTCATACTCGTTTGTCATGAGCTGTATTTTTTCAAAAATACCACTTAATTAGTTATTTTATTAGTTTCGCGATTGTTAAGTTTAATGAGTTACAAAAGCGACATTAAGTTTTGTTATTTCGATAACCACTCTTGTAATTTTAATTATGTGTTCCTCTTTTAAAGTTTGAATATTTTTTTTTATTATAATATTTAATTAATGAAGGCAATGTTAGCAAAACTCAACAGAAAAATCAGAAAAAAATACGGTCACATCTAGGACTCGGTTCCATGCCAGCTGAGAATAAAGTCAACTCAACACCTCTTTGAAAAGTCATTAAAAGCTATGAAAAAAATAATATTAAAATAGCCTACATCCCTAACCTAACGTAACGTATTTCACCAATTTTTTATAATTTTTTTTCATCACTTCTAATGACCTTTATGAGGCGGTTCTGAGTTGGTTTCTTTCTCACTTGTCCGGTCACCCTGGTACTCGAACCCAAGACCTATGGCACTGACCCATATAAAAAATTAATATTATTAACAATTTATACTGACAGTCGTTTAAAATTACAGTGTCACATTACAGAAGGTATCTATCTAATTCTAAAAAAGTCCGTTTGCGAGTGCTGTATTTCGACAAAATCGGAAATCTGGTTTGCTAGTAATTGACTCTTAAGGCCGCACTCTTAAAACGCACAGCGCAAAAGAAGAAGATGGAGAGATATGTAATTACGAGTGTTGGACAGAGCGCGCTAATATGTTTAGTCGTAGAATAGGAGCGAAAATTGCGAAAACGCTTAATAAAACATGACTCGTTTAAAATAGAGCAAAAATCTCGTGGAACGCATCTTAAGTATCATTTAAAGAAACATTGTGAATTTTTTCACAAATATAACTTGTAAAATAAAAGAAATAGACTTGTTTAAAATAATTTTCGGAGCATACTTTGCGATTTTTTTCTATCGAGGGAATTTCATATAATTTGCGTTTCGGCGTAGAACGTATCTAGATATTATCTTAAAAAATAACATATATTTTTTTAAGAGCTTAAAAACTTCAAATGTTTAAGGGAGATATGTAAGAAACCGGTTGAAATACGAATAGTAGACCATTAAGGTGAATTTATTTGCAGATGGAAAATGCCCCTGAACTCCACGACAAAGAAGACTTTGCAGTAGTGCTCCAACCATTTGACGTCGACGTCGTTGTACCTCGCAAACCCGATGGGCTGACGGATTTCTCACTGTTTTCTGCCGATTGTTTTCATTTTAGTCAAAAGGGACTGGCTTGGAGTAAGAAACACCACAACTTACCTTTGAAATACTTAGCCACTCCTGAGTGAGCGTTGGGCCCGAGCTCACTCAAGACCACGCCTTGCATAAAAGTAGATTTTTTTTGTTGTTAGAATTTTTAATTTTTTTTCTATTTATGATCTTGTTTCATTATTGTGTAAATATATAAATATGTATAACTAGATGTGACGTGTGGGATTGCACTTTCCTCCCCACATTCTGGAATTATTATTATTTTATTAGCAAAGATTTAACAATGTAATAGTCAAAAGTAAAATGGATATTTTATTTATTCAAGACACTGCCTACATTGCAATAGAATTCGGGAAGAATGCAATCAGACATAAAGAGAGCAGTAAAACAATATCCATTAAGAAAATTAAGATATTTTATTTTATTTATTTTATTTTAAATGTACATTTACAGTTCAAAAACAATTACAAACATACATTTTATTATAAAGTAATAATGGCGTTTTGAAATTTTTTAATATTTAGTTGAAAAATATCGATTTCAGGGGACAGGGAATTAAGTAATAGAATCATTTTTCCGAGCGGCATTACTAATGGTAAGTTAGTTCTGCATCTCGGAACAACAAAAGTTCTGTGTCTGCGCGCTCTTGGGAAGTGGTAGGGGACATAAAACTCAAATTTTTGTATTATATCGGGAATACAAATATTACCGTTTAAAAGTTTATATGCTGTTGTCAGCAAAGCAGTTTTCCTTCTATCGGCGAGGCTATTAATACCCAGCATGCCGGACAAAAAGGCTGATGGATATAGCCAGGGATAATATCCGAAGTCTCTAAGATATAAATATCTCAGAAACTTCTTTTGTACTCTCTCTATCATTTGAGAGTAAGTGAAATCCATTGGTCCCCATACTACTGAACCACTTTCCAAAATGCTACGTACTAAACTATATATTGTTGATAGTTCTTAGTCGATACAGTTAAAAATGACGTAATGATGATATTGATACGTCCGAATCACTCAGTGGTCAAAGCAAATAAATATAATGATCATGTCACAGTTTATTTAAATGAGGGGTTTAAAATAAAACGCTTTTCACTGTTTGCTTTTTCAAAATTAAGTCAGACGCATAAAACCGTTTTTGTTTTGTTACTGAAATTAAGTACTCTGTTTGAAAGCACATGAAGAAATGTTACAATACCCATTTTCGTTGTTGTACAATACCCATTTTCATTGGCCATTGTTTTAACTAAGGTGTTTGTTGTTCATAAGTTTGACACGTTGCGAAACATTAACGATGCCACGTAAATCAATTCAAAGTCTTTTGATTTAAGGAATTAGTTTTAAAGATACGCAACTAACAGAATGTGTATCAGAGTTCTGCAAACGAAACTACAAAGAAATAATAGAAAATCTTTTGCAAAAATTTAAAAACATATTTTTTGGTTTCAGATGCTAACGCTCTATGGAATAACATGCTACAACCTCCTGAGAAGAAACAACGCAGTTGGAATGGAACTTTTATAAACTTCCTTTGTCCGACTGTTGAATTTCCCTACATATATACATCGAAGAATGCCAAAGAGTTCAAGAACACTACTTAGAGTTTATCAAATTTCAACGAAAATGAGAGAATAGATCTAAGAATAATATGTGAGAAAAACAATAATACGCCTGAATTGTATACGTCTGCAATAATCATAGCATGAAGAGTATTTGTAGTAGAATAAAAATATAGGCGTTGAGTTTTGCGTGCATACCTTTTTATTTTGCAATACTATTACGTATTGGATAAGTCTACAGTTTTACAATTATTTGGTTATTATCGGGAAGCAAATTTACAATACTTTTAAAGATTAATTTGGTAATAACTAAATAATTTAAAATTGATCTGTGAAACACGGATGGCATTTAAGATGGAAAACCATGGAATTTTAATAAAAGCGTTGTTCACTATCTCTAAAAAACCCCCTCACCGAATGTTGTGCATGTATACCATAGATTAAGGAAAATTTGTGCCAGTCTGAAGAAGACCGTGATAGGCTGAAACCGGTAATGTTCGGTAATAAAAATGTGGAAAAAGTTAAAAATTGTTTAAATTAATTGTACCTATATTATTATTGTCATCATAAAATTATTGCATAGAATTCCATTCAATTTTTTTTTAAATTTAAAGTAAATCAAAATAGAAAAATTGTTTTTTCCTTGAATTTTCAAATAGCTGTAACAATAATAAAAACTAAAATGTTTGCAGAAGTAAACAATTCTAAACATTAATAAATTTTATTTTCATAAATTTTAAAAGTTCAAAAAATAAAAATAATGTTTTTTGTAATATTTAGTATAGATTATATTAAGTGTATTATATTAACGGCCTCCGTGATTGAGTGCCCCTCTACTAGCAATCTGAAGGTCATGGATTCAATCCCGGCGTGCCCAAATTAATTTCATTTGATTAATTAATTTCATTTGATTAATTTGTGTAATTTTACAATTAATTAACTAAGAAATATATTCAGTAAATTTGTGGCACATTTGAGAGTGGAAGTTACTCGTTCCAGAATGGAAGTATCGCCCTGGGACGAGACCACGATTTAGAATTGAAACGTTGCCTTAAATGGCTGTTAGTTGTTTTTGGTGACCAGATATAAATAGCCAAGTACTTCTTCATCTCCCTCTTCTCATCTCCTTCCTTTCCCCATACCTTCAGCCTCGCAACATATTTCGATTGGGGATACCGTGGTATATCTAGGAACAAACATTTAAATGTTAGTGTAACTCAATGGCAAAGGTTTTGTGGCAAAGACTTTGATTATTAATCAATTCTGCATAGCCTAGAACGTTCCAACATTACCCCTAAAAATACTTCTTATCATCTTTTATAGTTTACAGCCTCATAAAAATCTTCAAATTGAGTATGCCACATTTCGACTGACACCTGGGAGTGAGGATATAATACATAAGGAATTTTGTCACCAAAAAAGGAAAATAATTATTTCATTGAAGAAGAAGATAATACTACAAACTATCCAAATGAAATATGAAAAAGAACAAGTCACAGAAAAATAAAAAGCCAATTGTCGCTACTGGGGTTCAAAGCCAGGGTCTCTCGTATTACCTCGATGAACGCCTTAACCAATTCGGCCACTAAACCTCTTATTTTTAAGTAATTTTTGTTAATCTTACATTTCACTTAATTCACATTTTTATTCTTTCTTTATTCATTGCTTTGTAATTACATAATTTGAAAATTGTTTGACCACCGCGCTAGGCACGTGTTATGGTGGTCGAATTTTCAGAATTAACAATATTATCTTCGAATAATTTTTTCCGATATTTTGGACAAATTTTTAAGTGGAAACAAATGTTCGAAGAACTGGTTAGTAACCAAGACACATTGCTTGGTAGGTACATAATGCTTACTTTTTTTCTCAAGGTAAACAATGCTAACAATTTTTTTCACAAGTAATATGGTTATATGGTATGGTAATATGGTTGCCAAAATAATTTCCTACAATGTTTTACAATTGGATAAAATAAATATAATAATGCTAATAACAATAAGCTGAAACTATCAGAAATAATACCTTAACATTTAAAAATAGTTAAAGTTTGTTTTAGACATCGAATATTTTGCATATTCGTTTGCTAATCTGCATAATATGATGACCAAATAGTATTTTATGAAAACTGAATCAGAAAGGCTATTCCCTAAAATTTGTGATAATTCCCTATGATTTGTGTGATTTTCTACGGCTGTTATTTGCTTTTTCTGTCGGCCGATGTCATAATTTCAGCTGTGAGCTGTTACGTATTTTAGTTTGGGTCGTTTTAAATACGAATTCCTGCAAGTATGCATGATTATTTATTCATTTATCAGCTGTAGACAAATTGTCACACAAATCTGAGAGCACTTCTCGCGGGAGAACGATCTCTTGTCACAAATTTTAGGGAATAGCCTTTCAGAGCTCGAATTCGATTTTAATAACTAAAACTTTGTAAAATTAGTACTATGGATTATAAAACCATTTTTAAGGGGGTTAATATTGAGGGTTTGCCCAAGGCTCACATTTTAATAAATTCCGACGAATTCGAAAATATAATAACTTTTTTTTTTTCAAACCGCGACCCAGCGATGTGAGTTATGTATATTAAGATTAATAAATACATCACCCCACCATTAATGACTAGCGTCATTGATCCCCTCGGCACCGGTGCGTAGTCGGGAAACACGTCAAACGCGCGCCCAACATTTGTACACGGTTGACATTAGTCACATGAGAACGGGTCGTTTCTACGACTCGTTCTTGAGTTCAACAGCTCGGCTGTGGAACGATTTGCGGGCCTCTGTGTTTCCTCCCTCTAGAGTCTCTTCAAGACCCATGTTCACTCCTTCCTCTCCTCAAAAACACCCTCCACACAGCATCTTCAAAGATGACATAGGCCCTGAGGGAAATTATTTTCCTCAGAGCCTCCTGTGTGGAGTTAACGTAAAAAAAAATTAATACATTTTACGTAGAACTGTTTGAAAATTTTATTTTCCGTATTTAACTATAAATTTGGCGGTGAGCACCAGATTTGATTTTTCTAGATGGTGAATTAATAACTTCCGGAGGGATTCATTTAGAAACATCTTAAATATTAGTAACACGTTCTTCAGAATTAATTAAAATGAACCCGGTGGAAGGGTCGAATCTCTAGGCCTGCTAGGACGAACTCGACCGTACGTCCGTCCAATACGCAGTGCCGCGGGCGTACATTTGTTTACATGCTTTCTTCACTTACGTCGTTAAGATTCACACATTATTTTTCTTCTTCTTCTCTTTGATAGAGCAAATTCGACAGTAGTTCCGTCCAATACACGGGTCGCGAGTCGCAATTTGTATATACGGCTTCTTTACTTACGTCGTTAAGATTCTGAATATATTTTAGGGTATTGTGTCGGAATAAGAAAAATAATGCTAATTTCATAGTTTTATTTACTTTATGGTTCATTTTTATTACATTATTTAGCAAACTTATGGATCGGCATTGCATCGAATTTGAATTATACGAATCCGTTACATGCTCTGGTTGGAGCAATAACTGATAACAATGAATTTATAGTTAACCGCCATAAAAACAAACACTTAAAACGTGTTAAGAAATCAATGAGCAATTACAATGATTTTGAAATCAAGAAGCAATTACAATGATTTTGCATGGAAGATCTTTATTTCTAATTAGATGCTTTTATGCTGGAATTTCTTCGCATTGTAGTTTGTAAAAGTTTGTAAAATTCAAACGAGGCGAATGTTTTTAGACCAATTACATAAAACGGGAAGAAACATATTGTTATTTATTTGTGAAGATTAATTTATACATATTGCTTTTTAATGGTGTGTATATATTATCTGGTTTCAGGACAATTGATTGGGTGACAATTTGCCCCCCACCCCCCGGCATTTGATTCCCCGAAAGTTTTTTTTGTATTTTTACGCTGGTGTATAGAATATATATAAATTAGACGTTTTACTTGAAATAGCTTTAGCCGTGTTTGGTGACTAATCTGAATAGCCAGGTACATTTTCCTTATCTCCTTCCCCTTCCCACTACCTTCAATCTAACTACATACCAAAATTGGGGATGCCATATTCTCACCGGTTCCAGATGGTTGGGAGAAGTTGGGCATCTTGTGTCGTATTCGGATAAAAAAAGTTATAATGTATGATTTTTTTTTAAATTTTTACGCAGGTATATGGTGTAAGTAGGTATAAGACTGATCACTTGAATTGGCTTTAGCCGTGGTTAGTGACTAAATCTGAATAGCCAGGTACATTTTCCACATCTCCTTCTTCTCCCCACTACCTTCAGCCTCACGACATACCGAAATTGGAAATGCCATAGTCTCACTGTCTCCAGACGGTTGGAGCAGTTGGGACTCTTGTTTGGTATTAAGATAAAAAAGTTGTATTATATGCAATTACGAACCTTTAGCAATTTTTTGGTAAGCCAACTGCACTTATAAGTACGTCGTATTTTGTTATTACCGCATGCTTCTTCAGAGAGTCAAAATTGTTATTAGTAAAAATATTTTTACATCGGATTTTCAGTCAAGATGCCTGCAAATATAAGTATATCGACTTTGCTTTTACGGCCGTATATCCTCTTTGCATACTTACTTGAAGAAATAATATTTTTGGGCATCAATTTTCCGAGGGATTAGCTGTCCACCGGATCAACTGTCGGTGGGTCAACAGTCGGTGGGATCAATTGTCGCCGAATCAATTTTCGGGTCACCATATTATCTTTTATTATTAGTTATTACGATTTTGCTTTATAATATACCTACGGTGAATGTGTTTATTTTTACATTTATTATTAAAAAATGTACACATATTAAATAATTAAAAGAGAATATATACCCATCAAAGATAATATCTGACATTAATAACCTCCCATTTATAAACTTAAAAAATGCGCATTTCTACGAAGTTGAAGATGCGGCAAAATCAGTTACCCCATGGATAATAAAAATGCAGTTTTGTATCGAAGTTTCGAAAGAACTAATAAATAACAAGAGACGTGCAAGTAATAAAAATCACGAGATAATAATATCTACACGAGGCGACCTCTTTTAAAATAATTACAAAAGATGTTAAGAAATACAAAAAAACTATGTTGTGTTTTTATTTCATGTAGCCAAAACCCGTGCTGTATAAAGCCTCAGATATATTATTTAAAGGTGATTGACTGAATAGTGTTTTGCTATATTAATCATAGGAAATGTTTGAAACTTACAAAATACATTATTAAAACCCTCTCAGAAACATCTGAAAAGTTTTTAAATCATAACAAAAATTCTTGCGAAACTGTTAAAAAGTTGAGGATGACATTTCAAATCAACATTCAATTTTCAAAACTCTTTAAAAAAATGTTTTAATTTGACGTACTAAAATAATAATTTGAATCGAATCAAAATAATAGAAATTTTAAATGGTACCTATTACCTATGTTTGGTACCAAATTTGATTGATTGTTCTTATAATATTTGATTGTTCTTATATAATATACAAAAATGAATATCTCTAATACATGAAAAATTAAAATTTTAATTAAAAAAATTGTAATAAGTGGCACGCGAGTAGTTTGTTGAATGGGGGGGAGAGGGGAGAGGGAAGGCGGGGAAGGTGAAAGGGGAACGCGGGAGGGGAACGGGGACACACGGGAAAGGACACGCAGAGAGAAATAATTAATTTCTTTGAATTTGGCATTGCAACGCACGCCGGGAACCAGCCAGTATTTTATAAACTTATGTTAATCTGGTAAAAGCAGAGCGTCAAAACTGTGTGCCATCATGACATGTTTACGGAATATCTATTGTTTCATAGCTCTACATTTAATTAGATCTTTTGTAGGAGAAATTCAGTAGTGAAATAAAAAAAAAATCATTATATCCTAATCAATCATTCGCACAATTTAATTTCCATTTCAGACTTTCAGAGCTTCCATAAGGTATCACGTTTTTATTTTGTTTTATCTGTGGCATCGAAAATATCGCAATATTATTGCACACATTAAACAAGTGTTGATTGAAAAATGTTATTTTGGAATTCAGTTTTGCAACAAAATACGTGTGAAAAATAGAACATTCCGTTTTGACATAATCACTGCAACTCTCTATTTTATAAGTTTTAATATTATGCACAATAATATGTGGGATATGCAGTCAAATCACACAGAGATTTGCATTTTAAATAACTTTATAAACTAATGCATTTATAAAGCAGGATATGTTGTAATTATTTTTCTGACAACTCGGTAAATTAACAGTTTGTTAATATTTGTGCAAAAGAATATTTGCCGTTAATATTTAAATTAACAGTTTGTTAATATTTGGCGAAAAGATTGCCGGAATAAATGTGAAACTAGAAGATATACTAAATAAGATTCAATTTAATGTACCTGCGCGTTTAATACGCTCTTCTGTTTTGTTCAGGGCGAATCAATGCAAGACGAACAGTTAGTAGAATTCTTGTCTGAACAGACTATGCAATTACAATAGGATATTATCCAAGGTGGACATATTCAATTTCCAACTTACCAAATATACGGGACCCATAAAAGAATATATCTCTGAATAATTCTGATAATTATATTTATTTATAAATCTGTTATGATTTGTGAGTACAGTGAGTGAGTTGTATGTAGAACCTGTCTTCCTGTGGTTACAAATTTATTGATAATTTTTTATTTTATGTAATTTTTCGTTTTATATATTTTTTTACTTTAAAATTAATTATTTTTTGGCTTCATATTCCTTTCTTATAGATATAATTATTTCTCATTCCCTATTATGCTGTCTTATCACAGGTAAAGTCTGAAGAGGAAATCCATAATTGGTTTTATTTTGGCTATATAACTCATGAACAAACTGAAAAAATGTACACGGTCGATTTTCCGAAAATGAAATTTTTTTTTACATATTTATTGATATATGAAATATTTTCAATCATTATAATATGATAACGTGGGCCTCAGTGGGTACTTGTCCGTGCCAAGGCCCACATTCCACGATAATAAAATGCATTGAATAGATAATACGAAATAATAAATTGAAATAAAACAAAGCCTTTAAGAAATTTAACACAACATATATATTTATATAATGGCGGTAATGAAAAAAAAAAATCCGGACACATGATGAGATACGGTTGTATATAATGAAGTGTGTAATTTAATGCTTTTGTATTACGGATCGCATAAAAATAGTCTCTAAGGAACAATTTTGTAAATTCTGTAAAACTCTATTAAAATGACCATTCTTATGTCAATAATTAAGATCGGGTCTTTCTTAAGTAAAAAACTTCTGCACACTAAAAGTTGAAGGGGTATTACACCACCTGTCTGAGGAAACTGTCGAGTAGTGAAATTTGATCCTTTTCACCACCGCTAAAGTACCGTTACCTGTCAAATAAATCCCTGTTTTTACTGCAGTCTCTAATATCCAGTCATTTGGTGACGTGGCGTAGTATCGGTCGCTCTTTTGACACCTTCTGTCTTGTCAAGAGAAATAATACTTGAGGAGGAATTTTACCACATCCAAGTAAACTGTTGATTCACTACGCTTCATGTAACTTTAAGCATGATTGATTAATATCTCCCGACAAGACAAAAGGTAGCAATCGAGCGACCGAGACGACGTCACCAAATGATTGGAGATTATTAGAGACTAGAAATCCCTGAAGGCGACGCTTCCCGGCCCAAAAAGAAGAAGATGGAGATATATGTAATTACGAATGTTGGACAGAGCGCGCCAATATTTTCAATGACAAAATTGATGCGAAAATTGGGAAAATGCTTAATAAAACATGACTCGTTTAAAATAGAGCAAAAATCTCGTAGAAGGTATCTTAAGTATCATTTTAGGAAACATTGTGATTTTTTTCACAAATATAACTTGTTAAATCATAGAAATAGGCTTGTTTTAAATAATTTTTGAAGCATACTTTGCGTTTTTTTTTCTATCGAGGGAATTTCATATAATTTGCGTTTTGGCGTAGAACGTATCTTCAAAAATAACATATTTTTTTAAGAGCATAAAAACTTCAAATGTTTAAGGGAGATATGTAAGAAATCGGTAGAAATTCGGGTAGCGGCGGCTTAAATCCAACTCATCTTTAACACATTAAGCATTCAAATTAGAATCAAAATCAATAATTCATTCAATCAATCAATCATCAATCAATCTACAATGGAACATTTATAAAAATATAGCAATTGATGAACGTTTGGACGCTCGAACGTCTCAACCAAAAAAAAATTCCAATATCAATTTCACAAGCCTCGCCGGATAAAAAAGTTGATCAATTGAGTATTTGGTGTAATGATCGAGTTACAAAGTTCAATATCACAATGATCATAACCTCATTAATTTCATTATGTAAACTGGAGTTTTTTTAAGCACTAACTAATATTTTGTTCTTAATCTATTACTTAAATAATAAAAAGGTAAAAAAATCCCTCATCCACAAATTCAACGTTGATCATTTTTATAATTCCGTAACTTAACTTATTTTTACCAGTATGGGCACCACCGCCCCGGGAACCATTTACTGGATAACCAACACCTCTTTCACAGGTCACCCCAAGTGGTTCGCTACGTTTGGCAATGTAGCAGGGGTGCCCGGGTTCTCGGGGTGAGGTTTGTCAAGGTCTTGGCGGTCGATATGTCTGCCCACCTGCTGCGTGGCGGATCTGATCGAGAGAGACTGGTTGAGGAGATCTTTTGATCTCTTCAGCCAGAATCCCTCGACCCACCGCCTTGCACCGCAGTTGAAGGGATGGATTCATACATCCGTCACTCCTGGACACACTGACCCCCAGATTCCTACCTACCCCTCATACATATTTCCATCCCACAACTTCCTCTTCTTTCTTTCCTTAAAAAAAAACCCTCCACAAACCATCCCCTAAGATGACATAGGCCATGAGAGAAATTATTTTCCTGTATGGAGTTAATAAAAAAATGGATTACCGGTGACATTTTTGATTTTCATTATTTATCTTTTTACTGTAGTTCACTGCACAAACGTAATTCAGACCATTACAGTGAAAGTGAAAAAATGGGCTTGAACCTTTGACTTCTGGGTCCAGAGCAAAGTACCTTTCAGCTCTTCCATTGGGGTCATCAAATATCATGAATATAAAAATAATTACAAAACTTTTGCAAACACATACTTTTATGAATAAAATTTTGCAATATTTGAACATCATTCGATTTCTTAACAAATCATATGGGAAATCCGGTCGTGTCACTTCAGGTAAAGATAACTTCAGAGAAGTCATAAGTTTTAACAATTATAGGCTATTTCGTAACTCAAACTCACCTATTCCAACATAAACTCACCTAACCCAGATGACTTCACCGGAATAGTCATATTTTTGCACTCTGCACGAGAAACCACAATTCTTTTTACGATCTTATGTGTCATGTAGGTACATTACGTAGTGTTGAAGAACAGATACAATCTACCGACTCCGCCTAATGGTATGCCTCTATTACCATTCAATATTATCTAGCGCATGCTAAGTGACACATATATTAGTAATTTTTCAGTCAACATCTCGAAATTTTGCTTTTTTCTGCAAATATGTCAATCCATTCAAACAATTTCACGATTACAAAAATAAATAATAATTTACTGTGACTTGTTCACTGGACTGGTTTCACCTAGCAACGTTGATCGTTGTCAATCATGATTTTAAAGAAAAGCCTTAATAATAATAAAACTTTTCTAAACAGGGTCAGCTGCAAAGATATCACGATTTTCCAATAAAATTACATTTCATATATTCTCTCAATTTGTTTTTTCACGTCTTCCCGAGACACCAAACCATTCCAAATATGTTGAGCTGTTATTCATTGTTTAATTCGTGGAAATCAACATTTTTATTTCTTTTATATTTTCAATAACTCATTAAAAGTACCTGTAGAAAAAATAATAATATATCGTCTATAAGTGGCCTAACCACTGTTTGATCATGCTTTACAAAGGCGAAACAGCACGCGTAATAATAATTACATCGCAATGTCAACTTATTTATAAATTACATCGATTTGTTTATAAATGACATAAACTTATTTTAAATTAATTGTTTTTATCAATTAAATAATTTTACAAAATACTAGCTGGTTCCCGGCATGCGTAGCAATGCCGTATTCAAATAAATAAATTTTTTCTCCCTTCATATCCTTTCCGTGCGTCACAGTTCCCCTTCCCCCCCCCACTTCCTCCTTCCGAGCCTTCCCTCATCCCTCTCCTTCTCGCCATTCCCGGCTATCCCCCTCCCGCGTTCCATATATTGTCCCAGAACATTCAGTTTTCAAATAGATCGCGTGCCACCTATCACAATTTTATTAATTCAAATTTTCATTTTTCATATATGTATTACAAATATTAATTTTTTTGTATTATATAAGAACAATCAAATATTATAAGAACAATCAAATTTGGTACCTAACATAGGTACCTATTTAAAATAACTATAATTCTTGATTCAATTCAAATTAATATGAAAGTAAGTACTTCCAATGAATTCATTAATTTAAAGAGTTTTGAAAATTGAATTCTGATTTGACAATCATTGTTTTGCAAAATGTCATCCTCAAATTTTTGACAGTTTCGCAAGAATTTTTGTTTTGATTGGAATAATCCGAAAACCTTCACGAGGGTTTTAATAAGGTATTTTGAAAGTTTCAAACATTTCCTTTGCTTAATTTAGCTATACACTAATCACTAATACCCAAACACATTTTGATTTTTATATAAGTAGTTCGATGTATATAAAACAGACATATTATGGTAATGATTTTTCAATTCAATAAAAATCCTTTATTAGAGTAACAAATATATTTTTTTTACATTTTCAATTATATTATTTATTTATTTATAAGCACAATTCATTTGTAAACAATGTTAATTAATAAAGTTTTTTACTGACTTTTACAAGTGTTATACTTGTACTATAGGAATAATAATAGGAATAATCGAGATGAAATGTTTCGAACTATTCAGTCCCACAACGAATAAGCTAAGTCAACCCGATTTTAACCCGGTCTATTTATTCGGTTTTAGGAACAACTCAATCGAAATCGACAGAGAAATCAACAAAGAAGTCGTTGTGTCTCCCTTATTATCATGGTTAGAAATATGATCTGAATGGTATTAGAAAGAAAAAAATTCCACGCTTTCTATTCAAATTAATTAAAACACTTTTATGAACCCAAATTTTCCAACCGCAATTTGAAAAAAGAATTATGAAACAAAATTTGAAAATTTTTTATTAATTATTTTTACATGAAAAGACAAAAAAGTGAGTAGTCGATAATCCATACTACTTACTAATAATATTATAAATGCGAAACTGCTCTAGTTTGTTTATGACCTTTTCACGCATAACACAATATAAAGACTTTAATAATTTTTTCACCAATATAAAGCTAAATTATATGCGCAGACTACAGGTTGTATATGATGGTGAGCTCTGGCGTTATGAAATTATAAATATTAATATATTATATTTGTTATACGTTTTCTGTCGCTAACAAAAGCGAGTTTTTGCTAACGTCAGAAAAAAAATCTTTTCAATGGAAACAATGTTGATATATTTTTGGGCTCTATGCTGGTAGGCACTCAGTCTACTGGTCAGCTACTACTGCAGAAAATTTAAATATTAGAATTCGTTTTTTTTTGGACAAGCTTGGAATAAATGTCAGATTTGAGTTCTATTAAAAATATAATTCGTAACGATTATAAAGACTGAATGATAGAGTATTTTTTTTATTATATTAACGAACTTCCAAATATTTAAATAAAAATAAACATCCGAAATGTTTGTAAGCGCATAAATTCCGAACGAATGAACAAAATTGGATAAGTAATTTTTTTTTTCTTTGAGCTATAGCATTATGAAATTTAGGTGGTAGGCGAGATGTTTGAAAACTGAATGTAAGGGAATGAATATATGGAATGTGGGAGGGGATGGGGGTGGGGTGGGGGGGGGGGGAGATAATTGATAAGTGCAAGCGCTACAGTAATTTCCCGTTATACCATGCGAGCGAAGCCGCGGGGAAAAGCTAGTGTTTATAATAATACATTTGTCTAATAAAGTACTTTTTTTGTTTGTTTTCGTTGTCAGTAATTTTAGTTAGAAAAAACGTAAAGTGAGCCATTTTCAAATTTTTTTTATGTTTCCATGCAGCATTTTTATATTTCAAAAATGATACGATCATTTCGAATTATACGATTTGAAGGCATTTTATCACCTTTCTAGAACGGTTTTTAGTTTTTGAATACATTCAGAAATTTTCCATTTATTTGGATGTTATTGAAAAACGGAAATATTTTGACCCTCCAAAACAAAATACGGTCGAGGCCTTAGGTGTTAACTTCACGTCAACTCGCAACATTGTGGATAATTTGTTGTAAAGGTACCCAGGTAATGTAACTTAAATAATGTATATGTATGTAACTCAAGAAAGCTGCTTCGCAGACTTAAAACATTTCCGTGTAACTAACGAAGTAATGGCAATGGTATTGGAATGTTCTCATGTTATGATATCACTTAGCTAAGCAAATCACTTCTAATTTCTTTGAATTACTACTTCGATAATAATTCATATTTTAGGACGCACTTAAATAAAATGACGACCTTCGTCGTCGAGCGGTTAAGATCGTCGACTACGAATCCAGAGGTCGCGGGTTCAATACGTGCGCAAATAAATTATTTTGTGGTATTTTAAATATATTTACCACTAAATATTATTTAGTTTGGGGCACGTTAGAGAGTGATAGATACTCTCAGTACCACCGTTATGTAAGACCATTGGTTGGGCATTTACACAAAACACAGCTACACGTACCTACATACATGCATCTTTACATCATGACCCTTTACTTGTAGTTAGTATTGTCACATATTCCTTCCTACCCATCCCTTTATACCTGCCATTTTTGCTTTACCCACATCAGTCATTGATCGACCCTCGCTGCATAAACATCTATTCCGCATCCCGCGTACCGCATACCGCATATCACATACCGCGGTTAAAATAGTCATTTAAGTGCACAATAAACCAGCCAGGATTGAAGGAAGTTCCAGCACAGTCCTTCTCCTTTCTTTGTGCATATTATCTGCATTATGCAGTGGTCTTCACACCCATTTCACACATAAAACACGCATCACTCAAGGTCCTTCG
The DNA here is from genome assembly GCA_936435175.1 of Glyphotaelius pellucidus. Lineage (NCBI taxonomy): Eukaryota > Metazoa > Arthropoda > Insecta > Trichoptera > Limnephilidae > Glyphotaelius > Glyphotaelius pellucidus. Next base: position 18,229,330 of record OW386545.1, read on the forward strand.
ACATACCCGCAATCGCACAAAAAACGCTTCAATCACCATTGGGAATAGAAACGTTGCTTAAAATGGCTTCAGCCGTGTTTGCTGACCAGATCTAGATAAACAGATACTTCATAACCTTCCTCGTCTCCTTTACTTTCCCACTTCATTAAAACTCATACCATAATCTAATTAGACTAGTTTAGGAGTTAAGATTTATCAATATTAAACAGGTTCCCGATCTCTGTTATGTATTCACAAAAGTCGTGACTACAGTCTTTGATAAAATTTAATGAAATGAACGTAAAATACAAATTTAACTGTCGCAATAATGACGCAGTTTCAATATTCATAAGAGTCCAAAGCATCATTATCTCTTACGCCTTAGGTTTTGTTCCAAAAGTTTGCAATATCATGACATGTGTCACTACTGGTCTAGTTAAATGCCTGTGGATATCATATATTACGCAACCGTTTTACAGAAAAAAAAAAACTATGTATCGCCTCTTGTTTTGCATAATTTTTGACCTGACCTTCATGGACGTGAAATGAGGTTTCAAATTATCTCACGTGCCGTAGTTATTGCCAAATTATCTGTTAGTTGCAAACTTAACTTTTCTATCAATTATTAATTCAACAGGTTTGTTTGCAATGTTTAATTATTATGGCATTCGTTACTTTAGCATCGCGTCGGTGTGATTGATAAATTATTTATTCTGTTTAGCTTTGCGTAGGAAAGTAGTCATATCTTTTTTTTCTATCTTTTGGATTTCTCACTTTCAACATATCAACGGTTTTATGTAGAATAATGATACAATACGTGGTTTTTATTTAAAATAATTGAAGCACTTGGTGTGCTGAAGTAGACATTTTTTCGATAATTTATAGAGTTTCAGAAAGAATGTCCTGCTATTCATGCGTCTTAAGATATGTAACAATTAAGATTGGGCTAATAATTTTATTTATCACTTGTGTATCTCGTTGTGACTCTTGTGACTCTTGTGTCACTAACTCTCTTCGTATAATTTTTAATTTTACGAAGATTTTACAATTTTCGTATAATTTTTAATTTTACGAAAATTTTACGATTTTATTTTGAATGAGTAGGTTTTTGTAATATTATGTACCTACCTAGTTTTTGCATACTATCCGAGTTTTTTTTACAAGATCTCCACACAAGAGGCCTCGGGAAAAAAAATCTCTTAGGACCCATATCATCTTTGGGAATGCTGACCCTCCTCAGTCTTTTTAGGGAAAGCAAGGAGAGGATGTTCGGGGAAGGAAAAGGGTAAGAGGGGTGGGTAGGGATCTGAGGGTCAATGTGTCCAGTAGTGGCGGACATATGAATCCGTCCCTTCCATTGCGGTGTTAGGCGATGGGTAGAGAGATTCCGGCTGGATTTGTCTAGGTTAGGTTTCTCCAAATTCCGATCCAACCATTAGGTGAGCAAACGAATCTACCAAGTCAAGACCTAGACAAACCTCACCTCAGGAACCCGGGCACCCCGCTACGTCACAAAACTTAGCGAACTACTTGGGGTGACCTACGGCAGAGGTGTTGTTATCAAATAAATGGTTTCCGGGGCGGCGGTACTCATACACGCTACAAAAACTGAGTTTTTACGTATTTTATGGTTTGAATTATTCCCGTGTAAGTAAGAAGATCTGCAAAAACACAGCATTACCGTAAATAAGTAACTTAATTTGAACAATTGTTGTTGACACATTTTTTTATTATTAAGTTTATATTATCGTTATTTGTTTTGGGGGTGTTATGCCGTGTTGCGCTACCTCCTTCTTTAGCTAACGTTTCGCCCTATCCTGCTACGATGGACACTGTAACGCTGTCCGAAACGTTGGCTAAAGAAGGAGGTAACGCAACACGGCAAAACACCCAAAAAAAAAATAACGAAAATACTTTTGGCCGTGAAAATCTAAAAACGTAGTTGACAGTTTTTGAAATTACACAGGAGGCCTTGAGGAATGTATTGAATTTGAGATAGTGATGTTTTTTTAATCAAATTATATATTCCTCATTTAAAACATATTTTTTTTAATAAAATATACGGTTAATGATGAAGTAGGTAGATATTTAAGATCCTATTTAAAAATCTTGTTATTTCAGTTAAAAGTTTTGATTTTAAGAGAAAATTAGAAATGTCGTTTTTTTGACCCGATAGCTCCTTCTGCAATATATTCTGGGGAACTAATGATCACATATTACGGGAAATAATAAGGAAAGGAATTTTCTCAGAATTTAATGTTATATTATTTAAAAGTTATTAAAAAAACCTTATTCCAAAATTTTATATAGATTTTTGTCAGATTTTATTTCGTTATTTTACTTTAATCGTCGGAATTAAATAAGTGACCTATTGGCCCAGAGCCGAGTGGTAAGCGATGAGTGAAGGAAATATGGGACAGCTGAGTAGGCAACGCAGGTAATTACTTATGTATGGATTCGAAGCACGGAAAGTAGAACTTCGTAACCGTTTTTCAAACAATCACGTAACAGGCAGGATCGATCAGCCTTTGTAAGCAGAACTGAATTTTCGTCCTTACACAATAATACGACATAACTGGTAGTTTCTACCCGGCCTAGCTCGGGTTTTAAACCACTATTTTGAAAAAAAAAATTAACCAACATGAAAAAAAAATATATAATTAAAAACATGATTGAAAAAACAAACAATGTGTCATCTTATTTTTTTCACATTAAAACTGGTGTTGTAAATGTTTCGAGCTGAAAAAAAATAATTGGTCTGTAAATTACAGTTGCACAAAATTGTATCACCAAATATTTACAGCTTCCGCTTTACAGTTCAGATTACACAACGGCAGTTTTTTTGAAGTGAAACTTCTTTAGCCCCGTTATGATTTGAAACTCGGTAAAATAGAAATGACGCATTACATTACCTACGAAGCGTCAGAATGCGCTTAATGGCCGCTTTGATTATGATCTCACTTTTCAAGGCTCCTATTGGTTGAGATTGTTTTGGTGAAGTTTCGCTTCTACCGCGTGTGAACTCCACCAGATGTTTTTTTTAATTTGAAAGCATCTTATGACCCGTAAATTTTTTTTAAATAAAGATAAAATTACGTTTATATATAGTCGTTTTCTTTTTGGTTCGATTTTAACAATCAATGATTCTTTGCGGTAAGAATATAATAAGAACATTATTTGATTTTTCGTTCCACGGCAAATATTCTGGTTTAACCTAAGATATTTTTTATATTTTAAATTTATTTAGAGCCTTTGCTGGTTGGCAACTCAATTCAACTCACTTCACGACGCAACTCAACTTAACGATTTCGGTAATTACATCAGCTTATTTAACAAAAATATAATTAATTAATAATTTAATGTAGTAAGTATCAATTATCAACCTTAATACATAATAATGATTTATTAACCTTCTGAACATTTAAGAAGACGTTATTATTTATTTACATATTTCTATTCTTGAACACACACTTTACAAATTACTACATGGTTTACATAGATAATAAGTTTAGTTATAAGAAAAAAATGTTAATGATCCTTAACTGTATGTTAATAGGTAAGTAGTAGTATTTTGTGAACACCTCACTAGGCGAACCTGTGCTAGACGTTCCCGTGTTTGGGATTAAGTGCTATTCTGTCGACATAAGTAGAAACACCGTATCCTTCTTGATATTGTCCAGAAGGGCACTGTGGGTCGACCCATGGCGGCAGTATCAAACACATAAATTAAAGATTAGTTGCGGTTAGGATCTATATACAGTTTTTTTTTTTACATGAGCTCCACTCAGTAGGCCCTGAGGAAAATAATTTCCTTCAGGGCTTTGTCATTTTTGGCGATGCTGTTTGGAGGTTTTTTTTTAAGGAAAAGAAGGAGAGGAGAGTTCTGAGAAGGAAAAGGGTTTGAGGGGTGGGTAGGAATCTGGGGTTCAGTGTGTCCTGGTCATCCGCCTCCAACACCTACACAAACCTCACCCCATGAACCCGTCGTTCTTAGCATCTAGATTATGAGTAAGATAAATAATTGTCTTGATAAACGATAGGTATATTTTTCTATGGATCACACGCCAATGGTATAAATGATATTGTGGTAATAATTTCTGTCCCGAAACAAAGTTTTTTTTTTTAATTTTTATATTTGGGTTGGGCTATGTTTGGTTAGGTGTTATAATGTTTTGAGTAAATTGAATTCCTTGTTGTTTGACCCAGTCTTTGGTGTGTTTTTTGTGAAGAATTGTTTATTTATTTGTAGTTAGTAGTTGCTTCAGTGTTGTGGGCATGCAGTTATATAGTTTGATTGCGTAGTACTTCAAGTTTCTTTGCCCGTATTATTGTCTTTCAATAAACATAGAAATGATTAATATTAACTTTAAAATAATAGAAATCAATTGAATTATATATTGTAATGATTGTAATGCTCCGCAAAAGAAAGCGATCGATAACATCCGATTGATCAATTGAAATTTGCATCGGGGCCCACCGGACACGTAATGATGAGCCGCGTTTGATTGTGAGGCGAAGCACGCGAGGTAAAAAAGCTAAACGGTGTCGCAATTGAGTTAATTATAATTTATAGTGCGTCCGTCATTTCCGATGCCCAAATACTGTATCACTTTCGCCACAAGTAACGTTATGAACGGTCGTCCGTCGCACAGTGGGCAATGAATTTGGAAGCAAATAATCTTTTCGGTCAAGCGTCGTACGTTTATTTTTTCAGTTTATTGTTTTTTAATAATTATTTACATGTTTTTTTTACTTAAGCGGCTAACAGAATACAGAACTATAGTGGGAAGAGAAAAAATACTAAATTAAACAGAACTATGCATTCCACAATTTGGATGACGGGAACATTCCTAACTTTGCTTAAATGCAACCTAATTAATCGTCATTTGTAGAAACCATGTATGATTACTATCTAAGCCGTTAAATTGTTTCATGTTTACAGGTTTTTCAAAGAAAAACACATTAGTTTTAATTTAATGAAAACAAATAACTTTGTGTACACCACTGTATAATTAACATTATCGACATGTTTTTTTCGTCAGGATAATAGTTTATAATGACGCCACAAAGTGAATTTGCGAAGTTTGAAGAATTTTATTAATTTTATATCATCGTTGAAGAAGATAACACTAATAATCCAAACGAAAATACATTGATGGGAATAACCTTCAAAAGTTATAAAAAGAGTGTTGTCCTTATAAAAATATTGAATATAAATTTAAATTACATTTTTTTTTCTTTTAAACATGATACTCTCCATGGGCGAATATAAGATTGGCGGGTTTTAAGGGGTTCTACCTCCCCCTCATCGCTTATTGCGTAGGAAAAAAGGAAAATAGTACTCTTAGATTATATTTCTAGAGAATACACTCTTTTCGACGTGATGATACGACGACCGGTCAGTGGCCGAGTTAGCATCGTGTTTGGGTCCCACCCATTCGTCTTGTGTTCGATTCATCGGTTGGCTCAATCCTCACGACACAACCAACATTTTAGATTATTGAAAAAAAACTTAAATAAATTTTGCAAAATTACCAACCATCCTCCCTTTCTCCCATGCCTCCCCAGGATCGAACCCCCTTAGAGTCTACCTCCCCCCTCCTAGAGTCAAACCCCCCCTCTCCTAGAGTCCATGTGGATGCTATTAGCTAAGCCCTTGATGCTTCCCAACATAATATATTAGACCTGTATGAAATGCACGTTAGCAAATAATGTATAACTTTGAATGCGTACTAAGTGTAGAACTACGTATTTTTTTTTAAAATTTGATATCGTGGTAAGTACCATCTAGAATTATCCGATAGTTTCGGAATATCGAGTATTATTATTATCAGGAAATTATTCAACTCCCTCATAAGGAAAAATTCTAAAAGCCCTAAAAATTCTACCTAAAAGAAACTAATTTTGTAAGTTAATGTAACTCGTAGGTTACTAAAACGTGTTAAACTTTGAACTGAAGTCTTATTTTCATCATTGTAACATTCCAGGCTGCAAATCTCGCAATCTGACCCACTGTGCGTTGATTGACTTATAAGTAGGAATGATTGACTTATGAGTACGGTTCAAGTATTCTTCTAGGGCGGAATACGTTTTTTCACGTCTCACATAACGAGTTTCAACAGCTCATTCGAGGTGTAATAAAATTTTGTGTGTGACAGGTTCCAAAAAAAGGTTGAATACCGATTGCGCTATTATATACTTACATATCTAGCGATCAAAACAGAAAATCAAATAAACAAACATTTTAAATCAATTGTTAAATTTTTAAAATACGCTTTTGTAAAAAAAATATATAGATAAATATCTCCATTATTTTCGACATGGTCCCAATTACGATAGACGCACTTGGTGAATAATTTTCACGGACTTGGAATGAAATAATATTGCAAAAGTAGTAAGATTACTCGAGCGATTCCAAATAGCTCATATGCCTCGAATTTTGAGGTCAAAACCACTCCTGTGGCAATGTCATTTCCGTCCAAGTCCATATACAGAGATATTCAATTTTGTCACTGAGACAAAAAACTTTTAACACAAAAAAAGACTTTTGACACAAAAATGTTTTCTTTCTTTCCAGTATTTTTCAATTGTTAAATAATTTTAATTACTCTATTTTTTATAAAAACTCTTTTTTTAAAACTTTTGAAGGTTTTTTCCAGAATGTAATATGTCATTGAAGAAAAAGATAACAATAATGATCTAAACAAAAATATGAAAGAGAAGTAGCGAAAGATAATAGTCGCAACTGGGACTCGAACACAGAACCTATTCAATTCTTAGAATTGATTATTTCCAATAAAAAATGTATCGGAATATTTATAGACCTTAAAAAAGCTTTCGACAGCATATCACATCAAAAATTAATAAATAAATTAAAATCAATAGGAATTAGTGGAAAAGTCTTAGCATGGATAAGTAGTTATTTACACAAAAGATTCTCAACAAGTAAAATTACTCAGTCAAGTCAGTGATTCAAAATATAGCGACTTTTCAATACCCCAAGGTACTGTTTTGGGACCATTGTTATTTATTATATATATCAATGATATATTCCATGTTTCCAAATATGGAGACATTGTCTCCTACGCTGACGATACAGTCCTACTACTGAAAGCGAACACTTGGTCTGAATTAAATAACATGGCAAATACAGACATCAATGAATTAAAATTATGGTTTGATAAAAATCTGTTGACTTTAAATTCTAAAAAAACCTATTATTTACCTTTTTTCATTAGAAAACAAGAATCCCCTAAAGAAATAAATATAACAATCCACTCAGTGGCAAATACAGAAAACCACAAATGCAATATAGCATGTACAAACATAGAAAGCAAAAACGATATTAAATACCTGGGCATAACAATAGACCAACGTTTAAAATGGTCCCCACATATAAATATTCTGAACGACAGAGTAAGGAAACTTACATACATATTTAGATGTTTAAGAGATATTTTAAAAGAAAAATTACTTAGAACCACATACTTCGCTTTCTGTCAATCAATTATACAATACGGCATTATAGGATGGGGCGGTACACATAAAAATCTAACACAATCAATTTACGTATCACAAAAACTAATAATAAAAACAATTTAAAAAAAAACCCTATACATATTCGTCAGAACTTTTATTCAAACAATTTAAGGTCAGAAAATTAAATGCATTATACTTCTACCACGCAACATTACAAATTTATAAAGATGATATTCAAAATAAAGTAACACACTTTAAAAATAACAGAAATCTCAGACAAACGTCAATACTTCCAATTCTTAAATGTAAAAAAACAATAGGACAGCAAAATCATAAATATCTCTGTGTCAAATTTTTTAATTCCCTACCAGAAAAAAAATAGAAACATGTACACTAACATAAAAGAATTTAAAACAAACCTTAAAAATTATAGTGAAAATATGAAATGAGTTATACCAAATAAAACTATTATGATAACACCCCCCCCCATACACACAAGCCCTGCTTATTTATGGGGGTACATCAAATATATATATTATGTAACTAATTATTATATAGAATCATTTTAAAATACATGTATCTATTTATGATTCATAATAAAAAAAAATAAAAATAAATAAATAAAAAAAAAAAAAAAAGGGTAGTTGCCTATAATATGAAAAAAAAAATAGTTGAAGATAATATTGTTTTTGAAATATGAGATGGTGGCAATGGTAGAATTGGTAAACGCGCACGTTCCGATTAGACAAGAGGTCCTGGATTCGAGTCCCAGTTGCGACCATTATTTTTTTCAATTTTTCTGTGTCTTGATCTCTTTCATATTTTCATTTAGATTATTATTGTTATCTTCTTCTTCAATGATAAATTAAAAAAAAAAAAATTATTCAATCGTTGCCGGGTTATTGGGACTTATTATGAATGCTTATGTAGGTGCTGATTTTTTTTCGGGTTTAATTTATTTTAATTGTTTTAATTACGAGAATTTCAAACCATTAACAATTCATTTGAGATACAATAAGCTTACAAGTGGTTTCTTTTAACATATTTATGACCAAATTAAAACAGCAAAAATAAAATTAACTACATGTTTTTTGTCATCTGATTAAATAACAACATATTCTAGATGTAGAAATACGATTGATTAACTTATGCATACTTAAAAAATATTTCAGTCAAATTTTAAAATATGTTCCTGTTTATTATTATTACCCAAGGGTGTTAAGAGTTATCCTATGAACGATGCACAATGCGTTTAAAAGTTATAATTTATAAAATCAACGATAACTTATATTATGTGTGGCGATTAAGAGAAAATCGTTTCTTATTATAATATCCGTAAATGCCTTTACATCATCGCATTATAAAACATCTAACAGTAGATGATAATGTTAACCTGTAACACGTTTAACAAGTTCCCTTTAGAAAGGTAGGTACCGTTGAATGTATCTATCACCGTAGAGACTCATACTTCCATAACTTTCTGCAATGGTTTTGAAATAACAAAACTATTTTTGGAAGCTTATGGACAATCTAATAGATATGTGTTGTCGTCGCCTGAGAGTTATAGTGGGACATCTCACAAAAACATGGTTTTGAGACATTGAGGTTTAAAGAAATTAAATTATTTAAAATCGTAGTAAAATAAAAACGTGTTCATCATTTCATATAATTGTAAAGGCAATTGGGACAGTATGTTTACTGAATTTTGTTAATGACTGGAGCAAATACTGTCGAAAAATGGACCACTTTTATTTTTCTGCGATTGATTATTTGAGTCGGTCTTTTAAAATGTGAATACCGCGCAAAAGTTCCAACTGCTCCCAACCGTTTGGAGCCAGTGGCATTCCCAATTGGGATATGTTCTGAGGCTTAAGAAAATGGGAGGTGAAGATGGGGTAGAGGAAGATGGAAAATTCTTCAGATCTGAACACCAAACACGGCTTAATCCGTTTCAAACAACGTTTCTTTTCTGAATGGCGGTCTTTACCGGGGCGGTTCAATTACCACTCTGGAACGTGATGAATTATCTGAAAAAAAAAGATTATTAACCTGGCGTCATTGAGGCAGGGTCAATGTGACCCTGCACGTTTTGTTTACGAAAAATTTCTTAGAAATAATTGCCACACACAACCGTCTCTCTTAGTAGCTACAGCTAAGTATCACCCCTCTCTTTCGTATACCTCACTTTAGTCATCCATCGCCCGCGCAAGGGGCAACACTTGTGTAAACCTGCGACCGGGTAATTATGACCCAGCTCAACGGCGACGTTACTGCTTTGTGCCATATTTTTTTTCATGTTTTATTTAGTTTTACTTATGAAAGAAGTCACCTTGAGTGAAATCAAAGCTTTTATTGTATTACTGTACATAGCTGGATTCCAATGTTCTGGAACAAAATTTAAATGATTTATGGACATCTGATGGCATTGGTGTGGATATTTTTCATCTTAATACGTTACAGCAGCGTTTCTATTTCATAAACAGCTGTCTTTGCCTTGATGATAAGTCTACACACAATTTCATTTATTAACAATATGTTTTATTGCTGCTACTGATTAAATATATAATTATATATTATGAATATCAAATTTTAAAAATCATTACTTATTTTATACAAGGCAAAATAGTAACAATTGTAACAGGGTCATAATGACCCACCTCAAATTTAGTGTAAGTTTTTTCCGCCACAATGACGCCGGGTTAATAGTTGTGAATATTTACACTATTTTATTACTCACTAATAAAAATAAATTTCAACAAATTTGACAGTAAAACAAAGCAACAAGTGTTGCGTTCTGTACCATTGTTCTATCAGTTAGAACAGAGGTTTCTAATCTTTTTAGGCCCATTGACCATTTTCAAATATATTTTGTTTCAGCTCTCCCACCATTCTTTAAAAATTTTACTAGGCCCAAGGACAAACCAATACATGCTGTTAATTTTTTAATTTTTATCGTTTGGAAAGACAGATACTAAAGACTTTTTTTGTCAAAAAAACTTTTGAAATTTCATTATGTGAAAATCTTTAAATTGCGTCAATGGTACCTAAATCTAAAAAAAAAGCGTTGATTTATCTACAGAGCTTATAATAAGGAACGTGAACAAAGTATGCTTATCGCTCATCAAATCATTTAAGATCGCCCTCCAAAGGACATTTAACTCTTGATTGGCCCAAAAGGTACATAAATCACACTACTAGTGGGCGATATTACTTAATCAGGCAATCACGGGCTTAGAGCTACATATGAGTACTTTGCAAACTTTTCTGTTATTACGTATCAGTGGTGTGGTGAAATAGATTGATACGATTTTAGTTTTTCACGGCCAAAAGTATTTTCGTTATTTGTTTTTGGGGTGTTTTTTTTTTTATTTTTTTTTTATTAGTATATATAGCAAAATTTGTACATAATGTATTTACAAATTGTATTTATACCGAGTTTTATTTAACCGTTGTTTATAGCGAGTGTTGCGCTACTTCCCTCTTTAGCCAACATTTCGGACAACGTTACAGTGTCCATCATCCGGGCGGGGCAGAAAAAAAAGAAACGTGTATATTTATTGTAATTTGCGGGGGGGCTTAAAAGTGGTCAAAGTCCAAATATACATATTTTTAAATTTAGTTTTAAGCCTCCAATACTCTCATTTAGTATCAAAGATGTTCACCATTTAAGCATACTTACGAGTATCATACCTCTTTTTGTTTTCGTGCTCTTGTATGCGCATTTGGTAGAAAATAAAAAATCTTGACTAAAGAAATCTTTGACTCAGTTCATTCATTTTAAAACTCCGCTCCCATATGTCTGCATCATGTTTTACTATCGTGAGATTTGTTAGAGATATTTATGTAAGAATAGATATTCATTTACTGCAGATTTGTTAAAGATATTCATGTAAAAATGATGTGGATATTGTTAAACTGTTGACGCCACCAGGATCGCCTTTACCGGTCATACTCAATCCTCAGATACATTGAGGTCACCTTTATCGGTTACACACATTGCTCATAAATATTTACTATCCATATGTCCGATATTGTATCAAATGTCCTTGATGTTGTCCGATCCATTACCGAAAAGTGAAGAAGATATTGAATAAATTAATACCAAGGACTTACTTATTGTAACACCTTTCAAAGTACTGACGATCGCATTGTTGTTGTTTGGTACGCTTAGTGCTAAACAATGTTATTTTACGGAATCTTCTTGGTTTAAACTTACATGCAAAATTTAGCATCTTTTAAAGTAAAATAAAAAGATAGGATTCTACTAATAAATGCTGAAAAATTATGTTTTAAATAAAAGCTTTGAACATTTTCACAGGTAACCACATAATTTATGCATTGAACAAGACAAATATTGATATACTTTGTCTTAGACGAGTTTTATTTTGTAATGTAAATTTGTTACTTATTTTTTTACATTTTGCTACCGGTTTCAACACATGCTTATCATTAACAACTGTTTTAAAAACTTACTTAAAATTAAACATTTTCAGAAGTATGATAGCGTTAAAAATGGTAGCGAAATATAAAAAAATGTATAAGTAACAAATAACAAATAATATATATCTTCGTTGTAAAGTAAAACAAAATATTTACAAAAAAATATATATTTTTTAAATAAGAAATACAACAACAAAAAACTTTTCTACAATACAAAAATTAATATTTCTTGATAAAAGTGCGTTTCAGCAAATATGGTTAAAATTACAAAAAATATTAAAACAGTAATTTAAAAAAAATGCGATTTTTTTATACATATTGAAAGAAAAAAAAAAATACACCAGAATTATGCGTCAGATAGACACAAGAGGACTTAAAAGAAACATTCTAAAACTTATCTTCACCATGTTTTACGAATCTACACGTCTATCTTCATAAGTTTACCGCTAATAAAAAAGAATTTTCTTCACAAAAAATAAAATGTTCGCAATGTGCTTAAAAATTCCACATCTACATTAGACTACTACTTTCACATCATAATATTGTTTTTTTTAACCTGAAAAACCTTTTTTTTTACCTTAGAAAAAAAATTGAAAATCAGAATCCTTTCAATAAATTTATTCAAAGTGGTTTAACCACAGTTTGAAAATGGTCTTGTTAACCGAAACAGCTGTCACAAAAATAAAAACTAAAATGCTTGCAGAACATAATAATAATATTATTAAATTAAATTTCTAAAAATTAAATGGAGTTTTGCGAATTAAATACAAAAACTAAAAATAATAATAATTTATCTTTATTCAATGAAGATTTGCAAGATTTATAACTAGAAAAAGTACACGGTACAATGGTGTATAAGTTTTTTAAGTACAAAAGATATACAACAAAAAATAAATATACATATGAACAGTAGATACTTCAAGAATAGAAATTTATAATTATAAATTTACATTTATCGTAACCTGCCTCACAAGACCAGCCTGTGTTTTGTTGTTGTTATATATTGTTTTTTTATTAAAATCGTAATTTTGTTTATATTAAGATGATTAAAAATTCTTTGATAGATCTACGTAAAATTGAAGATTTAAAATATTTCTATGGACAATATTTTGAAGTCGATTGAACATTATCTATTATTAAAAAAATATTCTAGAGAATTTCCACGGAAAAGAATGCAAATATCTCTCAACAGTTCATGGCACCTTGTTATGTTATGATTTTTACGAAATTTAAAATGTATTCACACTGAGAACAAAAAGCTCTTGGGCACGATATGTTCACGTGCACACAATATGTTTCGAAATCAAAAAACAATATACACCCGCGTCTTATCGAAATTAGCATACAAATAAATTCTAATTAACCAGAACTTTTTGCGAAAAATACGTAAGATTCCATTGTTTTCTGAAAAACCAGAGAAACGCTTAAGGTATTTTACGAATAACCTTCATTATTTGTAAAAACCCATTCAAAAATTCCTGTCGCATGCATAAATTTGATTGTCGGCCGAAGCCGTATGCTAGGCAGTGTCGTAACTCCAGTTGTGAGACTTACCCCCGTTAGCGAGTTAGTATGCGCGGGAGATTATTTGAGCTGCTAACAGCGCGTTGATACCGTGGTAGTGTTAGCCTGACCTGTATGGAAGACGGGCCACGCGCATTCTCCACGCGCATGTTATGTCGGACACTTTTGTCGACTGCGGACTCTAATGTGCGATACCAATTTTTGACATTATAAAAAAATAATATGTTCCATCGTACTGCTTATTAGGCAACATAAAAAAAGACAAAAAAATATATTTTCGTAAAAAGTGTATGTTTTTTTTTTGCAAATACTGTTTCTTTAAAAGTTATGTTTTTTAACAAAAAAAGTTAAATGTGCGTGATATAAAATGCAACGATTTTTCATTGTAGCAAATTGATATTCATGGTAAGTGAAATTTTAGATAGTATTTTTATTATTTATCAGATATGAATAATTACATGCATTTTCAAGTATTTTTCGGTAACGGAAGATAACTTATTTTTTTAAACGTTGGATTTCTTAAAAAATGCTTAATAATAATTAAAACGAATGAAGTATGATTGCCTGATAATGCCAAATTAAGTATATTAAGGCTTTAGTAACATTATCTTGACTTTTTATTGAAACTTTGAAGCCTTTATACTGCACACGAAGAAATACTAGATCGCATTTTAGAAGATTTCCTTTTTATTAATTGCAAAGAATTTGCGACTACGTCCAATTCATAAAAAAATCACATTTTTTTATTGTTTGAATCTAAAAACACAACGTGCGTTCCATTTTGATGGCACTAATAATAATATGGATAAGTTAGATTTTCACGACCAAAAGTATTTTCGTTTTTTTTTGGGTATTATGCCGTGTTGCGCTACCTCCTTCTTTAGCCTACGTTTCTTCTCTGATGATGGACAATGTAACGCTGTCCGAAACGTTGGCTTAAGAAAGAGGTAGCTCTACACGGCATAACACCCCAAAAATAAATAACGAAAATACTTTTGGCCGTGAAACCCAAAATCATACCTTTTTCAAAGATTGTTTAGATATTTATTAAAACAAAATTAATTGTTTCATTAGTCGACCATGAGATTAATATTATAACGGATAGGATTAGGGAAAGGTTGGTCAAGGTTATTATGTGTAATATATTTATGTGCGGTTTCCAAATTTTCGAATTCCTAATTCCTAAGATCGAATCTATAATGACGTTTAAACCGGCTTGAATTTTGTTGACTTGAAAGGCACATATTGAATCGTTTAATGTTTATAATGTTTGATATAAGGGTATATTATTTTCGGGTTGTGAAAACGGTTTTAGAGAATATTTTTTGAGTAGGAAGTTTAAGAAAACTCTAAGCGATTGATCAATGAATTAAGTTGTCGGTAAAATACTACAATATTATACAATAATAAACTTTAAATTGGAGTATAAATTTGAAAAAAAAAATATACACAGGGTGAAAAAGGAACGTACTTGATTTACTTTAACTAGTGATTCCTAACATTATTTAGAGATTTACAGTAAAAAGCGTAAATAAAACACTGGTCTCCGGTAATATTTTTGATGATTTTTTTTCATCTTAAAAACATTGGACAGGTACAGTTGGGGTGAGGGGTTTAGGAGGTTACTCGCTCAAGTGATCAGTGATGACTGGTAGAAATATTTAGTTATATTTGGCATTGAAGAAAAAATAAATTGTTTCTACTTCAAATAATGTCAGGTCTCACCGTTTAAAAAAAAATAAGTATGTTCTTCTTCAACTCCGTTGCTGTTTCAGAGTGCAAAAATTTTACCTGTGAAGGCAATACTATGGTATAAAATTATAATTCAGCATATATTTACCCCGCAGCATAAAGAGAAACTAGATCATAAATATAGCACTAGATTCACGCGTAACGACGGGTTAATAGTTCCGAAATTCAATAATAAGTACGGACAGAGAACGTTTGAATACAACATACCGAAGATATTTAATTTATTACCTGACAATATAAAGCAACATAATTCTATGAATAAGGTTAAATATATGGTGAAAAATTGATTATTGGAAAAAGAATATTTATTTTGATACTTGATAAAATTTATGAAAAAATGTTTAAACTGTAGATAAAAGATGTAAATTATAACTTTAAATATATTTGTAAGTAATTATAAGCACCTGCTGTCAAGCCAATATCAATTGGCTTAGCGGGACTGGATTGTTGATTTATAAAATAAATAAATAAATTTAAAAAAAAAAAAAAAAAAAAAAAAAAAAAACTCTGCAGGTATATACACTTTTTTTTAAAATTTCTACTATGGTTGTTAATTAGGGTATTAGTTATATTTATTTTTTTCGGCTTAGCTTTCTATGAGGGTTCATTTTTAAATAAAATTTTTATTCATTATCCTTAATTTTTTCATTTTTCGTTAAACATTTTTTGTATTTATAAAAATGTATTTATATATAGATAGACTTTTTTTATTTTTGTTTATTAACAGAATATATCACATAATTATTACTATAGTAATTTACATTTTCAATATGGTTATAGCGATATAGATGATTCCAACTAAAGATGAGCACACCATTTATCATAACATTCTTTGTACAACGATAAGTTACAATAAGTAAAAATAATTAAAATTACAATTACTTACATAATAAAGCAAGAAGAACCAAAAGCAAATACTAGTAAATACATATAAAATATGTGTACGCATACGAGTGTAAACTGTACACATACAACTGTACACATACAACTGTACACGCACAAATGCACTAACACATTTATATTATAGAGCCAATTCATAAATAGACGAATGAAAAAATAATTACAAAGTAGCTCTAAGCGAGGAGATAATCATATACAAGTTATATCATCAAGTATAAGTTCTTTGTGAAGGTTGTGATAGGATTCGAAAATATTTCCAAGACTTCACGATTGCAGTGTTTATTAAAAAAGTTAAGTAATTCTTGATGTTGGTTTAAAAAACTTGTATTAATACGACAGATATCGATCGCATATGATTTTTAACTGCAAGATTATATGTTTCTCCTTTTGGCGACTGAGACTTCTCTAAAATGAGTATGTCTATAAGCATAATTCCGATATGCTCAAGATTTGTAAGTTAGTATTCTTATTATATAATTTTTAAATAAACTCCACTGCTGCTATGAATTGCACAGCACGGGGATCAAATAACGAAGCCGTACTCTAAGATATTTCTTACATACGAGTAGTAAACGATTCTGAGCTATTGAGATTCTTGAACGATTGATTACTCTAGTGATAAAACTAAGCATTCTATTGGCCTGATTGACAATGCATTGGTAAAGGTTTCTACAATTAACGCACACTTTTACAATATAATACTATATTTGCTAATATCTAATTCTATGGTGTAATCTATACACCATTGAGACAACGTAAGTAGGGATTTCGCTGAATTTTGCACTCTTGTTGTAAATTTACGGAATGAAAAATTTTCAAAACATTCGCTCATAATAAACATTCACAAAAAAGCTATGCCGTAAGGTCTTTTATGAATATAATAAAGAGTGGTGGTCCTAAATGGGATCCTTGAGGAACACCGGATGTGACTTGTTTGGGAGAAGACTCATAATTATTAGCCATCACCTTTGGCTCCTTACAGCAAAACCGCTCATAAGAGTCACGAAGACATTAAAATAAATCAACAACTTTAATACCTCCAGTGAAAATGTTTTTGTAAATGATATTTATAAATACGAAATACGTCTATAACGTAACGACAAAAATAAAAAAGCAAGTTATAATTCACATCCTTTCAAATTCATAACATAAATCATCTCTAACAAATAATATCAGTTCTCTGATCAAGCAAGGATTGTTGTTTTGTTGGTATCCCAGATTAATATGAGCCATTTCTAGATACTGCTAATATGTAACATACGTACCTACTAGTGATATTCACGAGTTTGAGCCAATTTCTTAAAAATGTTAATTGAGAACTTATTTATTCAAAATTTAGCAATTGGCAATATTTATCACGGAAGCGTGAAACTAAGTACACCTTCGTGTTAATATAAACAAAGATTTGAATAATGATTCTCGAATAATTGCTGGTAATTGTTGTGTGAAAGATTTGTCTTACGATATGGCGGTGTTAGCAGTTAACTGTCATTGTTATAATCATCACAAATTTATTTAACGCTTTTTAATGTTACGTGTCAATGTTGATAATCATTGTCGTGTTGACAATTCTTGTGAACTTTATTTTTTTTTTATTACGAACGAGTTGAAAGATAAACTCACTCGTTAAGGGGAACGGCTGAGCGGCTCTTTTAATACAAAAGTTAATTATGGTTTTGAGGCCAAAATACGTGACAAAACTGAAAAATCATTAAAAAAAGTTATGTCAAATATCTAGTACTGATATGTGCTATTTTATTTTTTAATGTTATTATAAAATATAGTCCAAAAAAAAAAAATTTTGCATGATTTTTGAGGTAAGTTTGGCATTTTTTTGTGAGTTGATTAAAATTATAAAAAAATTATGTTGAGTCACTAACTTAAAAATATAATGAAAAATGATGTAAAAAAGTACATATTTTAACTTATACGCGACAAATTTTATCCCAACATAATTCGGTCGTTTGTTATTTGAATTTGCACCCATCGGAATGTTTTTTTAAAGCCTTTTCAATTTATGTTTATATACATTTATGCAGTAAATAGAGCGAACATATTTTTAAAATCATTATCATTTACTCACAAAAAATTGCCAAAGTTTAAATCACGAAAATTTTAATTCATTAAAGGCCTATATTTTATAATTTGAAACACCAATAAATAAAAAAAATAAATAAATATAATCCTAACTACATATTTACTTAACCTTTTTAATAATAAAAAAAATTTCAATTTGCTACGATACATAGGCCTCAAATCCAAAATTAAATTTTGGAAAGAGCCGGCCAAGCAGTCTCCTTAATTGTCAGAAAAATACAGAAAAGCTATGAATAGTTAAACACAAGCAATACTTTAATAACCACACCAAAGATAGTCACTAATATAACACAGTAATACATTTTTTAATGAAGTTATTTAACAAAGCAAGAGCTATGTAAGAAAGCAAGAGCTGTCTAAGAAGTACCATATCACCGAATAACTTAAGATTCTTAACAGAACTAAAAATCTTTGATAGATTGCAATTTTTAAAAATCATCATCAAAAATAATTAAATATAATATTTTGAAGTATGCTTTGGAAAGGTGCTGGTGATTTAAAAAATTAATAAAAAAAACATTAATAATTATTAACTTGTATAATTTTAATTTTTTAAAAAATGTTCTTGGTGTGTTGAGATACGAATTCATGTCAACGATATTTGCATCATGCAACCAATTTACAAATGCGTCTCTAGTACAAAAAAACGGTTACTTAACACAACTATAAAAACGGATGTTTTCCTTAATAATTCATGAACATAATATTTTATAGAAATCATAATTTTTTGCTCAATAGTTTTTCCAAATTTCTAGTAAAGTGTCTCGTTCTCATTAGGAAACCATTGCACAATAAAATAAAAAACATTTAAAGTGTTCCCTGTTGATGAATAAAAAATTGGCTTTTATGTAAATAAGCATTAAAAAAATCCTTGTATGACAAACTGGTTTTTACACAAAAAATAAGAGTTGACCATTTGTTAGAAACTTTCGTTATATAAACAAGTTGATGCTTGAATTCTTCCGATTTGTCTGTGAATATTATCTAATTGAAACGGCGTTCGATGATATTATTTTTATGAACAATAGCTATTAATCTTACTGGATTCTCGAATAGATCTTCTTTGACTCAGGTTTGAGTAGGACCGCGCATTGAAATATTTGGTTTGGAAGATTTTCACTATGATCAGTGGCAAACATATAAAGCGAAAATAGGATTTACGTCAAATTTACATATTTTATTTTTGTTATTGATGCATAAACATCATCTTCCTACTTTATTACGTATAGAGAATACAATCCCGAGCATGTTTTTTAATCCCGGGATTTCGGGATTTTCGATGCGTAATCCTGGATACTATCCCGGGATTAGGAAAAGTGATTAATGATTGGGATAAAATAAAATAAAGGCACAGATAGTAAGTTCTTAAACATTATTTATTAATATTGTTTGTTACACAAGACACATACCTATTATAACATACCTATTTACACAAGACAACATATCTATACTAATATTATAAATGTGAAAGTGCGTGTTTTTATGTGTTTTTTTGTGCGGGGTCACCAAATTTATGGGATTTGCTTCCAACTCTCATAATATTAAATGTAATGAACAGGGTTCTGTTTCAAATAAAAAGAAGATTGGCACTCACTTGGATTTATTGATTACAAAGATTACTAATTGACAATTGATGGTGTGATTAGTTGCGCGGACTGTCACGGAGCGGCCGGCCGCGCATCATCTCTCCCCACCTCTCGTCCCCTCGATGGTCGGGTGTCAACACTCCGCATTATGCTTTCACGCCTAAACCACTAAATCGATTACAATAATTCTTTCACCAATAGAAAGCTACATTACATGCGAGTAATAAAGGCTATATATAATGCTAAGTTCTGGCGTTATGAAATTATAAATATTAATATATTATATTTATTTTTAGTTTATTGTCCCTTACAAAAGCGAGTTACTGATAATGTCAGACTAAAAGCAAAACAAATCGTTGCCTTGGTAACTATGTTGATTTATTTGCGGGAAATTTTATTTCACGCGTCGTAGTTAATATCTTTCTATATAAATAAAAATAAATCTCCGAAATTTTTGTGCGCGTATAACAGCCGAACAAGTCAAGGCGTAATGGTTTACGGAATGCAAACTAATGATGGTGGCAATCCCGAAATTCCCGAGATTAGCCAGTCAGTCCCGGTATTTTCGGGATCGAAAATGGGCCGGGATCCCTGGACCCCGGGATTCGGAATCCCGGGATTGTATTCTCTAATTACGTAGGGCGTCATTGGGTGCTTTACCCGTGCTGTGCTGTGCTTTCTATCTACATACTAAACGATTGTGAATATTAGTGAATTAAAATATTGTATACTAAGAGAAATGTTTGATACACTCCTAAATGAATGCTTCCCAAGAAATTTATAACGGATTTAGGTACTACACCATGCACAGTCCCGACCATGGATCAGTCAGTCAGGTTGGTGGATGTGATAATACTGGTTTCTACAATATTTCCATTAAATTACAAATTTTTTACAAACTTTGGTGCTACCCATTGCTTCATGACAAATACATAAATTTCTAACTACGCTATTGAAACCTTTACTAGCTTATGAAAGAGACTGCCTTCAAGTCATTTTTTATGCACGGTGTCTAGAAACTAGTAGCACCAACAAAAAAATGGTGAATATACATCGCATTTGAAGTTGATTTTGTAGTATATTTTTTTTATTTATTTGAGATTTCATTTTTAGGTAGTTAAAGGAGGAAAGTTATTTTTATTTAAATCTGTCACTTGGGGGTTACTATCAACCAATCTTTTGAAATGCGTTTAAGCTAGTATAAAAGTTTTTTTACACATTAGACGCAGAAAAAATAATTAAAAATATTTAGTGTTCAAAAAAATTTTTTTTTTTTGGCTCAGTTTCCCGCTTGTACCACTATTTTTCTGACATCGTGTATAATGTACAAAAAATTGATATTGTTTTTATGTTTGTTTACTGTCGAAAGAATTATTTTTACAGTATTGAAAATGGCTTGGTTGTTGAAATAATAGTTATAAAGAGGATAACTAACTAACTAACCATCACGCCGTTTTCCCACAGGGGTAGCCAGAAAAGACGGATCGATAAACAACTCAGTTTGGCACACATTCCTTGCATAATTCATATTCATACATCGTCTCATACATACTCTTCTATAATTCTGACTTTTGATAAGACCCGACTCAATTACATGTCTTTCAAGGGCATCCTCGACTTCTTCTACCATTCACATGTGTGTCATTTATTCTCATTTCACTCCTTTTTCGTGCATTTGATCTTTACGCTCAAAACCATATAAGCGTCCCTTTCTTAATCTTACTCATTATACTTACATCAGCATTGAATTATTTGCGGATCTCCACATTTCTCACACGATGATAAAGGGTTTTAACACACATACGCCTCAAGGTTCTTATTTATATAGCATTTACTACTTAGTCTACTTTCATCCTTCCTTCACCAGTTCCATGCTTCACTTCCACACCACCGAGGTAGGTACCAACATTCCATTGTGTACTGTTAGCTTCGCATCAAAATACTCCATTTCGTTCGATTCATCTCGTAGCCATCATTAAAAATGTGTTACGATATGATATAAAAAAAAATGCAAAAATCAGGAAAAAGAAAAAGTTTTTATGCTAATTTTAATTATTTTAATTGAAATTTAGGCATCAAAATTATTATATCATATTTGCAAGGCGCATAGGTTAATATTAATTTATTGCAGTTATGAATTTTGTAACAGATTTTTCTGATATAAAGTTATGAAATAATAATGCTCTCACAAGAACCACGAACCGCAAAAAATATTGGTGTTAGTCTTATGACCAATAAAAGAGTTCGAACGGTTGAATCACAGTCGTTATGAATAAAATTATAAATAGATCTGATGACTTTATCTCCAAAATTAGTAAAACAAACACTGTTTAATGATAATCATAATTTATTTTAACAATTATTATTTACTAAATTATGCTGAAACTAGGTCATTCGAATTTGAACAGTTTTTGAAAAAATAAATTGGTTTTCTGTAAGTGGATTTATGTAATGGCTTAGAATCATTTTTATGAAATAGAAAAATATTTTGAATGATGAGCTCCGGCGTTGTAAAATTTGCAGAAAATCAATTCAACTACTTTCAGGAGGAATCGCCATTTCTATCATTATTTATTGAGCTTTAAAATTTCAATTTTACTTTAAAAAAAAAATTGTTAAATAAAAAAAATATTTATATATGAATACCGCACAAGAGTCCCCAACTGGTCCCGTCTGGAGCCAGTCAGACTATGGTATCTCCAATCTGGTCACCAGATACGGCTAAAGCCATTTCAAGCAACGTTTCAATTCTAAATGGTGGTCTTACACTAGGGCGATACTGAGAGTATATTCCACTCTGGAACGTGCAATGAGAATAAACTATACATTATTTTTTATTAATTAATGGTGAAGTACCATAAATTAATCAAATTAAATTTATTTGCGCACGCCGGTTTCGCGACCTTCGGATTGTAAGTCGAGAGTCTTACCTCGGAACTACATGTTTATTTAATATTTTAAATTCTTCAATTTAAAGACTTTGGTAGAAGCTATAAAAAAACCTAACAAAAGATTGTAAAAGCTTACTGTTATAGATTTAAATATTTTCTTAATAATCATTTGTAAATGATGTGTAAATGGACATAGCAAGAGAAAACAATCATTTGCTGACTAAACAATGTCAGCCTTTCGATTGTTCGGAGGAAGTAACTGCATATTTGAGATATTTGACCGTGAGGTAACCACACTATGTTATAATGCTGGGTTTTGCTTTTAAAGCGTGGTCACTAAAGCATAAGTACTATAAAGTTTCAAGAATCATTAAAATTTTAGCTTAGATTGTAAAAAAAAAAACTACCATAGAACACATCAGTGTTAATAAAAAAAACAATCATAGAACACATCAGTGTTAATAAAAAAAACAATCATAGAACACATCAGTGTTAATAAAAAAAACAATCATAGAACACATCAGTGTTAATAAAAAAAACAATCATAGAACACATCAGTGTTAATAAAAAAAACAATCATAGAACACATCAGTGTTAATAAAAAAAACAATCATAGTAGTGAACAGTCCACAATATTAAATATTCTTTTGTCGTTTTGTATCGAAAAAAATATCATACATCTGGCTAAAGAAGGATGAATGTTAAGTAGAAGAATTCTGTAGAGTTAAGATCCCTGAGGCATTGTGTGTTAAGCTAAGTTAAACCGTAATGGTTAAGATTAAGAAAGAGACGCTCAGATGGTTCAATTTTGTAGAATGGATGAAAATAGTAAGTCTAAGAAAGGAGTGTAAGGATAGTAATGACATGGAATGAATGGCCGAAGAAGTCGGGAACACCCGAGAAAGACATTTTTTCATTTTTTATATAACGGATAAGCGTCCTGCACTGCTCCCGCCAGAAGCCAATGAGACTACGGCATCCCCAATTGGGGTATGTTGAGGCTGAAGGTAGTGGGGAGGGGAAGGAGATGGGGAAAAGGAGGGTGGGAAGTACCTTGCTATTCAGATCTGGTCACAAAACACGGCTTAAGCCATTTCAAGCGACGTTTCAATTCTGAATGGTGGTGTTACACCAAGGCGATACTGAAAGTATCTTCCACTCTGGAACGTGCCGAAAATATACTTTATATTATTTTAAATGAATAAATTGTGAAACACTAATTAATCAAATAAAATTTATTTGCCACGCCGGGATTCGATCCCGCGACCTTCGGAATGCGAGTCAAGAGTCTTACCGCTGGACTACGCCGGCCGTCGACATTTAAAAAAAATAAATTTATATGAAATACCGCACAAGAGTCCCAACTGCTCCCGTCTGGAGCCAGTGAGACTATGGCATCCCCAATTGGGGTATGTTGTGAGGCTGAAGGTAGTGGGGAGGGGAAGGAGATAGGGGAGAGGAAGGTGGGGAAGTACCTGGCAATATCAAGTAAATTATTAAATCGGACCATGTCAAGAGCTCTTATAAGAAGAGTATATACGAGATGCATGAATTTGAACTGTTTGCCAAGACAGAGTGGTGTAGCGGTCTATCCTATCTACCTAACCCTGCGGGGAAACAGCATGGCGGTTAGTCAGTTAAAATCATAAATGTTGTTCAGAAGATAATAAAGCATTTTGCATGACGTAAAAAATGAACATGGCGTTACGTTGTTCCTGAAGTTTCTTGTTAGAACAGGTATTTTATTAAAATGATCTCCAAACTACAACAAGGCTTTATGGTTGCGTATCGGGATTTATAGCATTTTCACATTTGGTCGGTGGCATCGGTCAACCGGATATCGGAGACTAGCATTTCTTAATTTAGTTACACGGTGGTTAAAACGGAACGAATAAATGCTTTCCTAATCACAGGAATTCTATTTTCGGAAGCAACTTACTATTAGATTGTATATATTTACTTTCAGTTCACAACGTCTTTCTGTTAAAAGCTACGGACCTCTAAATTATATTTACCTGCAACATTTAAAGCATGTCAAGATGTAATATGTTAAACGTTGAATAAACATTAATGGACCTTTTTAATAAAAGAGTTTTAATTTTGCACAACTGATAAACAACCATTAATCATTAATATGCAATTTACGTAAAATTTAAAAAAGTTTGTTTGTAAGAGGTAAGAAAACAGATGTGGATAAAAAAACAGTTTTTTTATAAAGTAGTTAATTATAAAACAATAGTATCGTTTAACAAATAATCTTTACTTGTTCTTTGTAGTTGATAATTTTGATTAAATAAAATGCGTTTTAGAAAGTGACTGGTTTTCATTAAATTAAAAAGAAGCCTCGAAGTGATTTTGCAAAGATTAAGGAAGAACCGAATGTAGCAATTGATAAAATAGTAAATTTACCTTAAAAATAAAACACTTTAATGCAAGTGTAAGTATTTCATGTACATTATATACACAACAAATATAATCACAGGTAATGCAATATAATAATAATAATAAGCCTTTTTATTCTGAACTTTTGTTAGGAATGAATCTTGACTTGTTCTTAATTTTTTTATAATATATCCCGAAGCTCCGTTTGGCTCTTGGCATAGGTCTCCTCTAACATTTTCCACTGGGACCTGTCACACGCGACACTTCTCCAATGATGTCCAGCCGTGAGTTTTAGGTCGTCTTCTCATCTTATTTGTTGACGTCCTCTACTTCTCTTGCCATCTCTGTGATACCATTATTTTCCAAAGTTATCCTGAAAAGAATAATATTGCAATACATTGTGTTTAATTTATTCACAATTTTAAAAACATGTTTATATTAAAATTGTTTGTATTTGCATAGATCGAAATATGCATTTCCTGATTTTGTGCACGTGGACCATGGACATCATCAATTCATGACGTCTATTTTAATCTTATTTATAAATTATAAATTTTACGAAAAAACTCGTTTAATATGTTCCGATTATATGTCAAAATCCATCGCTCTCGTTACACATCGTAATAATTGATTCATTCAATCGGTAGATATGTAATGGTTGTTTTTTTTATTTATCATCGTGTAGTTACCAGCGTGTGAATGAAATATATCCGACCATTCATGCAGGAGATATTTACGCCGTGTTCCGCTGCGGGCCGACGCGGCTCGGTTCCGTCCAGGTACATACCTGTACAGTGTACAGTGTTATCTCAGAACGGGCAATGATCGCAGCATCCTACACGTGTTCGCTCTTACTATCACTGCTTGTATAGACCGTGAAACAGGGATGCTCGGCCTTGAATTCATCGAAATATAACATTAAATATTGTGCAATGTAATTAAGATAGGAAAACAAAAATATCGCCATTTTTTTTTCGTAAAACAAAAAAATTGATTATTGTTTTCGCGATTTATTTTTGGGTGTTATGACATATTGCGCTACCTCCTTTTTTTAGTTTAGGATAGCGTTACGGTGGTCATCATCGGAGCAGATATGAAATAATAGAGAAGAGGAAGCTAGGCTTAATAGTTCTTGTTGACCGGTAATTGACGGCTACACCGAAACTAAACGCAGAAAACAATTTAAATTTTAATGTAATACCATCTTTCAGAGGCTGGTTTTACGGTATCATATCGACATACGTAAGCACACACTTCAATACAATTGATTACACATCTTCCCTGATGATGGATAATGTAAAATTGACTAAATAATAAGGTATAGTAACACGGCAAAATAACCCAAAAACAAATCAAGAATATACTTTTGGTCGTGATAATCTAGAATCACATCAGTTTAATTAGTGTCAAGCTTAATTTGCTGAATAACATTTTAATTTAACATTTAACAATGTTTTGTTGTTAGACAAGAGAACTTGTTTATAACAAATAAATGAAGAAAAACAAAACATTTACTATGCAAAAAAAATATTTTTTTTTTTCTGTCTATCTGCGAAGATATTCTTATTTAAAGTCCTTTTCATCCATGAGGAAATATTCGTTCACTTTTTACTCCCCTTAAACGTGGTTGCCAACCTTTTATCAGTTTAGAAAAATACACTACGCAGAATGTACTTTAAATTTTTCGTGCGTACCATTTTAGTGTCATTAATTATGAAAATAACAATGTATGCTTTTAAGATGACTTGTTAATTACAATGACATGAATAATTTTTTTCCTTTCATATAGATGCCTAATATATATGTCACCATACTTTGCACACAATGGTACAAAATAAGCCACATAACATGACAAACGTTCGATTTTAAATTTTATTTCGAAAAGTAATAAATGCATCGTAATGATAAATCTAAAAATGCACACCGAAACAAATTAATATAACTTGAATTTATTTCCGCTACAAAATCTAGAAAATAAATGATTTAAAATTCTCACGATCTGTTGTTGACTAACTCTTAGCTCGTCATGTTGATCGCTACCGGTTTGAGCACCCCTGTCGTAAGGCGCAAGGCTCTACTATAATTATGCCGTAAGCACACGTGGACAATCTGCTGGACACGCCGTTGAATGTAGGTACAGGTAGATATAGCGGTGTAATGCACGATTACGTCACATTTACGACCTGTGGGTTCTGTTCTGGTATTAAGTTATAATATTGTACGGCAACAGGCCAATGGGTTATTGATAAAATGATAAAATCATTTGTAAAAAAATTTTAAGCAGCAACCAAAGATGTTAGGAAATGAATAAAATAATTTATTTAAGGGGTATTCTAGTCTAGAAGCATGAATTGAATGTATTTTTCAGGTGAAATAAAAAAATGATATTTTCACTAGTCATTATTTTACCAAATTAAACATTAAAGAACACCTAAAATAAATCAAACGAAAAATTTCAAAATTCAAAAAGTTACAGGGTGTTGAAGTGGGAGATTTAAAAAATATGGCGCGCACTGGTTGACACGATTGCAATCCTCCTAGTAATCTAAAAAAAATATTCTTAATCCAAACAAATGCGGCTATGGCCCGATCTAAGAAAAAGTAAAAAAAAATATTTTTCGCAAAATGGCGGCTGTTTGAAATAAAAAAAAGACATTTTTACCAGTTTTTTAGTCAGACTTTCCATTTTTTTTTTTAATTGTAAAAATTTTGTTATTGTTTTAGTTCCCGCCATTAAATAATGTAAAGAGATTGCTCACACCAATTTTTAAGCAAATGGTTTCGTAAAATTTGAGATATCGTGCCAACCGTCTCGAAAGAAGTAGTTTTGAGAAAAATGCGTTTAAAATTTTGTTCTATTCAGATTCTGGTTAGATTCCGTCTAAACCGCGACATTAAAACGGTTATTACTTTTAAAATAATGCGAATTTTGAAAAAATCCTTTTAAGGAGATATTTTTGAATATTTAAATTTTGGAAATATGAAGAAAAAAATAATTGTTTTCTTTTTCTAGACTAGAATACTGCCTTAAAAAAATAAGTTGAGTTTTAAATATCTCTAAACAAAGCAATTAATGCACAACTATTACGTATATCATAACAGTACTTATGAACAATTATGGGCACTTTAAGATTATTTATGCACATCAGTTATTATTATCACAATGTGAACAATGTTCATTTTAACATTTTGACACCGATTTATAGTATTATTTAACATCCAATTACGTTAAACGAATTCCAGGTCTGCAGGTTAGCATTAAGTAAACCATATACGTATATACAACTGTGAAGCTAGTTTGTAAGTAACCTGCTGGTCCCCTATTCTATGTTTCCGCAATTCAGTCGTTAACAGATTTTCGCGTGAACTAAACGGGCAGTTTTCTATAAAACGACCGCATGTTATAGAAATGTTTACTTTCTTTAAACTGGTTCCATAGAGTAAACCGGTTTGGCGTGGCACATGGCGAAGTTACTAATAAAAAAATGTTTTATTGTCGTGGAAACATAGCTTTCGCACTATTTCGTTTACAAAATTATTGTAAGTTTGTATATAAAATATATAAGTCATTGAGCATGCTTTTAGTGAGACTTATAGTATTATTTAGACTTATAGAGTCACAGTTACGTGATGGGGATGTGTACGCGGCGATGTTTGCGATAAATTCGTGCCTGTGATATAGGTATAGCAATAAACAAGGTGTCGAAGGAAAATGGGAAGATCAATCACTTACCACTATATCTCTGCGATGGAGCACAAAAGACAATAACAATATCGTCTCAGAACAGACATCGTCTAGTGAGACGGGTTACATACTTTTTTTTGTATAATATTGTTACTTTAATAAACGCCCGGGTTGCCGGCAATAAAAAAAAAAAGTTATATAGTTCTACCTTTATCTCGGCGCCAAACGAAGGATTACGAAAATCTTTATTACGAAATAAACAGCAACAATAACCAGCTTCCATGATTGTCTAATTCCTTCTTACCCAAAAACACCCAACACCAATAACTTGCTTTGACGATAGTCCGAATCTTTCTTTTATTTTCAAAACAACCGCAATCAAATCTGCAGTATTTTCTTGCAATTGTTGCAATGTTCCAAGAGTGATGGTTACAGAGAGATAAAAACTGGATAAATGACACTCCGGTAGGAACCAAGCATATTCTAATTTAAAGACTAAACAATACCGTTGCTAAATTAATAAAATACTAAATAAATCATTCACACGCGAAACCAAATAAATAATTTAATAGGCGAAAAACAAATAACTGGGTTAAAGTGTGGCGGTTATTGTCATTGTTGATGAGATATTTGGATATCGAGACCACAATACCGTCAAGGGACGTACTTGACGTACTTTAACCAGTAGTTCCTTACTTTATTTGAAGTAAGAAATAATGTTAATGAAATTTTTGTCTCAGTCTCCATCACTTGTCACTCAGCCAAGTAACCGCCCAATTCCTCACCCCACCCAAAGTGGCTAATACCTACTAGTTTTTAAAGTCTTAAGTTTAAAACAAAACAAAAAATCAAAAATCACCGCACAAGACAAGACCAAAATTTCATTTACTCTTTTTACTCCAAATAATGACTGAAATCTTTATTTAAGTAAGTCAAGTACGTCCCTTAAATTCCTGTACGTGAACATTCATGTATATTTGTACACTAAAGGATAAACCGCGTAAGTCCATAGCTAAGTTTATAGCTATTTGTGGTTTATCTTTTAAGGAACAGATATAATACTCTGGAAGGCGATATTATTGCCTGGCCAACTGTGCAATTTATTGAAAGAATATAATATTATATACTCACAGAAGAGTTCTTCTAAAATAGGCATCACATAAAAGTACTGTTTAGTTAAAAGCTTTTTTCAGCAAGGCGTACTTTTTTGTCATTAACAATATTTGCACATTTCTTCAATATGTCCATAGAAAGCGAGAATCGTTAGATTCTTGAAGTATGCTACGGTGATATAATATTATGTGTCGCAATTATATCTTGAAGTTTACTCGACGCTAGGAATAATAATTAATATTAATGTCACAATTACGCGCAAGGTGCGAGGGGTTACAGAGATGTGATTATTAAACGCACTCTGAAAATGTTTATACAAAGCATTGGTTTCACCACAGCTAATTACTTAATTATGATCTTCCAACATTAATATCATTGGAGCAGTATGAACAGGGTACGGAAAAATAGTTAGAAAGAGGGTAGTTTATGAATACTGTCCATCTTACTGTATTTGATTAGATTGAGGCATCGCTATTGGAGATACGTATTAGAGAGGGTGGTGCAGTGTAAAGAGTTAAAGTCTTTATTACGTATACATAAGCTTTCAATTTGAGAAAAGTTAGAAAGCATAAAATTAAGTACCTACTCAAGGTTTTAAAACAATTTTTAACGCAATAATAATAGTAAAAAAATAAAAATAATATTGCAGAGGAATGGAGCTGTAACAAAGGTTTATCCTTAAGAAATTTAAACAAACGTAATACATAGTAAACGTGAAATATAGAATTTATTTAATAAATACTTTTCAGGTAATTTAAAAAATATATTATTATATGTCGGTAGGTACTTTAAATACTTAAGTAAAAAAGAAATTTACTTACAAAAAATAAACCTGGTAAAAAATATTGTTTAATATTATTGGTAAACTTATCCGATTTATTGTTTTATTGCAATCTAATTATACCCATTTCGAATAACACTTAAAAGAATTACTGACACACATAATCAACTTCAGTATTTTGATATGACTTTCATGGCCAAAAGAATAATCGTGAATAATTTTTGGAATATCAACGTATCGGACAGCATAATAGTATACACCATCTGGGCAGACGTGTAGATTGGGGTACGCAGAAGTGATTCCATTTTGAGCACGTTAATCCTTTAAGAGCTGGTATTTCATTATAATAATATAAATTAACAATAATTTTAAACCTAATAATTTTAACCTAATAATTTTATAACGCTAGAGCTCACTGTTATATGTATAGAAACCATTGCGGGCATGCGCACACCAAATCCCCAAAGATTCATCGAAATCGGATGAATGATTTAGGAACGCACAAGAGTCAAACAAAGAAACATTATTTTTTATATATTGAGATATTTTTGTAACAGAGTAAAATTATTATTGTAAATATTTGTCATTTATTCACAAATAATCAACAATGGCCTTTAAACTTATCAAATATTGAAATCTGTAATGGCCTTAATTTTATAATTTAAAATACAAATAAATAAAGTAGCACATATCCGTAGTAGGTATTTGATATAACTTGTGATTACAAGAATAATTTTTCAGTTTTGTGGGGTTTTTTGATTTCAAATCCAAAATTAAGATTTGTTTGAAATGGGCCGTGCGTTCCCCTGAACTCTTCTCGTATTAATATTGACATGTCATTATGAGGCCCAAATCTGACATTACAAATCATAAAAATCTGTCATGTTTTAAAGATGCTGAAATTATTCAACCAGAACTAATAATTGTATAGCACATCTGTCGGCTTCCGAGTAGGTAAACATAATCGAGTACAGGTGAAATTGTGTAATATCTAGCCACGATAACCTGACTCTCGGATGATCATGTTTATATTATGTATAAACTATGTTTTGTCTGATACGGAGTGCCGTGATGCAAGTTTATCCGTAAAAATACTTCAATTATTAGAAGGCAACGGTACGTGGAAAAGCATACTGTAATAATATAATGTACGTAAATTGTGAGGGCGAAGGTTATCTTTGATTGATTGGTGGGTGCATCGTTGTACTGAGACAAGTATATTTCCAAAGTTTACGAAATGTTTTAAAAGTTGAAATGCAGTAATTTTTTACTACACTAGGAAATCTTGAGTGTTCTTCCACCCGTTTGACAGTCGTAGTAAAATGTAAAAATTACCTTTAATAAATAAATAATTATATTTATATTTTTCTGAAGTTTTTTTTTTCCGTAGTGATATAAAGTTTTTGTTCAAAGGCGAATATTAATCGTTAAAAATATATGCCCCAGTGCGTAAATCTCTTAAAAATAATAATTTAAACATTTTGGGACATGATCCGTTATTACCCAAAGCCTTGCTTGCAGAGAACACTGTGTTTCAACTTTACTATAACATTTCGTAAAGAGATGATAAAGCATTTCGACTTTATCAATCAGAAGTATTAATTACACATAAACGAATTTGTAATTTTTTATTAAATCAAATTATCAAACTATATTCAAGTGATGTTGATATTCAGGTGATGTTCTTCTCAGTGAAAGGTCAATTGCGCGTATATGGCTTGATTCAAAACAAAAATATTTAATTTGAAATAAATATCGCAATTGAAGATAATCTTAGACGGGTCGTTATTATCACGATTGTATCATGGCTGATTTAAGAGGTAACATATTAAAATGAGGATAAAAGTCAATTCTGTGTACGGGGTCGAAACATATAAGTCATCGAGCATGCTTTTAGCAAGACTTATAGTTTAAGAGTCACAATTACGCGTTGAGTAACGCGTGAGTGGAACAAATTCGTGCCTTCGACACATTAAAGAATATTTTATCGAATTGGTAACTGTAACTGAGTCTAAAGTTCGGTCATCTGCCCTGATGATGGACACTGTAACGCTGTCCGAAACGTTGGCTAAAGAAGGAAGTAGCGAAACACGGCATAACACCCCAAAAACAATAACAAAAAAGAGTCTAAAGTATTTACAGTCCATTCACGAATCTAAAGTTCAGACGAAACGAAACGGTGTTTGCTGAAATTGGATGATAGTAATTATTATGATTGTACGACATTTCATGACTAGTTTAAGAGGTTACCTATTAAAAAGAGGATAGAAATCAATTTTGTGCACGGGAGATTTATAGTATTAGAGTCAGAGTTACGTGGTGGGAACGTGTACGCAAAAAATGCGTGCCTGTGATAGTATGTATATGAATAAATAAGGTGTCCAATGAAAATGGAATGATCAATCACTTACCACTGTATCTCTGCGAAGGAGCACAAAAGACAATCAGAATATAGTTATATACTTCCACCTATACGAGCGTATCTCGGCGCCAAACGAACGATTACGAAAATATTTATTACGAACTTAAACAGCATCAATAACCTGCTTCCATGATTGTCTAATTCCTTCTTACCCAAAAACACACAACACCAACAATTTGCTTTGATTATTGAAATAAATGTCCCCAATTCCCATTGTTTAAGACGCCATAACATTTTTCACATGAATACATTTAAAAATAATGTCGCCTACTTTAACCCTCTGATCCAGATGTGTCGACTATATAACAAGATAGAGTGTGCTGAAGTAGATATTTTCGTCGATAATTTGTACGGATTCAAAAAAAAAGTTCTGGCGGTGTTAAAAAATACTAACTAATTATATTGTGTCAATTATCTCTCTATGCATGCCTCGCGTATTTCTTTTGTCTCTTGCCACTCATTGTGATGTGTTACTTGAGTGAGCTTGTATATAATTCTGTATTTTTATTTGTGAAGTTTTTGTTTTTCTAATTGTACTTATCTGTATTTAATTGTATGTTATTGAAGATGTTTGTAATTGTGTAAAAACTGAGTTTTTATAACTGGATTGTTCTCACGAAAGCGCGAAAATCTGTAAAACCCAGTATAAATAAATAGTCCAAATCCTTCTTCTATTTTCAAAATAATCGCACTCCAATTTGCACTATTTTCTTGCAATTGTTGCAAAGTTCAAATGGTTTTTAAGGAAGGAGAGAAACTAACTGGATAAATGACACTCCGGTAGGAACCAAGTGCATTCTAATTTAAAGACCAAGCAGGTACCGTTGATAAATTAATAAAAAACTAAATAAATCGTGAAAAACTAAATAAAACCAAACGCGAAAGCAAAATAAATAATTTTATGTGTAAACAACAAATTCAAAGAAAAAAGATGAGACCTTTCACCAATAACAATAATTCTGAAGATGATACAAGGTATCCCAACGCATATAAATAACGTTTTGCGTCATATTCATTTTCAGATATAATCTGATCACTGCAAGCAAGGTGGTCTTAAAAATATACCAATGTCGTGATTCTAAAAGATGTAGTAACAAATAATTAATTAATAAGTACGAACAAAGAACGAGTAGTTGGTATATCGATGGTTCGAACACATAAAAATTTACGACCTTGTATGAAAGATTGTATCTCCATGGCGTATTAGATTGTTGGGACATCCTCTATGGGATGCACTTAGTCGGGAATGCATCTTTGCAGACGGTGATGCAACGTGTGGTCGGTTCTAAGCCCAGAGAAAGCATTGTTTGCCATAGTATGAATGGATTCGACGAGAAATCAAAGTTTATCGACCACAACTTATTCAGCTGAGATACTTCTGAGTCTTACTGAGTCTAAAGGCCATTGAGAAAGGCGAAGAAGGAAGGTAAACAAGCACAAAAGATAAGTGTTCACCATACCAAGAAGCATTGTGAGGAGTTCTTTCAAAATCTTGGGATTTGTTCTTGGAATTACTTGGTGACAAAAGGCGTATGTACTGCCGGATTATGTAACAGAATAAAAGGAAGTCTTACCGTTGAACTAATTGCTTAGGAAAAGAGAAAATAATTAAATAATAGTTTACCTTTGACCCCCTTACTAATAAACGTATTTAAAATTTTACACAATTGATAAACAACCATTTTTGTATGCTAAGATGCTAAGAGTTTTTTTTAATCATTTCTGCAAAATTTAAAAAAAACTTTTATTAGTTAGACTGAAAATGTTTCAACATGGGCGAGAAATGAATGTTTGTTTTGAGGTCATGCTTATTTTTTTTACATTACACAATACGCCCTGAGGAAAATAACTATTTTTAGGAGAAGAAGGAGAAGTAGTTCTGGGAAGGAAAAGGGTACGAGGGATGGGTAGGATTCCGAGTGTAGGTGTATCCAGGAGTGACGGAAGTATGAATCCATCCCTCCCACTGCGGCGCGAGACGATGTTCAGATAGAGTACGGCTGGAGAAGTCAAAGGGGGTCCCTTATACCGTCTCTCCCGATCTGGCTTGCAAGACCCGGACAAAAATTAACCCATGAATCCGGACACCCCTGCTAAGTCACCAAACGTAGCGAACCACTTGGGGTGACCTATGGCAGAGGTATTGGTTATCCAATAAATGGTTTCCGGTGCGGTAATACCCATACTCGCCTCCCAAATTGTTGCAAACTGCTTATTTAGTTTTGTTCAAAATAATACAAAAATAAACGATTTATTTCAATTATTGTTGTGGGCAATGGCGGCCGCTGCTCTGAAAATGTGGTGGTTCACTGAAAATCCACACTTATGAGATAACTCTTACTAAGCAACATTAGGTAAAAATTATTCCACTAATCTTTTTGGGAGAGAAGGTCAATTCTAAGCTGTTGTCGAAGGGCGAAAACTTCTACATATGGCTTTTTAAGTAAAATTAAAAAAAATTTGTACAAATATTTTTTCAGTACCTACCAAGCGCCCTTGGGGTGATTTTTCACAAAAACGGCGCTCTACAAATTGTCCAATTATTATTATTATTATTATAATTATTCCCAAGAAAATAAAAACAACACAAATTTGTCGTAAATAAAAATTAAATTTCAACAAAAACTTTTTTTTTAACAATGTTTAATTTATTTTATTTTATATTTCATTATAAACAGTACATAAACAGTATTTATAACAATGTATAATCCGTGTGTGGGTAAAATTGTCAAGGTTACCTATAAAAAAATTGAATTCCTTAATGATTTGCGTTTTATAACTTAAAACACAAATCAATGAAAAAGCAAATTTATGTATAATGTAGATATTTGCTTTATCTTTTGATTAAAAAAAGAATTATTCAGTTTGTTTAAGTATTTTTTCCTTAAATCCAAATTTAAGTTAAGTATGATAAAGGTCGCGAAGCCGTCCGGTGGCACACGCGGAAAGCTTGATTTTTCATACAGATGGCCGGCTTGACCCGCCAGCGATGTTTGAGATGGTGACCGGCCAACTCGGAATGAAACCAACTCAGAACCATCTCAGATAAGTCATTTAGAGTGATAAAAAAATATATTTAAAAAATTGGTTAAATAGGTTATGTTAGGTTAGGGTTATCGGCTAATTTAAAATAATTTTTTTCATAGATTTTAATGACTTTTCAAGGAGGTGTTGAGATGACATTATTCCCAGTTGGCATGGAACCGTTTGAGATATTGGATACAAAAACACAATTCGTTCCGCTTGCTACCGGTCTGCACACGGGCACTGGGCAACTTCGAGAATTCGCTCTTCTCTAAACATAATATCAGGCATTATATTGATAGGTGATATTTTTAATGAGATTCATAGATTTTATATTTTTCGGTAAGATATTATAAAGTCATTTTAGGCGATATAATTTACCAGTGCTGCACACGAACACACTGTGCAACCAGCCGCCCTTGGTTGTGGGTTGTACTTTAGATCTAATTCCTTAAAGGTTAAAATAAAGTGATTTGTAAAATAATCTGACCAAATTTTCATTATTTGTTTTTGGGGTGTCATGCCGTGTTGCGTTACCTCCTTCTTTAATCAATTTTTCGGACAATGATTTTAATTTCTCCTCCTTCTTTAATCAATTTTTTGATGATGAACACTGTCATGCTGTCCGAAAGGTTGGCTAGAGAAGGAAGTAGCGCAACACGGCATAACACCCCAAAAACAATTAACGAAAATACTGTTGGCCGTGAAAATCAATCATGTCAATCTGACCAAATAATTATAAATGCAACATTACCCAGAACAGATTTTGTCTTTAGCAGTGCACATATTTATATTCTCAAATTAATTTTATTCAATAAACACATAGTTTTCCTCCAATAAAAACTGATTTATTGATGGACAACACGATTTAATTATTATTACAGTACAGCGTGAGATTTAGCCCAGTAGAAGACCAATCGGGATTGACGCATTTTGCTAGTGCGCAGAAATCATTGTCTGCATAGTGTTAGTTGTCAGAGGTACGCAAACTGGCTCCAGAGATCCGATGTCCCTTCAGGCTGGCGAATCCATTCATATCTTATTGTTGGTGATACCATTTTAAGGTAACATCCGAAAGTAAACTATCGCATTCATTATTAGTTCGCCTACCTTGCCGCGATAAGTTATTGAACTACGGACCTTTGTGTTCGTAGCCAAGTACGCACCCACTCAGCGCCAAGCCCACACAATTCCACAGCACCATCATAGACTACTTGAACACTTTCTTTCTTTTCTTAGTTATTATGAAACATCTATAAATAAAATGGGTTTAAATTTATCAAACTGTTTACTAGGTACACGAAACACACGATTCTTTCAAATACATTTCTACTTTACTTAACACACCCATATTTTACAAAAATAATAATTCACATATGTGAAAAACAGAAAAATATTGAGCAAAAGTAGGAAATCATTGATTAGGTAATAAAAAAACTATCTTATCTTACTGAACGATGTTTGGTTAAAGCGAGGAAAGTCGAATACCTACGTTAAGTGAGCCAAACAATTATTTACATACTGTTGAGCAAAAAAGGCACTCTCGTCATCACGACACTACTTCACAGGGTACACAATTGCTTACCTTGTATAAATCGCAAGTGCGCTCCATTGTTAAATTTGGCAGTCACCTCTGATCTGCAGCCCTTGACACTGTGCAGAAAAGGGCGGTCCGTTTGATAAATTTGCCTATCTTGACAGATGTCATTGATCGCTTCGGCGCCGGTGCTTCGTTGAGAAACACGCGCACGCTCAAATTTTTGGACACGGTAGACATTTGTCACATGAAAAAAGGACATTTCTTCGACTTGTTATTGAGTTTAACAGCTGGGCTTGTTTTCTGCCTTCTACAATATGGGTTTCTTCAACACTCTTTCCTCTCTCTCCCAAAAATACCCTATCACATTCCCGAAGTTGATATACGTGTGCTAAATTTTATACAACTGATATTACATTTTCATTTTTTGTTTTTGGGGCGTTATGCCGTGTTGCGCTACCTTCTTTCTTAGGCCAACATTTCGGGCACTTTAATGCTGTCCGAAACATTGGCTAAAGAAGGAGGTAGCGCAACACGGCATAACACCACAAAAACAAAAAGTGAAAATACTTTTGCCCTTAAAAATCTAAAAACTTTTTTAACTGATATTACAATCATTAATGCATTGTTAATGTTTGTAATAATATAAGCAGTTAAAATTTAGTAAGGGGGTGAATTTTTCCGTCATAATATTATGAGAAAAGTGAATTTAATGTGAAATGATTCATTCTATTTGCTTAAATTTTTGTGATTCTTTTCTTCAATTAGTTAAACAACTTTTCTTAGTTACGTTTTCACAAAACTACTCTTAAAGTTAAAAAAATCTATTTACGTAATGCCAGTACATATGCTGAATAATTGTGATTCAATCGACATATTAAGTAAGTAAATACTAGGTAGGCTCAGTAACTTGTTATTATGTTAATGGGACCTACGAGTATGCATTACGAAGCATTTGGCTGTAGTCAGTGATGCCATATCCCAAAAAGAAAAAAAACATGTTCAAGGGATAAAATAAATTATTTTACCTTGTTTTGAAGGATAAAAAACTAAGTTTTTCGTAACTTTTGAGAAATTAAATAGGAAAAGAACGTAACATAAATAAATTAGCTACAATTTTTTACGAAAAACAATCATTTATTATTTTCCTTTGAATAATAGGATAAAAATAATATTTTTGAAGAAACAAACACCACACATAAAAAATAAAAGAGTTTTTATTTATTGTTTTTACTCTAATCAAGCATAATTTTTAGTACTCCATTTTATATTAAAAATGAATTTAGAATATAGTTTTTTAATCTATGTAATTATGAGAAGAAGAAACAGAAATTCTCCAATAGCTCCAATAAATAATTTTTCCACAAAATTTTTCCACAAAAAAAGCTAGCAATAAAAAATATTAAACACACTGTGGTAAGAACCTTTCGAGGACTGCATCCCTGCATTATGTTTAATCTGGATTTATTTCCTTTTCGTAATTTTTTCACGACATTGGAAAAGGGTAGACAGTTTTTTGAGTCACCAAAAACCGTTGAATACAAACACGGTCAGTGGGTGAGTGGGAATCGCGTTTGGGTCCCACCCGGGCATCGCGTGTTCGATCCTCGGCTGGCTT
Source organism: Glyphotaelius pellucidus (assembly GCA_936435175.1). NCBI lineage: Eukaryota > Metazoa > Arthropoda > Insecta > Trichoptera > Limnephilidae > Glyphotaelius > Glyphotaelius pellucidus. The sequence goes on from OW386545.1 coordinate 18,268,540, forward strand.
AGTCCTTAATCACACTAATGCAAAGTTTTACGCTTGCTTTGATGGCAGTAAGAGATTTTCAAACATTATTGAGTTATTCGTAACCCGGGAATGTTTGATATTATAAAAAAAAAATTCAGAATTTAAATTTTTTTATACAATATTTTTATGCAAATACTTACTGCAAAAGACAAATTATTGACATCCCCAATAATTAGGGTATGACGTAAGCCTCAAGTTAAGGAGATGAGAAAGAAGAAGATGGGTAAATACCTGGCTATTCTGATTTGATCACTTAACACTGCCAAACCTAATTTAAGCTACGTTTTGATGAACATTTTTCGTATTGCTTAGTGTTTCTATGCTTGCTTGTCAGTAAATCATGCTAACAATACCTTATATATGTCAAACAATATATTAGACCCCGTTCTTCTTCGTCTTCGTTCGTCTTCTAAACATTTTCATCACCACGTCTCTTGTTCAAAAAACACATTTTCCGATTTTACCTATTGAACTTTGTTCCTAATGAAGGCATCTACGATGATGTAAACCTTCTCGCACTTGCCTAGTAGAAATGCCATTCAACCATCGAGAAAGGCTATTCAAACATTGATGAGTAGGTACTATTGGTTACAGCAAAACTCTGTGTCTTACTGCTAAAAAGGTCAAGGTCAATTTTTTTTTAAATTTCACGATATTTTTTTTACATTAGCTCCACACAGGAGGCCCGGAGGAAAATAATGTCATCTTTGGGGATGCTGTGTGGAGGGTTTTTTTAGGAAAGGAAATTCCGGGAAGGAAAAGAGTAGGAATCTGGGGGTCAGCTTGTCCAGGAGTGACGGACGTATGCGTCCATCCCTCGCAAGGTGATGTTCCGAGAGAGTACGGCTGGAGAAGTCAAAGGCATTCCCTCAATTCGCACTTCTCTCCCGATCCTGCTATGCAGCTGGTGGACAGACGTATCCGCCGCCAAGACCCGTGAACTCACTCCATGAACCTGGGCACCCGTGCTAAGTCACCAAATGTAGTGAACCATTTGGGGCGACCTATGGCAGAGGTATTGTTTATCCAATAAATGGTCCCCGGGGCGCGGTATCCATACCCGCCTCCCAAATTGAAAATATGTAGAATGTGTAGAATTTGCTCATTTTAGCAAGTTTTATTTTAAGAAAAGCTAATTGCTAACCATTCTCAAAATTGAAATGTCCTTCAAGATCCCAAGGGTGATAACCCAATCTTTGAGACGAAATCGCAATAAAATATTCTTCGTAAAACTGATATCGGCCCTTTCAAAAGAAAATCACAAAACATTCATAAAATTCTGTGTGTGTTTTTTTTAAAATATTTAATCGTTGAACTTCATCAAAATTTTAAGGCATTGCCCATAACCAGCTGTTTCAAATTGGGATTCAAAATAATGCGTTGTCTGCACAACTTAAAGATTCTTAGTGTTTTTTTTTTATGTCCCAGCAATTAAACCAAACCAAGCTTTGTGAGATCTCATAACAATGGTTTTTTGTTGCATTTTTTATATTTGCTTAAAGCTTTGAAATTCGAACGGTTGGTTGGTCGAACAGTCCAAAATTTCCCTGTTTAACGTCCAAGCAAATTGCTTAAGCAACAACATCGCTAGTAATTTAATTCATTTGCTACCCGAGCGCTCTGTTCACTAAGCTTACAATCATATTATAATAAAAACACAATACAAAAAAGCACTTGTACTTTTGTTTTTCTCGGTGTTAATTTCACATATGATATTCGCAAAAACTTTAATTATGTATAAATTTCATTTTCATGTGCGTATTTCTTACACCGAGTTTCCTACGGAATGTTTTGGCATGTTTAATAGGAAAATAAACGCTAGAAATATTTCGATTCTCATGCTTTCAAAATTTAAAATCGAGCATCTTATTTGCACGAGGCAAGCAAGCGAAAAAGTGGTTTTTATTTATTTTGTGCATAATTTTATAACAATGAAAAAAGTTAGAAAATGCAAAGCCTCAAAAATAGTCCTAGCCATAAAGGTGTATTTTAAAAAAATTGTTTCTCGTATTAGTTCATATTATTAAGTAAGGCAAAAACATTTTTTTAAGTAAGGCAAAAAAATTTTTTTTTAGTTTGAAATAACACAATAATTTTGTTTATAACCACGATTTATTTATTTTTTCCACTACCATAAACTAGTAAAAACCCTCAATCACCATATCCCTTAATCACCTATTCAAGTATCGTTTTGTCCCTGTAATATTGTAAGTCATTAGATACCACCCATCTCTTTCTCTCCATCACTATGTACATAAGATGTTGATTTAACCCTCTCACTCTTTCCTTATATTATGTTTTGTCCTTTTCTATATGTTTATTTACTTACACAATGTATATTTTTAATCAGTTTCATTTTTATACCCTGATGAAGCTTATGTAAAGCGAAACCGGTCGGTAGTGGACAAATTAAATAAATCGTGGTTTTAAACAAAATTATTGTGTTATTTCAATTTATAATGTCAAACCACAAAGTTACTGCTTTGAACCAAAAAATTTTTTTAGTGGTTTACGCTTATGTTTTTTGTTATGTAAATAATAATTTTATTGTAATTCCAACACATAGAAAAGCTAGTAAAAGCTTCAATTTATCTGTAGCATATTTTTTGATATTTATAATGTAAACCAATTCATCGTAAATATTAATCTAAATAGGATTTCACGTGTAGCTTCATCTTAAGAAGATTGTATTCATAATATTTGGTTGCTGTATTTCAATCTTTATGGTGAGATGGCGACCTTTTGTTTAATCCCCTGCATTAGTTTTCCCAGATAACAAATCACAGTGAGTGTCCTAACTGTGCCACCGAACCGGTTGTTAGGATTTTTTTCAAACCACTTTTGCTGGAAATTCATATTGCTAAACCGGAATGTTCGGAATTCAGTTTCGCTTTAAGTTCTCGTAAACTTTCATTTCACAGGCAATGGATCTGATCTCAGCTGTATCGGTCAAGGACAATTTTAATATACTTTTGTTTGGAATTATAATATATATAGGAGTGGTCATATGAGTACTGAATACCTCAAATAAAGCCTTATACTGAACGTATCAGAGGCGTTCTTGAGATGGTGATGGCGTTTAACTTAACTACAATGCTAACGGTGACCGGACAACTCGGAATGAAACCAACTCAGAACCATCTCAAATAAGTCATTTAGGGTGATATAATAATATATAAAAAAATAATTAAATAGGTTAGGTTAGGTTAGGTTAGGGTTATCGGCTAATTTAAAATTATTTTTTTGATAGCTTTTAACGACTTTTCGAGGAGGTGTTGAGTTGACTTTATTCTCAGTTGGCATGGAGCCAATGCTAACATATGTATGTATGACTCAGCTCGAAACGTAATCATGACATTTGCAGAGCTTTTGAGCTCAGAAATATCAGAGTCCGAAATGTTTTTTTTTTTAAATTTTATTTTTATTTGAGTCCCGCCCAAGTGTCCCAACTGCTTCCGTTAGGATTCAGAGAAACAATGGAATCCCCAGTTTTGGTATGTTGTGAGGCTGCAAGTAGCGAGGAGGGGAAGGAGATAGGGAGAGGAAGGTTGAAAAGTACCTTGCTATTCAGATCTGGTCACCCAACACGGCAAAAGCCATTTAATTTACGTTTACGTTTTAATTCCGAATGGTGGTCTTACACCAGGGCGATACTGAAAGTATCTTCCACTTTAAAACGTGCCTCAAATATGCTACATATAACTTTTAATTGGGAAAAAACGCAAGTTAATCAAATAAAATTTATTTACGCACGCAGGATTTGAATCCCTTCGGATTGCTTGTCTTATTGCCCTACCCCTCGACCAAGGAGGCCGTCATTTGGTTTCATGTGTTGTGACTTTCAATTAGTGTTCAATTTGACCCGGCCCATTCTGTATTATGTGGATACAAAATATTTAAAAAATAATTGAATTAGCGCGAATCGGTTTCATTCAATATATTTTTTTTATTTGTGGCATGGGGTCACGAGCTGGGGATACCAGAAGAAAGAAAGGAGGGTGTAAATATTGATAGAGAATCGTGACCCTTATTGCACTTATGATACAGGTTCCTTCACTCCAAGGACCTCCGATGCTTGAAGAGTCGCCGGCACCTTTGATACGTAACAATTATTTATTGAATACAAGCACTTTGTTTTTAACCAATAACTTAGTTTAATTTATTGACCAACCGGATTCATTTAGATTAAGCTTCATCAGGGTAAAAGTTTAAAATAAACAAAAATATTGTGGACGAAATATAATAAATAGATAAAGAGGGACATGATAATTGCACCAATGCGCGATGCTGTGATTAATGTAAAATATTTCCTACAAATATGATTCTCGCATTAGATCGCATAATTAAGAAGCTATGGAAATACCTAAAGATAGCCGTTCATTTTGAAGGTATCTTGGTAATCATCGCAATTTGTCCTTAAGTCCTATATTAGGTATGTTTCCATTAAATAAACAAAAATTCTCACTACCTCTCAATCCTTTCCTACCTTGACGTTATGTCTCATTTTTTTTAATAATATTTGAATGATTTATATAGCACCGTTTTTGTGAAAAATCACCGCAAGAGCTCTGTTATAATAATGGAAGACTTTCACACTAATCTATTGTTCTATTTTTTTTCAGTATCCTTCTTTACAAATTACTAGCTGGTACCCGGCATGCGTTGCTATGCTATTTAATAAAGAAATTGTTTTTTCCTGCGTGTCCTCTCCCATTCGTCCCGTTTCTCTTCCGCCTCTCCTTCCTCTCCTGCGTCTCCTTCCCCTCTCGCGTTCCCACTCCACCTCCTCCACCATCCCTCTCCCCACTCCACTTCCTCCCTTCCTCCGTTCCGCAAACCTCCCTCCCGATTTCCCCTACACCCAGTCCCTTCCCCCCTCTCACATGCAATACATTCATTCCCGGGACATTCAGTTTTCAAACAGCTCGCGTTCCACCTATTGAATTTTTAAAAATTCAAATTTCATAATGCCAGTGCTCACCAGTAGTAAAAAAAAGAATTATCCAATTTGGTTCAGTCGTTCGGAGGTTATGCGCTTACAAACATTTCTTTTTTATTGTCTTTCCTTTTTTAATAACAAATTGATGTTTTGATATCCTCACAGGCATCTCCCGTGCTGAGGATTTCTTTCACATTTATATTAAATTAAAAATATTTTTATAATATTATTATTCAACAGCCTAATGTGTTGGTGAGGTTCCTTTGTTTCCCTGCCCTCTCCTTCTATACCATCCAACCTCTCACAACCTTTCTTACGTTGGAGATGCCTTATTAGTTCTTATTGTAGTCAGACGAGGCCCATCTACCGTATTACTAAATGTAATTTAAAAAATAAAATAAAAAAACAAATATTATAAAACAATTTCTCATCGATTCGAAGATATAGTGTCTGCTTATTAGTCAAATTACTATCTATTCTGTAGTTTATTCTGTAGCAAAATCTATATTACAGTTCAAACTGTAAAATACATCAAACAAGTTTTTAGTATTTTATTTTAATTCTAGGTTATTAGGTGAAATAAACTACTAAGGATATTGGGTCGTTTACGTAAAAATGATATCACTGTGCAAACTGAAACGACATCCGCTGGTCTGGCCTAGATTGCCCAACAAGGATACACTCCAAAAGCACTGTTATGAAATAGCTGAAACATGACACCAGTCTTTTTGTTGGAATATATTGTACGTATTTTCCCTATAGGTGCGTCAGTCCTCAAAACAGTGGAGATAATTTTGAAATCGTTACTTCATATTTGAAATGTAACATTGTGTTGTTTTTTGTATTTTTGTTGCAAACTTTGCCCAGTCTTATAACTCAAGAGTTGAAAGTGAGACAGGCATAGAAAATCACCAATTGTAATAGAATTAACAAAAATGAATAATAAAAAAAAGAAAAATTGAAGAAATCAATTCCGTCTCAAAAAAATTTGAATAATATTTTATGTGCCCTATTTAGCAACTCTCTCGCAAATATAACAAATCTTTTAAAAAGTAAAACGAAGACAATAATAATTTTACTCACGAATGTGCATTTTGGTAATATTAAAAGAACGTGCATAAGTCTCACAATTCATGACAAAAAATTAACCCCTTGAATGGCAGGAGACCATATTTGTCCCAGCTCACGTCTCATGTAAACCGCTGTAACTCCCTTATTATCAGAGTGAGAAATATGTTCTAAACGGTGTTAGAAAGACAAAACATCAAGCTTTATAGTCAAATCTAAAAAATTGCCACCAAAATGTTAAATATACACCTCTATGAAACCAAAGTTTTAAATCGCAATTTGAAAAAAAAACATGAAACTTTAAGAATTTGTACATAAAAAAAACCGGTAAAAGTGAGGTTACTTTAACATTAAAAATACATGTGTCTAATAAAATATGTTTGTGTTTTTTTTTTTTTTTCGTTATCAGTAATTTTAGTTAGAAAAAACGTGGTGTCATCCATTTTTAAAACTTTTTTTGCTTGCGTGCCAAAATTTTGTATTTCAATATTTTGAATCACAAAATTTGTTTTCATCAAGGGTTAAATACAATCTTAATATAATAGTTATGAGGAAGCGGAGTAGCTGTAATGAAAACTATATTTTAGCAACGATATAAAGGGACAAAAAAAATACTTAGGAATGTATGAAGAAATATTGTATTGCAATATTGCAGAATATTTACACTAAACACTAAACATCACAAGGCGTATCGTGAAAATAGCTAATCTTTAATCTACTACCAGATTGTGATAATAAAATTTAATAACCTCAGGCATTCAAGTCATGCATAGTACATAACACTAATAGAAAACACATATGTACTAAATGAAATCCTCGCTTATTCAATTATTGCACTCCGGATCCAGTTCATAAAACGTTACATCTTATCACTTTCAGTTCATTGAAATCTTATCGAATAAATATTAAGTATTATAAAATTATGGTAATTCTATTGAATCGTATTATTACTTAATTTTACAATCAAGTCGTTACGGCAGCATAATAAAAATATTAATTTCTAATAAACGATAACCTTCAACGTATGGGTGGAGTTCATTCAGAGGAAAGTATGTCAGCGTATATAATATTGAACCGTTGTGGACGAATTTTCAACAGAATGCATTTTCATTAATATTGTAATGTTGCAATGTATCATGAATGTACTAATTGGACATAGACTAACATAAAAAATGATTGCCTTGACACACTGGTTAAGGCATCGTTAATTATTTTGGTTATATAATAAGCAAAAATATGAATTTTGGAAGCATCAATAAGAATAATTATTAATACTGTAATTTTGATGCGGATGTTGGGATTTACACACAGATAGTTAAAATTTTACGCACTTCCAAATGTTCTAAGATTCGTATAATAATTACAGTTTATTACATGATTCCGGTGTCATTAGAATCCTATATACCTGATTAACGATTATTTATATGATTTATTTTAACTTTAGACTAATTTTGTTTCAGGAAAAACGGGTTTCCTAATATTTAAGACGAAAAAGCTAATATTTTGACATATTATATGTGTTGCATAAGTTACCAAAAAATGCTCTTTTCTGTCTTGGTGTCTTGTTTGGTAGTGCTAATTTCGAAAAAGCGACTTAAAATATACTAATTGATTTATTTTGATAAGGCGTGATATATTTATTTGATTCTCATCGCCATGCCATTAATATTTACGATAAGTTATTTTAAATTTGTACAGAATAACTGTAACTAATTTTCTTTTATCACTAAAACTACATTTTAATAAATCATTAAAAATCTTGTCGTGAAATAGCATAAGCATACTTAAGAGTGAAAACATACAAGAAATTGTCGTTAAATTGCATTCAATTTAAACAACAAATAAAAAAATATAGCTTTTGTACTGTTAATGATCAATTCGTAGGAAACAATAAATCTGATATTGCTGAAATCGAGTGATTCAATGAATTAGTGGTTGAAATGAATCTAGGTCTTAGACACTGACGGAATAAATCAATAGCAGTGTATTGTAGGCGTGTCTGTGTGCAAAAAGTAAGTTAATAAGTTAAGAAGTCTTATTTCGAATAAAAATGATTAAAGTTTTAAAATGGGTTTTCTTTCAAATCGACCTCCATCGATCAAATTCTCTGGTATAAATCACACACATAGAAATTTCGTGAGTGACCGGAGCAATTCAGAGCAGCTAGTTTATTGTCGTAGCCAAAAGTAGTGGTAGCCATTCTTTGAACATATAACCATATATATCATTGGCGGTCCGTGAGTTTCAGCGAGTGCTAATACTGAAATATACGACGTTATTGTTGTTGTAGCTGATATTTTTGTGAAACTTAAAAAAAAAAATTTTTTTCATTAAAACATCAATAGTGTCTGTAAGGTACGTCCTGGTTACTCCCACAAAGACTGTAGATAGGCGCTGGGTAGTCCTGGTAGCCGCTGGGTCCCGGGGGGTGGAGGTGTCCAGAGGGGAAGAAATAAGTCCAATATTTCCAAAAAATCCGGAGAGAAGTCGGGTCAGGCAGAGAGGCGAAGATTGCTGTGATGGTACCGGTCGAGAGAAGTGACGATATAGGGGTAGCAGCCCCGTATATATAGCTCGCACCCCCACCTTGCCGCCGGCGGGGGTGGAAACGGCAAACTGTCTCCTTTTAATTTATTTAGATTTTTTAGGTCAGTTACAAAAAAGATCATCGGCCCCCCGGACCGACCTCATTGGGGGGAATCTTAATTATTGAACTTAAAACTAAACTTACTCTAGATTAATCTACATAAACATGGTAAGGGGAGTCTGGCCTATCAATTCATATTATTTATTTCGTAATTCATAATGCCAAACTCCCGTAATTCAATTAAACAGTACGAGCTACACTAGGCATCAAACAGGACCAAAATACCTAACCCCCAGAAGGAGGGCTCTAATTGGTCCGCCCGAAGGTAGGACGCGGGGAAGGACAGGGGAGCGGGAGCCCCCCGCTCCCCGCCAGGCATTTTGGTCCTGTGGCAAGGCCAAGTTTCGCCCACAGTGGCGTACGGAGAAATCGAAAACGAGACCGGACACAGCAAAACCCTGTCCTCGCATTCGACCTCTCCGGTAGCCCATAAAACACAAATTTATTAACTTTATTAATAAAACATCAGTTATACATTATTTATTATACCACGAATGGGTGACTGCTAAGTCGCCCTAAATTAAACCTCAATGTACGAAGACGAAGACGTACCGTCTTCGTCTTCGTTTTAACATCCAAAAAGCCCCCTTTAGGTTAGAAGAAGAGGACGGCCTTCAAGGAACTCATCCTCTTCTTCGCTGAATCTCTAAATGACGCTAAGTTAAAAAAGAAACAAACAAATAAAATCATTAAGCGACGCTAAGTTAAAATAAAACATAAATATAATAAGTCATAATCGTGGTCCCGTCCGGTACAGTGTCGTATTTTTTTCAAAAATTGCATTTTAACTCACGATAAGACTAGGACCGTCCCTGCTGTATATTCACGCTATCTTATTTTTGTCAGCATTAAAATTACTCGAGCGAACGGTTCCTGTTCTCTTGCCCATTGTACAACTTACGCCAACAAATTTATTAATATTGTTTTAATGCAATAAACGTTTACGTATTCAAACAATATTACAACATTCAAATAGTGCGTTTTAGATATCGACTAAACAGAATCGAAATTACAAAAAAAAATCCTGTTGTGACTCCCTTTCCGCAACTTCGAATTTTTTTTTTTTAAAGTTTTCTTTATTCATTGAAATTGTTTGTTACATTAATTTTAGAATTTTTCGACCACCATGCTAGGCACATGTCCGTGTTGTGGTATCTATTTAAAAATACAAGCATTTTGGAAACGATGTTTAGATAGCTTTATGGAATGTGTAAGGTCAATATATGTTTACACAATATGCTTTTATTCGATGCCAACTGTCAAACGTCATTACGGATTGTAGGAGTTCGGCTAAAGGCCGACTTATCGCCCACAATGTTGATAAATGAATCTTTATTGCGTCAATGTTGACAAATTTGGGGGGTTAATTAATCCCCCGTTGATCATGGGTTTAAACCGCGACGATAAAAGTTGAGTTTGTTATTGAGAAACATCGCTATTGATGCTGATATAGAATATAGTGGGAATGATATCTGTGCGCGATTCCTTTACCGCATCTTTTGCAAGCATTTCCTAAGCTTTATTTTATTGGGGCCATTCGAACGCAACGCAAACCTGCACTATCAATGATGGTAAATCGAGCCACTTGCATCATGTTATGCAGTCGGCCTATATTCATTCATTATAAGTTATGAGGGTTGCCAAATTACCAACTTTCAGAAATAACACTTTTCAAACATTAAGCTGTCTTCTAATATTAAGCACTTTTCAAATATTAATAATCTGTGTGAATCTGAACAGAGGACGTCGATTTATCTGAACACCGATTTGACGTTAAAAGATCGACTGCCGATGCACAGACGCAATGTGGGAGTGCTGCTTTTTATACATTATATTATGAAGTCTGTTAGAAGGAATGAGCGGCATTAATTATCAGCTAGATTGGAACATTCATTTGCAGTTGATGTCTGCAAGGATGGGTTATTTCTTAGACTTGTTCTTATGTAAGTTAGTACGAATGCGGCATATGTTTACAAGCTACCGACATTTGTTTTTACTTAATCATATAAAACCGCTACCCGAATTTCTACCGATTTCTTACATATCTCTCTTAAACATTTGAAGTTTTTAAGCTCTTAAAAAATATATGTTATTTTTTAAGATAATATCTAGATACGTTCAACGCCGAAATCCAAACTATATGAAATTATATCATTGAAGAAGAAATATATGAAATTCCCTCGATAGAAAAAAATCGCAAAAAATGCTCCGAAAATTATTTAAAACAAGTCTATTTCTATTATTTTACAAGTTATATCTGTGAAAAAAAAATTGTCTTTAAAGTCGATTTACAGACGATAAGGTCACAAGCCGAACGCTTAAGCCGAACGCTTAGGCCGATCGTGCCTCTCTATCGCTTGTTGCGCGCTCTCGCTGAATGCTTAGGCCGAACGCTTGTTCCGTGCCCGGCTCAGTGCCCAGCTCTTATGCCCGGCTCAGGCGGAACGTGACAACGTGACAAAGTGACAGCGTGACAATGAGTCATGCTTTTTCGTGAATGCGGCCGGCGTTCATCGATTTATAAGACGTTATCACGTCAAAAATCCACAACGTTTCTTTAAATGATACTTAAGATGCCTTGGGCGATATTTTTGCTCTACTTTAAACAAGACATGTTTTATTAAGCATTTTCAAAATTTTCGCTTCAATTAACATTAGCGCGCTCTGTCCAACATTTGTAATTACATATCTCTCCATCTTCTTCTTTTTGAGCGGGGAAGCGCAGCCTTAACGATTGTCAAACAAAAGATGTGAAACAGAAAAGATTGAAAAAGATTCAGTCGCATCTATGAATTGAACCCAGGACAACTTTGTTGCCAGGGAAGTGCTCTGACCAATGAGATAATTCGACCATATCAACTTGCGTCATCATACTTCGACTGAGAGCTTGCAACATTATCTTCATTTTATCAACGCATATTTTTGGCTGTTATCTTTATGTTAGATTGTAAGATTTTATCTGAACTAAATGCAATCTAAATAGTGTTTCAGATAAATATATTAATTTTATTTATTAAGTATAGGATGAATACTTCTCGTTTGATCCGGGTCTTTTAAAGATCTTGTAAATCTTTTATAGATCTTTGTAGATCTTGTAATCTTATAAAGTTTTTAAAGCAATACACGACTTGGCGCCACTCTACTTGTCGGAACTGTGCATCCCAAACGATGTCAATACTATGCAAGCAACCCTTCGATCAGCATCTTCTACAGCCATAGGTAAACTCTCAGTACCTATGCGCAATCCCAATACTAATTTCGGAGACCGGGCTTTTGCGGTGGCAGGCCCAATAGCTTGGAACAAACTCCCTTCACATTTGCGAAAGATCGACAGCACTTCTGAGTTCAGGGCGAAGCTAAAAACTCACCTTTTCAAATTATCATATCCAGAATAACTACATTTCTTCAATAGTGTTTCATTACTCAGTCCACCCGTTCCGGTCAGTCCCGATTTTACTTTATTGTGCCCAACTCCTAACTAACACTGACAGCACGGGAAGTAATCATATGAGTTTATAAATGTATTTTAGCAGTAAATAACTAACTTTAAGACACATGTTTGTCATAACACGAGTAATTCAGTGTTGTACTGGTTATAAAAATAAGTATAGTTTTGAGTCACTAGTTATATAAGTCTTAGTAGTTGTAAGTCCTTAGTTATAAGACACTTGTAAGATAAATAGGTTAAATGTATAAATGAATTTATAAAGCCCCCTTGAGGCGATTTTCTCACAAAAATGGCGCTAAAGAAATCATCCAAAAATTATTATTATTATTATTATTTAAACTAATAGGTTCTCTTTTACAACCCATCAACCCATCGCAAAACTTAACCTAACCGAGTGACGATATTCTCAAAGATTAAATAAAAAAAGAATAGAAGAAATGTAAGATTATTTGATCTCTCCCTACTAACATCCAAAACAAGGATAAATGACTTGGATATCTTGCAGAGAATTAAACTCGCGACACATGGGTGCGAAATCAACGCTTTGGACAACTCATCTACAATCCAGTCTGGTTCTCCTAGTTATAAACTTTGAAGGTTCATACAAATATTGATCGGGTCTGGCTCGAATGATGTGAATTATTGAATATTGAACCAACAAACTAACAAAATAAATCCCATTAATCTAATAAATTTTGTGGTATTTCACCACAGCCTTTTGGCACAATTTATAATCCAATGATAAAAAATGAGAAACATTTTCCAAGTGGTTTAAAAAGTGGTCGGCCGTGATCTGGGCGTTAAATTACCGGTTTATGTGTAATGTTACAAAATCAATTATTGATTAGAAATGGTTCAAATAAATTATTGGTTTAACCAGATAATTAAATCTAACGTGACTACTAATCATTTCATTTTATCAAACGATGCAAAGAACATCTTACCGTACCCTACTTGAAATTATTCGTTCTCTTGGCTTTTACCAAACATACTGGTAGCATTGCAACACTTTTATAAGAAACGTAAACCATTTCGTACTTTAAACACATCGTTGTTCTCAAAAAATTATACTTTTTTTTGAAATTCATTGATTTAAGAAAGAGTTTTAGGTCATCTTCAAAGGTTAAGCAAATAGAAAAAGGGAAGAGGATAAAACGATTGGGTGGTAAACGGGAACTTAACTTTTTCTGGGAGAGTTCATTTAAAGGGCAGTCACATGATTCACTAATCCGTCTTTTCTGTATTTCATTTCGCCTCTTTCCCTCGAAGTGAAACCTATGAACATGCATAATGAAATGAAAGTGATGAGAGACAGTGCCGAGTGAAGCAATCTAACATTGTTGGATATTGGTTTTCACTCGCGCGCGGAATGACGTCATGAAACATAAAGTGAACGCTGGTTCACTTCGTACTTTGGTCGGTCTGGCATTTTGTGCTGGAGGGACGTGTCAACGAAGCGCGCGAGACGTCACAATGCTTACGCTACGCCTAATTTACTTATTTATTATGAATTTATTACTAATTTATTCGTTTTTCGAAATTACTCATCCAGATATGAGTGTGTTTTTATTTTTTTACATTACCAGTAATTTTAGTTAGAAACATTTTTAAAATCTTTAAAATCTTACGTTAAAAATTATTCTATGAAATTACATGGGTATTTCTAATAATAAAATTTGAGAGCGAATTTTCGAAATCACCTTTCAAAAACAGTTTTTTATTTTCGGATACTAAATATTCCATTTATATGGATTTTATTGCAAAGCGGAAATTATTTGATCTATACACTGACAAAATATGGTTGAGGCCTGATGGGTTATTTATGTGTGATGTGAACATGTTGGGTTCTAACATAATTTTTCCATTTTGTTTTAAAATATATGTAAGATTAATCTCTAAGTAAATTTTCCTGATAAAAAAAAGTTAAATAAAATTGTTTTGTGACACAAAAAAATTAAAAGACTGGACTATGTTTTTTTAAAAATTTAATTGTGTCACATAAAAATCAGGGCATCCACAACCGTCTGCGTTTTCAAATTATCACAAATCAAACGAATTCCAGCGCGCGAATGCGCTCGGCGGCGTTGTAGAGAGATTAGCAAAGTGAACGCTTATTTCTAGAGGGCCGTCTGAACATGCAGTGAAACGAAGGTGGAACATTTACTCGAGTAAACCTCCACCCGAGTGATGTGTCTGATAGCCGCATTACCGACATTATACCGCATTACATTAACTCCGACATCCCAACCAATAACTCTTAAAAATGCCCCAGCTAGATAGGAAGAATATTCGCATAAGTAAATGAAAGTGGACAAACTACTAAAAAGATAAGAATTGAAACATCAAACCACTGGAGTGATCATGCAAAATAAATAAATTTGCCCCGATTGCTCGAGATTTCCAGAAGATCATTTTTAAAATTTTCCGCCGACATTAAAAAAATCATTCTCTGAATTTTAACATGGAGACAAAGAAAAATTATTACAGTGCTGTAAAGCCAACGAATTAGCCTTATTTTACCGTTTATCTCATATTTGTAGGTTTTATAAAAAATATAAAAAATCGTAAAGTTTATAACTCTGTTAGAGGTACTTATTCGAGTCAACATAGAATATTTTCGATTTCTGTATGTTGTCTGTGGTATACTTGATAACGTATGGTGCATATCTATGGAAAAAAGACTTAATTTTAACCTTTAACTTATCAGAAATTCTGCGTGAAAAAAATATTTGAAAAATTTATTTTTAACATCGTTCTAAAATAGTCTACGAAGATCAGATTTGCGACATCTATGATCATAATAGATAAAGTATTTCAATCGCTTCGTTTTAAAATAAATGACTGGCAATGAAAATTTTTTAAATAATTACAATAAATTTTCTACGAATGTTTGGAAAATGTAGTCCAATTTTGGACCGCTATCAATCGTAGAAAAATAAAAGTGGTCCATTTTTCGACCATAATCGCTACAGTGGTTTCTTAAAAATAAATTATAAAAAATTCGTTTTAAAACACATACAATATGGAAAGTATTTTACAATTATATTGGTACCTTCTTCTTAAAGCGTACGAATTGAATAAGTTTATTTTATTTTTATCTTAAACTATTACAAGTCTATTAGTTTTCTTACGTTTGCTTCCAGTTAAATTGCATCCTTAAACTATTGCAGAATGTTAGATTGTAGAAGGATTATTTTCATCTGTTGGCACGTGTTAGTTTTTTCAAACCCACGCCCGCGACATCGGGATAAAAAGAGATGCGATTCCTATCTACCAAAATTGGATCAGAATAATTGCAAGTTTTACGACCCCATTTTGCTTGCGATTTGAAACACTATTTTCACCCACTGAACAATTTTATTTTGTGATAGTTCATTGGATATTTCAAAGCCCCACACTACATGAAGAAAATGTAAAAAATAGTGTTAAGGCCAACTAACATTTTTTTCCACTGAATTGTTTCTCAATATTTCGTCCTCATTCAAAAAATATACCTCCGAATTTTAATATGAAGACAAACTGCTTGTAGTGTTAGGGTTCCATGCCAACTGAGAATAAAGTCAACTCAACATCTCCTTAAGTCATTAAAAGCTATGAAAAAAATAATTTTAAATTAGCCGATAACACTTAATGTAACCTATTTGATCATTTTTTTTTATCACTCTAAATGACTTATCCGAGATGTTTAAAAAATCGTCATTTTAAAAGTATCGTATGTGGTATCTATTCTGAGCAATATTAAATAGTATGACTTCTTCATGTTGTTAGCCCTGTTGATAATCACCAGTATGCAGCTGGCGGTGGAAAAACGAAAATTCCAGAACCGTTCATTATCAAAGGCAATAGAATTAAATTATAGTTATTTAACCGGTCAAATTTGTTTTATGGGGCCAACAGACTTGGTTATAAAAGATCTTTTCGTTTTGGCCTATTTCAGCATATCGCTCACCATACGTCTCATCATTTTGTTTTGGCCTATTTTAGCATACTATTGGTCGCCTAATGGTCGAAATTCGACCTTAATTGTAATTTATTTATTTATTTTGAATTTCACACCCGGCCGGGCTTTTAAATGTTTTTTTTTTTTACAAAGAACATCTAAATGTGCATAACAAAATCAAAAAACAAAAATAACAAAATCATAAACAAAAACAAAAACAAAATCCAATCACAATCAAAATCAAAATCAAAATTGAAATCTAAATCTGAAACACAACAAGGTCAAAAACGAATTGAAATAAAAACAAAATATTCCACCCTGCAAGATGGAAAAACTTTTGGCTGAGAAAAGTCCAATACATGTGAAATAAGTCGAAGCAGAGCTATGTAGTTGGTTTAATTAAATTTGTTGTTCTTCTTTCTGATATAAATTCTACTATGACCTGTTTATATTTAGTTAATGATGTTTTAAATATGTCAACAACATCTTTATAATCATTACCCAAATTAATGTTTTTTTAATTGATTTAATGTATTTTTTATGCATAATTTTAAAAAAAATGTTAGCATTCTGCACTCCTTCTCTATATAAACTATTGGTGTGCGAAATTTCACACTCTTCCGTCCGCGCAATTTTCGTAAAAAAGGGTACAAAGTTTTTGCTTCACGTATTAATATACTGATGATGATGATGATGATGATGATGATGATGATGATGATGATGATGATGATGATGATGATGATGATGATGATGATGATGATGATGATGATGATGATGATGATGATTGCCAGTCGCATACTAATAATCAAGGATATAAATTTTGATTCGACAATGCATTTTTATTGTACCAACACCATGATCAATGATTTGTGAGAAAACATATTTCAATGATGGTATGTTTTAAGGTTTATTTCAATTCGGTTTATTTCAATGATGTTTTTTTTTACAAGAGGCTCTGTTGCTCCTGTTTGGAGCCAGTGAGACTATGACATTCCCGATCGGGGTATGTCAATGTTGTGAGGCTGAAAGTAGTAGGGAAGGGTAGGAGATGGCGAAGAGGAAGGTGGTGTACCTGGTGGAGTACCTGACTATTCAGATCTGGTCACAAAACACGGCTAAAGCCATTTCAAGCAACGTTTCAATTCTGAATGGTCGTCTTCACCCTCAACACCAGAGCAATACTGAGAGTATCTTTCACTATGGAACGTGCCGCAAATATACACTGTATATTAAATGAATTAATTGTAAAATAACACAAATTAATCAAATAAAATCTCCGATTTTTTTAATTAATTTGATTAAAATTTCCATTGCGAGTCAAGAGCCTTACTCCTAAACCCCGCCGGTCGCGGAATGTCAATAACAAATAATTAAGAAGATATGCGAAGTATCTCTTCTTAAAATGTCAAAATCTTCCTTGTGATTATCGAAGATTCCAACACGTGTGAACTTAAAATCCAAATACCTTTTAAAATACTCTTCAATAAAGACACACTTTGGCTGCACGTGCTCGCGGATGTTTCCAACTTGGCCAAAATTCAGTCAAAAAAGCTCCAGTCGTTATGATAAAATTTGTATAATTCCATTTTTTGGGGAACCTTGAATCGCCGCATGCGATGATTGTGTCGACATCGTTGCAAGATAATAAAGCTCACATTATTAAGTAACGTTTTGTTTATTATAAAAATTTGCTTTAATTAACCATTAAAACCTACACACAAAAGTGTCGACATTACAAAAAAACATCTCCAAATAATTCCTCAATGCATAAATAAAGATTTTTTCTGTATAGCACGCAAGTTACAAACGTGTAGATGCTTCTACCCAGAAAATATGCTTTCTGAATAACTATTGCGCAAGAAATTTCGTTGGCTGTCTTTTTCTCGACCGAAACCAATAATGTTCTGGAGATTTACTGTTTGAAGAGAGGCTATGTGGATGCGTAGATATTCGAAGTTCCAAGGATTAATTAGTATTATGTAACGTTTGATCTTAGTCTGATCTTAGATCTGTCGTAAAGTATCTCGATATAACACGATTGTTAGAAAGGGCACCAACTGATGTTTAATTTGTTATATTGTTTAGAAATACGAGTGACGTAGTAATCAAATGAAAATGAATTCTTTAAAAGGAATTAACATAAGGTCATCCATTCTAGTCTATGTTGATCTTAGTTTGCAACGTTGTGATATATACCTACGGCCTAATTTATTGATATTTACAGATATTGGATGTGAAATTCCAAATTTAAAATTATTATTCTGAAGGACGTAATGGGTACCGTACAAGCTTGCATAATAAAATTCTAGAGGCTCTGGATAAGTAATTGATTTGTCTATAAGTGCATTTTTATAAGTGTCATGCAAGTAAAAATTTCGCAATTCTATTTATTCTAAGAGACGAGAAAGGTCTCACACAAAACATATCCCCGTTGCGTAGTGGGGCCATGGTAGAAATATCATAACCTCACAAAGGTCCAAATCAAAACTTTAGCTGGTCAAACAAACATATATTATCGGTTAGTAGCTGAATGGTCAAAGGTATCGTGATTCCTCCCAGATGTCGCGAGTTACACCTTCCGCATTAATATGAAGCTATACGTGAAATCCTATTTAGATTCATTTTTACGACCAATCGGTTTACATTATGAAAATCAAAAAATATGCTACGGATAAATTGAAGCTTTTACTAGTAAAAGCTAGCTTTTCTATGTATTGGAATTACAATAAGATTATTATTTACACAACAAAAAATATAAGCGTAAACCACTAAAAAAAATGTTTTTTCATGATCTAATAACTACGAAGATAAGATATATAATATAATAAACAATTTTTTTTTAAATACCTCTTTATGGCTAAAACGACTATTTTTAAGGTTTTGTATGTTCTAACTTTTTTCATCCTTATAAAATTATGCACAAAATAAATAAAAACCACTTTTCGCTTACTTGCGTCGTGCAAATACGACGCGCGATTTTAAATTTTAGGCATGATCATCGAAATGTTCCTCTTAAGTATTAGGTCAAAAGTAAAAAATAATAGGTATCTAAGTGAAAATACTAATTTATTTTGATATATAGCCTCTTGTACATGAAGAACCTTGAAGTAACCTAAATATTTCATCATTTTTATACATCGTGTTCTCAAAAATCACGTTTGAAAATCGTTATGGAAAAAAAGAGATGGGTTTGAAACAATAAACAATTAAAACCTTCGTTATATAATGTAGATGTTACATTTACGAAGAAGTAACAACTCTTATAAATAAAGTATATCTATGGGTAGATAAATTTATCGTAAAAAACATATCTTGAATATTGGTAATCAGGCCAAATGCGTGAGTGGTTGAATCCAACGGTGACCGGACAACTCAGAATGAAACCAACTCAGAAAAAACTCAGAAAAGTCATTAAGAGGATGAAAAAAAAATATAAAAAATTGTTTAAATAAATTACGTAAGGTTAGGGTTATGGGCTATTAAATTATTTTATTCATAGCTTTTAACGACTTTTCAAAGAGGTGTTGAGTTGACTTTAATTTCAGTTGGCATGAATTAATTCTAAGGACGGGTTGTTTCAAAAAATTTGATGGATTCATCAAATATTTGATGTTAATTTTCACGTTCTGTGTAAGTTCTATTCAAGTTCTGTGATTATTTCAGTTTTGTGAAGCAGCTGTCCTATAACGATATAATAATAGAACTTGAACAGAATCTACACAGAACGTGAAAATCAACTTCAAATATTTGATGAATCCATCAAATTTTTTGAAACAACCCGTATATAAAAAAGTATAATAAAAAATATAATAATAAAACTCGAATTCAAAATTCAGAATTCTCGTTTGTTGACATATAGATACGACTACATATTTTTAAGTCATACATTTTTAACTGTAGTTCATTATCAGATTACTTATTTAAACGTGTTCGTAAGTATCACATTGTAGAACATATTATTCACACGGTAGAACAAAGATACAGCTAAATCTCTTTCAGATGAAATCACGTAATTCACTAAATCTTACGTACAACTTTCTCAATTAATATTAACTACACGTAATTGATGAGCGCATTATTATTTGTTACATTTACAACACTTGCACTACTGCATTTTTTCGGAATGTTCAATAAACAACGTCTTTGTAAGTTGTTAAGAAAAACACATACGATATTAACACGAACGTTTCTAACAAACATATAATGTTACAACTGTCAAAAATTGAATAGAATAACTCGCTTTGATTTTGATGAATGTTGTTGAGTTTTGTTAAGCGAAGGTCAACTACGTTTGAAGATGATTCAAAGAATTTGACAGGGTCTAAACAAAACAAAATTGTTGCATAATAGTGTCTTTCGTAATATTTCATGACCTATTTATAGATTAACATCTTGACCTTAACAACTAATACTTACCGAAACCATAGACTGGATCTTAATATAAATCTTAGAGTTTTAATCAAAAATAAAAATAAAATATTCTAAGAAAAAATCCATGGAAGTGCATTCATTGAGTATTAAAGCTGGTTCACACAGAGCTATAAATCTGCAAGCAGATATCTTCACACGAGGCTATCAAATATTTCTTCCTGTGGTAAGAGAGGGGGTCAGTCGAATTAGGGAGCGGCAACGGAATGCATATTTTTTGTACTGAAATCTGTCAACTTGACATCTGTCATCCACGGGTCTAGGCAGCTCCGTAATTACAATGACCCCCTCTCCTCTTTTAGTCGGAGAAGGGGAGAGTTATCTTCTGGGATATCGCGTCTGGAGCGGTTACGTCTAAGATGTGTATTGTCTATGATTGATCTGCGCTTAAAAACGCTTAGGTGTGAACGGTCTGAAAGGATTGTATGGAGAGCGTTATTTGGCGTGCTATGATCTTTTATATTTGATAGCTGTGTGTGAACCAGTTTTTAAAATAAAAGTAAATTCTATGACTGGCCATTAGTGTACTTCAGCAGTAACAATAAATACGAAAGAGATACTTCTCATTGGAATATCTGTAAACATTTGATTTTTTTTTTATGTAGGATCCAATTATCGTTTATTTACCTTTAATTTGTAGGATAATGATCATGTTTATATAACGCAACATAATAATATACTTATAACAAATTTACCATTTGTGTTTTTATTGAGCAAAGACCTCATAATTTATTAGTCATTTCTTTTGCAAGTTTAATTGGGTTTTTTAATAAAGCCACTCTTGTGTAAGTTAAAACATTTGTTTAATGAAGCCTTTACATGACAGCAGGAACTGCTGCAGTATTAACTAATAACCAATTATGTTAATTGACAGATGACATATTTATTATTTACCTATTGTCGTCAATATAGCAGGTTCATTATTTTATTACCATTTCAACAGATACGTCTCAACCGGTGATTGCTAACATTGCAGATTGTATCTAGGGAAACATTGTAAGAATCATAATGCCAAATTAAAACAAACAGTGAATAATGTAGTATATATATATTATAAAAATATCAAGAAAAGTGATGTTTTTTTTTTCTTTCGTAAGAAATCTTTAAGTAACTTCTAGTTACCATTATAAGACCGCTGTTTGTCTTATATATAGCTTGTTATTCTACGTACAAGTAGGTATTGCCGCGAACCGAACTATTTAATTGGTGGTTCGGTTCACGGCAAAATATACCTGTATACGTAGCATTAGCTTGCAGATGTTCAGAGTTAGTACCTTCCGGAGCAAAGAAATGAGTTTGTTTGACGTTTATCTTTAGTTACCTCTTTTGTTCACACGTTCCTCTTTTAGCGGAGGAGACTTTAAACACTTCCATTACATTTAATTTAATGCTCTGAAATAAAAGAAGTACACATACCAACGTATATTCTGTCTCTTTTTTATTAAATCACGGTCATTGTAGGTATTTGTTCCTACTTATCAAACTGATTTTTTTGTGGGTAGATTTTCAGTAGATCTAGTAACTAAAATAATAGTTCTGAGTGATATTATTATTGTACACTTATTGGGTTATTAAACTGAGTGAAATTTGGGAGACAGGAATGGGTACCGCCGCCCAGGGAACCTTTATTGGATAACCAAAACCTCTGACATAGGTCACCCCAAGTGGTTCGATACGTTTGGTGATTTAGCAGGGGTGCCCGGGTTCATGGGGTGAGGTTTGTCTAGGTCTTGGATGACCAGGACATACTGAACCCCAGATTCCTACCCACCCCTTAAACCCTTTTTCTTCTCAGAATTCTCCTCCATTTCCTTTCGTTAAAAAAACCCGCTACACAGCATCCCCAAAGATGACAAAGGCCCTGAGAGATATTATTTTCCTCAGGGCCTCCTGTGTGGAGCTCATGTAAAAAAAAAAGAAATTAGGTGTTGATTTATGTCTCATGAAAATAGCGTGGAAATATTGATTTCAACTCTACTTAACTCAACTTAAAACAACAAAAACAATGTCAGATAGCAAGGTATTTTCTAGATTTGTAATCAATTTATTAGAAAATGAAGACACGATCATATAATTATCTACATTACATTCTATTTCTATTGTTAAGCTTTTTCACGATGTGAATTTTTTCGTATGTAAGACGTAATAATTCAATATATCTAACTTCTTGACGAAATCAAAAGAATTGAATTTTCGTAGCTTGAAGATTATTGCAGCACCGAATATTTTTAATGTATAGATAGCTCCTAATTGAGAGACCGAAATGTAATAAAATTTTATTGCTAAGTCACTAATTGCTAAAACACTCTTAAAAAAGTTTGCATTTAAGTATACTTATTTTATCAGATGCAAATATGATACATATCATGGCATTCACGTTTTTATTAGTTACAAGGTGTTAGATTGTTACATAAAATATCTTTTTTTTTTTAATTGGAATGCATTTGAAGCGCTCCAGACGGTGCGTTGCTGATGCTAGCCTCTTTGCTTTTATATTCTTTTTGGACTGTGCTAGAATCAAACCTGTATTCTTTGGTCTTGACGAAATGGAGTATGGAGCATGGAGCAATGCACCATGGAGACTATAACCGAATAAGCTATAATAAACAAATTATTTGCGCGAATAGAACTGTTGGTTGAATTAGACGACGCAACGCGTCAATCAATATGAAAGAGACACCGCTTTATGTTACATAGTGCCTTTCCGTAATTTTTAATGCAGGCTCCGTTATAAGTAGTAGGCGGCTGACGGAGGCAAAAACATTGGGAATGTATGACGAGCGATATGCTGAAATAGGCCAAAACCAAATTATTTTTTATCTTTTGTAGCAAAGTCTGTTAGCCCCATAAAACAAATTAGACCGGTCAAATAACGATAGTTTATTTGTTTTGCCTTTAATAATTAGTGGCTCTGGAATTTTTGTTTTGTCTCCGCATCCGCCTCCTAATTATTTATAAGCATTCAAAAATATTAAGATTACTGAAGATGGTTTGAAAGGAAGGTATATTATGTACATACGAATTATAGAGTAAGGGCGCTAATATTAAAAAAAAAATTAAGGTGAGTAATTGGTGTAAGAGTGTAAGCGACTGAAGTGAAAATATTGCTTCAGTTTGTTGAGTATCTTTCCTGATATCTGAGTTAAGTAGCATTTAAAGAAACACTGCGAATTTTGTTCACACCCATAACGTGTTAAATAAAAGAACCAGATTAATGTGTTTTATAATTTTCGGAGCGTAGGTATTTTTTTCATTAAATAATTCGTAAACCGCCGCATTTTTAAGCACAGATTATGTAAATCAGACTTCATTTTAACAATTACTACAATTATTCAAGTACAAAAAACAGGTTATTAAGTTCTTAGTTTAGGCAAATTAAGTAATTCATGCGTATTTAGTTTGAAACGAAACTTTGCAAATGTCGAATACATAAAAAAATAAATAAAAATGGCGTTTATGGAAATGAGAAATTTTGAACTTTGATTTAATGAAAATCGAATTTTAATGAATATTCTTCCGTCTATCCTGACATTCCTGACTGAAACATTTTTATGGAAGTAAAATAAATTAAAGCACTTGATATACGAAATAAATGTCAGTTTTAAAAATTAGCATGGTCAATCCGACCATACGAAGTTTCAAACCTCAGTCAAACAAAAAAAAATCTTTCAAAAGATGTTTGAAGATAATATTTTGTATTGAAAAAAATATGTTTTTTAAAGGTTGAATTTCTTAAAAGCTTAACAACTTTAAGTGTTCAAGGAAAGCAAGTTGATTTATTTTTATTTTTTGTTGTTAGAAATTCGGAAGGCGAAGACGCCAAAATGGTCCAGAGTCCATTTGACTTAAGACTGGAAAATTCAAACATCAAATCTTCTTTGTAAACACGTACGCAGTTAAATATTCATTTGTCATACTCAATCTAATTCATTATTGTGCGATTCATATTAACGTTTTTCTTTTCTTTTCAGACACGTCTTTTTAAAACAAGACTCGAGCAAAGAGGGAAGACCATCGAATCCATGGAAGTGTGTGACGAAGTAGTTATAGATTAACAATTCTGTGATAATTTTGTGTGTGAAATGCCTAAAAAGTGAACTTTAAAAATTAAAATTAAGTTATTGCTTTAGTCCATGCACTGAAGTTCTAGTCAAAGGGAAATCGAAACAAAGTATAGTAATTAATAATTATATAATATTAAGATGGAAAATCTAAGGAAGTCAAGATGCACAGCTGTGTTGGTGATATTTCTGTGTTTTGTGTCTGGACAGGAAGATAATAGTGCATCAGAACCAGAAGCAAAAGATGAGGTAAAGTACAAAATTTACATATTTTAAAATAAATTTTCTATTTTACTGATACTATTGACAATAGTTTGAGGAAAACAGTATTCCTATTTAAAAACCGACCATTTAATTTTTATATATCAGGAATTATAAGAGGCGTACCCATACCCGCCTCCCAATATGAATATATTCAATACTATGTATATCAATATTATCATTTTACCCCCGCCCCGGAACTACTTATTGGATGACCAATCCCCCCGCCATAGGTCACCCCAAGTGGTCCACTAAGTTTGGTGACTTAGAAGGGGTGAGATTTGTCTAGGTCTTGACGGCCAATGCATTTGTCCACCTACTGTGTGACTGGCCTATCTGGAGAGATTGATTGAGGGAGACTTATCCTAGACCTCTCCAGCTGGACTCGCTTGACCCATCGGCTTATATTCCAGTGGGAGGAATGGATTAATACGTTCGTCACTCTTAGACACATTCCAAATCCCCAGAGATCTACCGACCTCTTCCAAAACTTTCCTTCCCAGAACTTACTCTCCTTCTTTTCTCTGAAAAGATCCTCCACACAGATGAAATAGTGGGCGTCCGTGTGGAGGCTTCGACCAAGTATATCTAGGTCAATGTGTGGAGGTAATGTAAAAATACACAGACATACATATTTTTTAATTTGAAGCCACCAACGGTCATCAGTCATCATGCAAATATTTTTCTCTCTGCTGGTAACTATCTTTCTAAAATCTACATTTACGATTTTTGGGATCAAGAAAAGAATTTAAAAACTATATCACACACTTTTTATACTTCACAAATATTGCAAGAAAGCAATTTTTCCAGTACCAGTTAAAAAAATTTGAATAAAAATTTAAAACATCGCTACATTGGAAATAAAAAAAATTGTGGAATCTTGAAATCCGGAGAGATTTTTATATAAAATGCTGTGTAAAAATACAACTAGTAAACGTTTTTTTTTTTACTATAATACAATAATTTTCATCATGTCTTTAGCTAATTTTTTTTACTGAGGATTGATCTACAAAGATCTACACTTAAATTAAGTAAACACCGCCATCGGCGCTAACACCTAAGCCGAATTCCAATTAGATAGAACTGATATTCATTACGTGCATTAGCTGCTGCAAATTTTTAAATATATTCTGATGCCATTGATGTCATTGAACGTCATTTAATTTCAGATATGTATATGTGTGGCCGCGTGGGTACGCTTGATTGCTACAAGAAGTTGATACAGGTCTTTATCATTGACAACAAGTCTATATGCCGTGTTTCAGCTCGATCGGATGTCAGGAAGTGGCTTTCACTTTGAAGATTCCTTTTCATTCATTTATTCATTTAATCAAGACATTCAACGTGTGTGGAGCAAATGTAAAAAAAAATAATATAAATTTATCATATAATAAATAAATTTTCGCTAATATTTAAATCGATGTATTGAAAAAAGAGTAAGCGTTTTTTCGTAAGTATTATTAGCATTAGTAGATGCAAGGGTACTGCGTACTTTCCTGTGGCAAAATGTACAATTCGTTTGAAAGCCTCGGACAAAGAACACTCAAAACCACTTTGAGTTCGACAAATCCCAATGCAATCAAGACTTTGTACAAAAAATCGATTCAATTATCTTTGTTCTGCGGTTTAGCTAACCATTGTGTTTAATGCAATCGTCGCTGGAATCCCCATATAAATAGTAGAGAAATTAATAGAAAAAATAACTGACATAAGAATAAGCAGTTTACATACAATTGACAAAAAACATAAATTGGAAATCCCACACATTCCGTAGAGCTCCTTTGTTCACATGGCTGAAAAATGCCGAGAGCTTCATAATTAAATTAATTAGTTCGATAAATTGTTGAAAAAATTCTACTGGTTCGGTTTTTTTTATGAATATATCATTATGTTCTCAAGAACACAGATAAATCTTTTTAAATAATGTTACTTGATAAGTGAAATCAAAACAATTTATACTGGAAAATGATATTTAACGATACACATATTTCGCAAATCGCATTTTTATGCGCGTCGTAGAAAAGAGCTAAACGTTGAAGACTTTAATTGGTTGGTATATTGTTTACTGTGATTTTATCATCTACAATATTTTTACCTTTGCCTAAAAATTTTAACATTGTTGTATTTAATAGTTTTACATTATTTTGGAAGACGCCAAAATGCCTATTTTTGTAACATAAGATTGATCAAGAAATTATTTAATGAAAAAAATTAGATTGCCTGTACTCAAACCTATCATATATTTTTTTAAAAACAAATTCAAACTTTAGGATAGGAAATATATCGAAGAAAGATTTAGTTTTTTTTTCTGTTTCACAAACCAATGAGTTTATATATTTTTTCTTTTAAGTTTTAATATATTATCATTTTAATTTTTTATACTTTGTAACTATTCTCAGTAGCCTTTTACTACTAATAGTATTTTTAATTGCTTTATTGCTTTTATAACCTTGTACTTGACTGTGAATCATTAAGTTAAAAAAAAAATACAAAATAAGACAGTACTGTTTTTTTTTTTGGCTTCACATTAGCTCCACACAGAAGGCCTTAAGGAAGGCTTCCTGTATGCAGGTTCTTTTTAGGGAAAGGTAGGAGAGGAAATTCTGGGAAGGAAAAATGTAAGGGGGATGGGTAGAAATCTGGGAGTCAGTGTGTCCAGGAGTGACGGTCGAATGAATCCAACCTTTACACTGAGATGCAAGGCAATGTTCCGAGAGAGTTCTTTTGGAGAGGTCAAAAGATCTCCCTCAACCAGTCTCTCCCGATCCGGCCTGCCACGCTGTTGGTGGGCAGACACATCTGCCATCAAGATGAACCCAACGTAGCGAACCACTTGGGATGGTCCTATGGCGTTCTACGAGGTGGTTCCATATGGTTCTATGGTGGATCAATAGCAGAGATGTTGGTTATCCAATAAATGGTTGGTTATCCCAGGACGGCGGTACCCATACTCGCCCTCCAAATTGAGAATATTAATATTTTATTTAAATATTTTTATTATTTATTTTTAAATAATAATTAAAATAATATTTTGAAAATCAAACGCCATGCTGGTTGGGTAGACAATTATACTCACTTTTCAATTCATTCTGCAGATAATATTACTTCCAAATTGAAAACTGATGAACCGTCTAATTATTTTTAATAATATCTAATCTTCGTTTTGGAACCAATTACTTCAGGTGTGTAATATATACGTTTTGCATGCATGTAGGTAGTTATTAACTATATTCGTTATTCGACACACTCCCAAAGACAAATAATTGATTAGTATTATTTATTAAATGCCTCAATGTATGATTTGCGTAATTGAGCAAAATGCATTCAAAAGAGAATTTAATAATAAATGTTCGTGATACGTGTTATTAGCGATGTTCCATATCAATGTATGTAGCACTATTATCATTAGTAGCATTTATTTGAAATTTTCTCTTGTGACTTGTGAGTGCGTGTACATATAAGGTTTCCCTTTATCCATTAAATAAATCAAAAACCACGTAATATCATCATCAGCTCTGCATGTCAAACATACCAATCGTTAGATTTAATTGGTACTTATTACGTACTCCAAAGATGGTACTCTAAATTTATTTGCATATCTACTTGCTTGTGGATTTTATAGCGATCTAGGTGTAAATGATTTGCTAACAATATTACGCAGTAACGATGGCTAATACAAATGGCCTATGTGGTTGAGGGGTTAAAGGCTCTCGACTAGTAATCCGGTGGTCGCGGACTCAAACTCCGATGTTTGCAAGTAAATTTTATTAGATTTATTGTGTCACTTCATAAATTTTTAATCAATATATTATAAAAGAAGTGTATAATGTGCGTGCCGCTAAAACTCAGAAACGAGTCCCGATATGATCATGGGAGTTACATGGTGTGGTAACCCTTTATCCCCCATTCATGAAGAAGGTTCCCGTTTTTAACTGAAAGTCGTGCTTTTGAAGATATAAGGGCTGTAAGTTTCACCTTCTAAAAATTAGTTATCCCTCCTTCTAGAAACTACAGAACATTCGAGAATATTCGAGAGCATTCCACAACATTCCAGAACATCCCGAAACATTTTGGAATGTTATGAAATGTTCGGGAATAGTCTGAAACGTTCGGGAACATCCCGGAACATTCCAGATCATTATGGATTATCCAGAGCATTCGAATGTTGTGGAAGTTTTGGAACATTGCGCTACCCGTTGGTAGGGATATATAAAGCAAGATCTGTCGTGAATTCGAAAGTTAGTTCAATCTCATATCAAATCCCCGAGCGAATCCAGCTATTAAAAATAAAATATGAATAAAATATTTATAAAATATAAAAATAATATATAGCGGCACGTTCCGGAATGGAATATTCTCTCCGTAACGCTCGGATGTAGAACAATTATTTAGAATTGAAACATTGTTTGATATGTTTAGCCGTGTTCGGTGACCAAATCTGAATAGCCAGGTATTCCCCACCTTTTTTGTACCCCAATTTCTTCCCTTTCCAAACACCTTCAGCTTCACTACCCCAATAGTAAATGCCGCAGTCTCACTGGCTCCAGAAAGTCAAGATTTCGCTGAGACTCTTGTGCGGTATTCACAACATAATAAGTAAGAATGGGTTCTAAAGTAAATAATACAATTTTACAATAATATTGAGTGATGAAATATGTATGATGTAGCGCTCTTACAAGCGAGTTTCTAAATGAGTTATGACTTATTGACACTTTTAGGTAATTAAACAGAATTTCGGATCATTATTATGGTGACCGGATAAAAAATAATGATTCCAAAACATGATAAAAAAGGAAGATTAGGTTTTATAAGGTTAGGTTAGATCTGGTTTTTTCAATATTTCTTCATTTTTCTTTTCTATCAAGGAACGATGGAACCATCATCATGTAGGTCAGGGGTCGAATTTTGCGGCTCGCGAACCGCATGCGGTTCTTCGCATAGGCGTCTGCGGCTCTTCGGCTCTTCAGACATCAATTGCAATTTCACCTCTTCTCAACCAGCCTTAAGATATGGAGCCGCCGAACGATAATTTTTTTTGAAATCCAAAAACAAATCTGGTTTATTTAATAAGGAACCTACGTGCGAGTCTGTTTATAGAAACATTTAAACGGCAGAAGTGTGTAATAACAGTAAGAATGTGGATAACACGAAGCAAACCGTATTCCACCAGATTTTTACCACAGAACGATTGTAACCCCTCTCCCCTTCTTTTAATATGGCTGATATATTTGTTATCCTGTTTCTTTGAAAAATTGGCTTTTCTCATTTGACAAACTGCCGACCCCTGATAGGTACATTTCTCGCATCGTCTGATATCTACTCTTTCGATATAATCGTATTAATGTAATATGTTAATGTCACCTAGATACACAGATAAAGCGCACGCTTTGAAATCCATACCTTTCTTTCCTTGCTTGCAAAAATGGCGTAATACCAAACTCCTCATTATTCCTTCTGCGAGTCGTGATTATAAATATTCAGGAGTCGCCGCGTGTTATGTGACTTGCCTGACTAATCAGTGTTTCCTTTACGCAAGGCTTTCTTTCAAATATATCTCAAGAAGGCCAACTAATAATAATCATGGCCATATAGACCACTGAGCGGAATCAGTGTGACAAACTAAGCTGTCAGCGTTGGCCTATTAATTTTGCTAACACACCTAACGACGCTTACTTTGTACATAACGACGCTTACTTTATACGTTAAAACACTACTAAACTACATATTTGACCAAAAAAACAAATTTCAACAAACAAAATATCACTAACAGACCACTTAACAAGCGTACAAAGAAAACATAAAAATTCCAACGGTAAATACAAGCTTTGGACAAAGACACTATAAATATCATGCTATAAAAGCATTCAACAGTCTTACACTTGAAAATAAAATTGAGGGAAACAAAAATAAATTCATACACAAAATTACAAAATGTATTAAAGAACAAAAAATACAATATTACCCAAATATCATAACATGAAAGAAAAGAACAAATGAAAATAATAACACGTAACACACAAAAACAATATAAAACACACATCACTCACAAACACACAAGACACAATATATGCAGATTTTTTTATTTAATTTTATATTTTTAATTTTTCTTTAATTTTCACTTTTATCTTTGGTTTAAATTTATGATAATTTTATGTTTTTATAGTCACCAACATTATATTTTTTCTTATTAAAATTTTATATGTATAAAAAAAATAATTCTTGTATTATAAAATAGGGGCCTCAGCACGGGTGAGCCACCTAGTGAGGCCAACATTACTGGATTATACATTGAAATGTAAAATATTGCTCAAATAAATAATGATGACATCAATTGGGAAAAAGTGATGGGAAAATTGATTTACTTTTTTTCATATCTGAATACCGCACAAGAGTCCAAGTGAGACTACAACATTGTATGTTGTGAGACTGAACGTAGAAGAAAGTAGGATGCTGTTCAAATCTTGCCACCATGTCCATACTGAAAGTATCTTCCACTCTGAAACGATCCGTGGGACTGTCTATACGAAAATGAATTAATCGTGAAACAACAGAAGTCAGTTAAATAAAATTTACTTGCGTACGCCGGGATTTGGAGCTAGATTTCAATTCAGACGACAGAAGCCGTCAACTACAGTGTAGTCAGCTATATGTAATTTTTAAACGAAAAATTCAATTGAGTTCTTAAGTTATTTTTAATTTAATGAGTAGTACCTCAAATTTTAACCATCAATTAAAAGAAAACAAAATTGGCAAAAATCAATCAAAAATTTGAAAACAAAACTCTAGGACATCCTAGATGATTCTATCTTTTTTTCTGATTTTGTGCTTTCAGATTGTCGATTTAATTTCGCTAATATTGCTTTAATTTAATCAAAGTAAATTGTATTCTGATTATTAATAATTTTTAGGTGTTTTTTTTTGTTTATGTTGGTTACGAAAAACAAGCAAGCTTTTTCGCAAGGTTGATATTTTTGTTTATTTTAAGCTAATGGATTCCAAATTTTAAAAGGTCAACAATTTATTTTGGATTGCTTTTAAGAAACCACGGTTGTGTTAAGCTCCACCACAATGCTTCTAAAATTAAACTTGTAGCATAACATAGAGTCAAATACCTATTTAATAACAAATGAATAACAAAATTTAATAAATTTATAAATCAGATTGCATTAAATGTTAACATTTATCCCACACGAACAACTGTAATTAATAACTTGTAAAGATGGCGTAGGTGAATCTCCATAATAATTATAATACATTGTGACAAATATTAAAAATGGCGTAGGTATGCGTGTTAAAACTTAAAACTGTGTGAACAAAATATAAAAATGAAATTTGAAAATTTGATGAAATTTGAAAATTTGATGAAATTTGAAAATTTGATGAAATTTGAAAAAGGTGAAATGAAATTAACACAAGACCGATGTTAAGTAACGCGTAGGGAAGGATCGAGAAATGAAACGTTCTGGCGATTTAGGTTCAATTTGGGAGGCAGCATGGGTACCGCCTCCCCAGGAACGTAGCAACACCCTTACCTTAGGTCACTCCAAGTGGTTCGCTACATTTGGTGACTTCGGCGGGCCGATCGGGAGGGACTGGTGGAGGCAGATCATTTGGCCTCTCCAGAAGAATTCCCTCGACCCATAAGCCTTGCACCGCAAGTGGAAGGAATAGATTCATACATCCGTCACTCCTGGACTCACTGACCCCAGATTCCTAACCAATCCTCATACCTTTTTCCTTCTTTTCCTTAAGATCCCCCACACATCCTCGATGACAAACTCTGAGAGAAATTATTTTTCACAGGGCCCCCTGTATCTACGGGACCTACTTTCTACTATCCCACCTTCCTCTTCCTCGTGTCCTTACCTCTCCATTACTTTTAGCCTTACAACGTACCCCAAAAGGAAATGCCATAGTCTCAGTGACTGCAGATGGTTTGGAGCAGTTTGGCCTCTTCGCGGTGCTTACATAAAAAAAAAAATCATGCTGATTGTTACCTACATATTTGTCAATGACTACTGGGTTACTAATTTGCCAGGTATTCCTAATTACGCCAATGCACAAGCCAAAGTATGGTGACATATTGTTTATACTTTATAAACAGAGTGAATGAACGCAATACCGATTTATAGCGATTTATAAGCGGTCACCTACATTTGCAAGGCTTTATGTAACAGCTTAGTTAACAAGGTGCCTGCCCACATATTTATATCACCAGCAACCACCATGCTGTGCCTAGAATAAAATGAATTATGCAGGAGTCAGGTGAAACTAAAATTTCTTCGCAATGACACATATTATTACGCCTTTATTCAAATGCAAACGTTATTTAAATATCCACATTGCGATTGTCTGCAAGTCTGCCAACGTAATACGAGAAGTTGTTCCTTTGTTGATTAAGTGAGTATTGTTATAATAAAGCTCTTATAATAATTGTTAAATACACAGCAGGTATCTGAACGATTTCAAGTTGGCAGCGATTTATTTATGTTGCATTTGATAAGTAATTGTACATTATTTTCATTGAGGGATGATTTCATGTACGTGTATAATGCGCGATTTTGGTAAAATAACTGATATGTAAAAGGTAAAAGGTGTAAATTTTTCTATAGTGGTAAGTATACAGTATTAAATTTTTAATTAGCGCAGAGCCGTGAAAAATCACGGGATATTATAATCGTAGGATTTGCGAAGCTGAAAACATTTATAAAATTTTTGACTCAGTATCGTTGTTAATTTTTAGCTTTCGAATTGCACCGTTAGAAAACCTTAAAAATCACTAGTATTTCAGATTTAGATGGGTGTGTTAAAAATTTAAATAAAAAAATAAATATTAAAAATTTTAGAATTGTAATTTTAAAAAAAAATTGATTTTCTTGGTTCCAACATCAGTTCACTGGATAGTTTTTATAAATATATTTATTATTTTATTTTAGCGACTTAAATATTAATTTTTTATAAGAAAACTCTCTTTTTATAATTTTGAAGGTTATTCCCATCAATGTATTATATCATTTGAAGGAAAAGATAACAATACTAACAAAAATATGAAAGAGAAATAGAAAAAGACAATGGTCTCAACTGGCACTCGAGCCCAAACCTCTCATCTAATCGGGACGTGCGCGTTAACCAATTTCTCTATTGCCACCTACTGTCAAACCGTCATATTTGTCAATCTCATTTTAAAAATTTTAGAATTAACAATATTTTCTTCAACTAATTATTTTTTCCATATTGTGGGCAACAATTCCTTTTTTTTTAAACAATAATTAAGAATTGGTTTGTTATTATTATGTTTACTGGTCCGGTATTTTCTTTTTAAATTTTTTGACGATTAAATTGTAATTGACTTAACTGAAAATAAAATGACAACAAATTTTGATTTCAGAATGCAAATTTTCGATATCCGCGAAGAGCCATTCTCGCACGCGTCCAGCCCATCTACGGGGCCCAAGTGGCCTTTCCCTGCGCGAACAATGTGGGCGAGGTGGCCCCCCGGGCCCGTTCGGTGCACGCGCTCCGGCCGCAGGACATCGCGGTAGTGGGCGCGCTGGGAGATTCGCTGGTGGCCGCCAACGGAGCCATGGAGGAGTGGGCCATGGGGGCCGTGTTCGAGCACAGGGGAGTGTCTTGGTGTGCAGGTAAAAATTTTATATCTTAACATATTTCGACAATGTGTGGAAGTAATTATAAAACTTTCTATTACAACACATAAATACTTGTCACACATAAACATAAATAAACACGTAAACACCTCAGCACAGGTTCTCCTAGTGAGGTGTTCACGAAACATACAACAATACCTATCCACAGTTTCACCTTCACAAACCTACCTTACACCCAACATAATAAAATTGCAAAATATATTACGTAAAAATGTTTTCAAAATTGATCGATTATGTAAAAATGTTAATTAATAGGTAAGTATATATACTGTAATACATAGAAATAAATAAAAATAAAAATAAAATTACTTTTTATCAACAAGGTTTGTGTGAAACGTTATTCCTCTTTTTTATCTGCTGAAACTCAATGTATTTTAAACTTAGTGTTAACTCTTTGAGTGCCGGAAGTACCGGATAGGCACATTCAAAAGCCACTTTCCTTTCATAAAATTTTTCATCGTACAACAAGTTAGTTAGTCTACTAAAATAAATCTCCAATCAATTGGGACCAAAATAAACAATGAGATAATAATTTAGTCTTATAAAGAGCAGCTATTTTCAAAGAATAACTTAGTTACTACTATTGTGTCATTTTTCCAGCGCCCACCTAATGGGCAGCTCGTGTGGTTTGTTATGCGTTTTCTTTATTTTTTATGATAGTAGTAGCTAGTAGCCTACTAAAATAAATTTTGAATCAACTGGAACCAAAATAAACAATGACATAAGAGTTCTACTATAGTTTTGTTTCATAAAGAGCGGCTATTTGAAAAGAATAACATACCCGTAGTTACTACTATTGTGTCATTTTTCACCGCGCCCTCCTGACGGCCAGCTCGTGTAGTGTGTTATGCGTTGTCTTTATTTTTCATGGCGAAAAAAAACCAGTTATTTAGCGTCAAGAATATTTTTGTATTACTCCAAAAAATTTTTTTCATAACATATTTCTTTGAACATAATTAACTTTTCCGGGGAAACTACTTCTGTTAGATTATATATTACTTTCTTAAATATATAAACAGATTGTCTGGTAAGACGGACAATAAATACTCATCTTGCAAAAAACAAGTAAGTTATTACGAAAAAAAAATTAGATAGGGCACGGTGAGCCGCGCAAAAATTTTACGTGGGCATTTGACGGAAGTATAATTTGGGAGACGGGTATGGGTACCGCCGCCCCGGGAACTATTTATTGGATAACTAATATCTCTGCCTTAAGTCACCCCAAGTGGTTCGTTACGTTTGGTTACTTAGCAACGGGGGCTCGGGTTCATGGGATGAGGCTTGTCCGGGTCTTGCGGATGCATCTGCCTACCAGCTTCACGGCAGGCCGGATCGGGAGAAAATAGTCCAGTAAAATATCCAGTAATTGACGGCTACACCAAAGCTAAACGCAAAAAAACCATGCTGAATTTTTTCTAACACTAGCTCGTAGAGAAATGGAGCTGGCAGCACGGTATCACTTCGACACACATAAGTAAACACTCTCACCAATATCATTTACTCATCTGCCCTGATGATGGACACTGTAACGCTGTCCGAAACGTTGGCTAAAGAAGGAGGTAGCGAAACACGGCATAACACCCCAAAAATCATTTACAAATGTTCACAATTTTTAAACGGAAAGATTTTTAAATGGTAAGTTGTGTCATAATTCATTTGATTAACTAGAGCCGGCGCGGCCTGTGAAAAATCACGAAATGTTTATTATAATTGCACTATTTGTGGAGCTGAAAGTACTCGTATTTAAAAAAATATATTAACCTAATTTTTGAGACGATTAAAAATTAACATTTCAAATGAACGCCGTTAATTTTTAACAATTAACTTGCAAAAATTAACCTGTAAAAATAGCTATATCCCGTCAAACAAATTATAAAAGAAATAAATAAAAATATAAAATATTTAATTAAATGAAGACATTATGAGCGCTCATAATGTCTTCATTTAATTAAATATTACAGTTTGAGGTTTTACTCATCAAAAGTTAAAATAATAAAATATTTAATTTATTAATTAAAATAAAATAATTTGATTCCTACTTTATTGCTTGTCTGAATGGTTCCAACAATCAGTTCAAATGTCATAAATTAAAAGTTCATTAAAAATAATAATAAAAATTTCACCCCGTGCTCATCACATTATAAACTACCGAAATTCATATGTTTGTATAAAATTGTTACTGGAACTTTATCATGTATATAATCTGCTCAGGGTAGTATTTAACTTGCATCATTATATTATCTGAATGTATAAATCAGCATCAAAGATATAAGAACACAATATGGTTTTCTTAAGTGGTTATTTTTATTTTCTCACTACTTATAAATTAATGTGCTAATTGTTACCCAATATTTTTGTATGTAAATGAAAAATATACATGTGCAATCAAGCCACGCCATGCTGAGATCGCCGTCTGCTAAAACCTGGAAATAAACAAAATTCATATTAGGCAATGCCTAATTTAATTGTTTTATACGAAATATTTCTCTGTCACGAAGATGTTTGCGTGTTGACGTTACAAACAAACATTAAACCTTCTAAATTTTAACCAAATTCAATCAATCTTTCTTGCATTATATCCGTCTCTTAAATAAATTGAGACACCTTGAGTTAAAAATTGTAGATTTTCTCATGCTTATTATAATGCCTCATTGCATGATTTTGTTATACGCCCGCACTTATAATGAATACATGTTTTAGGGATTTAATCAACTTCGGTCTAATGATATAACATCGTTTCTTATCGCAAACAATGGTGTAATATCGAAAATACTTTATGGCCTAGGAATATTTTTAAAGTACCTTTATTGTATCTATATCTTATTCACTTTTCTCGTAATTTTATAGAATTACTGTGCTGAGGAATTAATTAAAGATATTACGTAATATTGTAGTATAGTCATTCCATGATAAAGATTTCACTTAACCTCTATTCTTCAAAGCATTTTGCTCTGTGAATAGGCCAAAAAATTTTTACATTTACAATACATAGATATATTATTATTTTGATACAACATTTTACATTTCATAGTACAATCCAACAATCTAATAATGTTGGCCTCTCTGGGAGGCTTACCCGTGCTGAGGCTCTGCAAAGTAATAATTCACAAATAAGCAGATTTTTTTTTCAGTTCAAGCAAAATCTTGCTCTTGCTCCGGCCCTTAGTAATTTTGCACTTCTTGTACATTTTGTTAACTTATTTACTGCAACATACACCCGTATGCACCCAAGTACAACTTTTTAATTTTTTTTGAGACAAGTTTCGTAAGGATTGTTTTATTTTTTAAGTAATGAAATGTTGTTATTTCCTCTGTTATACCCCGTTCAGACGGTTCAATTTTAGTTAATCAACTCTTTGTTGAATGACACTTGTTGAATGCTCATTGATAAGTGTGAACACTCTTTCAACAATTCTTTCACTTTTTTTTAAAGTATCGAAGTGTTTTATTTCATCCGTTCAGACCTTCAATTTTAGATGATCAATTTTAGTTGATCAACTCTCTGTTGAATTACACTTCAAAGCAGCTCATTGATAAGTCTAAATAATCTTTCAACAAAGTTGGTCAAAGTTTTTAGTTGAGCAAAAAAAATTGAAAGCCCGTCTCATTTTTCCGTTCAAGTATGTTTTATCATTCGATTATCACACCGAATCGCCATGACTGAACATTTGTTTTAACTCGCTTGCAGTTTTCAGTTCCCTGCGGTCGAAAGTCGATGTTAGACAGTCTTTTGGATCAAATGCAAGATTTGTATAAAAATTGAAATGCCTGTGACAACACATTTAATAAAACATTATCGAAATGGGTGTTGCATAATGACTCCTAGACATAAAAATAAGACATTCAGAACCATGAAGAAATTAAAATTAGCAATAAAAAGAAAAAATAATGGATACTTAAAAATGAATCTCCCTTTGCCAAATATCTCAATTTATTTGTTATTTTGTTTTTACAAGATTTCTAATGCTACTCGCATCAATTTCCTGTTTTTAATTTTTTTTTTAATTTTAGAAAGGTAAAATTTTATAAAATTATTTTTAACAACATATTTTCAAGATCGTTCCGCAATATGTTGGAAATTTTAGAGTCGCACACACTAACAGTTGACGGAATCTTGATTAAGAAGTTCGGTTCGATTTAAATTGAAACGCATGAACAAAACCTTGTTCAATTTTTATCGTTCAATAAAAATTGTTCAACCAAAACTGAAACGTCCGAATGAGGCATTACATGTTTTAATTCAATTTTAATAAAAATGTGCAAATATTTATTTTGAAAATCTTTTATTGGTATTCGTATTCTTATTTACAATTTATGTATAAGTACATTCTTAACATTAAATTTTGATAATTAATTTCTGTATTTCAAAATTTTTATTTCTATTTTTCTTTAGAATATTTTTTTTCCTTTATTTTTCACTTACTTTTATGTATTTTTTTAAATGTTTATGTGGTATGTTTATTTTTATTATCTGCTTCTTGACAATAGTGTCTTTTAGTTTCTATATAAAATATTTCTTATATGACTACCACACACGGGCATTTGCCTAGTGTGGCAGTCGAAAAAACACAATAATCTGTAACAAATAAAATATTATGAAATTATAATAAAAAAAAAAATAATAATAATAATAAGTATTTTAGTTGGATATTGTTACAAATGAAATAGTCTATATTTATTCATCTGTGATATTAAGTAATATGCATTTCATTTGATAATTTTTAAATTGTGACAAAATACAAAAATATACATTGCATTTATTTTACTTTTCCAATATTAATTTCTGCCTACTCCTTCAGGTACAATTATCTCGATGATCAATGTGCAACTTGAAATCATTTCAATTACATGATTATAATATTTCCCTCTGGAAATTGAAATTTGGCGTAATGAAATTTTTGTGGCTTCAAAAATCATAAATTACGTCATTTATCATTAAAAAACTAGATGAAATGTTTTTAATGATGACACTTCATAAATAACCATTTAATTTGCCTACATGAAGAAAGCAGCCAATAAAAATATGCGTTAAGAAAATGAAGATAAAGTTGGTAGTTCTTATTCGAAGTTTGTACAGTTAAATATGCCGAATCGGATAGGGACATATTCGCTCAGTTATTAAAGCTCCGCCCGGCAAGGCGTAGGTCCTGATTTCGAGTCCTAGACATATGTTTTTTCTGATTTTTCGATTTTCATATTTTCGATCGAGTTTCGCTTATATTGTCTTCATTTAATAAAAGATAATTAATTTGCTATAAAATACAATAAAATAGATTTGTTAAGCTGGCTTGTTCTAGATGGTCCACTGTGTGACGCTGCGCTTGGGTGGGAATACCTGCGCAATTGTCCACTCATTTACTAACCGATCTGATATCCATATCCTGTGCCATATCTTCCTTGGACGTCTCGGAAAAAAACTACGTTTACGAGAAAGTATGACGGTGAATATTCGAAAAAAATGTTAAAATAAATTGATCAGTTGCTCCGTATCGTTTCAGGGGGTGATCAATCGTGGAGGGAGGTGATGACGCTTCCAAACATTCTAAGGGAGTTCAACCCCCGTGTGACGGGGTACTCCACCGGAACTGGCGAATACAGAGCCCCTAATTCCCATATGAACATCGGCTTCCCGGTCTCGTCGGCTATGGATGCCCTTCTACAAGCAAAGGTAAATAATTATTGTAATACACGAAACCATAACTTTATTTTCAAACATCATGCTTTGCTCGATAGAAGGCCCCCATTTCACAATTTTATAAAATTCCCACAATTAAAAAAAATCAATAAAGATAAAAATCAGATGAAAATAAATGGTTTTATTATTGATTTATTCCCTCTCAAAAATGATAAAATATTAGATAATGAAAACAACAGAAAATGTGTCATTGAAGCTTGTTGACTAAAAACCACGACCAAGCTGCACGGACAGTCAAAGCGATAGTCAGTGAGCATTATCCATGTTTTTTTTACAACTCCGACCAGAAGGCCCAGAGGAAAATAATTTCCGGGCCTATGTCTTCTTTAAATGTGCCGCGTGGAGGGTCTTTTTGAGGAGAGGAAGGAGTGAACATGGGTCTTTTCAAAACCCTCTCAGGTCTCTTCTTTTAGAAGAGAGGAAACACAGAAGCCGGCTAATTATTCCATAGCCAAGCTTTTGAACTCAAGGACGAGTCGTAGAAGCTACCCGTTCTGATGTCAACCGGGTACATATTTTAGTCGCGCGTTTCCAAACTATTGTTTCCAAACTATACACCGTTTCCGAAAGGATCAATGACGCTAGTTCCTTGGAGCATCTTCCATTATAATAACTGTACAACATCGACAGCATAACTTCTGGATGCATGTGCTCTAAAGATTGCATTTCGCTTGTTAAGATAGGGGAATCTGTCCGGACTGCCCGATTTTGCACAGAGTTCAAGGTTTTTCCGGATATTTTGGAGCTAAAACCAGAGGTGGCTGCCAAATTTAACAGTGGAACGATACAATGGGACAGTCTACAGTTCGTCGCCTCAGTTCTTATTTGTCCAACAGACCATTTTAGTTTTTGTTCAATCTCCACTTTAAAATTAAAAATAAAGTATAAAAAAATATGGTTTATCACTTAACTAAGAGTTATTTAAAACTAATGAGACCTTTAACTTTACGGAAATAGCTTTATCTGACACACCTTTCATAATGTTTCATTGAAAGAATGAAAGAAAACCTTATTCTCCTGTAAAATTTTCTAATGGTCTGTTGGACAAAAACGAACTAAGGCGACGAGTTCATGAAACCACTAGTAGTAAAAAAGTTTTCATGTACATCATAAACTATTTCTCACAGGTTAAGGATTATTATTATTATATGATTCGTTTTTCGCCGGGACTTTTTCTTAAATGTTAAGCGTGGTTTGCCCAAACACATATTATAGAGCAAATAAGTTT
This sequence comes from Glyphotaelius pellucidus, assembly GCA_936435175.1. Classification (NCBI taxonomy): domain Eukaryota; kingdom Metazoa; phylum Arthropoda; class Insecta; order Trichoptera; family Limnephilidae; genus Glyphotaelius; species Glyphotaelius pellucidus. The sequence goes on from OW386545.1 coordinate 18,309,941, forward strand.
TACTTTCCGTTCCCTGTTGTAATAGTTAATAGGTTTCGCCAAAATAGATTTAATCAACAATCAACAAGACTTTTTTTATGTAATTGGGACAATATTCTCTTCAGTGCCTGGGGCCACTGGGACTAATGCACCTTATTCTGTGATACGAGGATGAATCCATAATTTGGGCTAGACCAAAATAATTGGGAAGGGGAAAGAGATATGGAATGTGAAGGTTGAGAAGTACCCACCGATCGATTTCGACTTGATCATTTAACACAACTAAAGTGAGAATGCGAGGTCAAAGAGTTTTTGTTCTTTACCGCAATTTGTCGGTCAATAGAAAACTCTTTGAGGAACATACTTAAAGGAATAACAATATAAATGGACGTACATATTTATCGAGATAAAATAACACAAAATAATCAAAAATGGTTTCCTTTGTAGGCTCGTTTAATCCTAAGGAAACTATGTGAAAATTCGACTAAATTTTATAAAAGTCTAGCTGGTACTTGGCATGCGTTGCTATGCCATTAAATAAAGAAATTGTTTCTCCCTGCGTGTCCTTTCCCATTCGTCCCGTTCCCCTTTCGCCTCCTCTTCTTCTCCCGCGTCCCCTTCCCCTCTCGTGTTCTCACTCCGCTTCCTCCACCTTCAGTCTCCCCACTTCACTCCCCCCTTCCTCCGTCCCGCGTCTCCCTCCCGAGTTCCCCTTTCCCTTCTCAGGTTCCCCTTTCCCCTCCCTGGTTTTACCCCCCCCTTCCATGAACCCTCTACCCGAGTTCCCGTCCCCCCTCCCCCCACCCGCATTCCAAACATTCAGTCCCGGTACATTCAGTTTTCAAAAGCTCGCGTGCCATCTATTGCAAATTTCATAATGCCACAGCTCACCAGTTGTTTAACGTTAAAAAAAATATCCAATTTGGTGCAGTCGTTTGGAAGTCATGCGAGATAGATATTAACTACGACTCCTGAAATAAAATTTCCCGCAAATGTATCAACATCGTTTTCACGGCAACGATTGTTTTGCTTTTCTTCTGACGCGTCCGACGTTAGCAATAACTCGCTTTTGTTAGGGACAGAAAACGTATAATAAGTATGATATATTAATATTTATAATTTCATAACCATTCATTTCAATTCTACCATTATATACAGCTTATATTACTCGAAAATAATGTAGCTTTTTATTGATGAAAAAATTTAAAAAATCGGTCTAGTGGTTTTGCTTATGCGTGAAAGCGTAACAAACAAACACACACAGTTTCGCATTTATAATATTAGTATAGATTATTTTACAAATTATTAAAAAATTAAAACATTTTTATTATGCTTCTTGTGTCCGTGGTCAAAATATCTGAATACTCGTCTTTGAGCCAAACATATTATATATGCATATGCAGTTTTTAATTCGTATCTCCTCCAGCATGTTAAAATATTCATAGGTATCGTGTCTACATGCTTGTTGCTATACACTTTCTACAAATGATTGGAAGCCACCTTGCCCTAGACCTAGTTCTGATCAAATGTACAAAAAATATGCATAGCATCATGACGTTCATAATGCATATCACGAGAACAGCAAATCTTTTTTGTACTCACTACTTATTTTTACGTACCTACTTACGTAATCAATCAACTGAACTACGGTCACGGGCAACATATTATATGCTGGTAAACAACTATTTACGAACAGTAGAGCTTCAAGAAAACAACTAACAAAAGAGGAAACAAGTGTTTATGTACAGTGAGTGAGTGCAGAGTTGCAACATACTTTTTGCATATGGGCTTTTAGTCATTGTTCCGATACAGTTATACGTTCGCTTATCCTATAAAAGCTAAAATCAACTGCCTTCAGATGCTTAAAAATCATATCTTAATGATGCTTATCTTCAGTAATGACACGGGCGATTGAATTATGTAAGAAACCGTAAAATGATTTGTATGGTGTTAAACCGGTTTGTGAATTGTGCATAATTTATGGAATGGAGATATTAGATTTCCTCGGAGGATTAAAATTATTTAGAATGTTTGGAAACGAATTTTGTTCCTATTAGAATCTTGTAGGATTTAACAAACTATTCCTTCAAGATTAAAACCAACGCATCAAAGGCGACATCAAGGCAACGGCCCAAAAGAAATAATAAACGTTGTGGCCGTATTAATATAAGTAAAAAGTCGATTTTCACAATGTAAATTTTATTTTAATTATATAGGGTTCACAGAGTACAGAATAGTTTAGAACAAAATAGAATCACTGAGAGTTAAAAAGAAAGTTCACGATTGTCCTCACTAAACACTTATTTAGTTAAACACTCCAACACAGGACCTGCGGTCTCTCAGGACACTTAGCGTATTTAGTTAAACACTCCAACACAGGACCTGCGGTCTCTCACAGGACCTGCGGTTGGGCAAAAGATGCACGGCAAGTAATGACCACTAGGGCACGGCTACTTTAGTTCCCAAGGAGGACCCAGAGGGCTCACTCGACTTGGTATTATTGGTTTGGTGACTTAGCACTGACCACTAGAATGCTCTTGCTTAGTTCTACCAGGAGTCCGGCTACACTGATTTGATATAGGTCAGCACGCCCTTATATACCACTTAGCGCTGGGTGGGGCCTGCAGAGGCCGGCTAAGGTTGGAAGTAGCTTGGGCCGATGGGGTGTCCTTTCGGCCGGGCAGCGAGGCGATAATTACTGAGCAAAACGGCGCTATCCGTGTGAGGGAAAAAGAATTCGATCCGTGCGTCGGACAAAATACCGGGCACCAACGTACGTTTCTTATCACAATAATACTGCAGCTCTTGCTTATACACTAAAGCAAATGGCACACTATTACAAACTGTAAGCAGAATTTTTGTCTGAATAGATTATGCAATAGTTACAATAGTGTATTATCCAAGGTGGAATAAAATTCAATTCTGAAGTTATCAAATAAAAGGGGTCCATAAAAGAGTATTTCGCCGATGTTTCATGAATATGTGACGTGTATATGTTTCTTATATTTCTATAGTTCATGTTTATTTTTTTATATGAATACCGCACAAGAGTCCCAACTGCTCCCGTCTGGAGCCAGTGAGACTATGGCTTCTCCGATTGGGGTATGTTGTGAGGCTTAAGGTAGTGGGGAGGGGAAGAGGAAAGTGGGAAGTACCTGGCTATTCAGATCTGGTCACCAAACGCGGCTAAAGCCATTTTAAGCAACGTTTCAATTCTGAACCGTGGTCTCACTCTAGTGCAATACTGAGAGTATCTTCCACTCTGGAACGTGCCGCAAATATACTATATTTTATTTTAAATGAATAAATTGTGAAATAACACAAATTAATCAAATAAAATTTATTTGCCACGCCGGAATTCGATCCCGCGACCTTCGGAATGCGAGTCAAGAGCCTTACCGCTGGACTACGCCAGCCTTCATATTATATAATTCTGTTATGATTTAATTTATATATACAACCTGGCTTCTTATGGTTTTACCAATGTTTTAATATTTTTATGTTTTATGTATTTTTTGTTTTTGTTTGGTCTAATTTTTGTTTTCGAATTAATTTATTATTAATTTAACTATTTTTAAATTCTTCAGAGGTAAAGTCACAAGGAAGAAATCCGTAATTGGTTTTATTTTGATTATATCACACATGTACAAACTGTAAAAATATAGGTATTTTGAATTTGATATTTCCCGATTTGATAATAGATTTCCCGAAAAAACTAAAATAAAATAAAATAAATAAATGATTGTGAGACAAACGATGAGATGAACAATATTTACTTCCTCCAAAGGAAAAAAAAAATCTTGCATCTCCCTCACACATTAAAGAAATGAGATGCCGCGTGGCGTTGTCGTCGTCGTGCCGTCATCGTGGGTGGTGAGGTTTTTAAAAACAGCCTCATCCCGGTTAGGGTAAATTTTGGAATACCATTTTTCCTTACCAAATGGCCCAACCTATTTTATTCTGCTTTTTAACTGCTGGCCATTGAATGGGGTGACGGTGTTTTAAACAGCTTGGTCTTCAATCCTCCATATTCCGTGCTTGATTCAATGCTTTTTTTTTCATGTAAAACTAATTCTTAAAATCAGGCTCATCACGATCTGACACCATTTCACGATGCCGCAGATCACGATGTGGCTAGGTGCATCATGATCTGCCTAATTTTACGATCGGCCTACGACATATACACCACTTTTAGACAATATAATCGACATGTTTCAAAACGTCCAAAACCAATGGTTTTGTCGTCAGGATTAAAAATAAAAATCATAAATAAAATTATGTACTTCAAAAAGAAGATAATACTAACAAATCAAAGCCAAATATCAAAAAGAACAAGACACAGAAAATTAAAAAGCTAATGGTCGCATCTCGGATGAATCCAGGATTTCTCATCTTACCGGGACGATTGCCTTAAGCAAGTCGTCCATCGAGACCTCTTATTTTAAGTTATTTTTGTCAATCTCATATTTCAAATTCACAATAAAATTGACAATAACTAATTATTCTATGTTACAATATAATGAACATCTTATTCAACTCAATTAGGAAAATTTGAAGAGCTTTTATTTTATTTATATGTATTATTAATCTATTTAAATTAAAGTGGTTTATGTTTTTATTTATATTGTTTATTCATCACTGTTATTTTTTATTATTATGAGGTCTTTTTATTTCTGACAGATCTTGGTGAACCGCATGAAACGCGATCCGAAAGTCAACTTCAAGGAAGATTGGAAGGTGGTCACCGTCTTCTTCGGAGCCAATGACCAGTGTTCTCTGGAGTGCTTCAATAAGGACCTCGCTTCTGCTTCGACCTTTGTGAAGAACATCCAGCAAGGACTGGACTACCTGCAGGAGAACCTTCCTAGAACATTCATCAACTTGGTATCCGTCATTGGTAACTGTTACTTTAATATAATGCAATATTACAAGTTTTTCTATAACCTTCATTATTTTATTTTAACTTTCACTGATAGTCCCTCATTCACTTCCCGACATCCGATCCACATCTGATCGAGCTTAAACTTGGCAGATAGACTCGTTGTCGATGACAATGCATTCTTTAACCTTTTTGTTACACGCATTAGTCTGAAATTCGAAGAAAATTTTGCAAGGCTGGTAGCTCTATTGATTTTGATCACTGAAGGTTCAAACCACAGTAAAAAAAGATTTAAGGTTTGAAAAGGCATCTGAAAACATAAATATAATAAAAAAACTCTGTTTTAGTCGAGGTTTTCGAATAACAGAATTTTAAAATATTTTTTCTAAATATTGTTGGAAAAAATTAGTTTTATTCGTGGTAGAACAGTAATAATGTATTATTTGCTTTACATAAGTACTGATATTCAGAGAAGAGTTGTTGTTTGTAATAAATAATTAGTTATTTTATAAACACTGAATTGAACACTCGATTTTTACAGTAGAATTATATAAAGAATGTTCATTTTTACACCTTATTTTTTGAAAATCGCCAATTTTTATTAACATTATTATAGCGCCTACAAGCATTCAATTTTCATCTATTAAAATGGTAAAAAAAAATTCTCTCTCTTCGCTCTTCTAATGGAATTCCACGTATAAAATATTATATTTAAATCGGATCGTATGTTACCTACCTAGTACCTTTATACCTACACAATCTTTATTATTCTCTTTCTTGACATGTCCTATTTAAAAATCGTTTTATTTTCTAACAACGCATTTCTGGTTCCTGATAGAAAAAAATAATACCTGAGTTAATAAATACAGGTCGTCAATACAACAGACAGTAAAACTATCTTTAAAACGTTAGACATAACTTGTCATAACTTAGTGTTTATGTATGGAGGCATTAAAATTTTAAAAAGTTTAATAAATGGCTTGTGATATCGTTGGATGAGAGTACTGTTTTATTTTTTTTAATCAATCGGTGTGTATCTAAATCCTTACAATTTTTAAATATCGTTGGCTGTCTCTAATTTCAGATGTCACAGTTTCTGTTCGAGTGAAGAGGTCTCCGATGTGTCACGTCCTTCACAGGTTGTTCTGCCTTTGCTTCCATAAAGGCAATTACGACCACGTGAGCCATCTAGCGAAACTTGCCGTAAGCTACCAGCGGGCCTTGGAGGCTATGGTCAGTAAAATTAAACCACTTCCGAGAACATTACTCGTATGTTACTAACTACTAAACTAGTGGCTGTAAAATTCTATGTGGAAACCATCGACTAAAATAGTTATTTTTAAAACCCAGTCAAAAAGGATAATAACCAAAATGCAAGAATTTTATTTGTATTTTTTCCTGATGTATTATTTATCTCTATTATTGTGTTTGATGGAAATAATTATTATTGGAGTAATATTGTCATCTTCATAAGTGACATCTAGTGGAATCCGTGTGAAACACAGAATGGAAATTTGGCTAATTAGTTATTCAGGACGGTGCCGATTTATGTTTTACATTTTTTTAATAAAAATAATTATAACCAGATAGTTTTACTAATAGACTGCTTCCGTACATCCTTTTCATAATTTTGTCACAGTGTTGAGTATTGTGAGTATTTAAGAAAGTATAAGTTTTTTTTAAATGGTTTAATTTTTGAAAAGCAGAAAATATTTTGACGTTATAATTGATAATGCATTATCTATTATTACCGGAGGGTTCGAAATAGTTGGGACTCTTGTGCGGTATTCACATTAGGTATAATGATAATTATTAGTTCAAACTATCCACCAAATATTTGTTTATTTTGCATAACATTGGGCTAAGAAAACATTTATAAAAAAGCATTACTTCGGTAATTACTTTTTACCTCTTGTTGGTCTGCAAGGAGCAAATTTTATATTCTAGGGAACTTGCATTTACATGCAGACTTCAAAGCGAGGCATTTGATATTCAGTGGGGAGTTACACCTTGAAATAACACTAAGGTGGCGTTATTTTAAGATTGGAATTAGGTATGAGAAGGATAAATGTTATTATTATTTATGATATCGATGGTTCAAACACCTTACCTATTGTGGTTTACTTCAGACGTGGTCAAATACCGTGTAATTTATGTGTGAACAATAAAAAAATACGATTACGCTTTAGACCAAACGACTGAAGTAAAACTTCTATGAGGGGAAGAGAGAAAGAAAATGTGCGCGCACACTGCTCTCTCTTGCTCCTACAGTGTGATACAGACAATAGGCCTGCAATGTCTGTATGCACAACACGGGCATGTGCTTAGCATGGTGGTCGAAAAATCATAAAATTCATGTAACAAACATTTTAATGAATAAAGAAAATAAAAATAAAAAAATAAAATAAATGTGTATTAGATATACGAAACGTAACAGGCTATGAGAGAAAGAGAGAAAAAAAATGAATGCTCGCGCCTCTCTCTCTTGCCCCTACAGTAATATACGAAACATAACTCTCTCTCTTTCTATCTTCACTAACTTATATCTCCCTCTCAACTTCCGTTCGCCTCGCCCGACACTTTTCGTAACGCTCTCGTCACGCATTCACCAGCTTACTCCCCAAGTCCAGCGTGCGTAAAGAAGTTTTACTTAAAAAATCGAATATGTTGTAATTTTATATACCATTTGTTGTTGGGATGCTACTACTTGTGTATATTCAATGTAAGCTTATCTTATCAATTTCCTGCACTGTTTGCACGAAGGATAAATAAGGATTTAATGTCACCGGCATTAGAATACATGAATATTAACATTTTTAGAATTTATTCTTGCAACTGCGTCGCGTCGTTGGTGGTGTGTACAATACGGTGACCCAACGATTGATCCCCCGGAAAGTTGATCCCTCTGCCAATTGAACCCTAGGACAGTTGATCCACTAAAGGATTATTTCTGATGTAAGTTTTTATTGATAAAGTAAGATGCGGAGAGAACATACAGCCGTAAAACAAAAGGCGATATAGTTACCTATATTTGCAGAAGTCTTGAGTGGAAATCCGTTATACAAATACTTTTGATAACAATGATGCCAAGTCCCGAAGGAGTATGCAGGGAAGACATAGGGCCGAATAACACAATTAGACGTACAATGCAGTCTGTTTTGGAATATACCCTATATCTACTTACATAATAATATAACTAAGTATCCCCGAAGATACACGCACACAGGTATACGGCCGTAGGTTCAACAAAAGTCGATATAGATAATTATATCTGCTGCCGTCTTGAGTGGAAATCCGTCAAACAAAATATTTTACTAAGAATGACGCTGGTTCCCCGAAGGAGTATGCAATGAGGACATACGGCAGAATAACAAAAGACAATGTACTTTACTAAGCAGTTGGCTTCTTAGAGAATATTACGGTAAAGGTACTTACTTGCATTTTAACTAAGTGTAGCCAAAGGCGTATGCAGAAGGGATACACTACAAGGATAAAATATATTTAAGGAACAATCACTGGAGGCGAGAATTAAGATCGAATATTTTTCTGATTTTTCTATTTCAAATTTTCATTTGAGAGTCTCGAATATTGTCTTCAATGATAAAATAAAGTTATTTAGGTTAGTCTTCTAAATTTTTTTAATGTTTCTTCATTGGACTCTTTCAGCCAGACTTTATTTCTCGACTTGCACCCATTAAAATTTTCCATTTGTTCTTTATCTGGGGAAAGGAGTTGTGGAGTTTTGTTGCAAAATATATGTTGTTTCTTTCTCCTATTACCATCATAATGTAGATGAATTTTTTTGTGCAATGATGGAGGACTTAGCTAGCAGAAGAATTGAATACCGTCGATAACGATGTCGGCAAACGCGCTTCCAAAGAAACGAAGTGATGGTTGGGACATATTTATTTTAGTTGATTTGCTTTTTTGTTATTGTTTATTAGTTAGCTATATTTAACACGTCTATAGACATCACAATATGTACTTTTGCACATTATTTTATTTTAGTTGATTTGATAAGTTAGTTTCATTTAATTTGAGTTTGACTGCTCGGCTGTGGAACGATTTGACGGCCACTGTGAGGTATGATTTTAGGTTTTCACGGCCAAAAGTATTTTTGTTATTTATTTCTGGGGTGTTATGCCGTGTTGCGCTATCTCCTTTAGCCAACGTTTCGGACAGCGTTACAGTGTCCACCATCTGCTCATCTGCCCTGATGATGGACACTGTAACGCTGTCCGAAACGTTGGCTAAAGAAGGAGGTAGCGCAACACGGCATAACACTCCAAAAATAAATAACAAAAATGAAGGCCACTGTGTTTCCTCCCTACTACAACATGTTCACTCCTTCCTTTTCTCAAAAAGATTCTCCACATAGCATCTTTAAGATGTCATTGGACCTGAGGGAAATTATTTTCCTCAAAAAACTACTAATGAGTAAAAAAATTCATCAATTGACATCACACATAATAGTACTTTCGCACTTTATTCTATTTTAGTTGATTTATTGTTGTTGTTTTGTCGATTAGTTAGTTACGAGTATATTTAACTCATCTGTGAACATCACGCGTAGGAATTTTTACCACTTTTTTCTACTTTAATTGATTTGTTGTATTTGTTGTTTAGTTAGTAAAATTCAATTCATCTTTAAACACCAAATATACCTCGGTACTTTAACTATATTTTTTAATTTGTAGGTGGCGACAGGCAGATACGACAAGAAGGACGATTTCACAGTGGTCATCCAGCCTTTCATGAAGCTCTTCAACCTCCCGAGGGAGAGGGAGCGCAGGTTCGAGGAGGTCATCGACTCCTCCTACGTCACGCACGACTGCTTCCACTTCTCGCAGAAAGGTCACGCCTTAGGTTGGTTCAGGTCATATATGATACAAACAAAGAATACTAATAACTGATTACTTTATATAGTGCGGTCTTTTGTGAAAAACCACCTCAAGGGCCCTGTTCAAATATATTACTTAACATGTATCTAATTAATTATACCTACCTGGCGGGACACTTCTTATAAACAGTCTGACAGGAAGTTTAAACTTGGAGCAGAAACGATTTTGTATGCAAGGGAACAATCTAAAAACACTGCAGTGCGTTAATTTGCTGTTCTTATTTATTTTAAACCTAAAGTACCAATTAAATACTGTAATTTATTTATTTCAAAAACATACGGCACAACATGTGCCATTAACATAAATTATATTTATATATGTATTATAATAACAAAACGAAAGTAACAACATAAATATAAAAACAAAAGGTAAAAAAGGAGTTGAGGTAATAAGCAGTATGTAAAAAGTAAGATGGATAAATGAAAGTATAAAGTAAAAGCATAAATTATAAAATTTAAATATGATGAAAAAGTTAAAGATTGAAATAAAAGTTAAAAGGTAGGAAATAATACAGTGAAAAGTAAAATGTACAGACTATCTTTAAAAATAATAATAAGTACATAAGTTATAAATATTTAAAAAAAGTGTCATCATTAAGCTCTGCAAGTATTTCATTTTTGATTAAATAAAATAACTAGTTGTACGTACAATACTATTTGGTAAAAATAATATATGGTTTCTTTAGGATAACTCGATAACTTTAGGAGCACAATCCTTTACAAAATTATTTGACAACGCCAAGTCGTGCCAAATTATTGGTTACAAAGGGGAAAAAACAGGGATAGGTGTAATGATGTTTGGAAAGAATCAAACTATAAAAAAGTTATACCGCCAGCCTAAAACCATACTTTAACTTAAATTATTCATAATACTTTTTCACACTATTTCGTATGTAGACACCAAAAATTAAATTTATATGTGAAAGCATTTGTTTTCATTATTAGCTGTATAAAAGTAATATTACGCAGTTAAATTGTCTCAATTAAAAATGTAACATTCTGTTAATTAGTTTTAGAATCCCAACTCATTATTTATATGATTTTATTATTAGCAAAATATGTGCCATTTAATGCAGTAAGCAGATTACAAAGTGCAAGTCTTAAAATCTTGTTTAGTTCAATTAACCAACGTTTGCTTCCATTTTGACATATGATCTTTTGTATTAATAATATTCTGTGTTATTACATAGATTCTAACAGATCTGGCAAAGTAATTTCATAAAATGAGTGGCGCGCTACTTTGTGATTAATTTTATTATTATATTTAGCGATCCAAACCCGGAATTGATCCGGGTTCAGATTTTTTATCGTGATATTTTTTGCTTACTGTCAGAAAAACTAAATATCTTCTAGACTAGCCCAGTATGGCCCAATGAATTAACGAACATGATTCATCCAAACAGGGGTGGGTTATATTTTAAGAGTTGGTACGCATAATATATTATTTTTGGGTCTAAGAGTTTAAATGAGTAAGAATTGAAAGTAAGGAAATTTAATGAATTATTACATATCACACGGTGAGAGAATGGGACAGATAAGGGATGTTACAATATTTGATGTGTTCAACGAAAGGTGAACTATATTATTGTCCTTATTAGGGTCCTAAGAGTGTCCATGGTCCAAGGTGCAACTGAGCATAAACAGATGGAAATAAATACAAAACATTTTTTTTTTTGAAAATGGAGTTATTATTTATTTATTTATTTATTTATTACACACACTTTATATTGTTAAAATTTCTAGATAGAGTAGTTATAAATCCCAACATTTTTAAGCCCTTACTAGAAATTTCTGTTATGTTGTTAACACATGAAAGATTTGATTGAAAAGTGATGCGTAAGTTTTAAATTTGTGTTAATGTCTCAATAGCACTGTTTTCAATGTTGTAATTAAAGATCACTGGAGTTGTTATTCGAGAAAATCTACATTACTATTTTACATTTTGAGATATTTAAGTAAAATCTATTTTCATTACAACCAATCAACAATTTATTGATATTTTATTGAAGAATGTTGGTATGGTAAATATTTTGAACAATTCAAAAACTTTTGAAGTCATCATCAAAAAGTAAGATAGATACATAATGAAATATTTTTGTAAGATCATTAATAAACAAGACAAATAAGATTGGGCCAAGGTGTGAACCCTGCAGAACTCCACTGGTTGCATAATTTTTTTCTGACACGGAGGATTTTATTCTAACAATTTTTTGTCTTCCAGTAAAATAACTTTCAAACTAGGCTAATATATTGCCACGTGTACCAAGCTTTCCTAATTTTCAAATGAGAATTTTAATGGAAACTGTATCAAAGGCTCTACTTAAATCAGTATAAACAGAGTCTACTTGTTTTTTTTTTCTTTAATGGTTGTAAAATTTTCATAAACAATTAAGTTGGAAAGAGTACTTCTTCATACCTTTTTCTTTCCCAGAACTTTTAGAACAAGTAAAAGTTTTCAGTTTTGTAATCGGCTAATTTAATATTTCCAGCTGCCAATCTCCTGTGGAACAACATGTTGGAGCCTCTGGGCAACAAGACGACCGTCAAGCCGGACTACATCATGCAGCGCTTCATTTGTCCGAATGAAAGGACTCCGTACTTCTTCACGGCGAAAAACACCAAAACCTTCTTCGCGACAGGTCATCAGTAGACATGAACAAGTTACCTTGCAACGGGATACAAATTTGTAAATATTAATACGTGCCTTTTTTCGGGGTACATAGAGGGCTGATCATATATTCGGACGCATGAAGTGTCGAAAAAAAATGTTTGTATTTAGCGGAAGAATAATTTAAATCTCATTCTATATTGAATGCGTCCTTTAACTTATAATGTAGATACATCGAAATAAATGCAAAGAAAACAGAAAACTTATTCAACTAAAAAATACGTTAGATATGTTTTTAGGTTTTCACGGCCAAAAGTATTTTTGTTATTTATTTTTGGGGTGTTATGCCGTGTTTCGCTACCAACGCTGTTAGCCAACGTTTGTAACGCTGTCCGAAACGTTGGCTAAAGAAAGAGGTAGCGAAACACGGCGTAACACCCCAAAAATAAATAACAAAAAAAAACTAAAAAATACGTTGTTTTACACAAATATTTTTTGGTAACACCCATCGCAACGACCCTGGTTTGAATAACTATCTTAGAAAGCATTAAATTTCTCGTCTCTCCTTCCTCTCTCCCAACACGTACGATCATAAATGGTTTAAAAGGTTTTTCGAAGAGGGACCTTATTTAAAAAAAAATTAGAGCCTTCAATTTACAATCAAGGTTCCTGAGGAGCGATTTGGTTATACTCGTACCTAAGGATAAGGAATTTTTCTAAGCTTAAAATTAACGATTTTTTTGCTTTCATTCGAGAGAACTGGAATCTGGTTAACAAAAAAGTTGTTCATTTGAAGGTTAAGGATGATCCTTTTTTCCACTAAGACTTCAATCATTTTAAAATCATCATATTATATTGTGTGTAGGTAATGTACTTTTAGTTCTGATCGTATTTTTTTTACATCGGGAGACTTATTTACCTTTCTACTCACGTGTTAATAAGAATATGAAAAATCGCACCTGTTGTTTTGTAATGAAGCTATTTTAAATTATATCTCATATTTTTCTAATTAGTTTTACTATAACTTTACTATAAAATTTAACTTTCGAACATTCTAACTTTATATTATTTTATTTATTACTTAACAGTTTAATGTTATAACGCATGCAAATTGTAGAACACATTAGGCGTGAAAAGAACCCATGTAAAATAAAATAAAATTTTCGATAAGAGTCCTCCGTGTATTTTCTTTGTTAGGTCACCTCCAACTCTTACAGATTGAATTAATAATAAATCCTCATGTTGAAAACACGTGTTTTGCAAAGACTATTAAATATTATAAAATACACTGTACTTTTGTATTTAAAAATAAATACACATAATAATTAATTTATAAAGAACGGAATTAATAAGTACATACCTATGTAGTTAAGATGGGTTGCTTTAATTAAACTTAATCACACAATAAACCTAATTGACTTTGGCCTAATTTCGCAAAAATTCACGTGACAAAGTCATCAAATGGCCGTTCATCGGATTTTTTTGACATTTAAAAAGTCCCCGTAAAACGCTGATTCTAGGTGCTTTTCTATATCAAATTATAATTAGCTGACAAGCATAACAATACGATCGTTGTCCTCTTCTGCTAATTACTATTGGTTCAAAAGCTGAAATGGAGTTACAATTGGCATTTAACGGGAATCTTTCAACTTTAAAAAGAAAACAAAATGGTGCTTAGCGGCCATTTGATGATTTTGCCACACGTGCATTTGCGTGCTTCGAAACAACTGGGACCTTAATGTTAATGATGAACACAATACAACCTTATTTAAATTAATCCATAAGTTTTTCAGAATAGCACTGTTTTCTTTTAGATTATTTAGTTTTTGAAAATAAAGCAAATCACTTCTGTAAAATCGAATAAATTAGGTAGTTTTTAAAATTTAAAAATATCCAGTTGAATTTATTTAATTCTATGTAACTAATTTTATCGCTTTTCTATTAGTACAGAATAGCTGCAAATAGACGTGAGATTGAGATTCAAAGCCCAATAACTCTTCGTGCAATTTCAACTTTTTGATGATTTAAAACAGTATATCACATGTAAACGGCGCCGCGTAGATTTGAACCTTTTCAGAGTAGTACGAAAACTTATATACATATTCTGAAAAAAAAAAAAATTTCTGTATTTAAAACAGACGTGTTGCCTTATACACAGGCAATTTACAAACATGGATGATTAAAATACAGTGCATGACAGAAATCATAACAAAAATATTTAGATAAACATTCAAAAGTAAATGACAAACAAGAATAAATAAAAGGTCGAATTCAAAAGTTTCACAAACAATTTATTATTGGCACCAATACTTGTGGGGCATTGATTTAGTAGGTACAATAAAAATCTTTAAATAAAGGGGCTTTAATATTAGCTTTGTACGATTGATGATAAAATATGTTTTTTAAAGTGCTTAAATGGGTCATTAAAAATGTCTATTTCATTATTAGAGCAGTGCATGGTCTTGATCTACAAGGTATTGGGGTGAAACATCCTGTACTTGTGTGGTAGACTAATGTAGAAAATGTCTTGCATTCTCCTTGTTGAATTTTTTGAATGATGATGTGTTGATGTTAATTTGGAATAAAATGTTTGGCTTATCAACTGATGCATGTATAATTTTTTGTAGAAGCAATAAATCGGAAAGTTTATGTCTGGATGTCAGGGAGCGTAAAATTCGGCAGATTCGGCAGTTTAAAATTGATCAGATAAACCTTCGTGATATGCAATTACACGGGTTAATTTTCTTTGTGTGGATTCGATTCTTTAATTGTGAAACTCATAATAAGGAGATCAAATTGTGGATTCGTATTCGAGAATACTTCACAATTGATTTATATAATGGTAAAGTTTATTTTGCACTTTTAAGACAATTTGTAAATCCTAATATTTTTGACGCACTTTTTGAAATTGTATCTACATGTTTATTGAAGTTAAGAGAGGAGTTAAGTGTCACGCCCAAGTGTTTAATTGAAGTTGTGTTTAATAAATCGACATTGTTAATGTAATGTGTGTTTGAAATTTTATTTCTATTATTTGTGAAGGAAATTACAGCACAGTTGTTTTAATTAAAATATAAATCATTTAATGTGCACCATTCGTGAAGCGATGATAAGTCTTCTTGCAAATCAGCGATGATGAAATTTGTTTTTGTACTGCTTGAGGTCGTCGTTGAAACAAAAAATTGGTTTCTTTTTTTACCTTCAATTATTCTAATTTAACCTTCATTGCTCAGAGGCCGACCGACTGAAACTACCGAATCCGGTACCCGCGCACTGCCACTTGCGTGATAATAGTGGAACAACCTTTGCAAAATCGCCTCTATGGGCTATCAAGTGATTTTTCACGGGTCTGCTCTAGTGTATACCTAACAATAAATCACAATTAGCATCTGGGAAGAATTTTACAATTATTATTTGTATCTGAAGTAAATACCAAGTCTTACAGTAAAAAACATTACAAATATATTGTTATATTATTATTTGAAGTAAGCACCTATGTATTCTATGTGTCACTTCACATTTTGGTAATGTTCCAATTATTTTACTTATCCTATTTTTATAACTCCAGTTCATTATTATTATAGCGCAGCATTGGGTTTTACTGTCCTATTCTGGAAGGTCGGTGCCACCTTGTATGGCAACATAAATATATTATATTATACTGCTATGTCATAATGGCATTATACACAAGGTAGCACACCTACGGGGGGCCGTCACACATAGCTAAAGCGCCGGCGTTAGTTGACTTGGCCTATTTCAGCATATTGCTCGCAATATATTCCTATTGGGAATGTACGGCGAGCGATATGCCGAAATACGCCAAGCAAAATAACGCTGGCACTTTATAGCTAAGCCTGTACGACACTTACACCGGCCCAGGCTTCGGCCCGGTACTAATTACCATAGTGTACAAACAGAAAGAACGTGGGTTTTGGCTTTCAGATTACCGGTGCTCGGTGCCTGAGTCCGCCGAGGCAGTTTGCACTGAGTTGTGCACATCTGGACCCGGTTCCACTGTGTGCAGTTTCGAACATTCTTAGGATTACATAGATAGGATCTTAGTTCATCAGATAATCTAGCTCCTTTTTTTAATTACAAATCTCACGAACGAAAAATGACAAATTAAGAGTCATTTCTTTAGGAAACGGCTATTTTCGCGTTGAAAACTTGGTTTTTAAAACGCAGAATTTTTCTAATGCCCTCCCTCCCGGATAGCGAAGAGTTTTTGGTCCCAACTTAGGCTATACAAGATTTTTAGGTCTTTTTTAGCTCCTTTTTGGGACGTCTGGCTTTATTTTAAAAATCGAGTTGGCAACACTGCCCATGCGCCGACTAATCAGTACGCCAAAACCCGCGTTCTTTCTGTTTGTATCCATACAAATAATACAATCAGACAGTCAAACGCATTTGTGTTCGAGAAACAATTAATTGATTTACTTATCAATAAAGTGAGGCCATGCCAAAAATTAACAGTAACACGAACAGGGCCCCTGGCATAGTCGATCGATAAGGATTGTATCGATAAATTTCGGTAACTTTTCAGCGTTTCCTAGCAAGACTGCAGATCGTCAACGAATAAATAACAGTGCACAATGACCAAGTTTTTAGTATATTCGACGTCAATTGTTGTTTGTACGTTGGCGACCAGTAGTTTTCTAGGGAACAATGAGAAGTTACCGAAAGTTATCGGTACAATTCTTCTCGGTCGACCGTGCTTGGGGTTCATATCATATATAACATCATAATATTTATAGAAACACATAATAGTAGTTTATTTACAAACACAATTTAGCAAGGTGACACAAGATGTCAAAACTAAAAATGAATAAAAAAATTATGAAATAAAATTTAAAAATTTGTAAGTCGTTTTAAAATTTAACTTTTTTAATGCTATAAGTTTTGTGAGCGTTTTCGAAGTATGTCTTATTTATTGATTATAATAAGTATAAATATTTAATAATGAATTAGTTACTAAAAATATTAAAAAAACAACAACAAAGAAACTTTTTAAAAAAATCATCAAAGTAAACATGCTCAATTTTTTTTGCATAGCCATTTCTAACATTGGCTCAATGCCTGTTATTATAAATGTTTCTTACATCTAAATAAAAATTTAGTTTATATTTATATTGGATGTATAATATTTAGGATGAATGAAGGATTATGTGCAAATTTTTTTTTGAAAAAATATTAAATCAGTGTGAAATAATTTTCATCGTTTTATTTCTCGTCGAGGGAAACTTCTATGTGAGACAAGTCTATTCACCGAGAAAAAAGTAATAAAGAATTACAAAAAAAATCTATTTGGGAGGCAGGTGTGGGTACTAGAAATCATGTATTGAATAACAAACCCCCCTGCCAAAGGTACTCAAAGAAGTACAGAGGTGCCCGGATTCGTAGGGTAAGGTTGGTTTAAGTCTTGGTGGCGAATGCATTGTCCATCTATTACGTGGCGAATTGGGAGAGACTGCTTCATGGAGATCTTTTGTCCTTCCGTACAGCCGGATTCTCTTGACCCATCGCCTTCTACGGCAGTGAGAGGAAAGAATTCAAACGCTCGTCACTCGTGGACATACTGATCTCCAGGTACCATTACCATTCATAACTTTTCCTTCCTAGAACTTCCTCTCCTTTCCCTCCGAAAATCTCCACACAGCACCTCCAAATATGACATAGGCGTCGAGGAAGACACCAGAGCTCACAATTCTACACAGAAACCTCTGGGGGCACGCGTACAAAGAAACGGTTCCATGTCAAATGAGAATAAAGTCAACTCAACACCTCCTTGAAAAGCCATTAAAAGCTATGAAAAAAATATTTCAAATTTAGCCGATAACCCTAATCTAACATAACCTATATACCAACTTTTTGAAATATATTTTTCTGAGATGGTTCTGAGTTGGTTTCATTCCGAGTTGTCCGGTCACCCAATGAAACACCTAAGTTTCATCGCAATCGGTTGAAGGGTTTAGGAACGCATAAGGGACAAACATTCATTTTCATATATTACTAGCTTTTACTTGCGGCTTCACTCGCATGATATTAGGGGAAAGAATTTTCCCACGGGAATGAAATGTTTATTCCGGGATAAAAGTAGCCTATATCTTTCTCAGTCCTCAAATAATAATAATAATAATAATAATAATAATAATTTGATAATTTGTAGAGCGCCGTTTTTGCGAAAAATCACCTCAAGAGCGCTGTACAGCTTATTATTAATTCCTAGGTTCTATCTAATTTAACTATTTACAAACAGATACAGAAACATACTTATCTCTGAGCAAAACATCACGTCGATCGGTCACTCCATTTATATCATTATTTAGGATTTTATAATGCAATTTAAGAAAATTCTGACATAGGCATTACATGACACAGACATTATGAATGATGAATTATTATTCATTCATTCATTCATTCATTCGTTCATTCGTTCATTCGTTCATTCGTTCATTCGTTCATTCGTTCATTCGTTCATTCGTTCATTCGTTAATTCGTTAATTCGTTAATTCGTTCATTCGTTCATTCGTTCATTCGTTTATTCGTTCATTCGTTCATTCGTTCATTCGTTCATTCGTTCATTCATTCATTCAATCATTCAATCAATCATTAATTAATTCATTCATTCATTCATTCATTTCTCGGCATGCGTTCCCTCCAATCTCCCCACTCCCCTCGCCCGTGTAACATAACGTTTTGCTCCGGTAACTAGCTCAGAAATGATCATTGAATATTTAAATAAATGTATTTTTATTACATACCTCTCTGTACTGTACTTTCTCCACTCTGCCTTCTCACCGGTTCGGGTCGCTTGGGTCGGAACAAAGGGGGATGAATGTAATTATAAAGATTTTAAATGAAACGGAATTTAATTGGGTTTGGCCAAGTTTATACATAATCTTAATTATACTTAGATCTACTTATATCTAAATCTTAACTAGTTGTCATATGGTTTGGGGTTGCTTCTCCATTGTTCACGCCGTTAATATTAATTGTTCACTAAAACTACCTTCATGTCACTGGCTTCTGGTTCTCTGCGGATGCCTTAGTAAGGCCGAGGTCCTCGCTAGCAGCTCCTGCAGTTCAACAGCTCAGGCCATCCTAGCCGAGTCAAGTCTCCTCCAGTCTGCGCCATTGTCTTCGTACGTTGGCCACTGGCCGCGCCTGATCGCCGCTCTAAGTCGCCGGGCGGGGAATACACATCTCGTAAATCACTTTCTTGAAATCAATAAAACTTCTTCTTTCTTCATCCACCGCCCAGCATCACGCCGCTGGGCGGGGAACCCGCACTTGGCGTTGCGCCACCACTCGTCCCCCGTCTCGAGCTTAACTCTCTTCTTCTTCCACCGCCCAGCATCACGCCGCTGGGCGGGGAACGCGTACTTAGTGTTACGCCACTTGTCTCCTCTCTCCCCCGTCTCGATCTTAACTCCTGTTTCTTCATCCCCCGCCCAGCATTACGCCGCTGGGCGGGTAACGCCACCACTCGTCTTCTACGTCCCCCGTCTCGATCTTAACTGTCTGTCCCGGCGTGCTCTATGAACTCATAGGAACCGGGACCCTACCCCGCATTTCTCCCTTCTTCCGTCTTGGTCCTTGCGACACAAAATCTGTCAACACTTTCTTTGTCTTTGCAAGCGAGGCTAATTCAAATTTATTTGTGACGAAATTTGATCCGTCACACCCGCTTCCCCCGTCCCGCGAACTCCCCTCCTGAGTTCGCCCTCCCCCTCCCTGGCTCTCTTCCCCCCTCCCCTCTCCCGCGAACACATCAAATTGTTTCGTTCACTGTGGTTATATCAATCATTTAAAAAAATAAACTGCATTTTATAAATAAACAGAAAAAACAAACCTTTTGGAGCGACCGACCGGAAAAAAATTATAGGTTAAAACTAGCCAAATTTCAGAATTACTAGGTATTTATTTTAAAATTGTCGCTAACGAGAATTGTTGCTAACGTCTCTAACTAAGAACTTATTTTAAAATTGTCGCTAACGTAAGATGCTAATGCTTACATCCGTAATGTATTCAATCACAATACCCGTATATTTAACTAACCTAACCGTCTAATCTCCCCTTCTTACATTTCTCACCTTCATTATCCATTTTTTCTAAACGGTATGAAATATTTATGAGTTAATCTGAATTATATAAACTAATTATTATTATTATCAAGCAAATGACGTAAAATTTCAATCTGTAAACCTCACCCGTCTTAATACAGGGGCATCCTTAGCATGGCGGGTGAAATAATACTCAAAAATTTAATAAACGTACAATTTTTTTTTGCTTGAAATAAAAGAAAAATGTTTAATTTGAGTTGACTTTTTTAGCAAAGAGGCGGATTCCTGTTCTTTATCCATAGCCAAGAAATTAATATACCTAACGTTTTATTTATCTTTGGCATACACAAAGCTAAGGGTATATTCCTTAGCTTATGATAAAGAACGGGAATTTTCTTCCAGGTTTTCTCAACCTTCGTTCTTTCATGTTTTTGTTTCCACTAAGGGGTCATCCATAAATGACGTCACACGAATTTCATGATTTTTTGACCTCCTTTCGAGTATAGGTAAAGATATTCAATGCATTGTAATAAAATGATGAGTAAATATCACGGCATAAATGAACCACAATCTCACCAATTATAAATTAATACTCTAATTATTAAGCCGACTCTCATATAAACGCTTTGAACAGTTAAAATAAAGGCAAGGAAAATAAAATAAAAGAAACAACGTGCATTCTCCAGGTAACTTTATTTAATTATTTTTATTTTTTATTTATTAACTAGCTTTTCCCCGCGGCTTCGCTCGCATTGTATTACGGGAAATTACTGTAGCGCTTGCACTTATCAATTATCTCCCCCCCGCCACCCCACCCCATCCCTTCCCGCATTCCATATATTCATTCCCTTACATTCAGTTTTCAAACATCTCGCCTACCACCTAAATTTCATAATGCTATAGCTCAAAGAAAAAAAGAATTACTTATCCAATTTTGTTCATTCGTTCGGAATAGGGTATTTTCACAGTTTTTTTTTAGTATTGAAAAAAATGAAGTAAAAAATTACGATGATAACGGAATTTTTATTTTATTTTTATGACAACGGATAAAATTTCTACAACGTTTTAAAATACACCTTTTTAAACGGCGGCCAAAACGATGTTTTCGCGCCGAATAACTCTGTGACGTCACCCCCGCCGAACATTTTGCGATTGTCGCGGTAAGTAACTGTAGTTAGTTCGTAAGTTGTAGCTGGTGTTATTTATTGACTTCCAGTTTGCTCGAATTATATCGTTATAATCTTCCCACTTGCTAAGCATATATAATTTGGTACACGTGCGTACAAATACTATAAAAAGAACCTAAAATAAGATGTTTTGGATCCTTTCTAATGCGACAAAAAACCTTTTCTAATTCGACCGTGTACAAATGTTGGGCGTGCGTTTGATGTGTTTGAAGTGATCAATGAAGCGAGTTCCTCGGAGCATCTTCTATTGAAATACCGGTAGAATAAGGACACCATTCCCACCTGAAGCCTGTGCTCTAAACATTGCAATTCGTTTGTTAGAGAAGAAAATCTATCGAACGGACCGCCCGTTTCTGATTTCTGAGTTTTCAAGTATTTTGGTGTCTTAGACCAGAGGTGGCTGCCAAATTCAACAGTGGGGCGGATTTGCGATTTGTACAGGGTCAGCAGTTGTATATCTGTGGGCCCTATAGTAAAGCTTTGTGAGAAGCTAACTTGACTCTGGCTTCGATGGAGACCCCCGTACCTGCTTTTTTGCAGATTTGAATTTTAACACTACGATAAAAAAAACATTTAAGTTATTGACTATTTATATTCATAATTGAAACGTGGAAACACCTTTGCATACAGTCGTAAGATGGTTATCTACACAATAAGGACAGCCTCTGTGGTCGAGGGGTTAGACTCTCGACTAGCAATCCCGGCGTGAACAAGTAAAATTATTTAGATATATTTTTTTTAAAGAAAGACAAACATTTCCGGGTAATAACGAATAATCTGACAATACCTATGAGAAAATCTCCTACTACCACCACAAAACAGGAAAATGTTGCTTGTGTCGTGATATGACACTTAGCCAGCCGAGGAATCAAACCCGCAACGCCTGGGTGGGAACCAAACGTGGTGCCAACTCAGCCACTGACCGGTCTTTGAGTAAGTTGTGTCGCATTTCACAATTTATTCGTTTAAAATAATACGTTGTATATTTGCGGCACGTTCCAGAGTGGAAAATATTTTCAGTATCACCCTTGTGTAAGACCACCGTTCAAACTTGAAACGTTGCTTGAAATGGCTTTAGCCGTGTTTGGTGACCAGATATGAATAGCCATGTACTTCCCACCTTCCTCTTTCCCATCTTCTTCCCCTCCCCACTACCTTCAGCCTCACAACATACCCCAATTGGGGATGCCATAGTCTCACTGGCTCCAGACGGGAGCAATTGGGACTCTTGTACGGTATTCATATTTAAAAAAATGGCTTTAGCCGTGATTAGTGACTAGATCTGAATAGCCAGGTACTTCCCCAGATACTTTCTCTTCAACATTTTCTTTCCTACCCACACTACCTTCAGCCTCACAACATGCTCCAATTGGGGATGTCATAGTCCACTTCTCACTGGCTACAGGTGGTTGGGAGCAGTTGGGAATTTTGTGCGGTATTTACAAAAAAGGAAATTTACTTGTAGAATAGCCAAAGTTTAAAAGATCATCTTATGACAGGGAAGTTAGTTGACGAACTGACACTTTCTATTTTGTTCTAATTTAATTTAAAAGGGCCAGAATTGACTCTATTTTAGGCGTATGTTGTTAAAATGTTGAAATATAAACCAGTATATAATATGAGAGTTTGTGTAAAAAAAAGTTTTGTTACCATATCGCCTTAAAACCCCGAAATTCAGGGCTTATAAAAGTGCTGTTACTCATTGTAGCGTCTTTAGGCAAGTTGTCGGATTACAACCGTAAACAACCGTAAAAAAACCACCATCAGTCATTAGTCATTACAGATGGACCATATCATATAAAACTGTAGGAACATAACACAAGCATCTTAAAAATGAAATAAAACCGTCAATAACCGCGAACAAGTCGAGAATGTTTAGACATTTGTTAGTAACATAGTGTTAAACCTCTGAATGTTGACGGGCGTGACGTCATGATTCGATCAACCAATCATGGGTCGTTTACCTAATTCAGCCGTCAGGCCTATTTTGAAATCGATAATTATGAATGAAAATATTAAAATTAAACATTTTTAATGCGATATTCATAATCAGAAAAATAATCTTTAAATCACATGTTTTTAGCGGTATCCCTGGTTTGTGAAAATACCCTATTAATGCGCTTACAAACATTCCGGATGTTTATTTTTATTTAAATATTTGGAAGTTCGTTAAAATAATAAAAAAAATACTCTATTTATCATTCAGTCTTTATAATCGTTACGAATTATATTTTTAATACAGGAACTCAAATCTGATATTCATTCCAAGGTTGTCCAAAAAAAAAACGAATTCTAATATTTAAATTTTCTGCAGTAGTAGCTGACCAGTAGACTGAGTGCCTACCAGCATAGAGCCCAAAAATATATCAACATTGTTTCCATGGAAAAGATTTTTTTCTGACGTTAGCAAAAACTCGCTTTTGTTAGCGACAGAAAACGCAAAACAAATATAAAATATTAATATTTATAATTTCATAACGCCAGAGCTTACCATCATATACAACCTGTAGTCTGCGCATATAATTTAGCTTTATATTGGTGAAAGAATTATTAAAGTCTTTATATTTTGTTATGCGTGAAAAGGTCATAAACAAACTCGAGCAGTTTCGCATTTATAATATTACTAGCTTTTCCCCGCGGCTTCGCTCGCATGGTATTACGAGAAATTACTGTAGCAGGTGGAACTTATCAATTATCCCCCCTCCTCCCCACCCCACCCCCTCCCGCATTCCATACATTCATTCCCTTACATTCAGTTTTCAAACATCTAGCCTGCCACCTAAATTTCACAAAGAAAAAAAGAATTATCCAATTTTGTTCATTCGTTCGGAATTTATGCGCTTACAAACATTTCGGATGTTTATTTTTAATTAAATATTTGGAAGTTTGTTAATATAATACAAAATTACACTATTTATTATTCAGTCTTTATAATCGTTACGAATTATATTTTTAATGTAGGAAGTTTTATCTGACATTTATTCCAGCTTGTCCAATAAAAACAAAACATATTCTAATATTTGAATTTTCTAGGGCAGTAGCTGACCAGGGGGCTGAGTACCTACCAGCTTAGAGCCCACAAATATATCAACATCGTTTCCATGGGAATGATTTTTTTCTGACATTTGCAATTAACTCGCTTTTGTTAGCGACAGAAAACGTGTAACAAAAATAATATATTAATATTTATAATTTCATAACGCCAGAGCTTACCATCATATACAACATCTAGTCTGCGCATATAATTTAGCTTTCTATTGGTGAATGAATTATTAAAGTCTTTATATTGTGTTATACGTGAAAAGGTCATAAACAAACTCGAGCAGTTTCGCATTTATAATATTAGTATGGATTGACACTGTCATTTTAATGATTTTCGCAGGTCTTGCAGCATATAATTTAGCTTTCTATTGGGGAATGAATTTTTAAAGTCTTTTTAATGGTTAATGCCTGAAAAGGTCATAAACAAACTCGAGCAGTTTCGCATTTATAATATTATAAATTATAAATAAATAGTATAGTATATAGTATAGTATAGTATAGTATAGCATAGTATAGTATAGTATAGTATAGTATAGTATAGTATAGTATATTATAGTATAGTATAGTATAGTATAGTATAGTATAGTATAGTATAGTATAGTATAGTATAGTATAGTATAGTATAGTATAGTATAGTATAGTATAGTATAGTATAGTATAGTATAGTATAGTATAGTATAGTATAGTATAGTATAGTATAGTATAGTATAGTATAGTATAGTATAGTATAGTATAGTATATAGTATATAGTATAGTATGGATGTTGTTTTAGCTTAAATAAAATACAAAATTCCAAACTAGTTTAAAAATTGAACATTTCTAAGCAAGTGCATTATTTTTTAAAGAGTAATTGAAGAAAATGATTCAGTTAGACATCTTAAAAAAAATCGATAGAAAAAAAAATTGGTTTCGAATTAAAATTAGTTAAGCTTCTCCAAAAGTCTGGAATAAGCAAATTCGTGAGCATTAGAAAGAAATTAAATAATAAGACATCGAGAATGTGAGTGTTTGTAACGAAGTTACTAGTTACTGTAGAAAATGAAGTTTATAAAAATATGATGTCTAGCGGCAAAGTAAACTAGTGTTTATTTAAAATTTATGGCATTATTTACCTACCCCGAAGAAGAAATTAAAAAAAAAAATACTATTTGTTACAATTTTATTCTTTTTTACATAAAGTCGAATAAAAGACTTGCTTGCTTGCAATCTTAAAAATTATGTGCCTTCGAGTTTTGTTCCGTCCGGTACAGATGTAAATTGATGAACTTTGGAATAGTATACCATCTTATGGAGAGCAAATATTTCACTTTCGGTGGCAAGCAAAATATCTCCTGTATATTGGTCAACGGCCACATCAACGAACTCTTTGACATTCATATCCTGAAGAATTTCATTAGCTTGAACAGATGACAAATTTGCTTCGCTCAAATCAGCGCTGAATAAGGTTCCTGTGACGGCCTCGGTACTATTAAAACCGATGAAGAACAGCTTTTCCAATAGATGGTGAGCCATTCTGTATTTGACAAATGGCACTTCAGTCTTGATTTCGATGTTTCCAAAGTTCAACAGTTTTTCTTCCGGGTAAGATATGGTTATGGAGTCGAAAAACGAAGGAACAGCGTTCCCCTCGATAACACTTTCTTTTCCATTATCGCCGTCAGTTCGCACTGAGTAGAATTTATTACTACCGTTATCTTCATTGTAGTAAAATATTCCGCCGACTATTTTTAAACTGTTAATCTGGTTTATCCTCTCGGTATAATAATACCGACGTTCATCGTCTACAGAATAATGTTCATAGCCTGGTCTCACTTCTCTTTTCAGGCCAGAAGTCGAAGCTAAAAATTCGTAACGGTAGGTCTCATCTAGTATGTTGTATCCTTTGGCAAAAGTTAAGAGTATGTCTGTGTCAAGTGCAGTTTGTATCTTTTCATAATACAAATCCAAAATCATCTGAATCTGTAACATAGAAAACACCATTTCTTTAAATTTAAAAAGTAAATAAATTTAAATGCTCCATAGGAAAATTGGCCAGTTTAAAGTTGCGCGACTATAAACAGGCTAATAATTGTTTCAAATAGCTAAGTTAAATTTAATATCACTTTTATTCAGTTGATGGTTTCTTTAAATTTATTTTATTTTGCTCCTAGTTGGGCTTGTACATAAATTATAAGTATAGAATGTACCCAATGAGCTATTGAAAATCAAATAATGACAAACCAAATATGAGACAAAAAGGAAAAATCATTAAAACTATATTAGCGCTGGATACGCTTAATTCTGTAAATGTAGTCAGTAAATATTGTACGCCCAAACTTGTTGACCTTATATTTTGACTTGTGTTCTTAGTCGGTACAGTGAATTTAAAAGTGGCGACGATTGCATGATTTATGCTAAGTTCTTTATTTTTATTAAATGAAAATAAATTATCTTTGCTTTAACTTCTATCAAAATAATTTAAATTAACAATTGTAACAAAGATAATTATAAAATATTTTCACACATTAGGAATACCGTTAAAAATATGAGGAAGATTTAAAGTTTGTTTTTCTGATTATCGAACTAAAAATGAGTAATTTTAATATTTTCAATCAAATTATTGGTTTTAAATCGGCCTGATATAAATAGCCCCTGATTTATCGGTCGATCGACTCGTGAAGTCACGCCGGCGCCGGTCGAGTTTCGTAGGTTTATGACCGTATTGCCAAAAGTATAAACATTCTTGACTTGTTCGCGATTTTTGTCGGTTTTATTTAATTCTCAAGATGCTTGTGTTATTGTATTTTTTTTAAATTTCTTTACTTAAAGAGTTCTACTTTATTTATATAAACATAATATTTGGACATGTCTGACTAATCAGCTGGACGATCGATGATCCCCTTAACGGACAAGAAAAAACTTTTAAGGTAGTTAGGCACCTAGGAAATCTAAGATATTCGAAGTTTTTTCTACTAAATACTTTTAAAACCAATGTTTCCATTAATTTAACACATATTATATTATGAAAACAACCAACATTGTTTACACAAAATTTTTTCCAGAAAAAAAATCAACACGTTTTAAATATTTTTGATAAAAAATATCAATACCCTTGTTTCAAAACCAAAGATTTCTTTATCAGGATACAAAGAATACCGAAAATTAAGTCGTTAGAGTAAAATAATAAGTCTAGACAAAAAGTGCATATATACAAAAATATTACGATAAGGGTCGTCTAATTCAACAGAAAGCTAAAACGTGAGCTAAATTTAAATTTAAAGCATCATAAATTACGAAAGATGTTAAATAGGAAAACGCACTGTATTAAGGGTAAATAAAAAATTAATAGTTATTAGTGTGGCTAGTCTAAAAATCCCACTGAGAATTTCATCGACTCTTTCATTATCTATATAAACATTTTTTTTAGATTTTCACGGCCAAAAGTAATTTCGTTATTTGTTTTTGCGGTGTTATATAAGAGGTCCATAAAAGAATATTTCTCTGATGGTTCGTGAATAATGTTATGTTTCTAATGTTTATATTTTTGTTATGATTTGAATTATATGTAAAACCTCTCTCCATGGCTTCCAATGTATTGATAATTTTTTTATTTTGTAATTTTTCGTTTAACAATATTTTTTTGTTTTGCAAAAAAAAATTATTTTGTATAATTTTTAAATTCATATTCCTTTCTCATAAATTTAATTTACTTATTACTTATTATGTTTGCTGTCTCAATAGAGGTAAAGTCACAAGAAGGAAATCCATAATTGGTTTTATTTTGGCTATATAATACTTATGTACAAACTGAAATAAATGTAAACTGTCGATTTCACGAAAATTAATAAATAATTAAATCAGAAATTAAAACAGAACCGCTAAAAAAATTGATAAAATAGTGTATGCATACTTTGTTCGTTTCCTTTCCCGGGATGCTTATTTCATTTGATAAAATTCCCTTTCCGAGCACCAAGGTCCCCATGAATGCTACCAATACGGCTAAATTGATAGAAGAATGCATCTGAAATGAAAATTAAAGAATTGGAATGCAGAATAGAAGTAAATAATAAAGAAACAAAATTTCCTGTTTGTTGGGTAGCTTAATCAGAAATATTTTATAAAATTTTGATATTCAAATACCTATCCTGTAAAAGAGTTTAAACTTTCGTAAGACATTTTTTAATTTATGTAATTTACTGGTAAAACTCATTTAATGCATTGATTGTAACTCATTTAATGCATGACACGTTAGAATTAAATACGCTAGTTTTCATGCTTTCGGAGTAATATTTATGAATATGCAATATTTATGACAATGGTAATGCAATATTTATTTTTACTAATTAGGAAAAATGGTGACAAAAAAAAGCAAACCAAGTTATTAAAATTGAAGTTGATACACAAATTTATTATACTCATTTAGTAAATAAGTGGAAATGAATAAAAATAGGAATTTTTTGCTTGTTCTTTAAATTTATTATTATTAAATTAATAAATTTTAAAATTGATGAGAAAATGACATCCCCATCTAGAATACATCTACATGGATAAAAATATTCAACTCATCTTACATAACTTTATTTATTAGCGTAAAGTTGTTAAGCTTGCAAGTCATTGTTTTTTGCACTATGCTATCACTTTAAATAATGGTTTGCTTCAAAATCACTCAAAGCAATTTATTAATTGTAATCAGTCTATTCTTGGCTAAATTTTAACTCGAAGAAAGATGAATATTTTTGTTATTTATTTTCGGGATAATATGTCGTGTTCATATATTTCATCATTATTTTAATCTATTACAAATTCTTAAAATAACATTGATCATTTTCTTGGTTGAAAAAGATTTATTGAACAATTATTGATTTTCGAAGAATCAAAAAAAATAAATAATTATGTGTGATTTATTACGTACCTTGGATGCAGCCACTAATTATGAATGTATTTGGCCCAAATGAAGCACCCACAAGCACTTGATGCACCCGAACAAGTGAAAATACTCTCTCTTATTTCTCGTTATTTATAGGAAAATCGAATTATAAATTAATAAGACACAGCATTATAATATTAAGGTACTTACCATGTGTAGCATTGATAATTGCATAAAATATTAAGATAACATTATATGTTTATATTTCAATGTTATATTCATAATAATTGATAATTGCATAAAATATGAAGATAACATTATATGTTTATATTTCAATGTTATATTCATAATAAATATACTATCTAAGGTTTTAATATAATATTGTATGCAGGACCTGACTAACTTTGACTGCTGACATTATTTTTGGTAAAAAGCGTTTTGGTCTCCGGCGACATTTTTATTATTATAATAAACACAATAATATAAATTAGGAAAACTGTAAATTAAATATTACAAATAACCAAATGTTTTTTAAAAATAGCCATTTTTTAAAATTTATTTTCGTATTAATACTTATATTTATAATAATTTATTTTGTTATTTAGACTTCTTGTTTTCTTTCAAAAGATTTTTTATTATGTAAAGGTAATTTTTTTACCCATCCTAAAATAATTTTTATATTTTATTTTATATAATTGTTTTTTTTACGATATTTTAAGTCATTAATCACCTCTCATTTCTAATATTTTGTCTACGTTCTCATTTGTCTATACTTGCTTGTTTTTTGTTATTTTTTATTAGCTTATTATCCTGACGAAGAAAACTTTCCCCTCCATTCAACATCTCATCTCTCCTAAGTCTAAACTCGATTCCAATCTTCCATATACTTCTGAAATTTGCACATTTAAATAATATTAATATATAAATTTACTTCTTCATTTATATTTAAATTTACCTTTCCCTTTTCTACAATTTGAAATGATGGCCTAGAACACCCTTGATGGGTGAAAGCCAGAAATAATTGAAAAAAAAAAAAAACATAGTTTTAAAACTTGTCGATATTGTTGATTAAATAGTGGTGTACACAAAGTTATTTGTTTTCATTTATTAATAATGATGACGCCACAAAGTGAATTTGCGAAGTTTGATGAAACAATAATATAACTTTGTTTTAATTCCACTTTATTTTTCTTTATGGAACCGGTTTCGGTTCGACCTGAACATTCATCAGGGTTGAATAAAAATATATTGTTAATGTATTCCCACAAAGTGTTTGCTGCATGTGGAAATTTAATTTTATAATTATTTTTGTTTTCACCAAAGAAACATTAGAAATTATAATGTACTGGACTGTTCATGTGGGGTGGGAGGTAGGAAGTTATAATAAGTGATTAGTTGCGATATATGACGTTTGAAACACAGCAAAAAATTTTACCAGATACTAAAGTTAGAAAGTTTCTTAAATTTACATTTTACTCCAAAAAAGATCAGGAATCACTGGTCATCATAGTAAGTTAAGTATGTCTCCTAACACTCTGTAGGTATATAACATTTATGTAATACTAACGCTAACGATAAAAACTAATATTTCTAATATGCGTCAATTTGGGAGGCGGGTATGGGTACCGCCGCCCCGGGAACCATTTATTAGATAACCAACACCTCTGCCGTAGTGGTTCGCTACGTTTGTTGACTCAGCAGCGGTGCCCAGGTTCACGGAGTGAGGTTTTTTTATATATGAATACCGCACAAGAGTCCCAACTGCTCCCGTCTGGAGCCAGTGAGACTATGGCATCCACAATTGGGGTATGTTGTGAGGCTGAATGTAGTGGGGAAGGGAAGGAGATGGAGAAGAGGAAGGTGGGAAGTGCCTGACTATTTAGATCTGGTTACCAAACACGGCTAAAGCTATTTCAAGCAACGTTTCACTTCTGAATGGTGGTCCTACACCAGTGCGATACTGAGAGTATCTTCCACTCTGGAACATGCCGCAAATATACTTTATTTTATTTTAAATGAATAAATTGTGAAATAACACAAATTAATCAAATAAAATTTATTTTCTACGCCGCGATTCGATCCCGCGACCTTCGGAATGCGAGTCAAGAGTCGAGACTACGCCGGCCGGCAGGTTTATCCAGGTCCTGGCAGCAGATGTGTCTGCCAACCTGCTGCGAGATGGGCCGGATCGAGAGAGACTGGTTATGTGAAGCCTTTTGACCTTTCCAGGCGGAATCTTTCAACCCATTGCCTTACACCGCAATTGGAGGGATGGATTCATACGTCCGTCACTCCCGGACGCACTGACCCACAGATTCCTCTCAGATACCCATCATACCTTTTTCCTTTCCAGAACTTACTATTCTATTCTATTTCTATTTCTATTTTCCCCTTCCTCAAAAAGACCCTCCACAATCCCCTAAGATGACACAGGCCCTTAGGGAAATTAATTTCCTCATTTCCGTGTGGACCACATGTAAAAAAAAAATACGTACTATTTTTTTGTGGCCTGGCCTATTTCAGCCTATCGCTCGAAATACATTCCCATTGGTAATATTTAGCGAGCGATATGCTCAAATAGGCCAAGCCACAATAGTGTAGCGCAAGTGTGTCAGCTGGATAAATGTTTTATCACAAACAAATCTACGAAATTCGATGCGTAAGTAAAACAAATAATATGCATTTTATGGTTTATTGGAATATTATAATATTACAAGACAATATTTATGATATTTGAAAAAAATTGCTGTTGTTAAAGCGCACTTAGAAATTAATAAATACATTCAATGTTAATACAAATAAAACATTTTTTAATGAGTCGTAATAATTATTCATCGCCACGAATCATTATAAGTATAAAATGAAGTCGCTCCCGCTGCCTGTAAGCTTAAATCGTTTAAACTATTCAACGGATTTTCATGCGGTTTTCACCAATAGATAGAGCGACTCAAGAGGAAGGTTTATATAAATATATATAAAACATGTTATAGTAGAGAAAAGCCGAGAAATTTAAAGACCCAATTCTGGCAGCGGGCAGCGAGCTGGCAAGCGAGCGGTGTGGATTTAATATGTATGCAAATTAACAGATGGCGTTGGTTATAAAGGCTAGGTAATGGCGTTGTGTTTTTTTAGTCACAGCAACATGTGGCCGGGTCTGCTAGACTTTTATAAATTAAAGACATAAGGTTATATTAATAATCTATTCCTCACACATATATATTGTGAATTGGACCTGTGTGGCTGTCACAAACGGGTGTAATCGACCGGCGCAAAGGATTTAAATTAAACAAATTATTTGGTGGTCAACTCTTCATCCAGTTAATTTAAAAAACAAACCTCACAATAAATCAAAATAATAATTTTAAAAAAAATTTAATCTAATCTGGCTGGGTCGATTTTTAACCTGATTTGCTATAGTCCTATAAATGCATTCGTTAACAGTAGGATATCTGTGACTATTCATGGGTCTACGCTAGTATAACATAAAATGGCAAAGTTAGTAGTGCTTCTTTGAAATTTGAATAACAGGTATCTACGTATTTCAAATTCGAAAAAAAAGGTTATTTTTAAAGAAATTCTAAGGAACTTCAGCTTTTCAATGTTTGCGGATTTTGAATTAATCACAATATTAAAATAGTAAAATGAAAAGTTTTGCATTAGATTTTTTTTTTAAACTTTAACATCTTAAAAAAAACTATGTGTCTATGAGTTTTGTTCCGTCCGATTGAGATGCAAATTGGTTAACTTTGGAAAAGTATATCATCTTATGGAGAGCAAATATTTCACTTTCGGTGGCAAGCAAAATATCTCCAGTGTATTGGTCAACGACCAAATCAACGAATCGACCATCATTCTTACCCTGAAGAATTTGATTGGCTTCCACAGATGAGGAATTTGATTCGCTCAAGTCTGCGCCGAAGAGTGTTCCTGAGATGGCTTCGGTACTATTAAAACCGATGAAATACAACTTTTCCAACAAATGGTGAGCAACTCTATATTTGTAGTATGGCTTTTCAGTCTTGATTTCGATATTTCCAAAGTTCAGCATTTTTTCTTCCGGGTAGGATATGGTGATGGAATCGAAAAACGAAAGAATAAATCCTCTGTCAAAATTTTTAGTTTTTCCATCATCATCATCGGTTCGCACTGAGTAGAAGTTTTCAGTATCCGTACTGCTGTCATTTTTGTAATAAAATTTTCCATTGTTCACTTTCAAACTTTTAATCGGACTTGATATCTGGGTATATTTATACCGTTCTGAATTAGTATTAAATTGCGAGCCATAACTGTAATAGTTTGATATCAATTTTTTTTTCATCGTAAATGTTTTCATCAAGAATTCATAGCGATACGATTCGCCCATTATTGAAAACGCTTCGGAAAGAGTTGTGTGTACATCCGTGTCAAGTAAGGCTTGTAATTTTTCGCAATATAAATCCAAAATTAATTGAATCTGAAACATACGGAAGCATTGCTGTTAACATAACTATAAAAACAGAACATTTAGAAAAGAAAAGCAGTGTGACTTTTAATAGTTCCTTAAAACATTGATTTCTCCGTTCATATCCTATATTATTTTATTTTACACCCAGAGAGCTTTAACATAAATAAATAAAGACAGTTCGTCTTTAACAAGAGAATGAAATAATATAAATAAAGTTACGATTGAAATAAAAAGTACATAGGGGAAGGCCGGGCATAGTGAACAGCCCAGGCAAAGCGGACACCCTTCATTATTTCGAAATGGCGCACTCAAGCGCGCTCCCTCCCCGCGCCCCTAAGTCGTAAACAAATAGAGCTAGCGCGAGGACACGTGTCGTTTGCGAAAAAAATAATAAAAGTTAAAAAGTAAACATTGTTTATGACTTTTCAAGGTACGTTATTCCGTAAGTACCCTGTTTATATATACTAGCGTGTTGGCTAGATTCTATCTTCAAAGTGGATGTTTTCTTGCAGAAATGCTTTTTTTTTTTTACATTAACTCCACACAGGAGGCCTTGAGGAAAATAATTCCCCTCAGGGCCTTTGTCATCTGGGATGCTGTGTGGAGGGTCTTTTTGAGGAGAGGAAGGAATGAACATTGGTCTTGAACAGACCCATGTTGTAGAAGGGAGGAAACACAGATGCCGGCAAATCGTTCCATAGCCGAGCTGTTGAACTCAAGAACGAGTCGAAAAAACGACCCGTTCTCATGTGACAAATGTCAACCGTGTACATATGTTGGGCGCGCGTTTGGCGTGTTCCCCGACTATGCGCCGGTGCCGAAGGTATCAATGACGCTAGTTCCTCAGAGCATCTTCCATTGAAATACCGGTAGAACATGGATAGCATTCCCACCCGACGCCTGTGCTCTAAAGATTGCAACCCGTTCGTTAAGATGGGAGAATCTATCAAACGGACCGCCCGTTTCTGCACAGAGTCGAGGGTATTTTTCAAGTATTTTGGAGCTCCAGACCAGAGGTGGCTGCCAAATTCAACCGTGGGGCGCACTTGCGATTTGTACAGGGTAAGCAGTTGTGTACTATTAAAGTATCTGCGGACCCTGTACAGTACGCCCAGTTGCTGCGTACTGTACAGGGCAGTATGCTGCTACTTTTATGGGGAATTTGTTTCTTGATTTGATTTTAGGTTAGATTAAATTCAACAAGTACACGGATAAAGTGGACGCGGTATCCACTTTGCCCATGAAGTGAATTTACAAATAGAAAAACATGGTATTGATGGTACCAGGATCTATAATGTTGATAAAACTGGAATTCAAACGTCAACAAAGAGACCATCCAAGATTCTTTCCACCAAAGAGGAGAAGCAAGTTGAAGCAGTATGAACCTTTCCACTTTACCCGGTGGATTGGGCAAAGTGGATAGCGGTA
Source organism: Glyphotaelius pellucidus (assembly GCA_936435175.1). NCBI lineage: Eukaryota > Metazoa > Arthropoda > Insecta > Trichoptera > Limnephilidae > Glyphotaelius > Glyphotaelius pellucidus. The sequence continues at coordinate 18,345,317 of OW386545.1, forward strand.
CCAATTTTAATGTGTTTAATAATTTTAAGTAAATAACTGATGTTACGTAGTGTATGTTAGTTTTATAAACACTGTTCCAAACTCGGTCATTATTTTTTCTGTGTCTGTATCAGCTCCCTTCCCACAGCCCGCCAAGGTGTCCACTTTGCCCGGCCTTTCCCTACATGGAATAAAAATACAAGTTACAAAAATTTTAAGTACAACAAAAGTAAATAATAACAAAAAAGTTACGATAAAAAAATACATGATATCAAAATACAAGAAACAAAAATTTAAAGGTACGGTGATCAGAGGTTTACTAAATTACAAAATTAAACATTTCAATAACACATAATATTGGTTTTGCGTAGTGCGAAGCCGCTTTATTGGTGGTACCTCCTGTACGTCTACAAGTTTCAGGAGTTCGGAACTGTCTAATTTGGATTAAAATATTTTGGATAAGAAAGTTAAATCATTTATTTTTGTCTGTCTTCTGATGTACAATTTATATTAAATAGACATCATTTCTAATAAAATTAAGTAAATCTGTGAACAACATAATAAGAAAAACTTCTTTTTTAGGTTGGTACCATTTGCCCAAATTTATAATTATGAAAAGAAAAAAAGTTTTTTTTAATAAATAACTAAATAATACTAAAGGTTGTGATAGTTTATAACATATATTACAATGAATCAAACATTTAATTACTACGATGCATTGATAAGATACGAAGAGATATGTTTATTAAATTTGTCGATGTAGTTCAATAAATTTACCAAGGAACTTCCTTAGTGAGGAAGTACTTGTATCATGGATAAATGATTTCATTATTTCATGTTTTTATTGTAACAGCGACATATTCATACATCTATGTGCAAATACATATTGCCCATGTTTTGAATTCTGTGTAAATATAAATGTACATATCTTGGTAAGAAGAATTCAATTGGGGTCCGTTTCTAAGAAACATAATGGACTTAAATACTTAAACAACTGGATGATATTTTGTTATTTAAGAGGTCCGGAAAATTTATCTACCCAGTAGTACGATTAAGATACTTTATACATTTTTGTGCAGGCCGTTAGAGAATTTGATTTTTCATTATTTTGGAGTCTATCGTGAATAGAGAAAATATTTAAATAAATAAATCGTAAGAGTTGGATGTAAAAAATACCTTGTTTGAGTCCCTTCCTTTTATTTGGATGTCATTGGTGGGAAGCCCGTTGCCAAATACCACGACTATGCATGTAGCCAAAACGGCCAGTGAGATGGACGAAGGCATCTGAAATAAATTTGATGAACGATAAAAATTATGGAAAAGTGCTTAATCAAGATAATATTTTTTTCTCAGAAAATGTGCCAAGAATTTTAAAATGTACCTGGCATATTAGAAAGTTACAATATTTCGGTAATTTATGATTTTGCGATCACTTAGCAAAGGTTCAGGAACAACATAAATCAGGATTAAAAGTAAATTTCGGGAATAAAGATCAATTAAAATACAAAAAAAACTATTTTTTTTAATAAACAAGCATTAAAAAATATTCCTTTATTTTTCATCAAATCTCTAACTAACGACACAAACTTAAATAATATTTAATACATATTTTGTACGTATTTCGGTAAATTAAATTAATGAACACATTAAAATAGTAACACATTAAAATAGTAACACATTAAAATAGTGGTGTATACAAAGTTATTTGTTTTCATTAAATTAATAATGACGCCACAAAGTGAATTTGCGAACTTTGAAGAAACATTAAAAATATTTTAGTTTATAATTCATCTAGGAATGAGTTTAATACTGACGTTTTTTCATAATTTCCACAAAAATTCACAATTCCTACAAATTGTGTCCGAAATGGGGTCTTCTGCTATAGTGTCTACCCGAAGATTAAAATAATTTTAAGGAATAATTAGAAAAGAATTCGTATTAATAGCAGTGCGTTAAAATAAAAGTATTTGTCGTAATAATTTGTAATATATTTAACCCTTGGATTTCGTGGATTATTAGTGTCAGATGTTTGATAGTCCACAAAACAACTTCAATTCACTTCCGCTCAATTCCTGAAATGGTGAAGATAAGGTTAATTTCATGCTTATTTATGGGTTGCTTATGACTAACAGCATTATTTTTAAATCAAAATTGTTTTTACATTGGGATGAGGTGCAATCAAGATGGAGGTACCTATATTTTTTCTCATTTTAATCATTCGTCTCTGTGTTTATGGAAAAACCGACGGTATTTATGTGACAACCGGTGCTATAGAGGGGAAAGCTGGTCCTTCATTTTTCGACTTCATCCCTATATTTTATTTTATTATTTTTTAAAGAAAGACAAACATTCGCGGATTACGAATAACCTGTCAATATTTGAAGATCTCCTACTACCACCACAGTAAGCAGAAAAAGTGGCTTGTGTCGTGCTGGGGGACTTACTTTACCCAGCCGAGGAATAGAATACAAGATGCCTGGGTGAACCCAAACGTGTTTCTAACTCAGCCTCTATCATATACAAACCAATTTTAACGCTAGTTTGTAGATTAAAATATTTAACATATTGTATTAAACATATTTTTATTTAACTTTATTTTTATTGTATTTATTTAGTACAAGATTATACATTATTTAAAAGATGTTTTGACTGCCCAACTAGGAGGATTCCCGTTTTAGTAGAGTCAAATTAGGATGAGTATGAACATATGAAACATATTTGTACAAACAAAAAGCAAATGACGAAAATGAAAAGAAGAGAAAGAAAAAAAAAACATTCAAACGAAATAACTGTTGATTGCTTAGCGTACTTATTAAAGAAAATAATAATAATAATAATAATTGCAGGTAGAAATGCTAAGAACTTTTTTCCACAGGAAAGCTAATAGTTCAGAAATGCACAAAATAATTTGCAAGGCAGATAGAAACATACACCTTTAAATTTATACGACGATAATGCCAACATTCTTTTAAATACCAACCAGGAATTATTAGATTCCTGGTCAAATAAAATTATTCACGCCAAACACTTCAATTATCTCAACCAAACGTATGTTGACAAACTTTCGTCAAACAAATGGTTGAGTATTGGAGAATTGAGCGCAGAAATAGAAGGATTTATGCTTGCCATTCAGGATAGAGTCATTAATACTAAAATTATAGGAAATATATAATCAAAGATAGAAATCAAATTGATGATTTATGTAGAAAATGTTTGGCTTTTCCGGAAACTATAGAACATATTATATCGGGATGTTCTATATTAGCGCCTTCCGAATATACTTTTAAGAGAATCAGGTTTTAAAAATAATTCATCAAAGTTTGGTAATTAAACATAAATTGATTGACTGCCGTAATGTAGTACCATATTATGAATACGAACCAAATTCGTTTATAGAAAATGAATTTTATAAAATATATTATGATAAAACTATACTAACCGACAGAACGATTCGTCATAATAGACCCGATATAGTTTTACATGACAAAATTAAAAAAATAACTTATATCATTGATGTCGCTATTCCAAATTCCTGTAATATTAAAAAATCTGTTTCTGAAAAAATTAGAAAATATACAGATTTAGGAAATGAGATTAAAAGAATTTGGCATTCTCGGACTATAAAAATATTACCATTTGTTATTTCGGCTACTGGCATTATACCTAGCTCTCTAATTAAAAATTTAGGCTTATTAGATTTGTCAAAGAATCTTTATATAAAAATGCAAAAATCAGTCATATTAAATACATGTAGGATTACGAAAGATTTTTTAAATATTTATATTGAGGGATCGGTAGGATTTATCGGTTCAGTTAGGAGTTCTATTGAGCCGAACCCTCTGATATGAAAATATCTGGAGTCGGTGAAGTATTTTCCCATATGGTCTCTGGTAGGTTGACGTGTTGTTCTTGTATAGTTTTGTATTTAGTATACTTATACAATGCAATTACATCGCGTGAATTGACTCGATTAGCATCTGTGGAAAAGTGTGTGAAAGGATTAAGTTTTTCCTGTGAGGAAGATTTTACCCGGACATAAAATCTAGAGAAAAAAAAAAACTAGAAAGAGAAGAGAAAGATAAAATATAATAAGCAATTAATACATGAATATGGCTGTTGATTGTTTAGCACAGTTATCAAATAATAATAAAATAAAAGGTGCATATATTTTACAACAGAGGGTTAAAACATAAAAAAAGGTAATTGATCTTTGATTGTAATTATAGTTTACAATAAATCTTACCCTTGATTTCCGTATACAAATTGGTATCAGATGTCTGCTAGTTCACAACACAATTTAAATTCCCGAAATAGTGAAGACAGGGTCAATTTTATGCTTATAAATAGGTTCTTTATGATTAATGGCTACTTAAAAAAAAATCATCGCTGTGAGTTATAATCCAGATTGACGTACCAATTTATTTCTTCATACTAAATTCATATTAATTGTTTAATTTTTTAGCTCCGTTTTGTGATGAATTACCTCAAGGGCGGTTTTTTTAATAACTGAGAAAAGAATAATTTAATAACTAAAAAGAATAGGCTCCGGTGTTCGTGTAATTTTAATGAAAATTTTAACCTTATGGCCCTTTTATATCAATTGAAAATGTTTAGAAATGTGTTTTCCTCACATTGAACGCAAGTGACATGATTTTTAACAACACGTTTATTACAGTATCATCGGAAAATATGTTTTTTTCTTTGATGGATAGAGCAGAAATTTCATTTATATGGATTGAAAATAATAATGGTCCTAAAACACTTCCTTAAGGAACTCCATAGTTTACTGGAAAAGACGTATCATGAGCTCTTGTCGTGGTAAGTAATTTTCCATTAGTTTTAGTGTTGTTTGAGACATTGCGATTTTAATGCTAACTGATTGACACAGTCATAAAAATGATTCTTTTTTGTAAACAACGCAGTTAAGGGAGGAATACAAACAAAATTCTTTTTTAATGGTTCATTGGAACATTACACAGTTTATGGAATTCGTAACAATTACATTCTATACCGAAGCAATTTATTATTAATGATTTTTTTTTAAATAAAAAATCATATTTTCGAATAAACAATCCAAATATTATTTTTTTTTTTTTTTTTATTTAACGACAATATCAAGTAAGGTAAAAAATACAAAATGAGGTAAATTAAAAACATATAGAGTGAAGTATTTTGTTCTCAGTCCTCCTCACTAGGTTTTCCTGTTCCGAGGCGGACTGAAGGTTGTTTGTATGGGTGTTGGTCATAAATTCCTCCTCATCTAATTTGTTCGTTTCCATAAAATAGAAATAGACAAGCTAAAAAGTGTTTACGTTTTTATCTGTAAGTTGCGTTGGTGTTATTTTATAATTTTTATGATTTCCTCATCTTCGTGTTTAGTAAGCCATAATTTGATATCTTTTTTGAACTTTAGTATCTCCATGGTGTTTTTAATTTCGATTGGAAGGGCATTGTATAATTTTGTAGCATGGAAATGATGATTTTTCTGACCAAAAGTTGTATTTAATTTTGGAATGTTTAGTAGATTTGATGATTTTGTCCTTGTAGTATAGGTGTGTTGGTCATCAAGGTACTCTTTTTTTTCTTTAAATTTAAGTAGTGCATTTTTTGCGTACAGTTTTATAATGCTGAACACATTGAATTTTTTAAAAATTTCTTTTGATGGAGTTAAAAAAGAAATAGAGTTAAAATGGAGTTAAATTATGCAACAACAATATGTTGCATGACGCGGCGGTAGAATATGAAAAAACTATTTATTTCAAAAATAATTTTAAACGGTCCATAATTCTTCTAATAAAACTCATTTATTGATATTTATGCAAAACATATTTTATTAACCTAAAACAAAATTATTAAATTTGTTTAAATTTTGGCGGGTTTATATCACGAAAAGGTGGAATAAAATAAATCTTCTTTCATAAAAATTACGTTTCTGCAGGTTTTGTTCCATCTGGTGAAGACGTAAATTTGTCAATATGATAAAAATATGTCATCTTACGCAGAGCAAATATTGTTTTTTCGGAAGCAAGGAAAATATCTCCTGTATATTGGTCAACGGCCACATCAACAAACTCTTTGACAATCATATCCTGAAGAATTTGTTCGGCTTGCACAGGTGATGAATTTGCTTCGCTTAAATCAGCACCGAAGAGTGTTCCTAAGATGGCATCGGTACTATTAAAGCCGATGAATAGCAACTTTTCCAATAAGTGGTGAGCAACTCTATATTTCACATACGGATTTTTAGTCTTGATTTTGATATTTCCAAATTTAAGTAGTTTTGCTTCCGGGTAGGTTATGGTGATGGAGTCGAAAAACGAAGGTACGTCTTCCCTTTCAACAACCCTGGTTTTTTCTTCGTCATCGGTTAGCACTGAGTAGAAAGAATCAGTAGTACTATCATTTTTGTAGTAACATATTCCATTGTCTACTTTCAAACTTTTGATCGGACCAAATTTCTTGCTATATGTGTGTCGTTCTGCTCCATGACCTGTATTATAATACTGAAAGTTTGGTTTCAACTCCCTTTTCATCGTAAATGTTTTAATCAAGAATTCATAACGATACGATTCGCCCATTATTGAAAACGCTTCGGAAAGAGTTGTGTGTACATCTGTGTCAAGTGAAGCTTGTAATTTTGCACAATACAAATCCAAAATCATTTGAATCTGAAACATACAAAAGCATTGCTGTTAATACAATTGAAGAACTTAATATTACGGTACAAACCCAAGGAAATGCTGATAAGTTTTACATTTATTTATTCGATAAGATAAACAGGAACCCACTTGGTTCATATTTCATACAAAGACTTGTGATGCCAAAATTCATAATCTGATGAACCAAAATGATAATCTTAATTTATTCAGAGACATTGGAAAATATCTAGTACACTATGTTCACAATGTTTGTTTTTTTTATTATAAAACGTAGGCAATAAAATAATACGTTTCTTAGCGATTCATTGATGAATAAATATATTAAAATTAATTATTATTAACAACCTGGATACAGAACATACTTTGTTAGAATGCTTTCCTTTAAGTTGAATGTCGTTGGAGGAAAGCCCATTGCCAAGTACCGAGACTCCTATAAATGTAACCAAAACGGCCAGCGAGATTGACGAAGACATCTGAAATATATTTTGGTAAAAGATTAATGTGGAAGGAAACCATGTGAAACTCATCTTATGCAAACCACAAAATTATAAAATTATCTGTATTTTAGAAAATTTTGCGGAATTTCGGAAATTTATCATTCCGCGATTCAACAGTAACGTTGAGGAACAACAAAATATCCGGGAGAACATACAAATATAAACCTACAATTTTTTGTAATAATCAGTAAAAATATATATTTTTTAATTAAATAACAACATGGTATTTAAATTTTTTATGGGCACATTTGTTTGACACGATGCATACCTACATTAAAAAAGGGGCCAGTTGCTTCAAAGAATTTGAACAATTCATCAAATTTCAAAGTTAATTTCGAGGTTCTGTGAAAGTTCTATTTAAGTACTGTTATATTCAAGTTCTATCATTATTAGTCAATCACTTCACTTAACCGAAATAAGCACTTGAATAGAACTTTCACACAACTAGGAAATTAACTTGAATTTGATGAATTGTTCAAATTCCGTAAAACAATTTCACACAACTTGGAAATTAAGTTTAAAATTTGATTAATTGTTCAATTTCTGTAAAAGAATTTAATACATTTTCAAAATAAAATCAGATTTTGGTTAGATGCAAATGAAAATAGTTTAAAAAGACTTTGCTAAGAGACTCAAGACAGTTCTTCAAAATTGTTTTAAAACGAAGATATCTTCAACAATAAGTTAATAAAATGGTTAATTTTTCCATCTATTTTCTTATTTTATTCTTGCTTTTTAGGTTATTGGAGATTTAAATATTATTTTTAACGCAGCTAATATTTAAATTTTATTAATTTAAAACTATTTACATTTGTTTCGTAATGTTAACAAACACGCACCAAAATAATGATGTCCGTAACGGGCACGTAACTAATACCTAATAATGAATAATTACACAAATTTTAGCACTAGTATGAATTAAAATAATAAATATATTATCCTTTCATTGTAATAATAAATTATATCAAATCCTACCTCTGAATTTAGTGCACACAAATTAGTGTCTGATACCTGGTAGTCCACAACACAACTTCAATTCCTGAAGTAATAAAGATAAAGTCAATTTAATGCTTATTTATAGGTTGATTATGACTAATGGCTATTTTTTAAATGCAAATATTTTTTACATGTGAGGTGGATTCAAGATTGACATTTTTTCTGTCACTTATTTTATTTTCAATAAGAATAGTCGTATTCAGAGCCACAAAATAAAAAATGATTATCCTTTCTCGTAACTGACAATTGTTTTTTAGGCTTATAAATTTTGTTTACGAGGTCATTTGGGATAGAAAGAGTTCAAAACCCAAACCTCGTGGTTAAAATAACAATATATTTTTATTCATTTGTGAAATTCAAATAACACTCATAATATTACAATGTAGTATATGGATTTAAGTAGTTTATTGTTATTTTTTCTTTTACAGATTTAATGTAAGCTTAATTAAGGAAATCATATTATAGATGTGAGGCACTTGGCATTTGCAATTGGGAATCATTTCACTTTATCAACTATGATTTTTTCGTCAGTGCATGCTGCAAATCTGCACAGATCGGCGGCGTAAACCAATTTGTGGAGTGAAAATATTTTAGTGTCACTTGCGAGCAGTATATTTCCCGTGTACTGGTCTACTACCACGTCGATGAATTTAGATTTCTGGTGTGATTTCCCCCCTTTGTTTATTTGCTCCGCAGTGACGGAAGCCAAGGAATCCGCTGAGAGGTCGGCCGCGTACAGAGTTCCCACTGTATCATCTTCTTCTTCAAATCCGATGAAAAATAACTTCTCCAGCAAGTGGTGAGCGACTCTGTATTTGCTGTAAAGCACGTCTGTCTTGATCTCAATGTTTCCAATCTTCAAAGCCTTCTTCTTCGGGTAAGTTATAGTAATGGTATCGAAAAATGACGGAATTTGAAATGTTTCTGGAATGGTCGCTGGTGAACCCCCTTCTGGGGCTTCCAGGGAGTATAACAGTGAGGCGGAATCACTGTTTTTGTAATAATAATCACCGTTCTTTATTTTCAAACTCTCCACCTTGGCTATGGTCTCGAAAGTGTAGCGACCTGCTTCTTTGTCTGTGACGCTGTTCACATACTGGCCAGTGTACCTGTCCTGGATCCTTTGAGTTGTCTTCAAATGCTTCACGCGATAAGTTTCTTCCAGAATGACGAAAGCAGTGGAGGAAGTGTTCTGTACATCTGTGTCCAGAGTTGATTGCATGTTCTCGGTGATGATGTCCACAAACATTTGGAGCTGAAATGAAGAGAACAAAAACAATTTAATATTATTTATCAACACTGGCCAAAACTAGGGAACTGTACTAAGGAACTATTGGACGTGTTGTTACAACGTTGACAACAACTGCTTTTCAATTTCTGTACATTCCTTCATGTTAGTTATGCTACGACGGATGTACACTTCACAAATAAACCAAAATTTTATACTATTTACGAGAATATCACACTTATCAATGTTTTTGTCGAGCTTCTGTGCATTTTTTTTGTAAACTTCAACAAACTCAATATTCTTCACCCTATAGCGCCCATAAAAAACACGTAAAATATTTTTTTGTATTACTTTCAAGAATCCAATCCAACCGCTTTCAGTGTATCATTGAAGAGATAGGTGAACATAATAATATCGAAATTAATTTTAGAAAAATTAGTAATTAATATAAAATAATTCTTACTTTGTTCGGCTGTTTCACACTCACGTTTGTGCTAGATATGGCGTTTCCATTTATCAGTCCAACGATGGTCACCAAAACTGCCAACTTAATAGTCAGCGACATCTAAAAAACAGAAATAACAAGGATTAGAGGAAACAAATATTTTTTTAAAATCCTCAGCGGATAATGGCCACAATACAAGCTGGTGAAGGTAATAAGACCTAGATTGCATAAAAAGACTTTCGTTTTTATTCCAAATCAGTCCCACTCGGGTAAAAACACAAACGACAAAGATAAATAAAAACTTGAAAGAAAAATACATTAAACAATAATATTGTTTGCTATTAATGGTAGAAATGGATAGAAATTTCAATGATACGTATTTGGGATCTAAGGTTGGATCTCAGAAGGCCAGTAGCGATAGAAAATAAGCTAAAATTCCCAGCACAGTTAATAGTTTTCTCGCTAACTTCAATGTTTGATTAAATCAAGTTTTCAAACAAAACATTGTATTCTCAATGATTAAAAATAGCAAAATATAAAACGCGTACCTTTCTATGGCTTGTTGTGTTTTTCAGTTTTGTATTTTATTTTGTAAAAGACCCCTTTTAGGATTCACGTAGTGTCACTTGTGCTAGGTGGGACATTGAGTTGATGAATGACAGTGAAATCCTTTTACGTACCTTGTTGTTAGTACATATCACTATGTACCTACAACTGGGCAGCTGTTTGATAATCGAGGGACGTCTCCATAGTTACAAGAGTAAAAAAGTGAAACTCAACCAAAACGGGGGTGTTAAAAAAGGTACAAAAAAACATTCCACGAGTAAATTTTCTTAATGGAAACATTCAAAGAATGAAAGGGAAAACACACAAACTCCAATACATGATTTTAAATGTATGTGTATATACAGGTAAATAAGTGATATTTCAATAAATTATTTGAAGGTATTTGGTTGTCTCCTTTGTTTATAGGGAGGCAAAAGACTATAGGAAGGCGATAGAGCAAATATGCTCATAGGTTAGTTTATGCCATTGGGATGCACTATATTCTTATCACAGTTCAGGGGTACAGTGAAAATACTTCTGTTGAAACGGTTTTATTTCAACATTTTTTACTCCAGGAATGAAAACGTCATGACAGCAATGTATCACGGTTTTTCCCTTCATAACAGGTAAAATATGTCCCTGTATTGGTAAATTTTTACGGAATTAAAGAAACTTACTATCATACAAACAAATTAAAAATAATCACTTTTATAATATGATCCTCCCTTAAACCAGCATTGCAGGATTTCAAAGGTTTACTTTGGGCGTTGACTTGCCCACGATTCCTTATCTTCGTCAAACATTTCCACAAATAACATTATCAATATTTTTTTCCAATAAATAATAATATTCGAACATTGGATGTTAGCCATTCACATGGGATATAAATATCGATTGTTGCAATTTATGCCCTATGAATACGGAAATATATTAGACAGAAATTTAGTATAGTTTAAGTAGATAGTAATTAATAATATAATGGCAAAAATCTAAGCCATCTACGTTTTGTAGACTATCTGATACTGTTTTCTGAGTGCCCTAGAAAGCAACAACTTATGTTACAATAGTTATCAGATCAGAGTGCGAAGGCAGGGCGATCAATGAACATCACCAAGACAAAAGTCATGACTAATTCCTCAAAGACACATGATATCATAGTAAACACACAACAAATAGAGTATGTAGACGAGTACATCTACTTAGGACAACTTATATCACCCAACAAAACCATGGACAAAGAAATCGATAAGGGGATAGAAAATACTTGGAAGAGATATTGGTCGCTCAGTGAAGTTATGAAGGACAGAGATATGCCAATAAAAGCTAAATAAAGTCTATAACACATGTAACCTGCCCTGTTTGATATATGGTAGTCGAACATGGACATTAACGAAAACCTTAACAAATAAACTAAGCGTCTGTCAAAATAGCGTAGAAAGAAGTGTCATTGGAGTTAATAGAAGAGATAAAGTAAAATTAACAGAAATAAAAAAACAGGACTCAATTCAAACAGGCACATTCTGCATATCGAACACTAAAATGGCGATGGACTGGACATATGTATGTTGAGAGAAAGGCAAGAGAAATGGAACAGAATAATAACAGCGTGGTATCCAAGAGACGGTAAAAGAAGCAAAGGTGGACAAACGAAAAGATGGGAAGATGATCTAAAAAAGGTGGCTGGTCCAGAATAGATCAAAGTTGCAAAGGATAGAGAAAAATGGAAATATTTAGCGGAGGCCTATGTCGGAAGACAAGCTGTTTCTAAAAATAATGACCCGAACGCTGATAATTTAGAATAATATAAAAAAAAAATTATTCCTTAGATTAGAAGAATGTTTATAAGTTTAACAGCAATAAAGGCTAATTTTATTTTATTTATTTATAAGTAGATAGTATGGGTGTAGAGGTTGTGTATTTTACCCAAAAATAGGATTCATACGTCGTATGTCCTTATACCTCCGAAGAATCAAGCCTAACCCTGTTGTGGTTGTGGTCACCAGACAACCACGTACGTTTTTCGTTGACAGATAAACAATTTTTGAACGCATATTTTGATCTGTGGAGATGTCTAATGTTTGAGGTGCGACTTTTTTCCGATTTTGTTTTTCAATTTTTTTATAAAAAAATTAGCAATGGTTAAAAAAGTTAATATTTTTATTATTAACTTTATACGTAAAACTCAAATTGTAATGTTTAATTTAAAGATGACAATATTAGCGAAACTAAATCGAAAATCTGGAAACAGATAAATCAGAAAAAGATATTGGCACCTCTCGGACTCGAACCCAGGACCCTCGGCTTTCCATGCCGCAGCTCTACCAACTGAGCTCAAGCTATTATTTATTCTTGGCTATTCGCTGTAGTATATCGAGTTATCGTACGTGTGTTATCTTTTCCGTTTTTAAACTTTACACACCTTTCGATATTGTTACATGCTCTGAGAGTTTTCTAAAGGTGAATAACAGATACCTACTGATACCACTTTATTAAATTCTAAATATTACATTATTTTAATACGCTTATTAACGTCAACCAGTCTCGGTATAAAGTTTGTACCTGTGTTAGGAACTTATCGAATATATATAGATCGGCATGACGTCATTGTCGGCATACCAAGGCAAGAGTCCGCCAAATTATGAAGTCAGTGCTATCGCCAAGTAAGCTTCACTATTTTAAATACACCAGCAACATTTTTTTAATTTTTATCAGCAACGATTTTACCTGGTGACACTTAAAAATCCGTCTCGGCATGATCGAGTGGTAAGGCTCTTGACTCGCAATCCGAAGGTAGCGGCATCGAATCCCGGCGTGGGCAAATAAATTTTATTTGATTAATTTGTGTTATTTCACAATTAATTCAATTAAAATAATAAATAGTACCTATATTTGCGGCACGTTCCAGAGTGGAAGGCACTCTCAGTACCACCGCGGCCGTGGTGTAAGACCACTACTCAGGATTGAAACGTTGCGTGAAATGGCTTTGGTCGTGTTTGATGACCAGATCTGAACAGCCAGGTATTTCCCTACCTTCCTCCTCCCTATCTCCTTCCCCTCATTACCTTCAGCCTCACAACATACCCCAATTGGGAATGCCATAGTCTCACTGACTCCAGACAGGAACAGCTGGGACTCTTATGAAGTATTAAAAAAAAAAAAACTGCACGAATATATCCATTAGGCGGCTGATTTAAATCGTTTTATAAATAAAAGAGCACACTGAAAAAAGCTAATTTCGGTTATGCCTCCATCTTTATCACCCGTGCTCAACTCTTTGCTTTGAATTTGCTTTGAATCATTTTCAAAATTGAAAGTAGTAATTCAAATAGTTTTGAGAATCCAGACAAACAATAAAATAAGTGCCTTTAAATAATTTAATATTTTAAAGAAAAAAAATGTTAATGACACGAAATGGAAACAGAGTTCTTCTCTTTTGTTTTCAATTTGTCGAATGTCACCTCTTACGCTCTCTTTCATGCCCGTATTCTGCCATTCGCGTGATAATAGAGGAACACGTTTCGACTAGATATTAGTACGCGTTAGCTCCCCTATAACTGTCCTTTGATTTTCACGAGTCTGCGCAAGAAATGCATATTTTTCTAAATAATTAAAAGTAATAAATTAAATTGTCTTATTGCTAAACGTTTTGATTACTGCCATGAAAATGTGAACATAGTTCGCCATATAAAATAATTAAATTTTAAAGCAGAACTATTTGTTACTCCCTTATGCGTGGGAGCTCAAAATATTTGGTTTCGATAAAGAGGACAACACAGGAAGAAGATTATTTTATTATCTTCTGCACACGCGACAGTTACAACTGATTGCGTTGAATTGTCTACCATATATGCATGACTCTCTGTTGTCTGGTTATACCGATAAATTAATACTTTACGGATAATTTGACGACCTCTGTCGCAAGAGCCCCAATGATAGAGGGAATGATACCCAAAGAAACTAATTTCATCAATCTGTGATTAAAAAAACACCACACGAGAGTCTCAAGTGCTCTTAACTGCCTGGTTCCAGTGAGACTATGGCATTCCTGTTTGCGGTATTTTAAGCGGCTGAATGAAATGTAGAGGAGAAGGAAATGGAGAGGAGGAATGTGGAGAAGAACTTGGTTATTCACATCTGGTCATCAAACATATTACAGCCGTTTCAAGCAACGTTTCAAATCTGAATGGTGATCTTACACCAGGGAGATAGTGAGGGTATCTTCCACTCTGGAACGTGCCGCAAGTATACCAATATTTTAGAAGACCAAATTGTGAAAAAAAACATCTATCAAATAAAAAAATTTTGCCCACGCCGGGATTTGAACCGTGACCTCCGGATCGCTAGTCGAGAGTCTTACTCCTCGACCACGGAGGCCCTCGTAATAACAAATAATAGTAACTCCAGTTCAATAAACTCAGATTTGCATTGAATTTAATTTCAAAATGAGGACTGACTTGACAAGTAAAGAAATATATTTTTTTAAGGGTCTGCGCTTTATAGCAAATATGCAATTATCAATACAACAATTATAATAACACGTGATTTTTCAAGCGTCAGCGCTAGTTTAGAAGTAGTATTTCACTTTATTTTATGTTACAAAAAGTTTAAATAATTTTTAAAAAATTGCCACAACCGAGAATCGATCCCCGATCAACTATTTGGGAGGCAACGGTACTGACCAATACACCTACACCACAAACTACCGGCGCAGTCTATACGCATATTTAGTCGTGTAGAAAAAGGTTTTATCGATAATGTCGGTAACCTGTCATCGTTCCCGAGCGTGACAGCAGATCGCCAATGAAGAAAACAACAGTTAATGACGTGTTTATAATATATTCGACGCAAACTATTGTTTGTAAGTAAGCAATGTGCAGTCGTGCTCGGGAACAATAACAAGTTATCGACATTATCGGTAAATCTTTTATCTGTCGACAATGTTAGATATCCAGGTAGTCGCTTTGGAGGTACTGGGTACAATAATTAGGTACCTACCTACATCCCAATACTTTCACATTATGTGATTTTATTTATTTATTTATACATATAGAAACAAACAATACTTTGATTATAGTGGTGAGAAAATTAATTGGTGGTAATATTTCATGGTGGGTACCTATGACATGTTTCTTTGTGTTGACTTTTTTATGGTTTGTATATTTAGTAGTTACTGGGTGCTGAGCGTAGTTGATTGGTGTCGGTGTGTATATGTGAGTATGTTTGTAGGGATATGTATGCGCATTAAACGGTTTTTATTTTCGACATGATGCTCTTTTTAAATTTGGGCAGGGAATCGTAGAAAATGTCGATGTCAGGCAAATACTATTGAACGTATGATGAGCACGAGCAATGAATTTTTAAAAAATTATTCAATGCAGACTTTTCTGTGCTGAATTTCATAACTTTTAAAATTCATTTTGATAATTGAGCCTGCAGCGATGCAGGCCTGCAGATGGCGATATAGTTCCCCTACCTTACACTGTACAGTACACAGATAGGAGTGCTCCTGTGAAGTTTCAGATAAAAATAATTTTAAATTACGGCACTGAAAATTAGCCACAGATGTGTACCATTGATTAAATTAATTAACATTTTATCTGAATTATGCATAATAAGTAATAAACAAATTTCAAAATCCAACAGAAGCATTAAATACCCCTTTCATCCAAAATCACAGAAAAATGACTGCAGCAAAGCCAATATCATGAGGTCTGGTAAGTAAAGATAACCAATTGACTGTACCGTACATTTCTTATCGGCAGTTATCACAACGTGACATTCACAGAAACTGATATATTTATAAAATAAATACGGTGCAGAGAGGGGTCAATAGATTATAAAGTCTAGTTGTACAAGTAGGTACTTATATATCATTTCCCTGAGAAAGGGGAAGTCCAGTTTATTGGTAAACGCGAAATCCCTTTGTGGCCTGTTCAGACGTTTCAATTTTAGTTGATCAACTATTTATTGAATGACACTTAAGTGGGTTATTCACAAGTGTGAACACCATATTAATAATGTTGATAAATTTTTAGTTGAATAGTTGAAAGTTCTACCTTTGTTGTTCAAGTCTGAGTCATTGTTTGAGCTTCACACCGATTCGAAATGTCGGAATATGTTTCAATTTGCTTGTGATTTTTAGTTCCCCGCGGGCGAATGTGTACGCCAGATATATGTAGTTACATATTGGCATTTTCTTCAATAAAAAAAATATGTATTTATGAAATGGTTGGAAGGTACGATGTTTAGATTTTTCGACCTGTACCGAAGAAATACCTGTCTTTAAAAAATTGTATCAAAAGTAAATAAAAATATAAATAAAAGGGTACAAAAGTCAAAATGATATTAAAAAAATATATAGGCAATAAAATAACAGAAGTAGAATTTTTTTCAAAATAAGTACTAAGGGATCGACTCTAGTAGATATAAAAAAGCCAATCAGAACCATGGACAAGAAGAAAGAAGGATTACAATTTTACAATGTTATTTAATGCTGCTGGCATTGATATCCAGTTTTTGAAAATTATCTTGAATTTTAGTTAGCAGAAGTTCAGAAAAAGGTTCTTCTAAAGTTCGTAAATCATTAAGATACCCTTCAGTATGTTCTAATATGCTAATGCTATGTCTGTCAAAATAGCATTAGATGCATCTAATTCAATTCTTCTCAGATCTTTTTTAACCCGACTTTCAATACGACTTTGCAACAACGTAATCTCAAGTTCATTTCGCAAAATGTCAGAAATTATAGCACTGCACGCACTAATAGTTTCAATTGATGCCATCTTGATTGACAAGATTGGTTCAATTTAAATTGAAACGACCGACAGAAATCTTATTCCATTTTGTTCAATAAAAGTTAATCAACCAAAACTGAAACGTCTGGATGAGGCACTATGAATAAGTATGTCCGAGGCGTAGTATGTGTGACGAAACATAAAATTACCCATTTATAATTGTGGAGATCTGAACCATGTAAGCATAGTAAACAAAATTAAGAAAGCCATGATTGGGCCTCCTATACACGCATATCGATAAAGGTTTCATCGATAATGTCGGTAAACTTGCTGTGTCGGCAGTCTTGCCCGTGAACTATGTTACCTACATTATCGATAAAACCATATCAGAGAGTTTGGAAATCCAGAGCGGATGGACGGAGAAAGTAGTGTACAAATAATATAATGTCGTGCCAGTGAAGGAAGAGATGGCATAATCAAGTAAATTAAAAATGCTCACGCTCATTAATCGATATCAATGGTCTAATATTTGTTTATCAGTTATTAACGCCCTAGCGGGATTTTACATCAAATTTCACAATTAATTACAGAATTTAAGTAAAACATGGAAAATAATATAATTGTTGCAATTAAAAACTAACACAATTTAGACATTAAGACTTGACGTAAAACAAAGTGTAATATATAAAACAAAGATATTGAAATACAAAAGATAAGCTATTTTGGCCGCCCGACTATCGGCTGTCTAATGTCTAATGGTCCCAGTTTGAATACGGAATTTAGTTGATTTTTTTAAGGTGTGCAGTAGTATTGGTTAAATTTTTTGTTTAAATACGGGAAGAATTCGTTCATTTAGTTGATTTTTTGAAGGTGTGCAGTAGTATTGGTTAACAATATCAACGACACCAGGAAGGACAGTCCCACCCAGTAAAAACTGCCGATAGCACATCTTTTATATTTAAATATCTTTTGTATAAAAGCTAGAATGTAGGTACATGGATTCAATAATTGTGTATGCTACAGCCAATAAAACAAAAAAAAATTATATGATTTATCTTAAGGTATCGAATATTAAAAGAGAAGAAATTATAAAAAGAAGAAAAATAATAAAAGTTATTCAGAAGATAGAATCGAAGTTAGAGGCCTTTTGAAACTTGCAAAATTGTCAACACCAAATATATCTGTTACGATCAGTAACTATGTGTGAATAAGGAGGTGGCGGCATATGCCTTTCTTCTTCAAGCAGTGAACTCCTAGCATGCCTAGAACGAAGTTATTAGTTTTTTTATTTATTAATTTTAACTCGCGACATCTAAATTCGTAGTCAAAAGCCTTACCCATCGATCACGGAGGCCGCCTTTAACATGCATTTATTAAAATGCATTTCTAGTAACTAATTTAATCAAATTAATTTCGGTTTTCGGTGCATGGGTGTGAATGAGTCAAGGAGTGTACACCAATACAGAGCTGTACGGTGGTCACTGTGGTCAGTCTTATGTTCTTACCACTGAGACTGAAAAGGTATGATACGGTTTTTAACTAAGTAGGTACATTTTTGGGATGGAAATCGTTTGCAGTTCAATGGTATCTTATCTGAATAAGATTGCAATAATAATAATAAGGTTATCGTTATCAACAAATCTACATATAACAACTTAGTTTTATAAGTAGTTACCAAGTAACTTGGAAAATCAGAGAAAGGGGAAGCCCGCTTTATTGGTGAACGCGATATTATAGTATCTCAGTAAGAATAAGAATGGACGAATGCTTCTAGAATGATTGAGTCGATTTTATTTAATTTCTTTATCAGGTAGGATAGTTTTCGGTCCCACGATAAACCATCAGCGTAATTCAAAGGCTGTGGTAGGTATTTACGAACCTTAAAACACAGGCTGATAAAACATATTAAAAATGTTTTGCTAATAAATCCCTGCTACGGTCCAGCCACACAAATAGTTCTTTTTTAATCTTTTTCTATTAGACCTGTCGTTCATGAAAAAAAGATAGAAACCAAGATATGAACAATGCAAAAGTTTTTAGATGTTGTTTTTGATGCTACCCGGCACCAATAACGGAAATGTAATTAAATAATTTTGTTTCTTCAAAATAGGCATATTTACTTTGGGGTGTCATCATTAATTTTATGAAAAACAAATACCTTTGTATAACACCACTATTTTATTAACAATATCAACATGTTTCGAAAACTATGTTTTCTTCGTCAGGATAATAAGTCAATAATAAATAACAAAAGACAAACAAGTATAGACTAATTATAATTATAACTAAAAATGCAATGTTAATATCATTTGATGTTGTAAACTTATTTCCAAGTGTTCCTCTTTTAGAAACTAAATCTATTATTAAAGAATTGTTAGATTTTTCAAACATTTCCAAAAACTTGTCTCAGGATTTATATAAAATTTTTAATGTTATTCTTAAACAAAATTATTTTCAATTTGATAATATTATTTACAAACAAAAAGATGGTTTAGCAATGGGTTCAAGTACTAGCCCCCTAGTCGCAGATATATTTTTAAACAATTTTGAAGAAAAAATTTTTAATAGTCGTGCTTTATTATTAAAATATGTTTATTTTTGGAAAAGATATGTAGATGACGTTTTTTGTATATGGACTGGAACTAATAGGCAATAAAATATTTTCTTAAATTTCATTAATAAACTCCACAAAAAAATTAAATTTACCCTAGAAATTGGAAAAAATTGCAGTTTAAATTTTTTGGATTTAAGTATTTCTATTGTCAAAAATAAATTTGAATTTAACATTTTTCGTAAAGACACATATACAGATATCATTATACATGAAACTTCTAATCATCCATTTTCACAAAAATTAGCAGCGTTTCATACCTTACTAAGTAGACTAATTAATGTTCCCCTATCTTTAAGAAATTTTAAAACAGAATTAAATACAATTAAACAAATTGCAATAAATAACGGTTATTCTACACAATTAATAGATAATATGTTAAACAAAAAATATAAGAAAAAGTTTTTTAGATCTTTTGTTTATCCACACGTAGTTGACAAGAATAATAATTGGAGAAAAATTGTATTTTTAAATAATAACACTTCAAATTTGATAATTAAAAACATGCCAGATAATATCCAACCAGCTTTTTACGCCAATAACAAATTAAAAAATTATATATTAAATAACAAGGACAAAGGTGTGTTTTTGAACAAATCTGGGGTTTATAAATTAATTTGTAATGATTGTAACTTTTTTTTTATATTGGGAAGACTTCTAGAAATTTTAACATTAGAGTTAAGGAACATCTAAGATGTTTAAATAATAATAATTATTCAGAATTTGCAAACCACATTTTGGAAACAGGTCATTCTTTTGATATTAATAAAGGTTTAAAAATTTTACACACTAACACAACGGGTATACAATTAGATAATTTAGAAATTTTAGAAATTAGAAAAAGTGTTAATAGTAAATTAAATATTATAAATAACCAAACGTTTTTTAAAAATAGCCATCTTTTAAATTTATTTTCGTATTAATACTTATATTTATAATAATTTATTTTGTTATTTAGTCTTCTTGTTTTCCTTTTAAAAGATTTTTTATTATGTTAATGTAATTTTTTACCCATTCTAAAATAATTTTTATATTTTATTTTATATAATTGTTTTTTATGATATATTTTAGGTAATTAATCACCTCTCCTTTCTAATATTTTGTCTATGTTCTAATTAGTCTATACTTGTTTGTCTTTTGTTATTTATTATTGACTTATTATCCTGACGAAGAAAACATAGTTTTCGAAACATGTTGATATTGTTAATAAAATAGTGGTGTTATACAAAGGTATTTGTTTTTCATAAAAATAAATAATTTTGTTTTGGTTGGAATCATAGATGGCAAAACAAAGTTGTACATCTTTATCGCGAAAAAAATTTAACAGATTTTTAAGAATTAAAAATAAAAAAAATTAATTAAGAATAAAAAAAAATAGAAATATGAAATGGCACGATGTAAATTATTCAAACAATATTTTTGGATACACACTTACATTGTTAAGGCAAGCCGAACACCCGGGATCAAATGGTGGTCTTTTTTCTTTTTTTATGTGTGACACACATTACGTGTGTGTTTTTTTTAAAATTCAATGTTTAACTATCATTATAATTTTTACCAAAATATGTATTCACTGAGCGTGAAGCATGTAAAACAGGTTTTAAATAAAATGTGAATCTTCCGTGCCATACCAAAAAGTAGTTTTTTGGCGAACAGGAACAATCACCAATTTTATGTAAAATCAATCAGTAAAATATTGTGTGGCTCTCTTAAAAAGGACGCAAGATATGTAGCAAGAACATCAGATCCGGCAACCAAAGAGGCTTTTTCAGGTCAAATGACTACAAATTTTTCTTAAGATAAAAAAAAGTCAAAGATTAATATAATCGATAGAATACAATCTATGATTTCCATCGTCCCTATTACTGGTTTCAAAAATATGTTTAACTTTACCAAACCTTTAGATAGCAGATATTACAGTGGTTGGAGTTATAAAGAAGATATCTGCTCGCTTTTTTAAAGGTATAAAATAGCATTTAGGCTTTTCCCAGAAGATAAGCTAATCAAATATCACTTATTATTTATTAACAGTTGTCTGCTATCTACACCTTTCACCCACCGTTAAATAATTATACGATCCTAAGTACCAACTCAAAAGTAACGTTAATTATAACCGTAGACATGTGAATATTACTAGACGAGAACAGACAGGTGAGAGGTACAAACCAATTTCAGCGGGACGCGAAGGGAGGAAGATGACTATGATGATATGTGATTCGTCAATAAATCAATCTGACAGTATATAGGCATCTCGCATTATAATATCACCATTTAGTTCTTAAAAGTAAAATCTGCTTTTGAATGAATAGACCTTTTTACATGGGAGCGCGAATCGCTCGCCACGCTATGAACAAATTTGCGAAGACCAAATACGGAAAAGTAAAGTTCACCTGTTTTCAGAGTCGAATATTTTGTTGCCGTATTTAGTTGAGACACTTTTACAAATGTTTCATAATTTATTTAACCCCAGTAAACAGTGACGAGCATACTTGAGAAACGCCTACATTCGTTATGGTGATAGTTGTGTTATCATATTATATGATCTGAATAAGCTTAAAATAAAGGAAAATAAGGCTTACCTACGGAATGTGACACGACAATTGGGTTTATTATATTATGTTGAGGAATTGGCTCGCCGAAAGAAATAATTTGTATTGACTAACATAAAAATTCTAACTGCATAACAAAGTAAAATGAGTTTATTTATATCTTCAAAGTAAAAGTACCCATCGACAAACTGCGTAAAAGTAGTTTATTGTGACTTTTCTTTTTTCTGTATAATATTTTTTTTGTCATATTGTATTACTTTGTATTTATAATAAATAAATAAAATAAAAAATTCTATTTTTTACTTCCATTTTTACACGTTTTCATAGAAACAGCTACCATTTTTGCCGTGTTATTTCGTAACATGTTCCGATGAGAGCTCGACGCTGGTTCTCACAAGAATGATGACATCACTTTTCTTAGATTCGCTCGAGGCCATTCGCGAGCCCGACCGGTTACAAATGGAACCGGTATGGCGAGGGGAAAATAATACGCTTTCATCACTTAGGGCAGGTAATATTCATATGTCTATGATTGTAACGGAACATGGATTGAATGATGAAAGCCAGAGCAGAAAATATAAATATAAATTATACCCTGAATCGTGAATAAAACTTAAAGAAAATAATACTCACGTTACAAACGAACTTTGCTTAAGATCGGTTCAAAGAAAGATTATAAATTGTTTTTCTTTGTACTGTATTATATTTTAGCTGATCACTTATGGAACTGCGTACTAGCAGTTTTGTTTTGACACTGGACTGCACTGGTATAAAACCGAAATTTTATACCTTTTATATCATGACTTCGTACATTTGAATACCTGCCACATAAGAGTATTCCAAACTTATTTGACTCACAGCCCCTTTATAAAAAAATATTGTTTTCACAACTCCTACCCCTCTTCCAGGATATTCCCTGCGAATCTGCTATCATAATTACAACAATGAGTTAAAAAAATTTTTTTTTTTAAGAAACATAAAATTTTTCCACACCGGGTTTCACACCCATGACCTCCGGGTCCAGAGTCAAAGCCTTACAACACTTTGACCAGTTATCACGTCTTTTTTTTTTTTTGTTAATTGTTTTTGGGGTGTTATGCCGTGTTTGCTCATCTGCCCTGATGATGGACACTGTAACGCTGTCCGAAACGTTGGCTAAAGAAGGAGGTAGCGAAGCACGGCATAACACCCCAAAAACAATAACAAAAATACTTTTTGGCCGTGAAAACCTAAAAACATACCAGTTATCACATCTTCTCAATTCTGAATCTTCTTAATATTCTTGACATAATGTGACACCTCATCCAAGTGGTTCGCTACGTTTGGTGATTTAGCAGGGGTGCCCGGGTTCATGGGGTGAGGTTTGTCTATGTCCCGGAGGCGGATGACCAGGACTGAAGCCCAGATTCCTACCCACCTCTTAAACAATTTGGGAGGCGGGAATGGGTACCGCCGCCCCGGGAACCTTTATTGGATAACCAACACCTCTGCCATAGGTCACCCCAAGTGGTTTGCTACGTTTGGTGATTTAGCAGAGGTGCCCGGGTTCATGGGGTGAGGTTTGTCTAGGTCTTGGAGGCGGATGACCAAGACACACTGAACCCCAGATTCCTACCCAACCCTTAAACCCTTTACCTTCCCACAACTTTTGTCTCCTCCTTTCCTCAAAAAAAAACCCTCCACATAGCATCCCCAAAGATGACATAGGCCCTGAGGGAAATTATTTTCTTCAGAGCCTCCTGTGTGGAGCTCATGTAAAAAAAAAAAACCCGTTTCTTTCCCAGAATTCTCCTCCCCTTCCTTTCCTCAAAAAAAACCTTCACATAGCATCCCCAAAGATGACATAGGCCCTGAGGGAAATTATTTTCCTCAGGGCCTCCTGTGTGGAGCTCATGTAAAAAAAATAATATTACTAATCTCTGTCAAGTGATATAAAATGTTGATAACAAAGTCTGCCTTTTTATTACCCTCTTTGTGCTTCCCTTAACCCCCCCCCCACTCTTCCCCCCCACCACCGAGGAAACTCCTTCCGTCCCAAGATATCGCTTACTTTGGGAATCACTGTAATACTGTGATACGTGCATAAGACTGAAATATGAGATTTTGGGTTATTTCTCGCAGAGTCGGTTCGTTGTGAATACCCTGGGCCAACCTCCAATCTCTGAAAAAGAGCCTATGTCAAACGTGTTTCAGAATTTTATTTGAGTTAGGTATGCATTGGCATCTTTCTTAGAAATATTTTACGTTGCACAATTTGTAAACATAAAAATAAGCCATGTCGTATGTATTTTTAAATTTTTGAATTGTTTTTTAAAGACTTTGTTGCTCACGATGGAAGTGAAGTAGCGAGCTGAAAAATGATGAGTCGACTGTTTGAAGGTATTTTAGTGAGATCCAATAATGTTCAAGTATTAATATAAAAAATCCAGTGCAGTTCACACGCGGTAGAAGCGAAACTTCACCAAGACAATCTAAACCAATAGGAGACTTGAAAAGTGAGATCATAATCAAAGCGGTCAGTTTGAGCGCAGTTCGACGTTTCGTAGCTACTGTAATGCGTCATTTCCGTTTCATATCTCAACCAATAGGAGTTTGAAAAGTGAGATCATAATAAAAGCGGCCATTGAGCGCAGTTTAACGTTTCGTTGGTACTGTAATGCGTCATTTCCGTTTCATCCGAGTTTCAAATCACATCGGTGCTAAAGAACTTTCACTTCAATAACTTTTGTATTTAATTTCTGTGCAAGTTGCGTAACGAAATTTTGATTTTTCTCATAAATATTGATTTACACATGTTTTAAACAACCGATCCCATTACTCCCGACTGTTTTTACAATCCTATTCTCTATTGAATTAAACTATGCTAGAGAAAATGTACTTTCTACGCTTAACAGCGTGATACAATATATTAATTTGATTTTATAAAGGCCGGTCCCTCCTACAAAAACACGTGCACATTTTGTAGATGATTAAGTCAGGGCCACAATGTTTTTGCTTTCCGATAGAAAAAAAAAAAACGTTTTGGCCTTGCCACGTGTTTGTGGTAATATTTGAGGTACTGTTTGTGGGAACGGTCGTAAATAGTACATGTTCATTAACTCTGTATTTTCAAATGATATTTCGGTTGTGTTGAGTCTTTCAGATCTTCGTATTACACTTATAATTTAATTTTTATTAATAAAAATTGCTAAAGTTAAACTTATTATGAAGAAAATGCATTTTTTGTGTATTACGTAAAACTGACAATTTGGGAGGCAGTTATGGGTACCGCCGCCCCGGGAACCTTTTATTGGATAACCAACACTCTGCCGAGCCAATTCTGGGTTCAAGCTGCGAGGTTTGTCTAGGTCGTGACGGCGGACGCATTTGCGTGATCGGATCAGGATAGGCTGATTGAATGGAAGGGATGGATTCATACGTAAACATTGACCCTCAGATCCTTACCCACCTCTCACACTTTTTTTCGTTCCCATATCTTCCACATCACCTTTCTATAAAAAGACTCTCCACACAGCATCCCTAAAGATGACGCAGGTCCCGAGGGATTTTTTTTATCGCAGTGCCTCCAGTTTGGAGCTGACGAAAAAAAAATCCAAAAAAATGCACATCGCATTTTTTTCAGTCTTTACTTTTGACTTTCACAGTTTTGTCAAAATACATATCAACCTAGTGATAGGTTTTAACAGTTCAGACGTTTAATAGTTAACTATTGAGGGCCGTAAAATACTCTGAAGTGTCGAATGTCAAATTTGCAGACACTTTTTCTAATTCATTTTCGTTTTTTGCGTAATGTTGCAAAATAGGTTTTTTAGTACCGGACCATAATTTTTTTTTATCACTAAATGAAATGAAACATTCCTTGCAGTAGTTTTTTTATTCCATAGGGTAAATAGACGAAATAGGGTGTACACTTTCGAATTTCAAGGTGTTTTAGAAAATGTTTCGCCTTGACAGACAACACGCCACTGGAATAAGTTATTTTTATGCGAAGGTTTTGGTTTACATTTCAATGTATAATGATGCAGGAATACAACGCCTAATAGTTCAATAATTAAATTCCGAGATAACTACATGGCATTACACTGTGTGACAGGAATCACTGGATTCTCACGGATTCATACCGGATTATCTGCTATGTAATTGTTATTGCATGCTAGGAATTCCTTCGTCAACTCAACTCGACACCTTAGATCCAAAGTGCAACAACTCGAAAAGCGTAGATCTAAATAATCAGAAAACCAAATTTTGAGCAAGATTTGTATTCCACTATAAATAGGTATATCTATTTTTGAAAAATTTTAAATAAATATGTTTTAGGATTTCCACAAATACATATATATTTTACTTTTTGCTGATGACCTCAAAATTTTTAGAATTATTCAAAATATTTAACATTGCAACATTCTTCAAGATAATATCAACAAATTGTTAATTTGTTGTAATGAAAATAGACTTTACTTAAATATCTCAAAATGTAAAATAGTAAGATTTCCGTCGCCTTAGTACGTATTTGTCCAATAGACCATTAGAAAATTTTACAGGAGGAGAAGGTTTTCTTTCATTATTTAAATAAAACATTATGAAAGGTGTTCAAGATAAAGCTATTTCCGTAAAGGCAAAGGTCTCATTAGTTAAAATAATTCTTAGTTAAGTGATTAACTATGTTTCTTTGTTTTCTATTTTTAATTTTAAAGTGGAGATTGAACAAAAACTAAAATGGTCTGTTGTACAAATAATAACTCAAGCGACGTTTTCTCGAATAAAATATACAGTGATCTTTAATTTATCCTGGAATAAAGACCTTATTATTATTTTTTTATTTTTTTTTTTTAATTACAACAGCGATAACAATGCTCTTGAGACATTAACAAAAATTAAAGACTTAGGCATCACGTTTCAATCAAATCTTTCATTTGTTAACCACACAACAGAAATCTCTAATAAGGGCTTAACAAATTTGGGATTTATAACTAGGCTAACTAGAAATTTCAACAATATAATCTGTATTTAACTGTTATATTTTGCCTACGCTAAAAGTCAACTTGAGTATAATTCTCCTCTCCGGTATTCACATTATAATATGGTGACCGGCCAACTCGGAATGAAACCAACTCAGAACCATCTCAGATAAGTCATTTAGAGTGATAAAAAAATATAAATAAAAAATTGGTTAAATAGGTTAAGTTAGGTTAGGGTTATCGGCTAATTTAAAATTATTTTTTTATCACTCTAAATGACTTATCTGAGATGGTTCTGAGTTGGTTTCATTCCGAGTTGGCATGGAACCTTATAATATACGTGTACAAGCTGTTGAAAGAATACAAAACAAATTCTCACGTTTCTTAAATTTTAAAATGGGTATTCCAGCAATTATGTTGAACCACAACACTATTTTAAACGATATGAATACGCTGAAATAGTCAGAAGAATTTTCACTGATCTCTTTACAAAATTCTAAATGATTCAGTTGATAGTCCGGTATTGCTTTTTGCACAACGTAATACTAGAAGTCAGTGCAGAAATTCTGGGACTAATTACCATATGTATTCCTCTTTGTCCAGAATACTAATGGAGGGAAACAATTATACCAAGTCAGTGGATATCTTCAATTTATCTTCAAACAAATATAAAATATTGTTATAGACTCCATTCAGTTATAAACAATAAAACTGTATATTTCTAACTATGCTTTGTATGTAAAAGTCCCGAAAAAGAGCGTTTTTTTAAATAAATAAATACATATATTTTTTTTTTGTACATTAGCTCCAAAAATTTTCCCTCAGGGCCTACATGATCTTTGGGGATGCTGTGTGATAGGTATTTTAGGAAAGGAAGAAGAGGAAGTTTTGACAAGGAAAGGGGTGTGAGGGGTGAATAGGAATCTGAGGGTCAGTGTGGCTAGGAATGACGGACATATGAATCCATCCCTCCCACTGCGGTGCAAGGCGATATTCCGAGAGAGTACGGTTGGAGAAATCAAAGAGACTACGGTTGAAGAAATCGAAGAGACATTCTCTCTCGATCAGGCCTGCCGTGCAACTGGTGGGTAGACGCATCCGCCACAAATACCCGGAATACCTCACCCCTAGAACCCGTTTTATTATGTTTATCATATATGTTAATGTTATTGCAAACATAACTTTTTTTTCTAATATTATTGAGTTTTCAGAGGATTTTCGTTATTGTTATGCTGTGCATACACAGATAGGTATTATTACCGCGAGCCGAGCCATGAATTACGAAGCAACCCCAAGCGGCGAGGCGTTTTGTTGCTTCGTTCCTTTCCCATAATTCGTGGCTCGGCTCCAGTTAATACCTACCTGTTCATAGGCAGCATAACAAATAGCATCTAAAGTACCCAATTACTGCAATATTTATGATTTAGTATACGGTGGTGATTTAGAATTGTTGAAGTGGTAAATATTTTTAAAACGTGTAATTCTGGAGAATAATTACAACTATCGTTCTAAAATAACCACATATTACCACTACTTGAGACATTTTCGAATTCTAAGCACTTCCGTACCTAACTCAAAACCGCAATTTTTTCAGTCGTTATAGGTACTTTGAAACTGAGATATCGTACCATTAATAATAATAATAATTAATAGACAATTTATA
Source organism: Glyphotaelius pellucidus (assembly GCA_936435175.1). Lineage (NCBI taxonomy): Eukaryota > Metazoa > Arthropoda > Insecta > Trichoptera > Limnephilidae > Glyphotaelius > Glyphotaelius pellucidus. Next base: position 18,374,182 of record OW386545.1, read on the forward strand.
GAGCTCCGTTTTTGTGAAAAATCACCTCAAGGGCGCTTTACAATTTTTTACAATTATTATTTTTTTTTTTTTTTTTTTTTCTTTTAAATTCTTAGGATCTATCTAATTTTATTATTTACAAATAGATACAGAAACATACTTACCTGGCAGGTCACTTCCGATAAACACACTTTTTAGAAAGCTTATGCCCGGGGACGATACGACTTTGCACGTGGAGGACATTATATTGAAAACACTGGACATTGCATGAATTTACCTTTGCTACCCTCATCACTGTTGATTTTTCATTTATAAGAAGATTAATGCCAAAATTCATTTAATAAAGAACTACATACCATTATAAACGTCTGTCGTTTGTCAATCACTCTCCTATAATTTTATGTTTTGTATTAAAAACATTGACGTCCCACAGTTTTAATACCGGCCCAAAAATAAACCAAGCACCGGCCGATAATATTAGTTGAACTGAACACGAAAGTTAGTGATTGGTTTTGTGTGTAAACGGTGCCAAATCGGAGTTATTGGTTATTCTCCAAAAAATTTCAAACTACCCACAGTGTTGTAACCTATTGCAACCGCAAGGCAAACAAAAGATGGATACAACATGCAAATATTGCGTTAAGCAGCCGAAAGAGGCTGAGTATACAAAGTGTTCAACCTGCAAATCAACCATCCATTTCGATTGTGCTAATGTTTTTAATCGCATAAAAGATGCATGGAAGTGCAATAATTGTCCCCTAATCCCGGTCAGTATAATACTCGCATACCAGCTCCGTAGACCAAAGCAATGAACTCCTAATTGTGGAAATCAGAGAATGTCCTGCAATTAGAAAAAATGGACAATAAAATGGCAGAATTCGAAAAGATCATAGTTTATAATGATAATGTCGTGGAAGATATTTCAAGAAAAATGAATTTCATCAACGAAAAATTAGCTAAAATAGATTATCAAGAAATGAAGGTTTCCGAACTAAAACAAATAGTTTTTAATAAAATGAAGACATTATGAGCGAAACTCAATCGAAAATCTGGAAACAGAAAAATCAGAAAAAGATATTTACACCGCTGGGACTCGAACCCAGGACCTCCCTACTTTCCGGGTTGGGTGCTCTTATCCACTGAGCTAAGGTGTCGATATCCAATTCGGTCACTTTTTAACTGTACCATACTTCGACTAAGAACCACCCATATTATCTTCATTTTTCTTAACGCATATTTTTATTGGCTGCCATCTTTATGAATGATTGCAAGATTCAACTCGAACTAAATGCAATCCAGATGGTGTCTGGATAAATTTTTATCCACTTTATTTAATGTGCGACATCTATTGACTCTTCAGCAAGTCTAGGATGAATATTATTATTATTTTTTTTTTATTTTAACTTTTTATGAGTAAAACCTCAAACTGTAATATTTAATTAAATGAAGACATTCACTGTCTTCATTTAATTAAATATTACAGTTTGAGGTTTTACTCATAAAAAGTTAAAATAAAAAAAAATAATAAAACAAAAAGTCTTCATGTTAGAAAGGAGAAGTAGGAACTTTGAAATACGTGGGACCGCCAACGAGAATTTTCCTTCAATGATGTCGTCTATCGTAACAGCCTTTGAATGCCCTTTCTGTTAGAGCAGTATTCAATATGTTAGCAGAATGAGTAAGCGTCATGGTACTCATAAACCACAAATAGACGTCCGGAAACATCATCGCCAAATTCGCCTCACAAGTAGAAGGACGAATTTAAAGCAGTTATCAAGAAAAGAAAACGAATTACTACCAAGCGCATCGTGATCGCAGGAACAAGGCCAAACAGAGGATTCTCGTCAACGTCAGAAGTTTCGATAAGGAGCTCTGCCTGCGATTTATCAAAAATCTACTTATGGAGCTCAAAAATCTAATCTACTTGAAGAACGAAACATCACCCCCATAAACGTCTCACACGAATTACTGCTAAAAAATCCTTACCTAATTACCATTTCTACATCAAACGATCAAACCACCAATCCTTCTGTAACTACTATCTGTCTCTTAACTTTTTTCGTTATTTGCTCAACATCGCCCTTTTTACATTTACTCCTCCTGCACCCTCTGCTCACTATTACATTCGATAATATGCTCACGCACTTTAATTGATGATTGTATGTTGTGCTTTGCTTTCCCCAGTGGACTAATGACAATGAACATAACTCTCAAACATGACATTTTTATTGCAATGTATGTATTTGTTATATAAATTTTATAATTAACGATCAAAATGAAATTTTGGAGTTTTATCAAAATATGGTGCTCAATAATAATGACTTGATCTAAATAACCGAAAAAGAGTCCATAACCTAACCTAACCATAATTTTTTTTTTGTTCTTTCAGCTACGCAAATTCCACAAGTATTATAATATCCCTTGATTTTTCACGGATATCTTTTAATTAAATGTAATAAATATAAAAAATTTAACTATGGGCACCATCTATGCTAAAAGCTGTGTTAACATTATCTTGTGCTGCTTTCTTATCAAGGACAACAACCAATTTAGTTCAGGTAAAGTCAACAAGCTTACAAAATATTTAAGCAGATGGCTCTGAATGCTTCCTTCGAGAATTCGTATTCCCATATGGGAAGGAGGTGGAGTAATTTATTAATCTAAATGTTTAAAATAAAATTTTTATCATGTTTATCAACATTTATGACTTGACCTTTTTTACGCGATATACATAATTTAATTTCAAATACCCAAACTGCTACTAAGCGTCTGGAGACAGTGAGGTTGTGGTATCCCCAATTGGGGTATGTCGTCAGGCTGTAGGTATTGAGGAGGGGAAGGAAATGGGGGAGGAAGGTGTGGAAGCATAAAGCTCTTCAGACCTGACCACAAAACACGGTTAAAGCCATTTCAAGTAACGTTTCTATTCTGAATGCTGATCTTTCGCCAGGTCAATACTGGTAGTATCTTTTACTCTTCAACTCTGCATAGATTTAAATAAATTTAGCTACTTAAATAAAATATCGCCTAAAAATACTTTATAGTTTGTAGTTCATACTTTATATTTTATACTTTGCACTTAATACTTTACACTTTATACTTCATACATTTTACCTTTAACTTATGACTTATTACCTTACTTACTCTTTTACTTTTTGCCTTTTTTTAAAGACTTAACTTACTTTTATTCTGCATGTTGTTGTACTATTTACATGATTTGTCAATCATGTTAATGGCACATGTTGTGCCGTATATTTGTAAATAAATAAATATGTTTGTCAGAAGTCCTGTTTTAACTTGATAATATAGCATTTCACCTGTCTGTAAAACTGTTTTTTTTTACATTCCGGTCCCGGTACAAGATGGTTGACTAGCTGTCAAATAGAAATAATCAATACAATGGCATCTACCTATCGGCCCCAAGAAAGTTTGAAAAAATAATTGTCATTAGCAAGATAATGTTTCTTTGAATGAATGAAATGACATAAAGTTACTAAGTTAAATTGTTTAATATCATGTAGTTATGTAATTAAGTACATACTTACAAATCTCGTGATTTCGGAGGAAATATTGATTTTGATTTATAAAATAAAAGAAAATTAGAAACTGTACTACTCACGGAACGAGTTTTATATAGTAGTTATACAGTTTTATCTACTGACATGTAGGTCATAAAACCAATGAGTTTTTAGCCATTTCATCATTGTTTAAGTTTTCTGAAATGAATGAACTAAAATTATGAAGTTTTATTGGTGACTTGATAATTTCATTATGTAGGTACAGAAAAATATCTAAACTGGGCAGGACCCTTTCCTAAGGGGGATTCCACCAACCTCCTCATAGATTATTCAAACGCTAACGTACATTTTCGATTAATTTTGATTTATTTGTTTAAAAAGTCTGAATTTACTATTCGGTACTTGAACCTATGAATAGTGGCTATATATAGGTTAAATCAGCCGAGTTTTTTTTTTACCTATTGTAAGTATTTATTTGTTTATTTATTAATATTCGTTATTGTATGGACAGGCTATAGGAAAATGGTGAAATGCCCCCTTATTAATGAATTATTTTATGCATAAGTAGGTTCTTCTGAAAACCGACCCTTCTTTTTTTAATGTTAAAATGGCATGAAAGAAATGTTCATCAACCAAGCGTTGCTAAGCGACCAAAAATGTTGTGGAGGTAGAAACCAAAAATGTTGTGGAAGTACTTGCATCCCTTTCCAGTGCGATACGGTTCTTGCAACACCGTCTTTGTAAAATCCATCTTTTTTATAAAACGTAAATGTTCTATATATCCACTACTGAGATGAACCGATATAAAAAAAAAACATAATCTGTACCAATTTGAAAAAAAAAAACAAGCGAAAATTTACATACAACGTTCAATGCCAATGAAATTGACTATCAGTTCATTTTATGTCAACATTTTCCCAGGATGCTTAAAAAATACTATTCTTCTTTTCTAACACAATTTATTCTACAGGTTTACATCTTCAATGTTTGTACCTAACCTAACCTAATCTCACCCATAAATTAAACATATAAAAATATTATTGTTTCCAATGTATGTAAAAATATTATTGTTTTCAATGGTATGTAAGTAGGTTCACAAATGAAAAAAATGCAATTTAATGTAATTTTTTTTTATTAAAATTCACAAATAAATGTTTTTTGGTAAAACAATATCACAGGGAGCATAATCTACACATAAATAAGTAGTTAACTTAAGCATAATACTTATTTCTTTGAATTAATAATATCCAATACCCTTTCATCGAACAAAATACAACTATTTATGATTATTAAATAACAATGTATGTAAATACAAACATTTTTCATTACCTACAAAATATCAGCTTTGTATCACAATTTGAGATTTTTGTCTCAATATCAATTATAATTATTTACGTATAATCGTCAAAAATCATGAGCGATTTTTGTAACCAAAACGAATCAACGGCCAACACACAAAATATTTATCGAGTTAAATCTTATATTGGAATGACCTAACAATTCAACTCATTTGACCCCTCACTGGCGTATAGAGCGTTCAATTAATTTATAGCAAAATAAATTGCTAGCATGGCCGCTAGTTTGATCGATATACATAGGTCAAATTTTTTAAAGATATATAGGCTGTCTCGAAATCACCAGCTTTAGGAACACCTCCTCACTTGGCACAGATTAGGAACATTTTATTTGGCGATCAAAGAGATCATAGCTCGTTGGCACGACACTATTCAGAATGCCCTCACGTCTTGATGGCGAACAAGAAGGAATGCTTTATGTGGTTGGTGCTGGAGAACGTCTTTGTGGAGCCATTGGATGAGGAGGATCTGGAACTGTTCTGTCTCTCCAGGTCACTCTTAGGTAGCCATTTGTTCCTCTTGCTGCTGTTGGAGTCAGGTTTCAGGAACCTGTCGATGACCTGCCTGATCGTGGAGTGCTTCCTCTCGAACGGGTTGGGATACATCTTCAAAGTTGTTGTCACAACAGTAAACAACGTTTTTTATCACAAGTTTGGTGCGTTTCAATATTAGCACTCGGATATAACACAATAGTATTCACTGATAGATGATAGCTTCTCGGTCAACTGAGACAGGATGCTTTAATTTAGGATTGACTCGCCGGCAGATAATACGCGAGAACTTGATATAATACTTCAGCGCGCGTGCTCGGCCCGACTGTCTGTTTTGTTATGAAGAGCCGATAAACCGCCATCGCTTATATAGGCGAGAGGCTCGACGTGTGACGTAGGACTAGCGTGGTTTTAATGCATTTCGGAATTACAGCCGGTGTCAATTGCGTCGGTGCTTTGGACTTGGGTTTATACGTTTCCCAGTTCCGTTGCGTTGGACTTATTGTCAAGGCAAACACCGGGCTCTTGTGAATCACGCGTTGACTCTTGGCTGTTGGCCCGTCTGCCTCGGTCGAATTCCCCTGAAAAGTTACACAAACATACGAACTGACTACTTTGTCTTGATACACTTGCTAGCTAAATAATGACAAGGCATTTTATTTTCTTTTCTGCACAAGTTTCAATATTTGCTAAAGAAAAACCTTGTATTTAAACTATTAGATTTTCGGGTTGAATTCAAAATCCGGATATACAGATTAAACACGATCTTTGAAAAATAAAAATTTCCTAAAAGCTTTTGATGAAGACAGAAACAAAACATGGAAGAAAATTAATGAAAAATATTATTATGTGAGGGTGTCCCATTTAAATATTTAAAAGTGTCACTCGATCGGGGTGCATTATTAAATTCGTTAATTCGGATAATCCGGATTGCAATATCTAGGCGTGAATAATGATATAATCTTTTTTTATTTCATTTCAATTATATCAACGTCTCAATTTTATACGCCTTTGCGACGAATAGAAACATTTGGGAAACATATACTCCGATGTTGTAGATACATTTAGTTCTACAATATTGTCATATAAGCTGGCTTTAATATGGTTTTTGTCATTGAACAGACCTGATTTATCAGTATATTATAGTATTTATACGTTATATTACAGTATACTTGGAGCAAAAATTTTGTACCCTTTTTACGAAAATTGTGCGGACGGAGGAGTATGAAATTGTACACACTTATTGTTTATATAGAAAAGGAGTGTAGAATGCTAATGTTTTTTTTAAATTATTCATAAAAAATACATTAAATCAATAAAATAACATTACAATTATGGTTGAATTTCGATCACTAGTACAATTAAATAATTTAACGCCTAATATGCAAAATAACTTTGGATAGTGACTGTTAAAATAAAATAAAATGTCGTTTATTCTTTCTCGTTTATTTTCATGAATACATTTTACGAAATCTTTGTAAAAGTCAATTTAACGGGAGTAAAAAGATAAATTAATAAAATTAGATACCTTTGTCAAACTCTTTTGTGAAAATTTCAGCGATAATGTAACTACAAAGTGACATGAAAAGTATTTATTGTATCTATTGGATTTATTTATTATACGTATGATATATTTTATATTTCTGCATTAGTAAAATTTCGACTTGTATTATGTTTGTAAAAGCCCTGCAGGCGTTAAAGAATTATTTTTTTTATTAGCGGTACAAATAGGTACCTTTAAATTCAGAATAAAAATTTTTTAACATAAAAATGGATTACAAAACGGTGTAAACATATGATTTAAATTTACAAAAACTTTTACAATTCTGAAAAAAAGATGTAAACTAATAACTTCTTTAAAAAAATATGTGAAATGCTTTTTCAACATTGTTAAAGTAATAAAAATATAATGGGTAATACAAAATATGCTCCTGAGTTTTAGTTTTCTCTACTTACAATTTTTATTTTTATGTAATTATAATATTTTACTCTTTAAGGACAACATTAAAAAATAATTTTATTATTTTGCTTCATGCGTTAACGATTCTTTAATTGAATATAATTAAGCGCGGTTCCTTATAGAAAAAAGATTTTCTTTAAATTGGATGATTTTAAAATTTTATGTTAAACACGAAAAAATTCTAATTTACCCAATGATGACCATATTTTTCCGAAAAATGCAAAATGCAAACGAATTTCTTCTGCCTAAAAGTTTTGCATAGTTTTCTACGAAAATTGAATGCAAATATCAATAGTACTGTTCCATTTTAAATGACGCTGTCAAATTTTAAACATACTTAAAAAGTTTGCAAGAATTGACAAGTCAAAGAGAAACATGTATGAACTAACACAACAAAAAAACGTGAAAAATGTCGATAGGTACATATATTATTTACGTCACGGTATCTTTCAAACCCTAAACACAGTGGCGTACAATAATTTTTGACCAAGGGGAAGTCTGTACATGTTTAGAGGCAAATAAAAAAGTAGAAATATTAAAAAAAATTAAATGTCTACAAAAAATGGCGGAAAGAACTGATCAAAAACATTAAAGCCCTTTAAAGGAATTTGATGAATCTAAGGCACATTGTAGACGATTTAAGGAATTACTTTTTTTTTATTTGAGCTTTCGTTTTCGAGTAAATTGAATTCGGAGTCTTTTTGTTTAAATTATTAAAAAATCGGTCGTCTTTGAATTTCTATTGACTGTTTATTCTCTTTTAAAATGTGTCAAAACTTAGACCAGGCTCCAATTTTTCATTCCTTTGTTGTTGCCGTAAAAAAGGCAAAAAGTTGAAAAAAAATATCGAAATTCGCGAAATATATTGCTAATTTATTGGAATTTATATTAACCACTGGAGCGACAGCGCAATTTAAAACTTTTTTCTTCGATTGCTCGACATTTTTTGGTGATCATTTTGAATATTTCCGCCCAAATTAAAAAAAATCATACCTCCGAATTTTAATATGAACACATACAAACTGATTATTGTTCTTTTTGCTAATGAATTCTTTGCTTACTTGCTAACCTATTTTTTGTCGATTATCACATAATAGTAGGATTTATTAAAAAATATTATAAAAACGTAATCTTCTACTTAATAACTTACAAATAAAGGAAAATTAGCCGAAATTGGCAGCAAAGCAATCCGAGGTATTTTAAATAGTGCCGTATCGTGGCAAAAAGCACTCCAGTGGTTAAACTTACAACATACGCATATTCATATAATTCTGTTATCAATCATTTTTTTACAAATACCCCACACTCTGTATACAGGATGAATACAGGAGGCTCTGAGGAAAATAATTTCCCTTAGGGCCTATATCATCTTTGGGTACGCTGTGTGAAGGATCTTTTTAAGGAAAGGAAGGAGATGAAGTTCTGGGAAGGAAAAGTATGATGAGTGGGTAGGAATCTAAGGGTCAGTTTGTCCAGGAGTGACGGACGTATGAATCCACCTCTCCCGCTGCGGTGCAAAACGATGGGTCGAGAGAGATCAGCTGGAGAGATCAACCGGCCTCCCCCAATTCGGCCCGCCAAGCGGTGGGTAGGCGCATCTGCCGCCAAGACCTGAACACACCTCTCCCGATGAACTAGGGCACCCCTGCTGAGTTACCAAACGTAGCGAACCACTGAGCAAACTTGTGGCAGAGGCGTTGGCTATCTAATAAATAGTTCCCTGGGCGGCGGTACCCATACCCGCCTCCCAAATCGTCGTAGATCAGTAATTTTCGAACACTGTGTATATTATATTATAATTTGTTACATTTGGGAAACACTGTGTATATTACATATATTATTATAATGTAACATTTAGGAAAAGGTACCAACATCTCAACCTACTCTATCCTTTTTTAGGGTAATAAAAAATTCAGAAACTTGGAATAAACATAAGCCGTCTTACTTATTAGATTCTTACGCGCCGGTTAAACGTTTGTGTTGGTAAATCGGCCTTCCTTGGAAGGCCGGTTTAACCGTACCTACGCCGAGGTAATAAGTCACGTTTTTCATTTTTCCGACCTTATGGAGCACGAAATATTTGCACCGCGATTTTTAAGTTAGGGTGTATGAACTTGTGCGTTAAAACCGCCTGATTTTAGTGCTTCACAATGTTTTTTTTTAATTTCATGTTAGAAGAAATGTAACAGAATAGATACAAAAACGTTTTAGAATCATCAAACAAGCAAACATGTTTAAATATAATAATAACATGATTGATTCTGTCTATTAGAAAGTAGTTTCTGCGCAGTTCTAAATTTAATCACATTTACACAAAATTGTTATTGTTTACTGAAAAAACGCTTGAATATTTAAAATTAACTTGTTGATGATATTTTTTGTTTCATCTGTAATAGAATAATAAGAATATTTCGACAACACTTTAAATAAAGTGTATTATTATTCTATGACGTTCCTACAATAATATTGTTAATCAGGATTAGAGTTGCTATTTTTGTCATTTTAAAGATAAACAACCTCAACTTGGCAGTATTGGGGTCGATATTATGGTGATTTTCTATAGAAAGATGGCATACAAAATACCTGGAGGCTTAGCTCTACCATGTCGATAACTTGATATGATCAATACGACAAAATAAGATATCGTTTATTATTGAAGAAGAAAATAACACTAATAATCAAAACGAAAATATGAAAGAGAACAAGACACAGAAAAAATAGAAAAAGACAATAGTCGCAACTGGGACTCGAACCCAGACCTCTCGCCTAACCGGGACGTGCGCGTTAAACCAATTTCACTATTGCCACCTTCTGTCAAACCGTCATATTTATCAATCTCATTTTTCAAATTTTAGAATTAACAATAATATCTTCAACTAATATTTTTTTTCCCTATTATGGTCAACTACTCTTTTTATTGGAAACAATAATTCTACGAATTGGTTTGTGACCTGAATAGCGTCTCCGATAAAAATATTGAATTATTGAACCGAATATATTCAAATGGAGCTATTGACTTTATAAAAGTCTAAATGAATCATTGAAGAAGAAGATAACACTTATAATCTAAATGAATTTTAATTTTTTCAATAAATTTTCATTTAGATTATAAGCGTTATCTTCTTCTTCAATGATATATTACGTTGATGGGAATAACCTTCAAAAGTTATAAAAAAAAAGAGTTTTTCTCATAAAAAATTGTCTAAATGAATATCAATTTTCTATAAGAAAAACTCTCTTTTTATAACTTTTGAAGGTTATTCTCATCAACGTAACATATCATTGAAGAAGAAGATATCAGATAAGGTATATTATGTTGATGGGAATAACCTTCAAAAGTTATAAAAAGAGAGTTTTTCTTATAAAAAATTGAATATCGTTTATTAATTTGTTAATATTTTACAGCGCTTCATATCAATAGTGTTATCAAAGTCGAAACAAAATTGCGTTACGATGGTAACACTGACATATCATATCTTTGGTAATATGCACTAAATTGTTAGTTTAGTCGTAAAAGCCATAGTCAAATAATTAATGAGTTCGTTTTATAAAACTGAGAATTTATTTAATTTAGGCTAAAAAGATTTCCAGACAAAACATCGTTTTTATTAATTGATTCCGATAACTGCTTAACAACGGTTTCCTCAAATTTAAATATATAATCTGATCAATTAAAAATAATAATTTTGAACTACGTCCATGATTTTGAAAACGATTTTCAAGGACAAAAAACTCCCACATGGCGTTCCCAATAAAGAGAATGAGAAGATTTTATGTTTAGTTGAAACAACGAAGAAAAAGCTGCACATTTATATGGAATTATATTGAATACTGGTGGAGTACAAAGAACTTACCAAGTATTACCGTTGATTTAATTCCAAACTTGCAGACCTTTCGAGGAAAAAACGAATGGCTTCATTTCTTTTGCTTCTTGTTGGATCTTCTCTTTTCTCCTTTTTAGGTCAATGTGCTTCGCTCTGGCATACGAGGACATTGCCCAACAACTTCATAATCTCCTGCCCAATCTTGGACTCTCTCTTTATTTGAATGCAGGAATAAGCATTCGAAGGGGTAAGGTATTCAAAATGACACAATCAAAATGCTTAGAATCATAAGTTTAATATTACTGGAAGATCAGACGCACGAAATTTCTTTTTTACATCTTAAAGGTATAATTACTAAAAACTTTCAAATAAAAGATGAATATTTGTTTAGATTTAATTAATTTTCTTGGTCAGTTGGTAAAATATTTTTTTTAAATTTAGAAACATTGTTGTTTTCACATTTATTAAAATATACAAATCCTCTTAGGGGAAAAATAAATAAAATTAAATATTGAAACTAGCTTCAATAAGTATTACATATTTTTTTATTATATATTCTTTTGGATTAAAACATTATTATAGTAATAAACATAAATCAATGGCAAAAACTAAAAAGTGAAAAACACATTTTCGAGGTTTCTACGCAAATTAAGAGAGCTAGCTCTTGAGCTTGGCGTAGGAGTTATTTCATAAATTATATAAAAGAGTGTACAATAAATATAATCTTAAGCACTAGGATGTTGAAATGTTAAAAATTATAATATGGCATGAAATTAAGTTATAGCATTTTGACTGGTGATGTTATGGTTGTAAATTTTTTAAGAATAATTTGCGAAAAATGAATCCGTTCGTTATTTTGCAAAAGCATAAACAAACTATTTTAATTTTTTATTCTCTTAAATGCTAAACATATATACACGAATAGTGAGCTCCAAAATATTCAACAAATTGTGAAGTTTTTTCGCCTCAGGTGTTTCAATAATAATATTTTTGCGAACTTTTACAAGTAGTTGACGATGATAGTTACAACGCCAACGTTTTTACTCGAAATTGTTGCGAGTATCTAATGTAAAAATAAAACTAAAGTTTTAATGGAAAATCTTAAGGCAAGTGAACTAATGAAACAAATATACAAAAAAATCCCCGAAACCCTCATTTTAACGGAAATTAGGTCAGAATTCATTCACGTATTGTTCGTATCTAGAAATAACATATTTATTCCATAATTAGATATTACGTTTATTTTATTGTTATCGTAAAATACTTATACGCAAAATTATGAAATTAAAACCACAATAAGTATTTTTACCATGATAACATTAATAATACAGGACCAAATTAATTCGATCATTATGGTAATTCTAAGAGTTTTCAGAACTCGATATTTACCGACTCAAAACCCTAAAATAAAGTGAGAATGTATACATACAACAACACAAAATTCACCGAAGCAGGCCTAGAAAATTGATCTTTCCGCGGAGTATATTTTAATTAATTCTGACAAACGTATTTCTAAAATCTTAGATATTTCTAAACCATAGATTCTCAATCTTATTTTGCCCACCGCCTACTTTGAGAATATTTTTTTTCTAGCGCCCCCACCAATCTGTCGCGAATCTGAAACAGCTATTGCCACGATTATATTTATCACAACGGGGAGGGGAGAGGGGGTATGGATACCGGGTTGCTACTTCTTTCCTTCTTGTATTCATGATATAATGTCAATTCTTAATAATAATACATCTAAGATTATTAGTGAGTGATAAGCGTGTTTTTTTTGTCTTTTTTAGGCCATATTTTTTTTTACCTGCCTGTGCCCTCACTATGCCATCTCAACGCCCTCTAGTTTTCCTCAACGCCCCCTTGTTTTCTCTGGATCTTCTACCGTTCCCCTGAAAGTCTCAAACGCCCACAAGGGGCGTTATCGCCCACGCTGAGAACCATGTTCTAAACGAATGCCTCGGGAAATTACTAATTCATCGTCTAGAAAAATAAAATCTGATGCTTACCACTTATTTAACAGTTGAAAATCGTTTTTAAAAATTTTCAAAGCATTTTACGGAAAATATTTGAATGGTAAGGTTTTGCTTTTATTGATCTTCAATATAAAAAAATTACATCCATGGGTATCGGCCTGAAAAAAAAACACATTAAATATGAGCCCCGAGCAAATCCTATTATTAGAATCTTGTTCTACCTTAAATATCTAGGTCTACGAAAGTAAATAAATACAAAACAGTAGCAGTCAAGGTGAAGTTGTCAGAACCAATTTCTTCTCCTATTTCAACTTGTTGCTACGTAAACACGGTTTTACGTAGCAAACCGGCTCGGCTTCATCGTGTTCACACGTATTTTTGAGTAGTCATCTAATCAAACAATGCTGTATGAGAACACGAAGTTTGACGTAATATGTTATATTTTTTGAGCCATATTTCGGATATATTTTTTTAACCATATTTCGGACACATATTGAATCTCCTGCACCCCATGATTGTGACAATTACAACATCCAGACCGAAATTGTCCAAAGAAGCGAAACTAGAAGTTATGTTACCTGCCCTGATACGTACCAGAAAGGCATGGAACTTAAGGAGGAAGGATGAAAGTAGACTGAACGCTGTAGAAATTGGATCCCTGAGGCCTTGCGTGGTAAAACTCTGTGTGATTTGTAAGAAATATGGAAATTCGCAATGAATACAAGGCTGATGTAAGCGTAATGAGTAAGATCTAGAAAAAGGCGCTCAGATGGTTTGGGCATGTAGAGCAAAGGAACGAAGGTTGTAAAGGGTATATCTGATCCAGATGTGAATGGTGAAAGAATTCGGGGATAGTTGAGAAAGATATGACTATTTCAATTTAATAAAATATCTTCTTGAGTCGGACAATATTCTGTCAGATTTACAGAAGAGTAAATCTGTTAGTTATGAGTTTATGAATGAAACAAGGATTGTATGGTACGAGAGAGTGATTCTGTGGCGGTTAATCCTCTCTCCAAACCCCCGCCGAGAACTAATTGTTAGTTAGCAGCTTTCATTGTATTCTATGCGAAATTTTAAATCATAAAATTGTTGGCTTGAATTAAAGCAAAGATTATAATATATTAATTGACAAATTAAAAACACAATACAAAACACGTACAGAGGTGTTTATTCCGCTTACAGCCCGGGCTTCCCAGAGATTATCTCCGAGAACGCGTAAATAATACGGTTAAGACGTTTACAGCCAATTTGACTGACGAAAAACTTTACTGAAAATAGGCACCCGACTAGAACTTATGTCTTTTTTCATGAGCCTTCAGGTTCAGCTTTGGTTTTCTAATTTGGTCGGCTCTCATCTACTGTATTATTTACCCGTCTGTTGTTCCAAAGTGGAACAATTTCCTTAATATTGCGTGAAGTAGGTTTATTCATTTAGTTCGGATCTGAATAATCATATCCTTTCTGAACTTTCCCCTCTTCTTCTGCGTTAAATCCATGCTTTCTACATTCATAACCGTAATCTAAATTTCATCTGAGACATTTGCAAGGTATTAAGGTCTCAGCACGAGTAAGCTACCCAATGAGGCCAAAATTATTCAATTGTACTGTAAAATATTAACTAATGTATAAAAAAAAATACAAAATCAAAATTAAGGAGTTCAAATACATTACAAGATTAATTATCCTCAAATCACGTCAGGATTTTTAAGCAGTTTAAGTGTTCTTAGATGCCAAAGTATCTCTTGGTGAAAGACCACCATTGGAAATCACAACGTTGGTTGCCAGAAATAGCTTTAACCGTAATTACTGATCAGATCTGAAGAGCTGGGTACTTCCTAACCTCCCCTTAGTCACTCGTTTTAGCCTCACAACGTACCTACCCCAGTTGCGGATGCCTTAGTCCCACTGGATCCGGACAGGAAACAAAAATCGGGACTGTTGTGTGGTCTTCAAATAATAAAAAATAACAAAATTCTATCTAACCTAACATTTCCACACCCTTTAAAGAAAGTAGTTTTGTCTTACAATAGGTTAACCTTTGCGATATAAAATTATATATATATATAGTACCTATTTATACTTAAATAAAAAAAATTCTGTTAATATTGTTAAAAAATCATGTACAACTGCACTTGATTATTCCATTGTGAAACTGCATCTACTCTTGTTAATGTATCCAATGCATCTAATGATTACATTAATTACATTGATGTCTCTTCTGCACTTACGATAGTTACAGAGCTACAGTAATAATGACAGACAGAACAATAAATTATGCTTACGGATCCATAATTAAATAACTTTGTACCTATGTTTTTAATTAATATGAAAACTTCCCATACAGGACGCCGCACACAAGACCAAATTATCAATTTACGGTTCCAAAAATATTTTTAGTTGGTTAAACATTACAAATGCTTACGAAGAGAATACCTAAATAACCCACGTAACTAAATATGTAATTTAGATTAAAGTGTAAAATGACGATAACTTGTAAATTTAATAACATTATAAATATGTAGTTCTTTTCTCTCAATTCTAATTTCCTTTAGAGCGGGGTTGCCAAAACTATCTGAAAATAATACGCTCGATTTAACAAACAGGAAAAAATGAGGACGTATATTTAACATTTTTATATTAGTTATAGCATATTTTTTCGAATTAGTTAAAAAGAATAGTGGAACTCTGTGGAACTTTTAGTGTAACTATTGCTAAAGTAAGCTTAGAATAAAAGTATTTGATAAAACATGTATTGTTTCCATATTACGTACAACTGTTATAATAAAAATAATTTGCAAATATTTTGAAAATCTGTTGATTTTAAAATAGGGAAAATAGGACCAATGTAGTAACTCAATGATTCAGGCGCAACTAACCAGCATTGGCCGCGAGATAATTCAACTTTAGGCAAAAGCGCAGGCAATTAGGTTGCATTTAAAAAATTAATTCTTCAAAATTAATTATATTTTGAACTGGTTAAGACGACAATATACCCTTAAATATATTCAGAATCTTAATGACGTAAGTAATGGAGCCGTATACACAAATTGCGACTCGCGACCCGTGTATTGGACGAACCTACTGTCGAATTTGCTCTATCAAAGAAAAGAAGAAGATGACAAATAATGTGGAAATCTTAACGATGTAAGTGAAGAAAGCGTGTAAACAAATATACGCCCGCGGCACGGCGTATTAGACGAACGTACGGTCGAATTCACCGTAGCGGGCCTGGAAATTCGACCTTTCCGCCGCGTTCATTTTAATTTAGAACGTGTTACAAATATTTAAGATGTATCTTTATGAATCCCTCCCGAAGTTATTAATTCATCGTCTAGAAAAATAAAATCTGGTGCTCACCGCAAACTTTATAGTGGAAAAAACTTGTTATGAAGTTTTAAAGTAGTTGTACGTAAAATATATTAATGGTTAGGTATTGTTTTTATTAATTTTAAGTATAAAGAACTTACATTCCCAGGGTTCTGTTGGAACAAAAAAGTTATTTTAGTTACAATTCGCCGGTAATGATTAAAATGTGAGTTTTGAGCAAACAAAAATTATTAGGGTTGTGGACCGCTTTAAAGTAGAATATTTTAAGGTTTTTTTGTGATTAGTTTGAATGCAATTCTTTTACCTAATTTTGGCGCTGTAATTTACATAGGCCATCCTTACGTGCGCCGAGAGTGTAAACCATTGTTATTGTAAATAGTCTCTGTAGGTACTTCGAATTTAAAATAAACAGATCTGAACTTAATAAACTATCAAATTCTAACTATAACTACATAATATAGCCCTTTCTTCATTTACCAAAATTTTCAATATTTATATGAATTAAGATCTCCATCACGTGGAGCCCACAGCAGACACATTACCGTACCCTAAAGGATAAACCACGTAAGTCGTAAGCTAAGGGGCCATCCATAAATTACGTCACACCTTAAGGGGGGAGGGGTGTAGAGAAGTGTGACAAGGGGTATGGGGGGGGGGGGGGGTCATCAGCCCTGTGACGTCACATGTAAAAATCTAAATGATTAAAACGCAAAGCTAAAAAATAAAAATAACATTTTGAGCTACTGTTTTGATTATTTTTAGATGTAGAATTGCAAAATATGTGACGTCACACTAAGGAGGAGGGGGTCTCACAAATGTGACGATGTGTGACAGGGACGGGGGGGGGGGGGGGTCAAAAAATCAGGAAATTCGTGTGACGTAATTTATGGATGACCCCTGAGTCTATCTACGTGTGGTTTATCCTTTAAGGTACAGATTAGACAAGGCATAAAATAATCACAGTACATTTTTAAAAAGTGGGAAGAACTTTTAATGAAAGTTAGGAATATTTTTAACAAATAACCATCAAAGTATGTACAAGTAAACGGAGTATCAGGTGGGGAGAAAAAATATATATATATTTTTTTTTAAAAATTTATTTATTTATTTTATAAATCAACAATTCAGTCCCGCTAAGCCAATTGCAACTGGCTTGACAGCAGGTGCTTATAATTACTTACAAATATATTTAAAGTTATAATTTACATCTTTTATCTACAGTTTAAACATTTTTTCATAAATTTTATCATAAGTATCAAAATAAATATTCTTTTTCCAATAACCAATTTTTAACCATATATTTAACCTTATTCATAGAATTATGTTGCTTTATATTGTCAGGTAATAAATTAAATATCTTCGGTATGTTGTATTCAAACGTTCTCTGTCCGTACTTATTATTAAATTTCGGAACTATTAACCCGTGAATCTAGTGCTATATTTATGATCTAGTTTCTCTTTATGCTGCGGGGTAAATATATGCTGAATTATAATTTTATACCATAGTATTGCCTTCACAGGTAAAATTTTTGCACTCTGAAACAGCAACGGAGTATTGTGTCTTGTTTGAAAATGTTAGGGACAACTAATAATTTTACAATTGCGTTTTGTACAACTTGTACTTTTTTCAGGTTGGTTACAGTAGTATTTCCCCATATTGTTAACCCATATCTTATTATTGATTCTGCTAGTGACATATATATTATTTTAAGTGTGTCAATTGATAGGAAAAAATTTAATGTGTACATTCTGCTAGCAATTGATCTGAGTCTTTTACAGGTTTTTTTAATATGTTTGTCCCATTTAAAAAAACAATCTACTGTAACACCAAGATACACATATTCAGTAACTAATTCTAAGCTTTCACAATTACAGTTAATAATAATGTATAAACAAGGTTCAGACAAAGTACAAAGTATAAATAAAGCGTGCACAAATTATAAACGAATTATTAATAAAGTATAAACAAATAAGGGGCCATCCATAAATTACGTTACACGAATTTCATGATTTTTTTGACCCCCCCCCCCCCCCCACCTACGTGGAAAATTAATAATAGCTTGTAGTATTTCGTCAAATTCGTACAATCCGACGGACATAAGGAAAATTGCTGTCATCTAGTAGGCCTAACTGAATGTGACGTCACAAAGCTGATGAACCCCCCCCCCCCGTACGCATTGTTACACAATGTCACACTTCTCTGCACCCCTCCCCCCCGTAAGGCGCTGTATGAAGCGAAATTGTGAAAATGTTTAATAAAAACAGGACTCGTTTAGAATAGAGCAAAAATCTCGTGGGGGTTGTCGAAAACAACATTCAAAGAAACACTGTGAATTTTTTCGTACGTATAACTTGTTAAATAATAGAGACAGACGTGAAAAAAAATTATCGAAGCATACTTTTCGATTTTTTTCTATCGAGGGAATTTCAAATTATGTGCGTTTCGGCGTGGGGAATGTATAGAAATTATCTTAAAAAATAACATTTATTTTATTAAAAGCTTAAAAACTTCAAATGTTTAAGGAAGATATGTAAGAAATTGGTAGAAATTCGGGTAGCGGCGGCTTAAGGTGTGACGTAATTTATGGATGGCCCCTAAAGTACAAACAAAGTAAAAACAAAGTATAAACGAAGTACTAAAAAAGTTTAAACAAGTAATAACAATGTATAAAGTTATTTTAAATGTAGTATTTTAATGAGATTAATATGTAGAAACAAAGATGAATAAAGTATCAACGAAGCTTAAACGATCATAAAAAAATTCTCCTTTTTGAAAGCTTCAAGTTCATTTTCACAATTAGGTATTAAAAAATATTGATAATCAATTCGACTTGATTTGAAATCCGGCCCACATCTTTCGCGATCATTGTCGCCGGTTCAAGTTCAAAGGCACAACATAATAAGCACGTCAATAGCACTGTAAAGGGGAAGGCCAATACCTTAGTTACGCAACGATGGAGTTTCATTTACATGTCTGGCCGCTCGCGCTCGCCGCAATGTTGACATTGATAAATGCTTGGGATTTCCAGGCGATTATGTCTTGGTCTTGCACCTTGTACGACTTGTAACCTGATTGCAGGTGCGTGGCAATGAATGCACTACATTTGCATCGATATAACGTGCGTGTTACTGTAAAATACAGAAAGTTGCTATTTTTTTTTCTTCTTAATTTGGGAGGCGGGTATTGGAACTTATTGGTTAACCAACACAGCTTCTGCGCGTTGGACCGGATTGGGAAGGCTTTTTGACCTCTCCAGCCGGACTCTCTCCACACATCGCCTTACACCGTGCGTGGAAGGGATGGATTTATACGTTCGTCACTCCTGAACACATTGACCACCAGATTCCCACTCACCTCATAAACCTTTTTTATTCCTAAAACTTTGTCTTCTTAATTTTTTTCTAAAAAGATTCCCCACACAGCATCCCTAAAGACGACATGGGCCCTGAGGGAATTTAATTTTATCAGGGCTTCTTTTGTGGAGATAATGTAAAAAAAAGATTTATGATTTCAAAGATAAATCCTTGTAAACCAAAACGGCTGCGCAAAAGTCCTAAATGAAATCGTTTAAGCTTTTTTAAACAGCCATACATAACCCAATGCATAACCAAGCAAATGATTTGATCTAACCGAAACAAACTTGATCAAACCCAGCAATTTTTCTCACAGAGGAGGCTCTCTGGAAAATAATTTCCCCTCATGTCCTGTACCATCAATAGGAATGGTAATGTGTGAAGGGTCTTTTTAAATAAATCAAGGAGAGGAAGTTCCGGGAAGAAGCAGATATGATGAGTATGTAGGAATCTGGACATCAGTATGTCCATGAGTGACGTATCCATCCCTCCGAGAAAAGTTAAAAAGTCTCCCTCAACCGGCAGCTTCATCTGCTGGACAGATGCTTCCGCCACCAAGGCCTGGGCAAATCTTACCCCATGGGCCCAGGGCACCCCTGCTAAGTCACCAAACGTAGCGAATCATATGTGGGGGATCTATGGTAGAGGTGTTGGTTACCCATTGAATTTGGTTGGGTTCCGTGGCGGCCTTACTCGCCTCCCCAAATGATTTGATTTAATTTAATTTAATATAAACTAGTTTTAAAATACCGCTCTACCGAGGAGGAGCCAAATATATTAACATAAGTATTTTTATTTATTTTTAGAAATACAGTCAAAATGCTAAGCACATTTCTTGCTAAGTAACTAATTATCATAGTGGTTTTTACTTGTCTGATCATGTTTAGGAACATACAAAATCACATTTTTATACTACAGAAAAAAACTACTATTTTTGCAATATTGTGGCAATAAAATAATAATGACTAGGTATTTATATGTTGTAAGCAAAAATGTCACATCTTCGATAATTGCAAATTAACTTCATGGCGATATTAAAAATAAATAAAAATAAGTAATACGAAGTTAGACATTTTTTTAAAATATGTCATATTCATTTAGGTAAATTTCGGTTGTAGTGCACCTTTTTATAAATTCTACATATCGAAAATTTTGATTTTCTCAATTTTAATGAAAATAATAATGTAGCTTATTTTGGCACATAAAACAGGCAAGATAACCAAAAATTAGATATCTTTGTGAGTATGAATTTAAGTATGTGTGAATGTATATGAGTATGTGTGAATGTTAGATATATAATAATAATTAATGATATCACATTAAACAACAATATTAGCTATCTATGTAAAAGTTACACAAAAATAAAATAAAAACAATGTGAATTATGCAGATGACACGGTTTTGATGACAATGTCGAAAATGGTACTAAGCATGTTCTTAAAAATATGTGAATAATTTGCACTCCCGAATAACTTGATAAAACAACGCTTTTGTTCATCAAAAACGGGCAAGTTTCGAAAAGCTTTTCGAAAAGTTTCTACCAGCTTTTCTAAACAATACTTCTGAAAGGAGTATAAGAAACAAAGTATCTATGACCGGCCCCACCCGGGCGTCGCGTGTTCGATTCCTCAGCTGGCTGAGTCCTCCATCACGACTCAATCAACATTTTCGGCTTACTGTGGTGGTAGTAGAAGATTTTCAAATATTGTTGGGTTATTCGTGACCCGGGAATGTTTGCCTTTCTTTAAAAAAAAATAAAATAATAATATCTGGTGAATATCATCAATAACTTGTTCAGTAGAAGGTATTGGATTTGTCGCCCACTTGTAAAAAGGATACCATTCCCTACGTTCCGTACATGTGTGCTGTGGGCCAACTTTAATAAGAGCAGTGGCGTGCATAGTTTATAATTAAAAAAAATATATATATACATACTGTACATTGGTTAGAGTGATGAAACAATTTACGGAAATTAAATAATATTTCATTGTGGGTACCCATTATACTATTGTATATATTATATTATATTGTATTATTATATTATTGTATTATTGTATTGTATATATTATATTGTATTATTATATTATTGTATTGTATATATTATATTGTATTATTATATTATTGTATTGTATATATTATATTGTATTATTATATTATTGTATTATTGTATTGTATATATTATATTGTATTATTATATTATTGTATTATTGTATTGTATATATTATATTGTATTATTATATTATTGTTTCTTTGTAATATCTAATTTGTTGTACTATATTTAGTAATTACCGGGTGACGTGTATAGGTGAATGTTCATTCGTCAGTATGTTTGCAGGTGTGAGAAGTGGTGATCTGAGAAGGGAAATGTATTACATTAAACAGTTTATATCATTGACATGATGCTCCTTTTAAATTTTGGCTGTAAATCCGAGAAAATGTGGCTCTTAGAGTTTAGCCAAATATTATTGATTGTATGAAGGGCGCGGTCAGTTTATGCATTTGTTTTGTAATTAAGCACGTGGAATAGAATGAAATTAAATTAAATCAAATTTTATTAAATTTTTTTATTTTTTTTTTTTTATGAGAAAAACTCTGTTTTTTATAACTTTTGAAGGTTATTCCCATCAACGTAATATATCATTGAAGAAATGACAAATCTTCTTCTTCAAAGACAAATTTTATTATTTAAAATTCTGTTCATAAATTTGAAATCAGCTACGGTTTGCTTTTGTTCGCAACGTTTGAAATTATTGTTGAATTTGAAGTTAAGATATTTTATAAATTTATTTTGAATGTGTTATATGCTACCGATGCAGAGTTTGTACTGCGGGTTCCAAATTGGCGAAGCATATTCTAGTTTACTTCTGACTAATTCGAAATATATCATCGTATCGTATGCGAATTACTGCATACTTTCCTTATACTAGAACAAAGCTTAGCATTTTATGGGACTTATGAACGATAGGCAGTATAAAAAACAACGAATCAATTGATTTATATTAAACACGTACGTGATATGTTGTTTTTTTTTAAATTAGCTGAGCACACATTTCCTTCACTACCACAAGTTTCACGGGTTTTAATTTTAATATTTTTCCTATGAATCACGATTAATAAATAATGACAAACGTTTTCCTGTTAAACGTTAACCTGACAAAATCATAGTAGAAAGTCAACTAATTATCAAGTGCTCAATAATAGAGAGAGGCAACAACCGATGTCACCGATTGCCATTGAATTTGTTCCCACAAGCACTGCCTATCACTAACAAAAAAACGAACACTAACGCAGCATCATTAAATGCATACACAGTGCACAGCACACATGTATATAGTTTTCGGCGTAGTATGTAAATAAACAAATAAACATTGAACAACCTACTCTAATTTTGGCGGCACTTGGGTACCCGTAGTTAATGCTTTTGCCGTGTTTTAGTAGGGCGGCCGGTGGGGCGCGCGCGTAGCTGCATTTCTCAGTGAAACTTCTGGCACATTTTTGTGAGTGTAAATTAATTTTTGGCAAAAACTTCATAAAAATATATTATATGCCCCTAAGTGCAGCATGAAAGCAGAATAACAACGCCTACCGCACGATGTTTGGACTTTCCGGATACCGCAACGCTTCCAACGCGCTCACAGAGGGGAGACTTCCAGGTTTTGCTGCCCCCGCAAGAACCCGGGTAGCAGGTCTAAGGGAGAGGATAAACATCTCTGGAAATATTCTTACAATGGAATCCCGCCAGAGTCTACACTGCAGCATCGTAGCACACTGGAAAAATTGGCTTCGCTAATCTCAAATGCTACATTGTTCAATAAATCTTTTTTGTTGAATATATTCATTATAAGTAAATAAAATACATATATATTATTTTGGGTAAAAAGTTGAAAACAAAAACAAACACAATCGAACAGTATTAGTACGGTAACGTCTGCGTGGTTGAATTTCAGAACCCAGTTTCGAGAGCATGTTGACGCCACGCCGTACGCGTCGCGCCACAAATAACATCAGCTTTGAATTCAAGAATTCGTCACAAGATGTCGCCACTTTTGCCAGCAAGTCGGACGGGAATGTGTCCCCCTAGGTATAACTGCCACGAATTTGTTAAAATAGTATCTCTCCGGATATGGAAAGATTGACGGTAATAGTTGTATCAAGTGGCTATTTATTACATATCACGTCATTGCCTCTCTTGGTTATTTTGTGCCGGTGACTATCACTCGATGAAGTGGATCCGAGGAACAGGCTACTTTTGAAACAGTTCCTAAAGGATTTATTAAATGGTCAAACACAAATACTAACCGGTCGAAGCCGAACTAAAAGCCGCCCGCAGGGCCTAGCAGCAAAAACCTGCGAAGCGGGTTTTTAACTGCTAGTTTTTTTATCAATTAGCGTCTGAATTGATGGCACATCATTATCATAAAGGCTTTGATTGTCATAAAGGGCTTCATCAGAGCTTTGTCTTATTGACAATTTGTACAGACTTTATATTCGTGTGGAAATTCTTCCAGTCAGAGACTAGAAGAAATCGAAAACGGTTAGGAATCGCACTGGTTTAGGGGCCATCCATAAATTACGTCACACGAATTTCATGATTAATTGACCCGCCCCCCCCTTGTCACATTTGTGAGACCCCCTCCCCCCTAGAATTTCATGATTTTTTGACCCCCCATACCTACCCCTTGTCACACTTCTCTATTCCCCCCCCTCCCCAAGGTGTGACGTAATTTATGGATGGCCCCTTATGAAGAAAACAAACTTTGCTGAGAGGAATGAAAAGGAATTCTTTGAATTTTGTTAACCTCGCGAAGAGCAAAAAAATGAGTTTGACAGTTTATTAAATGATTTTTTTATGATATTTATGTGGCCACGGATAGAAAACTGAGTGATCCTAAGTTCGATAATCCTTGCAATTAAAATCTCCATTCTAAAAACGACACATATAACACAAAGAGGTTTTAGAGCGTGAAATCCTTACACATTTATTTATAAAGTCATATAATTTAGTCTTAGCCTTGTACCCTAATATTATTAATTTTTACGTACCACCCCCTTGCATTATATTATAATACAACGTTTTATGTCAATTATTCTTCGGCAGAAATTATTTCCCTTTTTTCATTCTATATTTTATACCACCTAATTCTGGTTTAGATGTTTGCATTTAAAACGATCCTTCGTTAGTTTTATTTTTATTTCTTTAAGAGTCGTTTCCGGCCCAAGGCGTTACCAGAAAATCTTATCTCTGGGTTCAAATAGAAGTCGTATGACTTTAGAAATATCTCAGAGTAAATAATTATCCACAAACAATTCTAGGAGAAGCTGGAGGTAACATCCATGATAGTAAAAAATCTACTTCGCTGGATTAAACTATGCAATATTTGGTTTTACACCTTTGATGCACTGAATTTGCCGTCACACACCTATATCTTGACAAAACTCGTTACTTCATTCATGTTCACATATTATCGTCTAATTTTTTGATACTTTATTTAATATTATATTAATTGCGGGCACTCGCAATTAGAAAATCAATTTCGCTTTTAGCAACATCCTAAAGGTTTCCAGATTACTTTCCTTAATTATAAGTATTTTTATTTTCGTTGTTTTTTATTTATTTAATATTAATATATTTAATTTACAAAGCTATAGTATATTGTCCTCCACGCTAAGAATTCACCTTTGTTGTGGAGGACATTTTTTAATTGTAAATATAATATTGCACGTTAGTTTTTCTTGTTCCGACGAAGGAAGGGTTCTCCCTAAGCCGGTCAACAATTAATCTATTTAAATAAATACAATGGTGTAATTTAATATCATTTTATTATTGCAAGTGTTAATGCAAATTTTTATAAACTTATTTATTTTTTATTGATACTTTTGCAGCATAAATCAATGATATAGTAATGCTCTAGCCTCATTGGGTGTTTACCCGTGCTGCGGCCCCCATTTAACAATTTTATATTTTTATAAGATATAAATGCATGTAATGGACTGGGTAGAAATTACATTACATTAAATTATATTAAACGAACTTAAATGACATATCAAGAAATAAAATAATACCTAAACAGAAAAAGGATGTAATTTAAAAAAATTAGACAATATTCGTTGTATTGTTGGCGATATTGGTACCTACGATTGTGAACGATATGTGTGCTTTGTAGTACCGCCATTTTTGCTAATTAATTCATATCTTAATTTTGTCAAGGAAAAGTTTTTTGTTTCCCTCATATTTTGTATCGAGCATGAGATTCTTGAAACGTTCATCTAACTTACTAGTCTATTAATTGTAGTTGAAATATGGTTTATTAGTCAAAAATACACTTTAATAGCGGCAAATATCTAGTACGTCAAACGTATTGAATTTTGGTCACTATAATTCATTCTGTTTTTTTTAAAGCATGTTTTACCTGATAAATTCTGTGCAATTTCCGTGTGACTGATAACTGTAAATATATACGTAAATTTTAATAATACCTTCTTACTGTTCGAGGTCACTACACTGATAAACAATAATTTGACTTAAATATTATTTATGTAGCTTTGTTTGACCAATACTTTGTATCATTATGATTAAATAAACGCGATGGAACTTTCCTACATTGAGACTAAATCACTAGCTATTGTGATCGCCTGTATGTGCTGCAATGGAATATAATAATATGCAAGTCATTCTAAGTATCTACCAAA
Source organism: Glyphotaelius pellucidus (assembly GCA_936435175.1). Classification (NCBI taxonomy): domain Eukaryota; kingdom Metazoa; phylum Arthropoda; class Insecta; order Trichoptera; family Limnephilidae; genus Glyphotaelius; species Glyphotaelius pellucidus. The sequence continues at coordinate 18,400,659 of OW386545.1, forward strand.
ATTAATAAACTGTAATAAGTCGTCAATGCCGTTGCTTAAATCATCACTGACGTAGGTAAGTAGGAACTTAAATAATCCCGTATATCAAACCACGTTTAAGACGAAGCCACAACCCAAAAATGTGTACATTCTAAGAATCTATGGTTCTATCGCCACAAATATAGGTAGGTAATAGGCATAAAAACTGCTTGGAAAACAAAGACTAGAGGTCATGATTTCAAGCGCAGAAGTGGTTTTTATTTATTTTGTGAATAATTTCATAAGAAAGAAAAAGTAACTCAAAAACAGAGGTGATGGTTATAGGAAGGGACCAAACTCAGTACAACACACTCGCTAATGGGACTCAGCTGAAACAGGTGGACAGATTCAAATACCTCGGGGTCGAATTCTCCAGCGATGGACGGCAAGACGGAGAAATTGATCGAAGAATTAATGCGGCAAGCGGTATGTTGCGTCCTCTCTGCAGCTCAGTGATGGTGAAAGCCGAGTTCAGAATCAAAACAAATATGGCAGTGTTGAAAACGGTATACCGCCCGACGCTCACTTACGGCCACCAGATATGGATGCTAAACGAACGAACAAGAATAATAGAAGCTGCTGAAATGAGGTACCTGAGAGAAATGGCAGGGGTTACGAAATGGAATCATATAAGAAACTCGACGATCCGAGACGATCTAAACATTGAACCACTGCTACTCTTCACAGAAAAATCGCAACTGAGGTGGATTGGACATTGTCGATGCAATGGGTTCCCGACCCGAATAGAATAAGAGGAAGAAGAAGAAGAAGAAAGAATAGGTTAATCAATGTTAGAACCCCAAGTGGTTCGCTACGTTTGATAACTTAGCAGGGATGCCCGAGTTCACGGGGTCAGGTGTGTCCATATCTTGGCGGAGGATGCGTCTGACAACAACAGCGTGGCAGGCCGAATCGGGAAAGACTGGTTGATGGAGATCTTTTGACCTGTCCAGGAGGGCTTTCTCGGAACATTGCCTTGCACCGCAGTGAAAGGATGAATTCAGTCGTCCGACACTCCTGGACACACTGACCCCCAGATTCTTACATATCCCTCATACCCTCATTCCCAGAACTTCCTGTCCTTCCTTTCCCTGAAAAGGCCCTAAGCCCAACATCTCCAAAGATGACATAAGCCCCGAATGGAATTATCTTCCATAGGGCCTCCTGTGTGGAGCTATTGTAAAAAAATAGAAATTGTCACAGATAATTTTAGCCATAACATTGTGTTTTTTGAGTGCATATACATTATAAATGAAAAAACACATTGGTTACTAGTAATTTATAATAATATTTAATAACTATAATAATGTGGCTAATATTTTATATAAGGTAATCAACAATTTTATTTTGACTCTGATCAATGGTAACGCTAGGTAAAGTTTAAATTTATTCAAATATATGTTTTATATTTATGTTGTAAATAAGTTCGTAGTAAAGATAAATCCAAAATAGTTATGTAGCATTAATCTTCGCCTGAAGGTAATACAAAATCATCCAAAATCATGTGTTTTTTGTTGGAAATTTTGATGACTTAGAAATATAATACATAAATAAATACTGCGAGTAAAATAATTCTTGACCTTACGCTTGTAGATTTTTTTAAAGCAATGTCTAGCCGTTATAATAAGGAAAAAAATAAAATGTCAGGCCCTGCTTTTCAAACCGTTTTCTATTCGGTTTCATAGTTTAATGCGGAAAGTTAAATTATTGAGATTGTGACCTGAAAACATTTTATATTTATGGCAGAACTACGCAAAAAAACGTGCATTACGGCGATGTTTTTTGCACAGACAACATCAACACAGACGGCGGGAATTTATACCTATTCGCCATCCTCGTGCAAGATATCGCCCCATTCGAGTGTAAAAATGAAAATGAATATATTTCAAACACATAGAGTCATATTTTCTGGTCAAATTTTTAAATTTAATTACCACTATAATTTTAAGCGGTAAATGCTGTTTGTGCAATTATGGAGGACTTACTAACATTGTAATTGAAAACTCGGCGCCCGACTTGAAACCCAACACATTTTCCACCCAGCCACTAACCGCTCACTTTTTGAAAGATTTTAAAACATCATTTTTGATGGTTATATCGCAACTGCAAAAAACAGGGTTTATGACGCCATCTTTTTATAGTTGTGGCAATGAGAGTAAAAAAACAAAACCGGCATTGAACTAAGAAATTATGTATAATTTAACAGTACAAGGTACTTGCTTTATATGAAAATTTATTATTTATTAAATAATTTTTCTCTTTTATATTTTACTAGCTTTTCCCCGCGGCTTCGCTCGCATGGTATTACGGGAAATTACTTGTAAATATAATAAACAAAATAGCACTATTTGTTATACAGTCTACATAATCGTTACAATTTATATTTTTAATTTAGGAACTCTCATCTGACATTTATTCCAAAACAAAGGCTTGTCAAAAAAAAAATATGTATTCTAATATTTGAATTTTCTGGAGCAGCAACCGACCAGTGGGTAGGGGACTGAGTAACTACCAGCATATAGCCCACAAATATATCAACATCGTTTCCATGGCAACGATTTTTCTCTGACTTTAGCAATAACTCGCTTTTGTTAGCGACAGAAAACGTATAACAAATATAATATATTATATTTATAATTCCATAACGCCAGAGCTTACCATTATTCATAGTCCTCGCATATAATTTAGCTTTCTATTTATGAAATAATTTTAAAAATCTATTTATTGTTTTATGCGTGAAAGCGTAACAAACAAACTCGAGCAGTTTCTTTTATTATTATTATTATTATATAGTTTAGTACAATTAGTGTATAGTATAGTAAAATAGTATAAAATATAGTATGGATTATTAAGTTTTGTAATAAAATCACTAGAAACATGTTTTATGGATACCTGACATAAAATAATGTCTCATTGTCCTTAACAAATGAACGTTCTGCGAGAGTAAAGTCTGTATATTATACAGACTTTACATGAGTTAGCAGTTAACAGACATAGAAAAAACTTGTCCGGACATGTTAGATTCATTGAAATCAAACAATTAATTAAATATGCATTATGTTCAGCTGAAAACCATGTTGCAACGATATTGTTCTGGGTATTGGTTGCGCTTCGTTGCGTAAAATGCAAATTTATAATGCATAATATACAACGATAATTAAAGTAATTAAATACAGTCGGATCAAACTATAAACTTCAAAGAGAAAAGACCTTGAAAGCGGGTCAAGTCTTGGCGTAGGTCAGAGCTATTACAGTAAACGTAGACAGTCCCTGCATATAAAACGTCGTGAAAAATATGTTCCATAATCAGTTGGGAGGCAGTTATTATGATGAAATAAAAATTTATTTTCCCGTGAAAAGCCGAAAGCAGTATTAGAGTTCGGTTATTCGATTCAACGAAATTATAACAAAGTAATAAATGCATTATAAGAAAAAAGAAGTTCACCCACATAATAATAATAATAATAATAAGGTCTTTATTCCAGGATGTGGGGAGGGGAGTGCAATCCCACACATCCCATATAGGGTATAATTACATATGTTATTATGACTAAATAAAAAGATAAAAGTTAACAAAATAAATAAAAAATAAAAAAAGAGAAGCATCATTACTATTCACAAAAAATATAGTAAAGTCTTTAATCAGGTTCTTGTTGTTCCATCGGATCTCAGATTGTAGGAGCCAGTGTTTTTCTCCAATATTCATCTATGCTCGATCCTGGAATCAGACGGGCTTCCATGATGAGGATATTACTGGAGTGGCTTATCCTTCCCCGCAGTCCTGCAATCCTTGTTCTTAATAGAGCTTCGAATCCTGGAACTCTTCCTTCTGTGAACGTTGAAGAGGCACTACAGTACCTGGGAAGTCCGAACATTAGACGGTATGCATTATTATATTGCACCCGAAGCCTTTCCATGGTCCTTTTTTTGAAATTTGCCCAGAGCTCGCACGTGTACAGGGTGGTACAAAAGGCTAGGAAGAGCGTCCTTTTTACCCGTGGGCTGCAAAGCCGAAATCTTCTGCTGAGCATATTGCATTTTATGCTAAGTACTCTCCTCTGCCTGTCGATGTCTTCATCATCCGTTAATTTGTTATTGATGACATGTCCTAGATACTTTGTAGATTCTATTATTTTCAGAAGCTCACCGTTCAAAAAGGCGGGTGGAATATAAATAAAACTTATCGCATACAGGGTTGAGTTGAACACAATACTCACACAAATGCATTCCGTCCATACATCACATGACCTTAGAAAAGAAATTTCCAGTGAAAATGTAAAAGGTTTTTTTTACATGAGCTCCACACAGGAGGCCCTGAGGAAAATAAATTTCTCTCAGGGCCTATGTCATCTTAGAGGATGCTGTGTGGAGGATTTTTTTAAGGAAAGGGAGGAGAGGAGAGTCTGGGAAGGAAAAGGGCTTAAGGGTGGGTAGGAATCTGGGGTTCAGTGTGTCCTGGTCTTCCGCCTCCAAGACGTAGACAAACCACACCCCATGAACCTGGGCACCCCTACTAAATCACCAAACGTAGCGAACCACTTGAGATGATCTATGACAGAGGTGTTGGTTATCCAATAAAGGTTCCCGGGGCGGCGGTACCCATTCCCACCTCCCAAATTAAACTCCCAAATCGTTACTTACTACTAGTTACTAACCATCATGCCGTTTCCCAGTGGGCAGAGAGGAGGGACCGCCAAACAACAAGGTCTTGGCACACACTCTTAGCCTCATTCACATTCATACATCGACTCGTAAAGATGAAAATGTACACATAACTTGATATCATGTCAGAAGATTATCACTACACATCGCTCAATGGTTCAGGGAAATCGTTCATTCTGCAAAGTCCAAATTTCGATAGCGATTACAACTTTTTTCTCTAAAATAATAAATAATGGTTTCAATATTCGATTATTGTATTACGTCAGTCCTAAAAAAACGTTGGAAAAGTTGATATTACCTACTTAGAGATTTTGTGAATAATAAAAGTGCCATTTTTTTGCCAGAAGGTGTTACCTACGTAAGCAGATCTTGTGTCAATTGCTTCTTTGTAGTTTATCTATTATTAATTATCGTATATGAATGAATAATTATGATATTATGTTTTAATAATTCACAGATCTATTTTTGCATCCTTAATACCGAACATTGGCAATCGTCGGGGCAAACTTCACTCTGTAAACTGCAGACAAGGACAACTCCATGGATCTGCATTCGTAGCCATCAAATAAGTAATACAACGTGATATTTGTTTATCGCGACGTATTTTACCAATTTTTCATGCAAGTCATTTAAAAAAATACACATTCGATTGTATTTGGAACACCGATACCACCGAACACCGTTTAGAATACCCGCACGCGGTCCTCCTAGCCCTAAAATACCCAAAGACAATGGGTGCATGGCGACGTTTTCATTTAAACTAGTGATTCAATTCTATAATGTTTTTTTACGTTTTTTTTTGTTTTTTTCTTCAGCTTCCTATCAAAAATATTTTTTTTCCATCAGGTACATGGTACCCACACCGCTAAACAAGATAGAGTATCTTAAAATGATTTTCCTGTACAGTTGTTACAGAGAGAGGTCGTACATCATCATCGATCTAATTTATTTTGTCGTTTTCATTTTCTAACAAGACGTGTGAGACTACTTTACTTGGATATTATTTTGGAAAATCTTGTATTAATTTATCACTCCTCATAATGCGATAAAAACATTGAAAATTTTGTTACATAACTAATCTAGCAAAAAAAGCTAAGTATACAATTTGAACCATTTTGTTACATGTTTTTCTATCTGACAACCACACCAAAAACCAAAACTCATCTTCATACCCGGCTGGTCACCGTGGAAGATTAAGACTAAAACCCTCTGAAGAAGAAATTCCAAACATCCTCAAAAAACAAGAAGTGCCACAAACACAAGAAATACTTAACCCCACGAACAAAACAAAAGATGAGCTTTACATAGTAACTTATAACGTCAGAACATTCTCTACTCATGAACGTTTTCTTTAGAGGAGGTCTTCACCTTCGCCTGAGAGAGGGGTTCTTGCTTATGAAAAATTTAAGATACCTATCTTACATTTTTCAATAAGATTGTAAATAGCATTAATTATAATTTTTATAACTGTGTAACATACCTGTTTGCAAAGGCTTAATATTATTATTATATCCTATCTGGATGCACTCATAAAACAACCTTCTTCAAAAACCTGTATCTTATATGCCAATGCTTGATTTAGTTTCCAGGTATCTACGCCACACTCAGTAATAGAACAAACAGAAAAAAACAAGCCATTTATTCCATTGCATGATATTTTAAAGTACCTTTTACATTATTTTAATTATATGCGTAAAACCGCAAAGTCAGAATACAGTAGTAATTCTATTTATAAATTATTATAATGCCAACACTATTGTGTTTTACCTAAGCTTGAAAACCGCAATACGCACGACGTATCATGGCCATTATTTTGGACTTACCCGTAGGAAAATTTCATCAATGGAAACCTTTTCCCTATAAATACTCACGTATTTATCAAATGTAATAAAATGATATTGCATAGTCAGGACGGTGGAACTTTTGTTTATAATGCGGTTAACGGATAGGTACTAGGTACTCCATTCAGTAGATCCTTATTCAAGTGGTGTTTTTCCAAGGATGCGATGATGTTCTTAGAAAAGTGTATTTGTTTAAGACGTTGAGGATAAAAAACCTTCGTTGCACTGATGCGTTTGAAAAATTCTTATAAAAGCATTTTTTTAAGGTTAGAATTTACGTTTTTAATTCGTCATAATATTTGTTGAAGGAATCGAAATCAAAAATTATCTCGTCAAACGAAATCATTTTACTATTTAATATTTTTAAGTATTAATACAAAAAATCGGACGTTATAATAGCCTTGCGTCTGTTCGCTTGAAATTTAAGAACCCGACTTCAAATACATCTCTGACGCCGTGCCTTATGCAAAACCATGAAGTTTGTTAAAAAGCTACTTTTGTAATAGAACCGAATTCAAGCAAATAGCCAATAAAGCCAAGAGATGGCGCCATTTACGTTAACAGCTAGCAAGCGCAAGTACCTACTGTTGGATTGATAAACTATTGAAGTAGAAGAAGAAGATATACTGAAAGTCTTCATACAAAATGTACAATGTTGTGTTATATTACAAGTTAACCTTACGATGGCTGTCTTTTTAAAACTACAATAGGTCATTTTAAACTATGATAACGTCAATACCCTTCAAACAAATTAAAACATTCACATAAAACCATTTTCATTAAGGTACATAGTTTTTCTGCCTTGTATTTAAAACTAGCATATTTCAAATAAAATAATAAGGAAGTTAGGTATGAAATAAAATAATATATTGTAAGAAGTTTCTACGTTTCATAAATTTCCGATCACCAACATAGTGCAGTATTTCCGTTTTTTTTCAGACTTATCAGCCCACCACTTAAATAATGTTTAATTAAAAATAAATGTTTAATTTCACGGTGATCAAGTTCTCGTCACAATATATAATTCTCATTTCAATAATTTCTTAATGATGAAATCAATTAATTAAATTTATTTTCTAATAATAGCGAAAAAATAATATGTTGCATTTATTTTAAAAACATTCAACTTATTTTTTATAACATTTTTTTATTTTGCGAAATACAAAAATTCCCATAAATTTACAAGGAACGTTTGTCCGATTGATAATCCAGGAGAAAATAAGGTAATGGAAGACATATCAAAGAATAACACCAAACTTTACGGCTTCAAAATACACGTGACTGGTACGGATGCAGTTCCGAAGAGTTGTTCCGGGTTGCAGCCCAAAGAACGAATATTTGCCGGATGTTAGCCAACCTCAGAAGAAGATTAATACTTAGGTAAAATTATGAACATGCTATTGTCGCATTGTGATCATGGTTAAAATAAAATTAAAACCCGGTATACAAATAATGATATTCTCAAATTACACATATTTATGATGATTTGTTTTTATTTCACAATGATTTTACAGAGAGCCGTTATATATTTTTTAAATTTTAAATTTAAATGCGACAATATTCAGATATCTATTTATATGCCATGTATTAGGAAAGGCCAGTTTTTTTTTGCTTGACATCTATATTTTTTATTTCCAAGGTCTTCAATCCTGGAAGTGAAACAGATAAATATATCAGTTGTATTATATATTTAAAAATAATGAAGCAGATTAAATTAATCTGTTAATAAAATGAACAAAACCAATCAAGATTGTGAAAAGAAAAACAGAGAAAAAATAATATCGTAAAAAAGTAATTCTGCAGTGGCGTGAATTGCTCTATGTTTAAAACATATGACTAATCTGTGTGTAATTTTTCGAGTTATGCTAAGATTTTTAATGTGTTTTGAATATTTGAAAATGACCACGAGATTTAGCCACATGCGTGATTCATTTTTTAGTGATTTGCGTCATATATCACGTTTGATAGATCTAAAAATACTATCTCGAGGATGAAGGCTTTAACTGACAACCAGAAACTTTTTATTAAGGTAGAAAGCAGTATTTAAAAAAACCCTCAAATTCGTTGAAAATTTTATAAACAATTTTTAGATTGACTCAGCTAACAAAATACAAACAGCATGCCACCGAGAATAAGGTGTAATATTTACGTAAGAAGGTAGTAGCACTTTTATTGAAACTAATCCGAATCAGTCACGCCTGCTAAGTGAACTATGACAGAGGTTTTGAATCAATTATTAACTGTGCTTAACACATCATAGGTATCCAAGAAACCCGTTTGGTCAGTGAAAATATATTGATACCCATATTAACGATCATGTCGTTTGTCACGCCCACACGTGACAGTCACGGTTAAGTTTCCAATTGCGAAAACAAACAACATCGCCTACTACTGGAGAAACTACGAAATATTGGAATTGCCTCAAAAGAGCCAATGAACCCTATCTTAACCTTCTTCAAGCTGATTCATTCGTCCTTGCCGATGTTTACAATAGCACTAACATAACAGGACTAAACTAACAAATCTGAAAGGTTGCGCCATATTTTTTTGCGCAAAATATTGATGTATCGTGATATTCATCTTACCTGTAAAAGAAACTCTCGCTTTGGCATAGAAAATACTTTTAAATGATGATTGTCAAGGTCAACGCAACTATTTCAGCTAAAAAAACGTCGTTTTCATCATTTGGATTATTTTTCATTATTATTGGACAAACGAAGAACTCATTGGTGGACAAGCCCTGGGATAAAAGCCGGGTAATTGGTCGCTCATGTTGAGATGACCGATACAATTATAGTGTTATGTAATATGTAGGTATACACTTCCAATAGTGACGTAGGTACCTTGCAAAGTTAAGACAAGCCCCGCGATAAAAGCCGGTTAATATTGGTCGGTCTTGTTGAGATGACCGATACAATTGTAGTATTATATAATATGTAGGTATACACTTCCAATAGTGACGTAGGTACCTGCGAAGTTAAGAAAAACCCTGGGATAAAAGCCGGGTAATATTGGTCGCTCTTGTTGAGATGACTGATACAATTGTAGTGTTATGTAATATGTAGGTATACACTTCCAATAGTGACGTAGGTACCTAGGAAGTTAAGAGTAAAAGTAAGCCCATAAGGAAAAACAATTCCCACAGAGCCATTGTCATATTTGGGAGTGCTGTGATTTTTTTTAAGGAAAGGAAGGAGATGAAGTTCTGGGAAGGAAAAAGTATTGAGGGGTAGGTAGGAATTTAGGGGTCAGCGTGTTCAGGAGTGACGGACCTATGAATCCATCCCTTTCACTGCGGTGCAAGATGATGGGTCGTGAGAAATCAGCTGGAGTGGTCAAAGGGTCTCCTCAAACCTAACCCGAACCGGCCTGTCTTGAACACACCTCACCCGATGAACCCGGTCACGCTTGCTAAGTGACCTTTGGCAGAGGTGTTGATTTTTCAATAAATGGTTCGAGGCGGAGGTACCCATACTGTTATTCGCAAAAAAGGACAAGTGAGGACTTCAAAGATAACATTGATCAAATTTTAATATTCGAAAAATTTGAACAGGTTTTTTGGAAAGTTTTATTGTTTACTAGCTTTTCCCCGCGGCTTCGCTCGCATGGTATTACGGGAAATTACTGTAGCTGTTGAACTTATCAATTATCCCCCCTCCTCCCCACCCCCACCCCCTCCCGCATTCCATACATTCATTCCCTTACATTCAGTTTTCAAACATCTCGCCTGCCACCTAAATTTCATTAAGCTATAGCTCAAAGCAAAAAATAGTTATCCAATTTTGTTCATTCGTTCGGAATTTATGCGCTTACAAACATTTCGGATGTTTATTTTTAATTAAATATTTGGAAGTTTGTTAATATCTATAATATTTCTTTATAATCGTTGCGAATTATATTTTTATTGTAGGAACTGACATTTATTCCAAAACAGAAGCTTGTCCAAAAAAAACAAAACATATTCTAATATTCGAATTTTCTATAGCAGTAGCTGACCAGGGGGCTGAGGACCTACCAGCTTATCACACATATATCAACATCGTTTCCATGGGAACGATTTTTTTCTGACATTTGCAATTAACTCGCTTTTGTTAGCGACAGAAAACGTATAACAAATATAATATATTAATATTTATAATTTCATGACGCCAGAGTTTACCATCATATACAACCCATAGTCTGCGCATATAATTAAGCTTTCTATTGGTGAAAGAATTATTAAAGTCTTTATATTGTGTTATGCGTGAAAAGGTCATAAACGAACTCGAGCAGTTTCGCATTTATAATATTAGTATTAAATTAAATTAAATAAGTATGGATTCTATTTATCATATTTAAAAAATCTTTATTTTTTTTCATTTTCACTCCAAGTTCAAAACACAACGTCGTTTTCATTAGTATAAAAGCGTTTACCAGTTATGTTTGACAAGGGTATTTAGAACAGGTGTAATTTGAAGACTTCTCAGCGGCTGAGTTGGCATCGCGTTTGGGTCCCATCCGGGCTTCGTGTGTTCGATTCCTCAGCTGGCTAAGTCCTCCATCACGACACAAGCAACATTTTTCCTATTACTGTGGTAGTAAGTAGTAAGAGATTTTCAAATATCGTCAGGTTATTCGTAACCCGGGAATGATTGTCTTTCTTTTTTTAAATTAAAATTTAAAATTTAATTTAAATTTTTGAGGAATTTGTGTCGCGGGCTAAAACAATTAAAAGCAGATTGCATATTTTTTTAAATAACAGGCTTGGTTTTTTTTTACGTTATCATCTGATAATTTTTATCTATACTATGTGTTTACTTCATTATTTATTCGAATAATGTTTAAAATGAATATTTTCCTCATCAGCTTAACAGCCACAAGAACAAGACTGGAGAATTTTTTAATGGCAGATTTGGGAATTTTTCTTGTAATTTCTATCTTTGTTATGTGTTTATTTCATAATCTATTTGCGTATCCTTGTAGAGGTCTTCGAAACGGATATTTTCGTCAGCAGGTTAACAGCCGCTGGAAAGTGATGTAATCACAATGCCACTTGCACAATAATGATTGGAAATATTATGTCCAAAATATTGCAGTGTAAATTTGAAATTACCTTGATCCAAAACACTTACCATTTTCGGAAGACGATCTCAGAAGATTTCAGATGATACGAAAAAATAGTTTGTCATATTCCATTAGTATTTTCTTAAAGTTAACGAAATGTTATGTATCAACAAACTACCAAAATTCTAGAAACAGGTGGGTACCTACTCACAGTACTCGCTTCTCGTCGCAAAATAGAATTGATTTCGAATAAATCCATTGAACTATGCAATACTGTTACAATCTTGGGCTTAAATCATATAATTCTGTATTGTTTATCGCTTACACTACTTAAGTTAAAAATAATTTATTAATTAATCTTTTAGAAATAAACATTTTTGACGTGATAACGACTTATAAATCGATGAACACCGGTTGCATGCACGAAAAAGCATGACTCATTGTCACGTTCCGCCTGAGCCTAGCGTGCAAGCGAGAGGGCGGAACAAGCAATAGAGAGGCACGATCGGCCTAAGCGTTTGGCTTATGACGCAACAATGCAATTTTACATCAATGTTTTTTTATGACGTTATCACGTAAAATTATCGTCCGTAAACCGACTTTACAGACAGCCAAATTTTTGACGTGATAACGTCTTATAAATCGATGAACGCCGGCTGCACTCACGAAAAAGCATGACTCATTCTCACGTTCCGCCTGAGTCGAGCGTGCAAGCAAAAGCGCGGAACAAGCGTTCGGCCTAAGCGTTCGGCCTAAGCGTTCGGCTTGTGATGCATTTATCTCTCTTCCACTTCATCGTTATTACATGACGTTATCACGTAAAATTGTCGTCCGTAAACCGATTTTACAAACAACAATTTTTTTTTCATTATACCAGAATACAACCATTTATTGATTTCCTCTTTGTGTTAAGAAATGAACAGTGTTATTGAACATTCTGTTCAAGCAAGAATTTTGTTTACTGATCCCTTCGATCAGTCGTTGACTGATCCACATTAAATTGAATAGGGAAACGTGGAGATAAATTAAATATATTCTTTTTTAGCAACTCCGGTTAATAACTCCTGATTTTTATGTGTAAGTATGTGAAGAATTATTTTTAATTATCGAGAGACGTACAAATTTACGAAATTAAAACACCCATGCAAAAGAATTTTTAATATGAACGAAGACATGTGTGCATTTAAGTATCTATCTCCACTGCCAATTATTGATGCTGACGGCAAATAAATTATAGCTTAATAAACACTACAGATCGAGACATTTATTTTTAATAGGCCATCATTAATTTAAATCAAGATGAAACCTTGACTATTTCCTAATAATAATTTCATAAAATCCTTCCGAGGAAAATACGTCAACATGGTTGCTTATGGTCGTTAACTTAAAAAGTAAAGCATTGGAAAAGTCTTCGTAACTTGACGTTTACTTTTTATTTTTTATTGTACCTCCACTTTGAACATTCATATAGTTCTAGGAGGTGAAAATGAGACAGATTTGGTGTTTAAAATAATTAACTTAACGAATATGTATTACTAGTATAACTTTGTGCATCTGCAAAGTCGGTACATGATTTGTCGACATGTAATAGAAATAGTAGAGATCAGTGAATCGGTATGGTACCTGTGATAGCTGAAACTAACGTTTTAAATTTTTAAACATCAATAATCTGTCATGCATTATACGTACAACATGAGGCAAAAAAAATCGTTAAACCAAAACTGATAATAAAAAGAAGAGCAAAAATTTTCCTTTGCTAATCTTTAATTATATTTTAAAGCAGAAATTATGAATTTGTTAGTGGAAAGCTCGCATCTTCTATTTTATGACATGGTTTGTGTAGTTTTGTGTCCTTTATAGAGCTGTAAAAATACACAAATTAATTTCAGGCAAAGCCGGGTAGTAAAGTCAGTTGTTTATAGGTTTAAATTTGCGTTGGAGGATACCTGCTTTAATTATATTCTCCTTTAATAGTCATTCTGCCGTTCTAAGGTTCTGTAAGGGTTCGTCTATCCGAACCTATTTTCAAATTGATTATATGTGGAGTGTCTTTGGAGTATAAAGCGAATTCTGTGCTCTCGAAATTCAACAATATACCTGATGAAAATGCCAAGATATCAACCATTCAAAGTAAATTGAAAAAAATAAAGACAACGCGAGTCTTGCCAAAATTACCGAATTCGGTAAATATTTTCCAGTGTTTCAGGCTTCCACCCTTCAATGGAATTCTCGGCATAATTTCAAATTATGCAGAGAGAGAAGGCAAATTTATACAATAATTTAATTTATATGGTCAAATTTTATAATTATATGGCAGATTGGAGTCGTATTCAGACTAAGAACAGATGAAACGTTGATTAGAGGAGAGGCCTAATTTAGAAACTTGAATAAAGATACCATATTTGCTTAGAGAGGGACCAACTAAATATAGTGACTTATTTAAACACAGCAAACTTATTTCGTGGCTCCATTTCAATTAAAACTTAAAGGATGGGATATAAGATTAATGATTTTAACGAAAATGTTTGATGAATTGTTAAAAATATTTAAACAAACAATCCTTAGTTTAAGGACGGGTTATTTCAAAATATTTGAATAATTCAGCAAATATTTCAAGTATACGCCAGTTGCTTCATAAAACTGAAATAATCACAGAACTTGAATACAAAATTTTGCAGTAAGTGAAAATGAACTTCAAATATTTGATTTTTTTAAAAAGAACCCTTACTAACCACTTTCATTGCTTAAAACATTAACTTTTGTATATTAAAAATAAGTTGGCATTTAATAAATCAGGGCTGCCATCTGTTGGTAGAAATGTACTAAGCGCTGTATCAAAGCAACAAATAAAATATTTGTTACCTTGACTTGCAATTGAAAACTGTGTTTTAATAGGTTATGTGCCCAGACGTTTAACTAGGTTCACATAAAAACTAGGTTCTTCTTGTCGCGGATATATTTTTTCGAATTGAGAATTAAGGGTCCACTATTCGAATTTCGACCGATTTCTTACATATCTCCCTTAAGCATTTGAAATTTTTAAGCTCTTAAAAAAATAAATGTTATTTTTGAAGATGATATCTAGATACGTTCCACGCCGAAATGCAAATTATATGAAATTCCCTCGATAGAAAAAAATCGCAAATTATGCTACGAAAATTATTTAAAACAAGTCTATTTCTATTATTTTACAAGTTTAATTTGTGGAAAAATTCACAATGTTTCTATAAATGATACTTAAGATACGTTTCATGAGATTTTTGCTCTATTTTAAACAAGTCATGTTTTATTAAGCTTTTTCGCCATTTTCGCTGCGATTTCATCACTTAAAATATAAGCGCGCTCTGTCCAACATTCTTAATTACACATCTCTCCATCTTCTTTTTTTTCAGCCGAATAGCGCCGCCTTAAGTCAAAGAGTTATTAGGTACTCGTACGTTAGCGTGTTTGTGTTGGACATTATTAACAGAAATGGCGTGGAATTCGTATCTCACGTGTGAGATACCACTAACGACAAAATTAAGAGGACGAGAAAATTGCGACGAATGGGCGTTCGCCGTAGAAAATTTACTTGTACTCGAAGGTATAAAAAAATGCATAAAGACCGAGAAAACTGAATATTTCAGTTCCAGATGATGCAAAAATGAAAACCAAGTTAGTCTTAATAATAGGTCCATCTCTTTACGTTCACGTTAAGCAAACTACATCTACCTTACACTTTTGAAAAAGCTAAATAAATATTCGATGATACTGGATTTTTAAGACGCTTATCGTACGGAGTTCGATTTCAATTCGTCTTGATACCAGCGACTCCATGCAGAGCTACGTCACGCAAATTTTATTGAAACTGGCCAGAAATTGAATTGGGTTGGAAACTGTCCGGAACTGGATTTAAAGTGAACGACAAATAGATCGAAAGTTTATTATTAGCGGGATTACCAGAAAGATTTTACACGATGATAATGGCTATTCCTGAATATTCAGGAATAATAATTACTGCAGACGTAATAAAAACGAGGTTGATTTATTTTTTTTCATTAATACCTAAGAAGAGCCCAGCTGCTCCCGTCTGAAGCCAGTGAGACTATGACATCCCCAATTGGGATATTTTGTGAGGCTGAAAGTAGGAAAAGGGGAAGGAGATGAGAAAGAGGATAGTGGGAAAGAACCTGGCTATTCAGATATGGTCGCCAAACACGACTAAAGTTATTTCAAACAACGCTTCAGTTCTGAATGGTGGTCTTACATAAGGGCGATACTGAGAGTATCTTCCACTCTGGAACGTGGCGTAAATATACTATATATTATTTTCAAATGAATTAATTGTGAAATAACGCAAATTAAACAAAAAAAATTATTTGCCTACGTCAGGATTCGATCCCGTAACCTTCGGATTGTGAGTCAAGAGCCTTACCACTAAACCACGGTGGTCGTCAATCATCGAATCATCGACATGGCAGGAAATTATGGTGAGCCGATTGGGGCATTCTCCACTAGAGTGTGATAGCGTCTCAATGTTAGAGCCGGAAGTACATCGAAAGTCAAAACTGTAATAAAATCTGTCAAACCTATGTCAGATCTTATCGATGTAAACAAGAAGGACATTTTAAAAATCAGTGTCTTGTTAGTCAATCAGAGCAAAAGAAGAAGGCTTATGCATTTTCTGTTGTTTTTTTAAGCGGAAACTACAATAAAATTGACTGGTAAGTAGATTCAGAAGCTTGTGTTCATATGTCACCGAATAAAAACATTATTCGTAATGCGTCGAATCAAATGAGTATTGGAAATAATTGCAGCTGAAAAAAGTGCTATGCTAATTTTATGCTCGGGAGAAGTTAATACTGTGACCCTAACCTCGAAATATAAATACGAAGTTACATTAAAATATGTATTGTGCGTACATAACCTTGCCACTTGCCGGATCCTGATCTCTGTCAGTCAAATTAAAAATGGCAATAAAGTGGACTTCAAAGAAAAAATTCTGCTATATTTATAATAAAAAAACCAATAAGTTGCTATAACAGATATGACAGGTGGCGTTTATAAACTGAGGATAAAATACAAGGAATGCTTTTTTACATCATCAACTGGTGTTAATACAAGTTAAGTATGGCACAAAAAATTGGGTCATTTGAATTTTAAAGACATAGATTAGATGAAAAAAAGTGGAGTGACTGGAATGTCATATAATGATAAAGCAGTTATTAACTAAAGTAAAGCATAGCATGTTGCACAGGCAAACAGTCACGCCTACTATTCACGCATACAGGAACAAGAAACACAAGCATAGTAAAAAGATTCAAACATTCCGGAAAAAAAATGGTGTAGAGTTTTGTAGCAATGAGTTTGAAAATTATCTGAACGCGGTTAGTATTTGACATCAAAAAACCAATACGTACACCCCTGAACAAACGAGATGAATGAACGCATGAACCATACCATTGTAGAAAGAGCTAGTTTGTTATTCGATGCAGGACTTTCTAAGAAGGTTTGCGCAGAAGCAACACATAATGCTATCTATCTTAGGAACAGACCTATTGCATCAGGTTTGAAAGACAAAACACCGTATGAACTCTTGACAAACAAAAACCAGATTTAGGTCATGTACGTATATTCGGCGGTCAGGTGATGGTTTACATACCTAAGCTAAGAAAAAAATGTTGGTAGGTTATGTCGACAATATTAAAGGATACCGAATTTATGATCCAATGAGAAAATTTATGATATTCTTACAAGCAGAGATGTGATAATACACGAAGAAATCAAAAATGTTTTTTCAGGTAGAAGTACCAGTTTCAGTGGGGGAAACTATACAATTCAAAAAATCTACAGATTACTGTAATAATATCAGTGAAGATAAACTTACATGTAAAAGTACAGAAGGATATTCATTGTGATTTTTGTCAGATATATCGGAATCAGAATGTCTAAATGCTGAAACAGATTGCGACCCTTTATTATAGAATTTGGAGGAGAAGATTGAAACTTCAAAAATAGTAAGATAACAGCCAGAACGTTTCGTTTATTACGTTCATAGTGATGGTTCAACATCCAGCAATTTGACCATAGATCCTGCCAGCGTTCATGAAGCTTTGAATGGTCCCGATAAACAAAATGGATCGAAACTTTGAACGAGGAACTGCAGGCATTTGAAGAAAATTATGCCTGGGTCGTCGTGAATAAAGCGCAGGCAGATAAAAATTTTGCGCAGTGCAAGTTTTTAAAAGAAAAATCGATTATGATATAATAGTGTATGATATAGAGCACAAAAACCTGATATTGATTATGAAGAGACATTTTGGCCTCTTGTTAGGTATTTAACTCTAAGGATGTTATTTGCTTTATCCGGGCAGTTAAAAATGGTTTTAACACACACACATATTAAATGTATGTAAATAAATGTACAGGGCGTTAAGAGACATGCTCGACTAAGGATGGGTTGTTTCAAAAAATTTGACGAATTCGTCAAATATTTGACGTTAATTTTCACGTCCTGTGTAAGTTCTATTCAAGTTCTGTGATGATTTCAGTTTTGTGAAGCAGCTGGCCTATGATGATAAAAAAACAGAACTCGAAAAGAACTTACACAGAACCTGAAAATTAACTTCAAATATTTGATGAACTCATCAAATTTTTTGAAACAACCCGTCCTTAATCTAACCAGTGATTGCTAACATTATTTGGAGTATGAAATTTAAATAAAATTTTGGTGTCCGGTGACATTTTTAATGTTTTTTAAACATAAAAATCAGTAGATATTGGACAGTTAGGATCGGTAACAGATCGGTTACAGATTAGATTAAAGGGTTGGGTTAGGTTAGGTTAGGTTAGTAAAGTTTAGATTAGGTTAGGTAGACGACACATGGAAGAATTTTATTTTCGTTCGATTTTGAACTCTAACTCTATTTTCTCTCGATTTATTGTTTGTCGTATTATGACATCGATTAACGACACATTTCGGCATTTTTAAAAGAACAAATCTACAACCAAGTTATGCAAACTGCGATACTTACGTGCGGGATCCGACTGGTCTCAAATAACACACTCATGCTATGACATGCGTGACGCAGATGTTCTGTGTATCAAGTGATGTGTTTGGTGTATTCGACAAAACACGTGGTCATTTTATAGGAATTAGGGCGTATCTTGGTATTGTCCACCATGGGAAAGGAAAACAGATTTTTCAATGATATTTTTTGCATTCAAAGTTATTTTTCCAAACAAAATTAATAATTTCGTGTTTTCATTTAAAAACAAAAAAAAAATTTGAAAGACAAATCCCGGATAACGAATAAATGGATAATTCAAGTACTAGTGTGCAGTTCAAGTGGTTGTAGTGAAAACTTCAGAAAACTAAAGTAGATAAGAGTGCGGAGGCTACGAAGCACCTCACAAAGAAGAGACCAATTATTCTATCTCATTTTTTTGCAAGCTAAATCCCACATACCTACACTTTTTCGTTTCATTGAGTTTCAAATCACAACGGTACTAAAGAAGTTTTCACTTAAACAACTACAAGTACCGTTGTGATAAGAGTCATGGCTGTAACTCGCCACAAAAAGCATTCACATTATGGTTGTGTAGATACATTAGCGAGTGACGCATTTGAAAGATGAATAGGCTGCAATGAAACTCAGTAAACAGGCTAATTAAGCTGATTATAATGGATATTTTAGAAGAGGTGGACGAAGAAGTTAGTGAAACTATGCATACAAAAATGGATTAATGGCAGAAAAATAAAAATAAAATTAGAGTTCGCTAATTCGCTTAACGGGCAGCTAGTAACCAACAACCAACATTTCTGCGGCTACTAATGAACTTGATTGACTTTTCTAAACCACTGACCAAACTACTTTACAAATTTTATTTTGTTAGGATACCATACTAAATTACAATCGACTAAACTACTAGCCTAGTCCAAACAGGCCAAGTTATCTGTTTCACGACGGAGGACTTTGCTAGCAAAGGAACCCGCGACGTCTTGGTTTGTCATTTCAGCCACTAACCGGTTAGGGGTAAAGTTTTTGGATTGAGCATTTCGTTTTATAACCGCAGGTAACGCATGGTCTCAAAATATTAAAAAATGTATTATTCGTTAAATACTTCCATGCCTATTAGACATCCAAAAGAAATATGAAAAATGCCAGATTAGCAACATATGTACGTATTATATTGCGATCCGATGTAAATAATAATTATGCAAATGAGTTTGACCTCCGATTTCCATTTTAATGAAGCGATTAAATTTTCACAGAGAGCCGAAATGATGATGATTCACTTGTCTCTCAAATTTTCCTTAAACTTAGTAAGAAATTACTGCTATCGGAAAAGTAATATTTATTTTGATTCATGTCCGCATTCTGTCGACTAATTATCACGTGGAAAATGATTTTTCTTTGAAACATGTGACTCTTTGAAGGGTTTTTCCGGTTAACTTTACTAATTTATACTACAATATCATGATTTCATGACAATTGATACCCCGGCAGTTGGACATACTCACATACAATATGCAGTTGGTTTAAGGAGTACAAATGTTTAGGGAGTGTCCACTTTCGCTCTAGGTATTAGAATAATTACGCACATTCATTAAGGGTCCACTATTCGAATTTCGACCGATTTCTTACATATCTCCCTTAAACATTTGAAATTTTTAAGCTCTTAAAAAATATATGTTATTTTTGGAGATAATATCTAGATACGTTCCACGCCGAAACGCAAATGATATGAAATTCCCTCGATAGAAAAAAATCGCAAAATATGCTCCGAAATTATTTAAAACAAGTCTATTTCTTTTATTTTACAAGTAATATTTGTGAAAAAATTCACAGTGTTTCTTTAATGATACTTAAGATACGTTTCACGAGATTTTTGCTCTATTTTAAACGTGTCATGTTTTATTAAGCTTTTTCGTTATTTTCTCTGCTATTTCAGGACTTAAAATATGAGCGCGCTCTGTCCAACATTTGTAATTACATATCTCTCCATCTTCTTCTTTTTCAGCGCCGTGCGTTTCAAGAGTGCCGCCTTAAACAAATCCTGCTTGCCGTACAAACCATTCAGCATCTGGGATGTTTGTATTAAATACGTATATATATATATATATATATATTAAATACGATGTTTGTATTATCGACGGCCTCCGTGGTCCCGAGGTAAGACTCTGGACTCACAATCCGAAGGTCGCGGGTTCGAACCCGACGTGCGCAAATATATTTTATTTGATCAATTTGTGTTATTTCACAATTTATTCATTTAAAATAATATATAGTATATTTACGCCACGTTCCAGAGTGGAAGATACTATCAGTATCGCCCTGGTGTAAGACCACCATTCAGAATTGAAACGTTGCTCGAAATGGCATTAGCCGTGTTTAGTGACCAGATCTGAATAGCCAGGTACTTCCCCACCTTCCTCTTCCCTGTCTCCTTCCCCTCCCCACTACCTTCAGCCACACAACATACCCCAATTGGGGATGCCATAGTCTCACTGGCTCCAGAGGGGAGCAGTTGGGACTCTTGTGCGGTATTTCATATAAAAAAAAAAAATAAAACGTGTTCTTTTATTAAATTTCGATCTAAGTTTAGAACAATTACACATACCCGTTAGACAAACCCTGTTGCCGTATAAACCACGGGGTGTATATCTAAAGATCCCCTTAAATGTAATACACATAATCCATATAATGATGTCACGCAGCTTGAACCTTAACCCAGTACCAGTAGTACCGGGAATAATTCGGTCTTATAGTAGTATTACGGTCTATATAGTTTCTAGACCCATGAATGCTTCTGTACTTTTTAGTGCCTATTTTGCAAATTGCGTCGCGGTCGAACAGATATGGAACACGTAATGAGTGATGATTTTTCGCCTTTATGAAATCGAAAAAAAAAATGATAAATACGCATTATGGTAAATAATCCAAGAGAAATTCCGTACAATTTTTTTTTATGAAATGTAACTAGGTTTAAAAGGAGTGTACTTTTCAAAATCTGTGCGTACTAAAAGAGCGGCGGCTTATGGATTATTTAATTTAATTATGATCTATCAAAAATTTAATAATAGAAATAAGCTTTTTGAACTTTGAATACTGAATGAACCTACTCACTTTATCGCTTGTCTTATATATTATTATCATTACTTTTCAGTTCCAATTTTGAAAATTTAAAGTTCCATGAACGTGAATAAGTCGAATTTACACTACGCAGGAATATTTCACAAATCATAGATAACCGAAATAAGCAACTTTGATAATTATTTACATGTTTCCGACAAAAGTAAGAAAGAAAATCATTTTTTGAAAATGCAATTTATTTCAAGGGTTGCATAAAAAATGTGGAAAACTACAGGTAATTTTGGTTTGTTTTGAGAATGAGATTTTTATGATTTTTTCAAAATGCATATAAATGCCTTCAAAACCTTTTCAGAAATATTAATAAAGAGCGCCTTGTACTTGACGTTCTAATCAAATAAACTTATACCAGAAAATCTACTTCAAAAGTGTGTAGATTCCCCAGTTTTCCGCTAGTACTACGAGTTTCCGGACTATGTATACATTCTTAATTGTATGCTTAAAACAGGTTATGTGATATTTGGGATTTGGTGGTATGTGAGATTTGGTCGTTAAATACGTCCGTTCAATTTAGCCGTGGGATCACTTTGATTGTGCCCAGAATTTATGAACATTTTTTCCTTAAAGGTACGTTAATGCCTCATCACCCAAAAAGCTTCAAATTATACGAAAAATTACCAATTTTTTCAGTCCATCATAATAATAAATTCCCAAAACATGTTATTGTATCAATTTACAACCTTATATTGCCTGAAAAAATACACCAGGCTCATCAGGCCGTTAAAAATTTGAATAAAACATAAATAATCATTAGCTCTGATGAATACAAGTATTGTGACGTACTTCGGCTTAGAATATGACTGACAATGCGTCTGAGAATTTAATGGAAACAATACCTGTTGTCACCAATGAACAAAAAAACAGTGGAAATGTCATTTAAACTGACTTTAGAAAAAAACATTGAGTCTTTTAGGGCTCAGAAGGGCCAATGAAAATTATTGTTCAGCAAAGAATTTTGACACTTAAAAAGGTTTGAAAAATTTTCCGGATTTAGGTTCTAGGGTCAGTCATAAAGTAATGCCTCCTATTTTTTTCTCCATTATATTGTCAAGACATAAAAAAATCCAATTGCATTGGTTGAAAACTACAATATTGACAATTAATATGTTACTTTTCAATACAATCTCCGTCCGTTTCCACAGCTTTGGTCTATCTTTTAACAAGGGCACATATCACAGTATTGTAAAAAAAACACGGTCACATCCAGAAAACCATCGCCATAACTTTCTCCGCCGATCACAGAGTTTGAATTTTTTGATCCTTGGTGAGTTTGTGTGATGCCATTCCATTGACTGTCGCTTTGGTTCAGGTTCAAAAAAATTAACACATATTTCGTCTCCGGTCACAATTTTTTCCAGAAACCAAGCGCTGCTAAGCGTTGTGAGGCTATTGTTTTTCTTGTTTCTTTATTCTGGTCGGTAAACTTTCTTGGTACACACCTTGCACAAACTTTTGTTGAATAATCAGTTGTCGAATAATCGTCATCACAGTGCCTTTATTGAGGGAGAGAATGTGACATCTGTAGTTATCTGGGGTCACCACGAATGATATCATCAAATCGCTTAATGTTGCGTGCAGTCATTGCAATCAATGGTCTACCGCTCCACTTTTTGTCACCAGTGGTGTTTGTCCTTCAGCTTTGTTACAGCGATGAGCTCATTGTCTAGCAGTGCTGACTTCCACTGTGGAATCATGGTACACATTTTTCAGTATTTCATGAATGCAAATGGGCGTTTCACCTTCTACAGTCAAGAATAAATCACTGAACGCTGTCTACTACGAACATCGATGTCATAAGCATAATCCAGAATCGAAAAGTTGCTCAAAATACCTTCTTATGATGTTTGGTAGCGAGATATGAGAAGTCAATTACCTACCTACTTTTTGACAATCAACTTCCCTGTTTCCTTCTCAAAATCCTTCAGCCTTATAACATACCCCAATAGGAAATGCATCCTTCCCACAGATTCCGGTCAGTTGCGACTCTTTTGAGGTGTAAACAATAAAGGTAACGTTTTACTTTAAATCATTTTTTATGATTCACGCATTCCAGATCCACGACGACACCTACTAGCGGCAATATACGTAAGTAGGTACTGAAAATAATTCATGATAATTACATAAATAGGTTAAATGGAAATATTATCACACTGGCACGTCGACCTTTTTGGTAAATTTAATATTTAAATTAAATCATTTACGCGAGTAAAGTCACGTTCCTCTAAGCCAAAATAGAACTAATGGCTTTTTCGGTCACCCTTCATTATTCAAACACGCGGAGGAAGCGCCTTCACGTGGGCCGCACAAAGGAGCCAAACATCTAATTTAGATACAAAAAACAAACAATAAAAATTTCGGTTCCATGCCAATTGAGATTGAAGTCAACTCAACACCTCCTTGAAAAGTCATTAAAAGCTGCGAAACAAATCATTTTAAAATAGCCGATAACCATAATCTAACGTAAGCTGTTTAACCATTTTTTTTATATATATTTTTTATCACTCTAAATGGTTCTGAATTCTACAAAGTCAATTTATTTGTTGAAAAGTACCTCTTTTCTTGTAGCATAATTTCAGGTGCATGCAATTGACTCAACTTTCTACCTGTAATCGCTCTCAGTCCAGGCCTATCGGTCGTGAATACAAGACCCCCGAATTAAATACAAAAATGAGATTTTGATTTCTAAAAATTTCAGATTCATAGATATCCTTCGGACTTCCATTCGAACATTGTTAAGAAAAATAGATGTAACTTACGAATTTCTTTTAAATTTGTGCTCTTTTTTGCCCTTAAGTAATTAACCCCTAGTCCTCGGTCATATTTTGTCAAAAGGTCAAATAATTTTCCGCTTTAAGATAAAATCCAAATAAATGGAACATTTCTGAACGTATCCAAAAACGAAAAACTGTTGAAAGGTAAAGAAATACGCTTCCAAATTTTAATATTAGGAATACACATCAAAAGCATAAAATTTTTTAATGCAAACATAAAAAAAAGTTTTTAAAATGACTCAACTAACATTTTCTCCAACTTTTTTTAAATAAGCTCCACACAGGAAGAAAATAATTGCCCTCAGGGCATATGTCATCCTTGGAAAGTTTTTTTTTAGGGCTGTGTGGAGGGTTTTTTTAGGGAAAAGAAGGTGAGGAAGTAGTGCGAAGGAAAAAGGTATGAGGGGTGGGTAGGAATTTGGGAGTCAGTGTATCCAGGAGTGACGAACGTATGAAAAAAAAAAAAACTGCGGGTAAGGCAATGTTCCGAGAGAGTCCTGCTAGAGAGGTCTGCAGTTCTCCCACAATCAAATTGCATTCGAACATTTTGGTTTCATATGTGTTTACATTTCTTCTGTGTTAACTTTTAGATTTGAATATAAGACGTGGGATTTCTTCTGTGCTTACTTTTAGATTTGAGTATAAAACGGGATATTTTCTCTTTCTAAAACCTTTTATATCATATTTCTCACACGGCAGTAAGGGAGATTGTTATATAATTAAAAATATTTTTGGTAGATATTTAATGTAAAATAAAAGGGTAATAAAGTTAACATAGAAAAAAATATTTTTTTAGTTTACATATACATTATTATTGAGTTTAAATATAACTTTTTCTTTGTTTTTTTAAAACCCTGTCAAACCAATGTCACCCTCAAATTTTCGCCGTAAAATGTCCCTTTGAATAAAGGGCGTTTTCAAGCACTCTTGCCCCACTGTGCGCCGTTGTGGATGGCACGCATTATTTTTATGTATTTCTTCATCATGTAACATGTGTTCATTAAGAAGTTATTAGCTTACAAATTGTTTGAAAATCAATAACAATTTTGCTATAAGATTATTACATACTTATTCAAAACTAGGTACCTATTTTTAATTTTATGCTGTTAATTACGAAAAAAATATATTGTACGCGATATCCATCCATACTAATATTATAAATGCGAAACTGCTCGAGTTTGTTGATGACCTTTTCACGCATAACACAATATAAACACTTTAATAATTCTTTCACCAATATAAAGCTAAATTATATGCGCAGACTACAGGTTGTATATGATGGTAAGCTCTGGCGTTATGAAATTAAAAATATTAATATATTATATTTGTTATACGTTTTCTGTCGCTAACAAAAGCGAGTTTTTGCTAACGTCAGAAAAAAATCTTTTCCATGGAAACAATGTTGATATATTTTTGGGCTCTATGCTGGTAGTTACTCAGCTTACTGGTCGGCTACTACTGCAGAAAATTCAAATATTAGAATTCGTTTTTTTTTTGGACAAGCTTGGAATAAATGTCAGATGAGAGTTCTTATATTAAAAATATAATTCGTAACGATTATAAAGACTGAATGATAAATAGAGTATTTTTTACTATATTTACGAACTTCCAAATAATTAAATAAAAATTAACATGCGAAATGTTTGTAAGCGCATAAATTCCGAACGAATGAACAAAATTGGATAAGTAAATCTTTTTTTCTTTGAGCTATAGCATTATGAAATTTATGTGGTAGGCGAGATGTTTGAAAACTGAATGTAAGGGAATGAATATATGGAATGCGGGAGGGGATGGGGGTGGGGGTGGGGGGGGGGGGGGGGGAGACAATTGATAAGTGCAAGCGCTACAGTAATTTCATTTAATACCATGCGAGCGAAGCCGCGGGGAAAAGCTAGTTAATAATATCTTTTTAATTATTAAAGGGAATAAAACTAACTATTGGCTCAAAATCAAGACATTGATCACATATCAGACATATAAAATGGAGGCCTCAGTATGTGTGAGCTACCCAATGAGGCCGATATTGTTGAATTCAATTGAAAAATATAAACTAATGTATCAAAATAAAAAAAATTAGAGGCAGTGGGTCGAGTTCAGCAGGAGCGGTCTGAGTAGGTCTTCCTCAATGGGTCGGACCACTTCGGATGACTAATGGCAGGGGTAATTGTTATCCAATAAATGGTTTCCGGGGCGGCTGTACCCATACCTGCCTCCCAAATTGCATAATATTAATTTAGGTTTAAGTTCATATCATAATTTTGTAATCCCTCTGCACATCGTTCCCAAATTGTATAGCCATTAAGGAAATTATGCATGTTGTTATTATATATTATTTTTTATTAATAAGAAAATATATATTTTTTAAATATTTGAAAGTAGATTTTTTGGGACAGGTATTTTGATATGTCCTTCACTATTCCTATTCAGACCTCCTACTTTTTTACTCTCCACAACTCTCTCTCTTTCATTTCCCAAGAAATACTCTACATACAGCATTCCTAAAGATGACATGGACCCGGAAAGAAATTATTTTCCACAAAGCTTCCTGTTTTGGGTTCATTTAAAAAAATATTAATGTTGTATTTTTTATCGAAATATTAATCAAAAATATTTGTTTTCCATGATCTGTGCTTCCAACTTTATGAAAAATTATTCCATTTGTAATTGATTTGATTTTACGCAAAGAGTACCTTCAATAAATCCTCCCGATAAGAATTTAGACAAAGTTACATTGAAAAAAAGGTGACAACAAACAAGTTTTAAGTAGATAACTTGTTCCACTACCTGAACAAGAAGATGCGAAAGAATATGTAACCGATAAAGGCAAAAACAACAACCAATAACTTATATTTAAAACGGAGTTCTAAAAACCCAACTGATAAAAATGAATAATCAACCAATAAGAATGATTTATGTTTTTATTCAATTCACCCGGCATTAACTAATAAATAAACCCAATTAATAAACAATTATCTGTACTTTTGAAATACGTAGTGATTAAGCATTACAGTTAGTAAAATCGTATAGAGCGTCAGAGCATTTGACTTGAAATACTGGTAGAACAAAGATAGCGTTCCCATCCGACGCCTGTGCTCTAAAGATTGCGATCCGTTTGTTAAGATAGGTTAATCTGTCAAATGGACCACGGGTAACAGGGTCGAAGTATTTTAGGGCTCCAGATCAGAGGTAGCTGCCAAATTCAACCGTGAGGCGCACTTGTGATTTGTACAGGGTTAGCAGTTGTGTACTATTTAAGTATCTGCGGGCCCTGTGCAATATGCCCAGTTTTCGAGAGACTAACTCAATTCTGGTTTCGATGGAGCCCTCATACCTGAGCTGTAGGGCGATTCAGGTTCTTCTTAATGACAGGAGGTAATCCTTTTCTTTCCTTAAAATTAATGAATTTTTCATCAAGTGCGATTCTCGTTCTCTCAATGGCAGTTTGTGACAGTTTAAATCCTCTCTTTCACGAAGTAAAGCTAGCGTTCGTAAAGGAGACCCAACAGGCTGTCATTAGCGAAGTATTGGATGATGTTAAATTTGATCGATATTTGCGTAGTTTCAACTAGAGAAAACTCAATATAGTCGTAAGTCGTAAGTTTTGACTGTAAACATGGTAATAATTCTATTAAATGAACCGAACTAACGTAATTGTGATATTTTAACTGATCAGAACTCGGATCTATTTGCCGGAAGGTCTAAATATTTCCGCTTTGCATTAAAATTCAAATAAATGGAATATTTGTAAACGCATTCGAAAACTAAAAACTTATTTTGAAAAGCGATGGAAAATTTTCAAATTTTATTACATATTTATAAAAAGCATCAACTTTGTGACTCGCCGTATTTTACAATAAAAATACATAAATTTGTTATAGACCACTTTTTTTAATTCACACTCTTCCGATTTTGGAAGCACCCTTCCTCCGTCGTATAGAATATTTACAGACATATACATTTTAGGTGTTTGAGTGGGAGGTGAGCGATGGGGAATGGGTAATTGCGGGATTCCGGGGAGAACAGAGCGGTTCATTGGAAGTATGTTTAAAACAGGACTAAAAATTCCGTCTTAAAATCCCTTTCCTCTCGAGGTGTGTGAGCAGTTCGTCTTTGATCACACGTTTCATTCCCTTGGGTAGAACTGATGTGTTCGCTTTTGGGCGGTAGTTAGCCGGGTTAGAGCGGTCACCCTTCCTTGGAATAGTTTATTTATTAATTTCTATGTCTGCGTTTTCTCCTTTTTTATGTCAGTAGGGCACAAGAATCCCAACTGCTACTAACCAACTGGAACCGGTGTGACTATGGCATTCCCAATTGGGGAATGTTGCGACGATGAGGTCAATGGGGAGGGAAAGGAGATGGGAAGAGGGAAGTGGAAAAGTACCTGACTTTTTAGATCGGGTCGTCAAACACGGCAAAAAAAAAATAGGAAAAGGCATTTCAAACAAAGTTTATATTCTGAATGGTGGTCATTCACTAAGGCGCCACACAACAAGATTTTCTTACGGTGGAACGGGATATAAATGTACCAGACGGAAAGAATATACTTAATCAAATTTCAACGCATTGCTACCCCTTATCTTTACATAATAAGGTACTAGTGGGTTCCCGGCGTGCGTTGCAATGCCACTTAAATGTTTATCGACATCAATCGATTTCTAATTTTAAACTCAGTATATCAGAACATTTAAAATAAAGCTATAAATATCATGCACTACATAGCACCTTTATCGATATATTATTGTAGCTATGTTTCGATAAACACGTACCAAATATGTATAACAAAGATTGCTAATTATAAACATAAATAATGACAATCTTATCTTATTTCTCTTTATAATTAAAATAACTATCTCACATTAATTTACTATACTATACTAGACCATATATTCTATTTTACCTGCTTTGTGTCATATCTAGTGTTATCTATGTTTTGTTTCTTATATCTTATGTTATCTTTATTTTTTTTCTTACAGTTATATTATGTTTATATTATATTTTGTTATTTCCTATACTTTACCGAAAACGTGTAATGCACTTTATGTAAAAGCCCTATGGGCGTTTAAATAAATAAATAAATAAATGAAGAAATTGTTTCTGCCTGCGTGTCCTTTCCCATTCGCTCCATTCCCTTTTCGCCTCCCCTTCCCTCCACCTTCCACGCCTTTCCTCCATCCCTCTCCTGCTTCCCACCATCCCGCGAACCCTCCCCCCCCCTCCGGCCTTCGCTCACTGCCGTTAAACTACACGAAATACAACACATTCTTCAAACTACTCGCGTCTCACCTATTGTAATTTTTTATACAAATTTCATAACACCACCCTTCACGAGCGTGCACGCATAAAATCACCTAAGTTTCATCGGACGAATAGTATAGAAATAATTTCATAACGCCGGAGCTCACTATTATATTCAGATACCATCGCGGGCAAGCGCACATCAAATCCCAAAAGTTTCACGGTAATGGGATAAATGGTTTAAGAACGCATAAGGGACAAACAAACAAACATTTTTATATATTAACATTAGCTCTTTTCAGCCTAGTAGGTATTCATTATGTAAGAAACCTTAATTTTACAATATTTTTAAAGTGAAAACTTCTTTAGCCCATTGTGATTTGAAACTCGATGAAACTGAAGCGAGCAACACTTAAAACAGACAGACACATACATCTATAGGATTTAGTCTGCGAGAGAATGAGATAGCAATAAAATGTTTATTTATTTCACGGGTACTCGGTTGTAATAAAATACGATAAATTCACGGTCCCACGCAAGCCTCCTTTGATATATGGTGGTGTGAAGCGCATGATGAACCTCAACGGCCATGCATTCAGCGGACCAAGGGTCGAATCCTACGAAATCAAAAAAAAAAAAAATAATAAATCAATATTCAATCTTCAAACCACTCCAATAAGAACAGACAAAGAAAACACCAAAAAGACACTCCGAAAAAAAAAACACGAATACTAATAAGATGATTAAGAAAAAGGTGCAATGGAATTCTACAAAAATATAGAAAAAGATCATCCTTCACAGTGCTAAAAAAAGTGCTTCGTGGTCTCCCCACTCTCGACTACTTTTGTTTTCTGAAGGTTTCACATCTACCGCGTGGGAATTGCACACTCTGATTTTTTTTC
Organism: Glyphotaelius pellucidus; assembly: GCA_936435175.1. Lineage (NCBI taxonomy): Eukaryota > Metazoa > Arthropoda > Insecta > Trichoptera > Limnephilidae > Glyphotaelius > Glyphotaelius pellucidus. The sequence goes on from OW386545.1 coordinate 18,431,267, forward strand.
TTTCAATATCTGTATATTATGTGTTATATGTTTAGTATGTGTTATTTTTATTACTTAATAAAATTATTAACGGCGGCCTCCGTGGTCCCGAGGCAAGACTCTCGACTCACAATCCGAAGGTCGCGGGTTCGAACCCGGCGTGCGCAAATAAATTTTATTTGATTAATTTGTGTTATTTCACAATTTATTCATTTAAAATAATATATAGTATATTTGCGGCACGTTCCAGAGTGGAAGATACTATCAGTATCGCCCTGGTGTAAGACCATCATTCAGAATTGAAACGTTGCTTGAAATGGCTTTAGCCGTGTTCAGTGACCAGATTTGAATAGCCAGGTACTTCCTCCCCTTCCTCTTCCCTATCTCCTTCCCCTCCCTACTACCTTCAGCCTCACAACATACCTCGATTGGGGATGCCATAGTCTCACTGGCTCCAGACGGGAGCAGTTGGGACTCTTGTGCGGTATTTACTGTAAAAAAAAAAAAAAATTAACCTCAACACGGGCGTTAGGTTAACAATTGAATAGTTAACAATAAATAATACCTACGATATAAATTAACAAATACATTGTGAAATAACATAAATTAATCAAACAAAAATTTTCTTGCGCTCGCCGTAATTTGAATCCACTAATAACCGGACGTGTTGCAAAAAATTGTAACCATACGTGACCAAGGAAAGTGCAAAATTCTTCACCATATTGCCATCATTTCTCAAACGAATCATTCATAAACTTAACAAAAATATCAAGTTTCTTTTCATTTCTATTTACGTCAGTGCGTTTGGATTTCCCAAATTTATAAGGTGCTTATTGGATGTTGAATAGAACTCACAATAATATTTACTCTTTCTGTTAAGTGCACTAAGGACAAGAAAAGAATGGAATGAGTTCTTAGTATTTCGTAATGCTAATTGAAGATATTCTCGGGGAGATGTTTTCGGGAAATACCGTCTGTAGGGGGAATATGAACTCGAAGGGAAACTTTTAATTGGTTTCTATGTACTTAAGCTCTTCGTGTTTTGGAAATCATAAAAGAACATTTATAGAATACTTCCTTGAATGAGTTTCAATTAACGCTTTGCAAAGTTCATTCACGAAAACCAAAGGAGGGTCATTTATTTCATTATCTTTTAGTTCAGATATTAAAGGCGTCTTATGCAAAAGTTATTTATTTATTTGCAAAAACAGTACAATAACCAATACATTGCAAAAGCGGTTGTATGAAAGTGAACGATGCAAGGAGTGTGTGTCAAGATCGAGTTGTTTGGCGGTCCTCTCTGCATACCCCTGCGGGTTTTGTTAGTTAAAAAAAAATTACACGTAGATAATATATAGAGTTAAAGCAAAAGTGATATTTCAGGCTTAAAATCATTTTAGGACGTGTGGAAAATATCCACATCTCCTGCGAGGCAGTTAATTAACCTATTGAGTCTTCCCAGAGTCATCACCATTGGTAAGTTAGTATTGCACCTGTGAAGGATCAAAAGCCTATGTTGGCGGCCTCGCCTGAAATTATCCTGGACATAAAATCCTATTTTAGCCAGAATGTCTGGTATTCACATAAAACATTTCAGAAGCTTATAAGCCACCAGCAGTAATGCGACATTCCTTCTGCGCAAATTGGAATTAATTCGCCTCATTTTTTAAATTTCTGACTACCCCAGTTTACAAAAAATGTTCCTTAGATTGCTCAAGGGTTAACAAATAAATATTTTGGATAAGTAATTCTAATTATTCAGGAGAAAATTGTTCAACAGATTCATTGTTATAATGCTCCTTCGCGAATTAGTCTGTTATTATGAAATAAGATCACATCTTACCACGCAATTTCTAATTTCTTTGATCAAAAAATATTTTAGACCCTGGCTATTTTAAACAAATTTAATTTATCGATAATTATTAAAAAAAAAAATATTTACGTAATGCACGTGGGATGCAAGTTTAATTGTAACGAAACTTTGAATAAATCCTGTTCCTCCTGAAGAAACGGTTTGCGCATGTTTAAAAATATTTATACGAAAAACTTTTTTTTGCATTGAAAATCAAATAACTATTCTAGCGACGGACTCGATATGCTAGTAACATTTAAGTCGATGTCAACTATTAAATTTTAGATGCCATTTTTCTCGACTTATTAATTTATTCTGTTCATTTTAAAAACCTAAAAGCAAAAATAATGACGAATTAAAATCAAACAAATTAATTTTTTACGAGAAAAACTCTCTTTTTATAACTTTTGAAGGTTATTCCTATCAACGTAATATATCATTGAAGAAGAAGATAACACTTAAAATCTAAATGAAAATATGAAAGAAAACAAGACACAGAAAAATAGAAAAAGACAATGGTCGCAACTGGGACTCGAACCCAGACCTCTCGTCTAACCGGGACGTGCGCGTTTTCCAATTTTGCTATTGCCACCTTCTGTCAAACCGTCATATTTGTCAATCTCATATTTAAAATATTTAGAATCATTAATATTATCTCCAACTAGTTCTTTTTCCATATTATAGGCAACTACTCTTTTTATTGGAAACAATCATTCTAAGAATTGGTTTGTAACCTGAATAGCGTCTCGGATAAATGTATCCGAATTTATCATATGGAACTATTGAAATTGGAAAACGCGCACGTCCCGGTTAGACGAGAGGTCTGGGTTCGAGTCCCAGTTGCGACCATTGTCTTTTTCTATTTTTCTGTGTCTTGTTTTCTTTCATATTTTCATTTAGATTTTAAGTGTTATCTTCTTCTTCAATGATATCAAACAACTTAGTTTATCCCACTTCATTAGATACCAAATCGGTAAGTCGCGCACTGATGTTAAATATAGATTATTCGGAGAGGGGTTAGGGACGGAGGGAAAGAGCTATCAAAATCGGCAGAAAAATTGATGAATGAATGGACATGGTTTTTGTCGTGGTTTTGTCCCACGATTTTGATTGGTTTTTTCATAGTTGTAGGTTTTATAGACTATCGGAAGTAACATTGTGTAATTTATCTTATTCAGTCAGTCACATTAATACAATTGCAAACTTGTAATACACTTTCAATTATTTAGATAAATATCTAGTGTTTTTTACCATGTTTCACCCGTACATTCTGTTGAACAAAGTCTGACAATTGTTCTTGAAACATGTTGATTTAAGATCCTATAAATTGGCGTAAACTAAGTTTGACTGTAATTCACTAATTATGTCACCACAAATCATACCTTTACCTATAGAAGAAGTATTCTTCGAAAAATTAGCAAAAAAACCTTGTTGATTCCCGATGTCGGATAGGACAATGGTGGGAGATTCCTGTTACTCATTATAACAGGATGTATTGACATGATGTTAACTATTTACTAGAATTACTTAGTTCAAATTACTTTTTTTTACAATAATTAAAATATTGAAGTCGTGCGATTATGCCAAGAATGTGGATTCTCTTATCATCTTTCTTTATCAATATCAGAAAACAATGATTTAATAATCTCTTCCGTATCATAATTAACACATAACTAGTATACATGGGTCAAAATAGACCGGGAAAAACCTAAGATCGGTTGTAATTAAACAGTCGTTCGAAATTTAGGTGCAATGTAGGTGAAGGTGCGTCCAGTGTCAACTGTAATTTTTGTAGGTACGTGCTCTCTCGGGTCAGATTTGACCCCTGTATGCCTCAAGGTGATCCAATAGTCCAGGAAAAAATCGAAATCGGAATTCACGCTCCTTTTTTGGAGGAGTTTAAAAGTTCTTGAGAAAAAGCTTTTGAAAAGGTTGAAAAGGTATTTGAGATTTTTTTTTTATAAGTTGATTTTGTAAAGGCCTGTAAAAAACATTAACTTCTTTTTTACGAATTATTCATTATAAAACGAGGAAATTTAAAATTGATTTCACGGAATCAAGCGTCGCGGAGCCGTCTATTTTCCGCTCCGGCCGGGGCCGAACTGATACAAAATGGGTGTGGCAAGTCAATAGTCTTTGGATGGATGGCATAAGCTTCACTTTGAACATCCAAATTCGTCGACTGCCAGCCGTATTGTGAAATTACTGAATATATTTTTTGCGATTATTATAAAAGAAACTGAATTTGCTACACTAAACAGTAAAGCATATCCGAAAAGGGGGTTATAAGTAGGATAGTTTGCACTTGGAAGTGTTTTTTTATAGACCTAATACTTCATTTTTTCCTAGGCTTATTAAAAAAATTATAAAAAAATGACCGATATTTTTAAGGGCCAAGATATGTTCTGCACGCAGAATTGAATTGAAGCATCTATAATACCTAAGCGATCAAATTTTCAAAACAAAAATACACGATTTTGTATGATTTTGCATTATGGCTTTATAAGTGTAACTTTTTGCTCAAAAAACGTATAGTGAAACTATCATCATCCGCACAAAATGTGAAATATTATGTTAACTTAATTGCAGTATGTTAGGAACTTAGAAAACAGTAACTTACTATTTTTTTAAATTAGGGCTCGCATTCAATGTTGAAAAAAAATACGAATTAGGATGATTGTTATTTATTTTCTTTTCGATTCTATTAAAAAAGTAATTGATTTTATATTTTGAGATGACTTAATTTTAGTTCAGATGAGAAGATATGTAGAGTTTGAAACTTTTTATTAGAAAAATAATAAATTATTCAGTTCACTAAAATTGTGTCTTCTTGTACACCTGTATTAGTAATTATTATATGGATAATTTTATCACTTGGCAGATGGCTCATCTGCCCTAATGATGGATACTGCAACGCTGTCCGAAACGTTGGCTAAAGAAGGAGTTAGCGCAACACGGCATAACACCCGAAAAATAAATAACAAAAATACTTTTGGCCGCGAAAACCTAAAAACATACCCAATTTTATCATTCTTGTGAAATATAAAATAACAATAAATTTTAATACCTATAAATTAAAAAAAAGGAAAAAATTACTCAATTAAAAATTTACACAATGTAATTGAATTTGGGTCCAATAAGACCCATGTATACCGTGTATGTTGTTGAAAATACATACACCAGTTAAGTGTTAACGTTCTGGATATACGAAGATAGATTCTTGCTGTAATTAGCAGAATACTTAAGTTTATTCTCATTACTATGTAATTGAGGTGAATAAATTAAATACATTGATATCTTTAACATTAATTATGCATTAAGACGTTCATAAAATTGTAGTAGGAAAACATTTATTGGTGACGCTGGAATTTGAACTCCGGGCCTTCCGCTATTCGAGCAGCCTCTCTTACCACACACGTATTTTTGTATCATAACGGTTGTCCAGACATATTTTTAATGTCGATGGAAATATAAGATATCTTCGACCGTGAAATTTTTTTACGTTTATTGTAGTTAATGAAAATAAAAAAAGTGGTTAAAGAGCGAGAAAAAAAGAGCATTACTTAAATAATTATGATAATAGAGACATAAAGAAGTAAATACAAACAATGATTAAATAATAAATTAAAAAACCAATGCTGTTGTTTGCAAAGATAAAAAATTCAAGCAGAAAAAAATATCTATTTTCATTACTTGGTGAATCAGTTTTGTACACATCGAACGGCACGACCAAGTTACGCCGTCATTTCATTCAATTTCAGAGAAATACGTGTGGCTGCGTGAATGAATGCGTGAGTGCCACCATAACAGAATGCATTGTCATCGACAACAAGTCTATCTGCCGAGTTTTAACTCGGTCGGTTGTCTAGAAGTGGGTTAATTTCCACTTCCAAGATTTGCATTGATTCACGAAAACAATATTGAAATTCAAATCATTATATGTGTAAAAATCTCGCGTCACGATGTTTGTTCGAGATAAACTCCGAAACTACTTAACCGATTTTGATGAAGTTTAGCTTACTGTGTGTAATTTGGTCCAACTATAGGATAGTTTTGTATCTCGATTATTGATCTCAATAATTATTATTGCGAATTAAATGTTAAATAAATGTTGTAATAGGACAATGCTTTGTAAGTATTTGTAAGTTCTGTAAGTTTCTAACATAAGGCGGTGTGATCGATACAACACTTGATTATCTAGGTTGGATAACCATCCAGAAGATGGCGTTGTTTTTCGATACCGGGTCAGCTAGTATATTTTCAATGATGGCGTTGCGTTGGCATACACGGCAAGAACTACTTGGCGCACGCATAAGTTTGTTGCATGTTTGTTACCTTTGAACGGTGTTATCCCCTCACAGGTACGTGAAGAGCATTATTAGTAAATTTTACTCACAAAACAGTTTTTTTTGATAAACCAAATCGAATAACACTTTTTATAAATAAAGATCGCACGTAATGCTATTTTAATGACATAAGTATTTCACGGTTGGGAGAGAAGAAAACAATAATATTTTTAAAAGACAAGGTCCATATTTTTTGTAATGAAAAACAAAAATAATAAAAATATTATTTTATTACAATATGCAAAGACTTCAGCAATCGTTTCAACTTTAAGTTCAACTCGGAAGTGTGGGCGGGGCGTATTACCTTCCACGGGGGTAAATGTATATAAATATGCATAAATATGTACCACTTCTTAATCCAATTAATAATAAGTTCATACCTATCTATATAAATTCCAATACGGGTGCAAAATCAGTAATAACGTTATTCTTAGATGTAATAATAATACCTATGATTAATACAACATTTAAAAAAATAACTTCTGTCATTGATGTCGCTATTCCAAATTCCTGTAATTTCAAAAATCTGTTTCTGAAAAAATTAGAAAATATATAGATCTTAGAAATGAGATTAAAAGAATTTGGCATTCTCAGATTGTAAAAAATATTGCCATTTGTTATTTCGGCTACTGGCATTATAACTAGCTCTATCATTCTAAATTTGGGCTTAATAGATTTGTCAAAGAATCTTTATATAAAAATGCAAAAATCAGTCATATTAAATACATGTAGGATTACGAAAGATTTTTTAAATATTTTTAATGAGGGATCAGTAGGATTTTTCGGTCCAGTTAAAGAGTTCTATCCAGCCGAACTCTCTGATATAAAAATATCTGGAGTCGGTGAATTATTTTCCCATTTGGTATCTGGTAGGTCGACATGTTGTTCTTGTATTGTTTTGTATTTATTTTACTTATATAGTGCAATTGCGTAGCGTGGATTGACTGTGATCATTTGTGGAAAAGTGTGTGGAAGGGTTAAGTTTTACCTGTGGGGAAGATTTAACCCGGACATACAGTCAAAAGAACAATTAAAACGAAGAACGCAGTAAGAATTTAGAAAATGATTTTATTTAATGAAGAATTTAGAAAATAATTTAATTAAATGAAGACAAAATTAGAGAAACTCATTCGAAAATCTGAAAACCAAGAAGCATATGGTCACATCTGGACTTTTTTCGACTTTTTCTGATTTTTCTGTTTTCATGTTTTCGATGAGTTTCGCTAATATTGTCGCCATTTAATTAAATATTACAAATACTTATTTAGGCCCGGTAGTCCCCACTAAAAAAGGAGAAAAAGGAGAGATATGTAGGTAAATATGAATATTAGAGGGAACGCGCTATTAAGAACAATAATAATTAAGCAAAAATTGTGAAAATGTTTAATAAAACACGACTCGTTTAAAATAGAGCAAAAATCTCATGAGGAATATCTAAAATAGCATATAAAGAAACACTGTGTTTTTTTTTACATATAACTTGTAAATTAACTGAAAAAACGTGTTTACAATAATTTTCGGAACATACTGTGTGATTTTTTTTTCTATCGAGGGAATTTCTTATGATTGTCGTTTCGGCGCGACGCCGGCGTGGGAAATGTAAAGATATTATCTTCAAGAAGAGTATAATTTTTTTGAAGAGCTTTAAAATAGTGTTTTATGAAAATATGTAATAAATCGGTAGAAATGCAGGAAGCCGGGCCTTAAGTTAAAAAAAAAAAAAAAAATTATAATTGTTTGATGTCCATTTTTCCAGTATCAATGAGCCACTTGCGTTAATTTTCAATTTTGGGAAAAAACATTTATTTAAATTTTATGCGGAGAGTATGGAAAAGCTTTACTTAGGTGTTAATTATAATTTTAAATAAACAAACACATTATTTTAGCATGCAACGGCAAATGTAAAATCCGTATAGTTCTCTTTTATTAGGCACTCTCGGAAATCCGACAATATTTAAAAATAATCTCTTACTACGATTGTATTAAGCGGAAAATGTTGCTCGTGTCGTGATGGAGGACTTAGCTTGCTGAGGTATAATTGACGGGAACTAGACGCAATGCCAATTCAGCCACAATTCAGCGTCATTGATTAACAGCAAACTTTTAATCATACATTTTACATCCTATTAGGCTGTAAGATATTTATACATATGAAAATACGTTTTTTTTATTTCTACGGTATTTTACCATATTTAATTGATTTTATCACGTGCAGCTAAACAATTCTATTTTTATTATTATTATTTTCATTTAATGAGCAAGTATGATTTCTGATTTCACTAAGCAAAAATATTTTCAAAGGAAAAAAAACTTAAGGCCTATGACCTCTTTAGGGATGCTAATGTGGAGGGCCTTTTTAGGGAAAGGAAGAAGAGAAAGTCCTAGGAAGGAAAAGGAGTGGGGAGTGGGTAGGAATCTGGGGTCAATGTATCCAGGAGTTACGGGCTACTAGGATCCTCTTAGGTTACGTCTTCTTAAATCAATAAACCTCATCCCATGAACTCGGGCACCGCAGCTAAGTCGCCAAACGCAACGAACCACTTGAGGTGACGTACGGCAGGGGTTTTGGTTATCCAAGGGGCGGCGGTACACATACTCGCCTCCCAAATTGTTAACAAGCCACTCTGTTTGTACGGAAGCATTTCCTAGGACTGAATGCAGGTGTTTTGCCTATTTTTGAGTGTCCACGTAGATTCAAATTTGTGATTTATTTGATATAATTTACATAATATTATAACCGTTGACAAAAAAATCAACAATTTTGAAAATCTGTCGAAAAAAAATTGGTTGTCTGTAAAGTCAGTTTACGGATGATAATTTTACGTGATAACGTCATATAATACGATGGAGTGGAAGAGAGATAGATGCGTCACAAGCCGAACGCTTAGACCGAACGCTTCTTCCGCGCTCTTGCTAGCAAACTCGGATTTTGCACAGGCGGAACGTGACAATGAGTCATGCTTTTTCGTGAGTACAGCTGGCGTTTTTCAATTTATAAGACCTTATCACGTCAAAAATTGTAAGAAAAATAGAATGCCTTGGAAAAATTCCTTTCTGAAACCGAAAAAGAACATGCAAGTGTACCATCATCCTGAGTCATATTCCTACGAAGAACGGTATAAAAAATATTTGCCCGTGACCAAAATTCAGTAAGAAGAACAGAAATCATTTCTAATCCGTGTCGCAATATTCACAAGTATTCGACCGATCGACCACTCACAATAACAAGGTTCTATCTGACACAGTAACTATACGCGATAATGACCCCTAACGTATCTTCACACAGAGCCCATTAACGCACAGCAAGAGTCAGATGGTGCCAATTTGTTCAAAGGGGTCGCAATGCCAAATCCATAATGAAAAACGTTTCTGCAAGTTAACGCAGCAGTCACAGACACTAAGGTCAGTTGCAGCTGGAGGTGATTAAAGAGTTGTTAAACCGCAAATTGATATTTCCTCGAATAAATTGTATAATCAGGGCAAAGGTCATAAAAATTTAACAAAACAATGAAGGACATCATTGTTTTGCTAAATAGACCTGTGGTTGAAGTCTTGGTCATTCAAAATTTAGAATGGCGTGTTGCTGCAACCAAAGTTCAGCGAACGCAGTAGCTACTCACTAAGATAAGCGTGCAGCTTGTTTCTAAATTGTTTATAGATTTCAGAAAAAAATTTATGGAATTAACTTTAATTTATTTCATTTATTTTATTTATGTTATTTATGTTATTTATTTTATTTATTTTATTTATTTTATTTATTTTATTTATTTTATTTATTTTATTTATTTTATTTATTTTATTTATTTTATTTTATTTATTTTATTTATTTTAATTATTTTATTTATTTTATTTATTTTATTTATTTTATTTATTTTATTTGATTTATTTATTTTATTTATTTTATTTATTTTATTCATTTCATTTATTTTATTTATTTTATCTATTTTATTTATTCTATTTATTTTATTTATTTTATTTTTTTTTTATTTATTTTATTCATTTTATTTATTTTATCTATTTTATCTATTTTATTTATTTTATTTATTTTATTTATTTTATTTATTTTATTTATTTTATTTATTTTATTTATTTTATTTATTTTATTTATTTTATTTATTTTATTTATTTAATTTATTTTATTTATTTTATTTATTTTATTTATTTATTTTATTTATTTTATTTATTTTATTTATTTTATTTATTTTATTTATTTTATTTATTTTATTTATTTTATTTATTTTATTTATTTTATTTATTTTATTTATTTTATTTATTTTATTTATTTTATTTATTTTATTTATTTTATTTATTTTATTTATTTTATTCATTTTATTCATTTTATTTATTTTATTTATTTTATTTATTTTATTTATTTTATTTATTTTATTTATTTTATTTATTTTATATATTTTATATATTTTATTTATTTTATTTATTTTATTTATTTTATTTATTTTATTTATTTTATTTATTTTATTTATTTTATTTATTTTATTTATTTTATTTATTTTATTTATTTTATTTATTTTATTTATTTTATTTATTTTATTTATTTTATTTATTTTATTTATTTTATTTATTTTATTTATTTTATTTATTTTATTTATTTTATTTATTTTATTTATTTTATTTATTTTATTTATTTTATTTATTTTATTTATTTTATTTATTTTATTTATTTTATTTATTTTATTTATTTTATTTATTTTATTTATTTTATTTATTTTATTTATTTTATTTATTTTATTTATTTTATTTATTTTATTTATTTTATTTATTTTATTTATTTTATTTATTTTATTTATTTTATTTATTTTATTTATTTTATTTATTTTATTTATTTTATTTATTTATTTTATTTATTTTATTTATTTTATTTATTTTATTTATTTTATTTATTTTATTTATTTTATTTATTTTATTTATTTTATTTTATTTATTTTATTTATTTTATTTATTTTATTTATTTTATTTATTTTATTTATTTTATTTATTTTATTTATTTTATTTATTTTATTTATTTTATTTATTTTATTTATTTTATTTATTTTATTTATTTTATTTATTTTATTTATTTTATTTATTTTATTTATTTTATTTATTTTATTTATTTTATTTATTTTATTTATTTTATTTATTTTATTTATTTTATTTATTTTATTTATTTTATTTATTTTATTTATTTTATTTATTTTATTTATTTTATTTATTTTATTTATTTTATTTATTTTATTTATTTTATTTATTTTATTTATTTTATTTATTTTATTTATTTTATTTATTTTATTTATTTTACTTCTTTTATTTATTTTATTTATTTTTTATTTTTTTTAATTTTTAGGTTTCACCCGGGCGTCCCGTGTTCGATTCCTGGGCTGACTAAGTCCTCCATCACAACACAAGCAACATTTTCGGCTTTCTGTGGTGGTAGTAGGAGATTTTCAAACATTGTTGGGTTATTCGTAACCCGGGAATGTTTGTCTTTCTTTAAAAAAAAATATATATTATTTTAAGAAATATACAATATTTATTGTACATAACTGAACTGCCTCAGTAACAAATATTTATATTTGTTTAAAGATAAACTGAAGATGTCCACTGACTTGGTGTAATTGTTTCCTTCCATTAGTATTCTGGGTAAAGAGGAATACATGTAGTAGTCCCAGAGTTTCTGCACTGAAACAAATCCTGACTTCTAGTATTACGTTGTGGTATCCGAAAGCTTATCAATTCAAGCAATACCGGACCATCAACTAAATCTTTTTGAATTTTAAAGAAACACAATATCAGTGAAAATTCTACTATCCGACAATTTGAGCATGTTCATATTATTTAACAGAGTGTTGAAGTTCAACATAATTGCTGAAATACTCATTTTAAAATTTAGAAAACGTGAGAATTTGTTTTGTATTCTTTCAACAGCTTGTTCATGTATTCCAGGGGGTTCCAGACGAGAGAATTGTTTTGTTATTGCAAATAATAAAAGAATACACTGTTTTACCTTTTGAAAAACCTTCAAATTCGAAGATCGACGTGAAATCACACAAACCTTTCTCTCTAATAAGAAGGCATAATCACCACAAAGGGATGTTTGGCTAGGCCATGGGTCAGAATCAGCGGCTCATTGCATCAGACGTCTGTGGCTCTTCGGTTCTTCAGACATCAATTGTAAATTCACCTATACTCAACCAGCCTTATGAGATAGAGCCTCCGAAACGATTATTTTTTTTGCTTTCCGAACACAAAACTGGTTTTAATTTAATAAGGAATCTATGAGCGAGTCTGTTTATAGAAACAATCAAACGGGCAGACGTGTAATATTACAGTAAGAATGTATACCACGAAGCAAATCGTAATTATCGTTCCACAACATTTTTACCGCAGTACAATTACAATCCCCCTCCCCCCGTTATAATATGGCTTTCTGATAAATTTGTTATTCTATTTCTTTGACAAATTGGCTCCTTCTCACTTGACACTGTCACCACTGTCGCACATGATGTTTATAATTTGTGAGGAAGGTATGGGTACTGCCGCTCCGCGAACCATTTTTTTGATAATCAACACTTCTGCCACAGGTCACTCCAAGTGGTTCGTTATGTTTGGTGACTTAGAAGGGGTTCCCAGATTAATTTATTTTTATTTTATTTATTTATTTCTTAAAAACATTAAATTACATATTGCTTATTACAATGATCTTTGGCTGTCCAAGTAGGAGATTTACCCGTTTTCATAGGATGAGGTTTGTCCGGGTCTTGGCAGACTATGCTTCTGTCCACCAACTATAGGTATGGCAGGCCGGAATGAGAGAGATTGGTTGAAAGAAACCATTTATCTCTTCACCAGGACTCTCTTGGAATATCACCTTGCATCGCAGTGGAAGAGTTGGATTCATACATCCGTTACTCCTAAATATTCTAACTCAGATTCGTATCCACCTCTAGCAATTTTTTTCTTTTTCTAAAAGACCCTACACCCAAAGATGACATAGGCCACGAGGGAAATTATTTTCCTCACGGAGATCCACCTCAATGTGGAGCCAATGTAAAAAAAATGTGTTCGTATTCAAAGTTTATGTTTTTAGAACATCTCTAAATGCGCGACCTGCCTCAATGATTTTTCTACTTATTTTTTTCTTCGTATGGTGGAGGAGAGCTGAAAAAGAGTAGGATGTTGAGATATTCAATCATTTGGAAATTGATTCAGTACTCACGTGCCTTCAAGAAATTAATCGAGTAAGCACGCCAAAATGTTTGATTGATGTTTTTTAAATATTCAACAAAAAAGTGTTTTGATTTTCGAAACCGGGTGGTACCTGGGTTGTTCTTCTTTTAAACCTACATTACTTTTACCACTCTGTCACATTTCCACCACTCTGTCACATTTCCACCACTCTGTCACATTTCCACCACTCTGTCACATTTCAACCACTCTGTCATATTTTATCTTTTACTATAAATGAATTCTCTCTGGATCTCAGAGGGGAAATTTTAGCAAGGGGGAAAAGAGGCCTAAAATGCCTATTGGGGGTGACAAGCACGAGCTGCGTGTATACCTATTTCGAATGGCAACAGGATTAATGTACGACATAAAAGTTGTAGGAGACTAATTTTTGAGATTTTTTAAAATATTTTATTAAACATAATTAAAAATAATAATCGCTCTTACTTGATAGGTTATATCTTTTGTAGTTTAAAAATAGTTTTTTTTCGAGGTGGCAGAAGACTAAGATTAGATTAAGACTAAGAAGATAAGAACTAAGATTTGTATGAAATAAACTTCTATCACGAGGAGTGACAACTCTGTAACGTAATTTTTACTACAGATATATAAACACATATTTTTTTAAATCACCCAGAATCGTTACGTCTTTAGTACAGTAGATTTTAAAGTAATTATAAAATAATAATATTGGTAATTCTGTTGAATTTCTCTCCACTAACTGGTGGAGACAACTTTTGTAGGTTAAAAAGAAGAACGACCCACCTACATAATTACAGGTAAAAGTTACAGGGTCGTATGTAAACTTAGGAGGAATAAAAATGAAAGGAGAGAGAGAGAGCTAAAAGCATTTCGATAGAGCGAAACGGATAACAAAAAGTTTCAAACAACCGCTCATGGAAACCAAGGTAATAAGTTTGGAGGAATTAATATGTGAACTCATATTTAAGCAGAACCCATGGTATTCCCGACAAAATTGTATTTTTTCCTCGAATATGAAATTGCGAAGCCAGGGTGAAGGATAAAAAATACGACTGCAATGAAGGGCAACATGTTTTTGTAAATTACCATTAGTTCGTTATAGGTGATTCGAAATAATTTGCAACGGTGATTTTATGTATCAATGATTGACATAAAGTTTTTAATATCAGTCATAATTGTTTATTGATAAACCAGTTCTGCCGTCTAATTATTATTACGCCTGACGGCCGTTTCACCTTTTGAAGGCGTTATAAAAAAAAATCATAAATCATAAATCATGATGTAACACAAACAACAAAAACTTCTACAGTCCGCATCAGATCAGGAATCCACTGAGGAAAATTAAAAATTCAAATTAAACGTAAAGTGTAAAGTAAGAATATTATAACATTTAATGTTTCTAGTCATATTTACTATTTTTTTATACTTACACTTTTAATATGAATACTTCACAAGAGTCCCAACTGCTCACAAACTTTTGGAACAAGTAAGACTATGGGATATTCCCGGTATGTTGTGAGACTGAAGGTAGTAGGGAGGCGAAGGAGATGGAGGAAAGGAAGGTGGAGAAATAGCTGGATATTCATATCTGGGCCCTAAACACGGCTGAAGCCATTTCAAGCAACGCGTTTTGATTCCGAATGGTGGTGTTGTTACGCCAGGGTGAAACTGAGAGAATCTTCCGCTGTGTTACGTATCTTGTCTTGTTTTTTTGTTGTGCTTCATGTTATGTGACTTTGTTACTTATTATTTTTCTTATTTTTTAACTTATTTCGTTCATCTTTATGATTATCTTTACTTCTATTGTTATGTTTCTTTTTATTGCAATTTTTTAAGAGCCTGTATTTTTACTCATTATGTTTTCTCTATGATTCTTTTTTATGTTTCTTGTCATTTCGATTCTTTGGAATAACAAAGTTCCATCTATTGCGATAACGTCGCGCGATAATGGGGTCCATGGTAAGCTACTTTTGAGAGATTATTATCGCATGACGTTACCGCAACAGATGCAACCTTGTTATTCCAAAGGGTTTATTCTCTGTAAGTTTTCGTCAACCCTGCACAAACCTACCTCCAGGAAAAAAGAGATGCAGTCAGTAAGACAAAAATTTCCATTGAAACTATCGGCTCCGACGTCAGCGATCTTCCAATGTCAATGAGCTGTTTGCTCTCGTGACGAGCGATTTGAACTTAACACCTTTCTGTCTGTACGGGTTTCCAAAGCACTGAGCGATTGCCTCACACTCAATGACGTCTATTTAAAAACCAAACAAATAATCTCTAGAGGTATACATTACATATATGCCCCAACAAATAGACGTAATGCTTTTTAGTTAAGATTTAAAAAAAATGCAAGAGGAGTGTCATAAAAACACACAAACATTATTTACATAAACACACATATCTCTTTGAGTTTGTTGTTGGAAAGTAAATGCTTAATCAATGACTCATACACACTGAATAGATTTGGCCAGTTTAAAAATAACTTTTCTACCCTTAGCCACTAGCAGACAAATATAAGTTGTTTATTTGCTCGAGAAAGAATTTTGAAATTTGAAAATGTTTATCAATTTCGGCAGAAATATGGAAAAATGTGCATACTTCCGGCACCCAGAAGAGTCCACGACATACTTCTTTCAGAGTATCTGTTCATTGATTACAATAATAGATTAATAATTTTACAATAAATAAAACACACGGCTTTTACAGATTTCTTTATATTAATTACATACCGAGAACGTAAGTTTTCACACTGGATTTGCATTGATTAAAATACTTAATACTTCAATGTCAAGGTGTCAAAGGAATTAGAAAGATTTTTAGAACTTTAATCTGCGGATTACAAATGATTTTATCTTTTGTATTTATGTTAAGTTGACAAACTTACTTCATTTCATAATTATGTACGCACTCGATGACGTTGGTAGGATAATCAAAAGAAGAAATGTCATAAAAGAAAATAGAGAAAGTTATAATTAATATTTGATATTTTGTAACAATTTTTCTCTCGTCTTATGACTGATTATTTACTTATTTTTATGTAAGATTTCAATGTTTTTTGTAAAACTTTTGTGTTGTCCCAACTATTTAAAATTATTTCTTACCATTTTTAAGTTGAATTAAATTGAGTTCTTATCCAAGAATCGTTATTCTTGTGGCTATTGTCAATACTTAATGATTAAAGCTAAATAACTATTTTTGATCAAACATTAATACGAATCGGTTCAAATTACAAAAACAAAAAAATTAGCTTAGGATATATTGAAGCTTTTCTTACCGTGAATAGGAATCAAATAAAATTGTTAAGGCTCGGCTTCCCGCATTTCTATCGATTTATTACATATTTTCCATAAACACTTTAAGTTTTAAAGCATTTCAAAAATAAATGTTATTTTTGAATATAATATCTATACATTCTCCATGCCCAAATGCAATTATTTGAAGTTCCCTCGATAGAAAAAAAAATGCAAAATACGCTCGGAAATTTGTTTATGAAAAAATTCACAGTGTTTCTTCAAATGCTACATTTCTACATACATTACCCAAGAAATTTTTGCTCTATTTTAAACAAGTCGTATTTTATTAAACACTAGCTGGTACGTGGCATGCTTCGTAATGCCATTCAAAGAAATAAATTGATTCTCCTAGCATCGCCGTTCACCTCCCGGGTCTCCTTCCCCCCGCGTTAATCTTCCTCCTTCCTCGCTTTCCCCTTTCCTCCTTTTCGCCTTTCCCCCTTTCTCGTCACTCCTTCTTCTAACCCCACATCCCTCTCCTGCCTTTCCTCCCTGAATAATATGAAATAAAATATATGAAATACACACATTTTTATTTATACAAATTTCATAACGCCAGAGCTTTCCATTATACATGGCCTATAATCTTAAGCCTCAACAAATCAACAAATTTTCATCGCAATCGGATGAACGGTATGGTAGCGCATAAAATACGAACAAACAAACAAACAAATATTGATTTTTACATAAATAAGATTTTCACAATTTTCGCTTAAAAATTATAGTTTTTAATATAAGCGCGCTCCCTCTAACATTTTTATAAACATATTTTTCATTCTTCTTCTTTTAAGCTGGTACTACCGGACGTTACTTACTTTATAAAAAAACTAGCTGGTACCCGGCATGCGTTGCCATGCCATTTAATAAATAAATTGTTTTCTCCTGCGTGTTCTTTCCCATTCGTCCCGTTCCTCTTCCGCTTCCCCTTCCTCTCCCGCGTCCTCTTCCCCTCTCGCGTTCACACTCCGCCTCTTCCACCTTCCCTCCCCCCACTCCACTACTCCTTTCCCCGTCCCGCGAACCCCCCTTCCAAGCTCCCCTCCCCCCTCCCAGGTTCCCCCTCCCAGATTCCCCTCCCCCTCCCGGGTTTCCCTCCTCCCCCTCCCGCGAACCCCCTACCCGAGTCCCCCTCCGCATTTCATACATTCTTTCCCGGTACATTCAGTTTTCAAACAGCTCGCATGCCACCATATTTCATAATGCCAGAGCTCACCATTAGTAAAATCCAATTTGGTGCAGTCGTTCGGAAGTCATGCGCGTAAATACATTTCGGCGATTCATTTTTTAGAGATAAGTATTACATACAATGCCCGAATTAAAAAAATCTATATCAACATGGTTTTCACGGCAACGATTTGTTTTGCTTTTCTTCTGACGTTAGCAATAACTCGCCATTTTCGACAGAAAACGTAAAATAAATATAATATATTAATATTTATAATTTCGTAACGCCAGAACTTACCAATATATATAACCTATATTACTCGCATATAATGTAGCTTTCTATTGGTGAAAAAAATTCTAAGATCGGTTTATTAATTTATGCGTGAAAGCGTAACAAACAAACACACGCAGTTTCACATTCATAATATTAGTATAGATTTAGAATTTTAGGGTAGGTACTTTCTATTACATAATTCAATTTACCAAATTCTGACACAGGCATTTAAATACAATAGCAAGTTCCCGGCATATGCTATGCCACTTAATAAAGAAAAAAATTCGCTCTACTAACCCTTTCCCGTTCGTCCCAGATGATGCCAGAACTCACTATACACGTATAGAAACCATCGCGGACTTAAACACATCAAATCCCCAAAGTTTTATCGCAATCGGATGAACGGTTAGCAATGTATGATAGCGATGCCAAAACTCACAATCGTACATAGAAACCATCGCGGGCATGCGCACATCAAAACCCCAAAGTTTCATCGCAATCGGATGAACGGTTTAGCAACGCAAAACATCTCACACACATAGACAAACACATTTTCTATAGATCAGTAATTTTAATATCAAAAATGTCAGTTGAGGATTTTTAAATTTTTTTAAAGTTAACATTAAAAAATTTGTATTTAAAAAATGTTTTCGTAATTTCTAATAATACCATTTATTTAAGCGTATTTCATCACCTTTCAAAACCAGTATTTAGTTTTTGGATACGTTTACAAATATTCCATTTATTTGAATTTTTATTGCAAAGTCGATATATATCGAAACATTTATACCTTTTGACAAAATACGCCAAATTTTTGAGGGGTTAAGCTTTGAGCTTTAAGCTTTGAGATTCAAGCTTTGCGCTTTAAAATTTTTGAAGGGTTAAGCTTTGAGTTTCAACCTTAAGCTTTGAGCTTTAAGCTTTGAAGTTCAAACTTTGATATTTAAGTTTTGAGCTTTAAGTTTTGAGCTTTAAGCTTTGAGATTTAAGCCTTGAGCTTTAAGCTTCAAGCTTTGAGCTTTAAGCTTTGAATTTAAGTTTTGAGCTTTGAGCTTTGAGATATAAGCCTTGAGCTTCAAGCTTTGAGCTTAAACCTTTGAGCTTTAAGCTTTGAGCCATAAGCTTTGGGTACTATGCTTGAGCTTTAAGTTTAGAGCTTTAAGCTTTGAGATTAAAGCCTTGAGCTTAAAGCTTTGAGCTTTAAGTTTTGTGATTAAAGCCTTGGGCTTAAAGCTTTGAGCTTAAAGCCTTGAGCTTAAAGCTAGGAGATTGAAGCTTTGAAATTTTGGCATTGAGCTGTAAGTTTTGAGCTTTAAGCTTTGAGCTTCAAGCTTTGAGCTTTGAGCTTTTAGCTTTGAGCTTTTAGCTTTAAGCTTTGGGCTTTAAGTTTTGTGATTAAAGCCTTGAGCTTTGAGCTTTAAGTTTGGAGCTTTTAGCTTTAAGCTTTGAGCTTTAAGATTAAAGCGTTGAGTTTCAAGCTTTGAGCTTTGAGCTTTAAGCTTTGAGTTTTAAGCTTTAAGCTTTTAGCATTAAGCCTTGTGCTTTGCGCAAAGCTCAAAGCTTAAAGCTCAGAGATTAAAGCCGAAAGCGTAACGCTCAAACAATAAACTTAAAGTTTAAAGCTCCAGGTTTAGGCAAGGTTTTAAGTTTAAAGGCCAAAGTTTAAGCTTAATATCAAAGCTCTAAACTTAAGTTCAAAGCTTAAAACTCATAGCACAAAGCTTAAAAATAAAGCTCAAAGTTCAAAGCTGAAAGCTCAACACGTAAAGCTTAACATTTAATGCATAAAGTTCAAAGCTTTAAGCTCAAAAATCAAAGCTCAAAGCTTAAAGTTCAAAGCTTAAAGCCAAAACTCAAAGCACAAAGCACGGCTTGCGTTGCAATGCAAAGAAATCAATTGATTCTCCTTGAATGTCCTTTCCCGTGCGTCCCCGTTCACCTCCCGAGTCCCCTTCCCCTTTCGCGTTTCCCTTCTACCTTCCCCGCCTTCACATCCCTCGTTTTCCCACCCACGTACCCCACCTCTCCCGTTCCCCTCCCCCCTGCCTTTCCTCCTTGCCGCTAAAATATATGAAATACGCACATTTTCATTAATTCAAATTTAATAACGCCAGAATTTGCCTTTATCCTTTGCGGGCGTGCGCACAACAAATCACCAAAGTTTCATCGCAATCGGATGAACGGTATGGCAGCGCATAATACGAACAAACAAATTTTGATTTTTATATATAAGATAGGAAAGATTTGATTGTTTGTTGGTGTCCTCCCGTACGGTCCGTTCCCCAGTGACGCTTACATCGTATAATACTTACATTTTTAAACTCGTGATATCTTTGAAATGGGATGTCCGAATTGAATAATTCAAAAAGTTATATAAAGGAATTGAAGCAGTCTCGAATATAAAATAATTTATTTTGATAAGAATTAATACCAAGATACAAATAAAGAGTCTTTTCTAGCGGCGGCATTTCAATAAAAATTTTAAAATAAAAGAACACTTATTGTGGCATAACTATAATAGTTAGACATATGCTGTCGCGACATTTTTTGTAGATAATAATGTGTTCTGCAAAGTCGTAGTACATTATTTTATTCTATCATCAATAGTTTTCGCAGCGCACGCAATGTAAAGAATATTTTAGGTAATTTTTTTACACCTTGGGTTACATTATTGGAGTTTTAGTAAGGATCCCTATTTTTTTTTTAAATATAATATAGCCTATGTTACCCGGGAATAGTGTAGCTTCCCAACAGTGAAAGAATTTTTCAAATCGGTTCAGTAGTTTCGGAGTCTATTCGATGCAAACAAACAAACAATCAAATCCTTCCTCTTTATAATATTATATTAGTATTAGTATAGATTATAAGCGTTAACCATAAAAAATGTATTTTTTATTTAGAAATGCATGAACGCAAATAAGAAACACTATTTAAAAATATAATTTTATGGTTTAAATTATTTTTGACAGTTTTCATTGAATAACTTTTTTATTTCTTATAAAATTATTCACAAAATAAATTTTGCACTTAAAATCATGACCTCTAGACTCACGACGTTTGCCAAGCGATTTGAATGCCTTATTACCTATATCCGTGCCGATATAAAGCACGCTAAGATTACATACATTTTTAGCTTGTGGCTTCCTATTAATGCAGTGGGAAATTATTGCAAGAAGTTTCAAGGGGAACTTGTCTTCACTAGGTTGGATTTTAGAGGATTTAACCATAGTTGGAAAGTGCAGATGCAAGGCCGTATTAGAAAAAAAATCTAAGTAGATCTAACCGATATAATTTAACCCTCTGTCGCTGACGTTACGTCTGTCAGACACCGCTAAATCTATGCGCAGTTGCTAAGTTGCCATTTCGCGTCGTTCTGTCTCGCTCAGTTTCTTCCTCCACCCGTCAGCATGGTGACCGCAGCCTTTATGATCGCACGTGAGGAGCACGTGCTGAAGCCGGCAGGTTTCCAAGGGACGTAAGACAATAATTAGTATTAAATCTGATATATAAGAATTAAATCCGGTGTATTAGTATTAAATCTGGTATTGTCAGTAAAATATGCCACACTGTCTTGTAGATGTCACGTCACGTAGTCCAGCGGTAAGGCTCTTGACTCGCATTCCTAAGGTCAAGGGATCGAATCCCGGCGTGGCAAAAAAGTTTTATTTCATTGATTTGTGTTATTTCACAATGTATTCATTTAAATTAAATAAAGTATATTTGCGGCACGTTCCAGAGCAGAAGATACTCTCAGTATCATTCTGGTGTAAGACCACCGTTCAGAATTAAAACGTTGCTTGAAATGGTTTTAGCCGTTTTTGGTGACCAGAACCGAATACCCAGGTACTTCCCACCTTCTTCTTCCTCATCTCTTTTCCTCCCCTCATTCCACTACCTTCAGCCTCACAACATATCCCAATTGGGGATGCCATAGTCTCACTGGCTCCAGACGGGAACAGTTGGGACTCTTGTACAGTATTCATATAAAAAAAATATTCATGGTGTCTACCAGTCGTTATTTCAGTAAATTATTTAATCTACATAATATTTCACTGAAACATCTCAGAATAGCGTTATTGTTTTTAGAAGGCGAGCGACAGACATTCAAAGAAGAGAAAGGCTACTGGAACATCAGTTGAAGTTAATAATGATAAGAAAAATCAGCTGTGGTTGGAGGAAGACGAAAGGCTCGAGTTTAGCGTTGTTGACGGTGAAATAAAGGTACCAATTTTTTTATTGAAGAGGAAATCCACGAAGAGAGTGAACTTTCTGGGGGCGAAGAAGAAAGTTTGAATGAAGACATGCATACACACCTGTACCAATAAAATTTTACTAGCTTTAAAATGCCATTGCAAATTTATCAGCTACATGCACGAGATATGCATTTTAAGTTTATTTTAAGAAAAAACCACACTAACCACAATTTTTTTAGCGCGTTATAGATTATCCGTTAGGATTATTATCGTTACCGTTATTATCCGTTTAGGATTTTAAGCCTGGGGAAAGAAAAACATGTAGATTTTGTTATATTTTGGTCACTTAATTTTTTCATACATTTTTTGAAGAAGGTTATGCGAAAATTTCCATGATTCTATCTTAAAACTTTTAAAATAATGGCGGGTATCTAAAATGCACGTCTGTCACACTGCTCCTCAGCAGAATGAAAACAACAAAAATTACCTCAGTGGCAAAAGGTTAAAATGCATATTTTCATCAAATAAATTTATACTTTGCCATTGCTGTCTGTCAGTTTTTGCCGTGCCTGCGATTATGTCATTGTAAACCGGGGCTTATGTATTTTTTAACTGGAATTTTTATAAATTTTTCCAAGCCTGTATTTATGTATTCGTAAGCATGTCCCCATTTATTGTAAGCATGCGCTTATTCTTTCTAAGCCTGCGTTTACGTTTTTATGTGAGATTGCGTTTGCGACTTAATGTCTGTATTTATAATGTCTGCATTATATATCTTTGTTAGCATGCATTTATGTTTGCAAATTTGTATTTTTTTTCTTCTTTTGACGCCTGCGTTGTATTTTTGAGATTTCGTTTAGGTATAATATCTTTTAAGTTTCATATGGATGTAATAGGAGCAACGAGTATTTGCCAATACTAAGTTGTTTCGCGGTCAATCTTTTCTTCATATACCCGTGGAATATGACGTGGAGATTATAGGTATTATGGCCACATGATAATAAAAAAATGTAAATTTATGAATTGTTCAACACTATTTTACTTCAAATAGAAGTTTAAAATTCTTATTAAAAATACCAAATCTTATTCATTTAAATGAAGACAATATTAGCAAAACTCAATCAAAAATCTAGAAACAGAAAATCAGAAAAAAATATTTGCACCTCTGGGACTCGAACCCAGGACCTGCGTCTTTCCGGGCCGCGACTCTACCAACTGAGTTAATTCGATTTGAACCAAAAATCCAACTTTCGATTGAGTTTCGCTAAAATTGTCTAGATTTAATAAAAATTTTCTTTTACAATTGGAAGTTTTATTCATAAAGTTAAAAAAAAAAACAATCTTTTTCTTTAAACTGCTTTTGCAAATTTGAAAGAAACCGTCGTAAACGTGTTTTTACGGTTACTAGATTTCAATGGCCCAGTATTAAACGGAAACAAGAAAATCTATCAAATACGATATGGATGCCAAAGATTCGCCGAAAAAGGATCTTCCCAATTTTTAACAACACAAATTAATAAATTGAATCCCTAAGAATAGAAAATATCCAAATATTCAAATGTATTCAGTTTAAAACGGCCCCTAGACGATCAATATTATGGTCAATATATTGCATTATAATTCATATTGCATTGACCGTCTGTAGGTTATATTGAAGGATTGCACAATATATTGAGTCAATCTAAGAGTTTTTATTTATTGTGCAATGTGATCTTATCTGATAAATATTCGTCTGTTATCTATAAATCGTCTGTGGGCGATATTGCACAAAAATGGTTCATTTCTGTCTCCGCAGTCAAGCAGTGAACATCATTGTGAGACAGGTTTAGAAATGGCTACGAATGATAAAATAAGTAAAGAAGAAGAGAGAAAAATGATTGTGGAGTGTGTTCAATTATACCAGAGTTAACAGCTCTCAGTTATCAGCTGGTTCACATATTATTAGTTCACCTAACAAATTTTCATGAGCGTATATATTTATTTTTTTGCACCACTCTGTCATTCATCTGCGTTTTTTTCTCCTTCTTTTTCAAAGCCGTGGCTTAAGAAATGGCCACTTTTCGACATGTTAAATTGTTGACCATAGAAGTGTCAGTTGTAAACTAAATTATTGCAACGTGTGTGTCCTCTAGCTATAATGAGCTGACTATAATATTGAACGTCTAGGGGTCGTTTTAGACAAACTATATCTAATTGTTTCCATTAAAATGGATCAGATTGTTTTAAAAACAAAGGTTTGTAAGGTGGTAAAGAAATTTCGGTGAAAACTGTTGAAATTCAACATTTTTACATACGTATTTAAGTGTGCACACCAAATATTGATTTTTGCAAAATAACAGATTTGGATTTTTTGTAGTTTAAAACTGGGCCATCGATTTATTCTTAATTTCCTTTGCAAGTATTATTATTCAACATACTAGGGATAATAATTAAAATAGCATATTTAAGTTTCGCTAAAAAATAAACAGGCTCAAATTTTTACTAATCTAATCTATTCTATAACAAAGGTTGATTACCTAAATTGAAAATAACAACATACTCGTAAATACAAGAACACGCGCCAAGCCACGGATCTCAGTGGAAGTCTTTCATCTAGTTGCGCATCATCTGTCTGAAGATATTTAAGCCTAACACGTCATACGCGTGATGCAGTAGTGATGTACCTACATTCTACATCGGTGTGAATAGCTTTGGAATGTATTAAATGTCAGATTCTTTACTCGAGTGAAATAGGTGTTAATATTAAATGTTTTGTACCTAGTTACTTACGCCAATATTATAACAAGCGCGTAAGAATTTCTATTGTCAACCACAACACAATTTTCCAAGTTGAACTTGAAATATATAATTGTTATAACACCCATAAATTGCTAAAAAATGTCACTTTTTAACCTCGTTTGGCAATTTATCACTAAAGATTCTCTTCCTTGATAATTCATAATTATCAGTTCTCATGTCAATATTTGCACCAAACGTAAAATATATTTTTTTTTATATATTATACTTTTTCTAGATGATATAAAGCATTAGTTTCTTATTCAGATTTTTGTACAATTTGTCACTTTGGTTATAAAAAAATAAAAACTGAGAACTTACTCTAAACATCCGGACACAACTCAAAGATTTTCATTTAACTCAGAGGTCTCAACCTTAGCTGGTTCACCGCCCACTTTTTAAGTATATTTTTACCGCCCTCTCCCAATTACAAAAACGAAATAGACACTTGATCACTCCAATAAATTGGTGTCCTTTCTTGACTTCTCTTGCCTTTCACTTTTCTAGTACAACGGCTTACGAATAATCTAGGATAAAATGAGTCCAGAAAAGACAAACTCAGGAATTATTCCGTGGAACCTGGTAGCCCACACTATTTACCGATTATACGAAGCGCCTAAAATATTTGAAATAAGAAACTTTAAATAAACATCGTGACCCCAATGACATCAAATTTTAAATCAAAATTATAAATAACCTTGTAGACAAAATCTGTCTTTATAGCCCCAGTCAAAAGCAATATCAATCACCATCTACTAAGAAACCAAATCCTTCGATACTTTTCGATATCCCTTTACAAAGAACCAACCTAACGTTCTCCCAATTTCTTATGCTAATGTGTTGACGGTGTAACATTAGCTGTAGTTTCAAGATTCCGGATACATTTAACGACATCCCCAGAACTTTATTAAATTTCTCGAATCTCTTGTTTTCATCACATTTCACTTAAACCCTTACTTGTTTGGAGATGTGATACTGTATTGCCGGTTCTAATCCTCTACGAGCTGTTATTACAGTATATTAATTATAAACACCAAGTATATTTCATCTCGATGCTCGCCTCTCTTTTAAACACAAGCATCTGCTTCTAAAGAAGAGAAACATCGAAAATTAAAAAAAAATCTGTGAAAACTTATTTTGTCATTTATTATTGTAATCAACCTCATTATACCAACTGATTATTTAAATAATAAAAAATTTAAAAGGTTTTCTGCGTTTGGTTATGGTGAAGCCATCAATTACCGGATACCAAAAACCATTGATCTTAATCACATCGCTTTTTTTATATTAATGGGATTTTTGTGAATTTCAATTGTTACGGGTTTCAATTGTTACAGGTCATCCAAAATAATGGCCGATTTCAATTAAATGCTCGACAATTTCAAAAAAAAAAAAACAAAACAAAAAAAAAATAAAATCGAAGATTATGTGAATTAGGGATGTTATGGAGCTCCGTAACCTTAACCGAAACTATCGGATATCCGAAATAAAAAAAAAATATCCGTAACCGAAACCGATATAAAAGTTTCGGATATTTTTCGAATCAAGGCGGAGTCTAAAGTACCTACATAGCACTTAAAGTGGCTATAACTTATTTATTTGACTGATTGTAAAAACAAATGATAATATAGACAAGAAAACTATTTGTGTTTTATTTCTATAATTTAAAAATTCTAATATCCGTAACCGAAATTATCCGAAACTAGCGGATAATTTCAAATACGTAACCGTATCCGAAACCGGTATAATATTTATTATTCCTATATCCGTATCCGTATCCAGATCCAAAATTTCATATCCATAATAATGTATAATGTAAATCTACCCATGTTCAGAACACTTTCGATTTGCTCGAAAGTGTTCTGATATCCTTTTGGAAACCATCCGTTCCATCTGACCTACGTCAATCTTGTCACATCCGGAACAGTTGAATTTATGAACTCCATCTGTTTCTAAATGAAACTTGGTTTTTGCAGGCCTTAGTAGAATTTGTATTTTTGTCGTGGTTCCGTGGTTGGACAACAGTATTTAATATTTTCTATTCTCAGTATTCTGACAATTCTGGAAATTGTAAACGTAAGGCAAGAAAGCGCAGCCTTTTGTCTGGTGTAGATTTGACTCTTGTAATAAAAAAGTAAAATAAATATGGTAAGGATCTCAACAGTTAATAAAATCTATACTTTAATACTTGTACTTATATACTTATATTTATATACTTACTAGCTTTTCCCCGCGGCTTCGCTCGCATGGTATTACGGGAAATTACTGTAGCGGTTGAACTTATCAATTATCCCCCCTCCTCCTCACCCCCACCCCCTCCCGCATTCCATACATTCATTCCCTTACATTCAGTTTTCAAACATCTCGCCTGCCACCTAAATTTCATAAAGCTATTATAGCTCAAAGAAAAAAAAAATCATCCAATTTTGTTCATTCGTTCAGAATTTATGCGCTTACAAACATTTCGGATATTTATTTTTAATTAAATATTTGAAAGTTTGTTAATATAATAAAAAAATTACACTATTTATTATTCAGTCTTTATAATCTTTACGAATTATATTTTTAATGTAGGAACCCTTATCTGACATTTATTCCTTGCTTGTCAAAAAAAAAAACAAAACATATTCTAATATTTGAATTTTCTGGAGCAGTAGCTGACCAGGGGGCTGAGTACCTACCAGCTTAGAGCCCACAAACATATCAACATCGTTTCCATGGAAACGATTTTTTTCTGACGTTAGAAATAACTCGCTTTTGTTAGCGACAGAAAACATATAACTAATACAATATATTAATATTTATAATTTCATAACGCCAGAGCTTGCCATCATATACAGACTGTAGTCTTCGCATATAATCTAGCTTTCTATTGGTGAATGAATTTTCAGTATTTTTATTGGTTAATGCGTGAAAGCGTCATAAACGAACTCTAGCAGTTTCGCATTTATAATAATATATATATTAGTATATTAGTATTGATAAATGCGAAACTGCGTGTGTTTGTTTGTTACGCTTTCACGCATAAACCAATAAACCGATAAAAAAATTCTTTCACTAATAGAAAGCTACATTGTATGCAAGTAATATAGGCTGTATATAATGGTAAGCTCTGGCGTTATGAAATTATAAATATTAATATATTATATTTTTTTACGTTTTCTGTCGCTAAGAAAAGCGAGTTATTGTTAACGTCAGAAAACAAATAGTTGCCGTGGAAACGCGCGTAACTTCCGAACGACTGAACCAAATTGGAATTTTTTTTTTCTATGAGCTCTGGCATTATAAAATGTAGGTGGCACGCGAGCTGTTTGAAAACTGAATGTACCGAGAACGAATATATGGAATGCGGGAGAGGGGGGCTGGAGAGGGGGGTGATGGGGAGGGAGGGGGAGGGATAATTGATAAGCGCAAGCGCTACAGTAATTTTCCCCTAACACTATGCGAGCGAAGCCGCGGGTAAAAGCTAGTATTATATAAAATAAGAACATAATTATAGACTGTGCTAGTCTTAAATGATAGAATATTATATAATTTTTCTATGGTATTTATCTATAAAACTTATCTTATTTTAAAATCCTCCCGTGATCGTGCGTTTACTATGTGTATTGTAGACTGGACTAAAAAACATATCTGTAGTTAAATACAAAAAATAATTCTTTTAATGGCAGTTCAAAAAGATCACCTGACGCTCTCTCAGTGACGCTGTTCTAGCGTAAATTTAATGTGTGCTCTTGATCCCATACATACGCACATAATATCGAATATGTGCAGTATGTATGTGAGTGTGAGCCGTCAATATTTTTTCATAAATTCAAAATTTGAATTTTAAAAAATTAAAAAATAAATGGAAAAAGTATACTTCGTAGATAACCCAGCTATAAAAGACGAAATTATTCAAAATGATGGTTTTTAATTGAACTCTCTTATTTCAACAATTATTTACTAATAAAACGATATTTACATGACAAGTAGTATATGCTGGACGTTAGGTTCATATTATGAACCTAATACCCTCCACCACCAAGCTGGAAGGCACTATGTTAAAAATATAAATATGTTAAAAATGTTTTATCTCATTTTAGGTACTTCTTTTGAAAGCAGCCGGCATTAAGAGATTTCGGGAAAATAAACATTCACATCGTAAGTAATAAAAAAATAAATACGATTACCGCAAGAGTCCCAATTGCTCCTCGCTCTCTGGAGCTTGTAGGACTACGGCATTTCTACTCGTAATTGGGATATGTTTTGTGGTTGAAAGAAGTGGGAAAGAGAAGGGAAGGAGTTAAAAAATTAAGTGTACCTGAATATTCACATCTGATCACCGAACATGTCTAAAACCATTTCAATGTTGCTTACCATACTTAGCTGAAACGTAGATTTGGTTTAGGTCAAACCCTTTAATGTATGTAGCAAAAAAAATGGTTTCACTTAATTGGGGGTAAGTAGGTACCCCAACGCTCAAACGGCGACAGACCAATAGTTAAACAAAATCCCAAACATGACCCCGCACAACGCTCCTCACCTTCTCACAGTGGAATTACACGGTATGGTAAAAACTATCTAAATGAATCATATTTTCATCTAATTTATGCTTGGAATGGGGTCACAACAACTGTTAAATAATTAAATTAAAGGTGATCCTAAAATCTACGCCACACGCAACTGTAGAGAAACTTGAAATAACGATTTATCCTCCGTGTATTGACGGCAAACCAAACGAATAATAGATTGACTTTAATTATTATATATTAATAATAGATTTTATTGTGGTAATATCGGTAGCCGAGCAAACCCATCGGCAATACAGCTAGCATAACTTGCCAGCAAGAAATTGCCGTGAAAACTTGCTCATTTACTAGAGCCTTCAGACCACTCACGGCAAAAGAGTACACTTTAACAGGAAATATCTTTATGTAGTAATATCTTTATTAGGGAATAATGAGAGCTCTCATAAGGAATGCAGTGTCACACGATGTCGTTTTACACGTTTCTGTATTCGAGTCATTTCTCTCTTCCGGTTTTTTATTTTTAACCCTTCTGTGTACTGATTTTACAATATATCTGTAAACACCTATATGTAATAAACACACGGTTCATATTTTTGGTGTTCTTAATGTAAAAGATAAAGTAATTAAATGTGCAAAAGTGTTTATCGAACGCAACGAAAAAAAATTATTATCCAAAAATTGGGAAAAAATTCTTTAAAATGACGTTTTTTCCTCGTTTTTAGCACAAACACATAATATTTCTCTTACGTCAATGTGTTCAAATATACTATGAATAAAATGATTAAGATAATAGATAGGTAATAAATGTAAAACATTCGCTTTTAACTAACTTCAAAATGACGAATTCTAAATACGTAGAAGTATTAGTAAATATTTCCCTAATAGGGACACGCTTAATATTCACTTTTTATTTCAGAAACACTTAATATCAGTTAAATTATAACTAAAAGTAAGTATTTCACTTTCCGAAATTGGAAAATAATGCATTTTAGTAGATATTTCATTAAAAAACAGACAATTACACATCTTTTCTTCACGCCATGTTTTGATATAATAATATTAAAACAGCTTTTTAGGCTAGTTTTTTTTTTTCCTTTTTTAATTAAACCCAAACTAAGAACCTAAGAACCTATTTTAGGGTCATATATTAATATTTTGGATTAAAAAAGAGAAGAAAAAAAACTAACCTCAAAACTTTGACATCAATGACAATGGTCGCCGAGCGAATATTCGTTTTTAATTTTAACGAAATAACTGTTAAAATTCATTATTTTTCAATTCCGGAAACTGAAATACTTACTTCCCATTATACACAGAAAAATAGAAAAAGACAATGGTCGCAACTGGGACTCGAACCCAGACCTCTTGTCTAACCGGGACGTGCGCGTTAACCAATTAACCAATTTCGCTATTGCCACCTTCTGTCAAACAGTCATATTTGTCAATCTCATATTTCAAATATTTTAGAATCAACAATATTATCTTCAACTAGTTCTTTTTTCCATATTATGGGCAATTACTCGTTTTATTGGAACAATCATATTTTTTATTGAACGATCATATTATATTATGAACCATACTTTCATATTTTCATTTAGATTATAAATGTTATCTTCTTCTTCAATGATATATTACGTTGATGGGAATAACCTTCAAAAGTTATAAAAAGAGAGTTTTTCTTATAAAAAATTTAATTAGTTATATAGCTATTAGCCTGAAAGGTTCAACTAATGTGAACTCAATTTATATAACCTATGTGTGCTGAATAGACAAACCACAGAACAATGTGGTGAGCGTGTATGTGTACCAGAAGTAAGGTGATTTTTCACTACATAAGAAATTTACACAATATTGTCACGAAAATTATTATTCCTATCTGAAATAATTATTTTCCTAGCCAAAAATAACCTTTAAATAATATTTTTAATTATACGGCCCAATTTACTATATGTTTACCTAACTAGTTAACAATTAATTAATCGCCTTGCAGTTAATTGATTAATTGGCAGCACTGTTTCACCATTTCCGGGCGACAACACTTCTGGAATGACAGCCGTTTAGCGCTTGCGATTGGCATTCCATTACGACAAGTAAATTGAGTTATTGACTTTTAAATCGAGGAATCCTTTGGTGATATAAGGATGATTGCGCTGGTTCTATTACTTTGAGATCAAAAATGAGTGGTCCTGTAAATTGGCATGAGGAAGTGTGCGCTGAATAACATTCACGTGTGATGCTCGGCCAGTTTTCTCCTAATCGAAGCCATCGGCAGCTAGAGATGATATGGCTTATAAATGGTAATCGCGCGGATGCATTTTTATGGCATTGATTCACTCACGAACCATATATTTGCGGGTCCCTTGACGGAAGGCGACTTTGACGAATTCCACCCATGAGTTCTGGATCTTCATCACATTTTCATGAACAGCCTTGTATTCGGAGTACAGTCTAGCATCCTCTTCACGAGGTGCCGGGGAGGATTTCCAAGTATGTTCCTCGTCCTTTTTTGAAGTGTTTGGCTTAGCTTAGAATTACGCAAGATCCAAAGGTATGTTCTACCATAATTTTCATGACTCTAATCGCTTTATTTTGTTTGTCAAAATAATAATTTGTGTAAACTAATACGCCCTTTGTCACATATATGTCGTACCCAGTGGCCACTATTTTATTTAAGAGTGGAGTTTGTAACTCTTCTTCACAGCAGAAATATTCCACAATCCTGAAATTTGTGGTATAAATAACCCACCGTGTTATTTCATTACATTTAGCGACTTACAAATATAACATTACATTTGCCACCCACCATAATAAAAACACTACTTAACTACATTAATGAAACAATTAACACAAATACAACACAAACTATCATTAATAGATCAGTTAGATCAGCATACAAAAGACATTAAAAAAAAACTATAACCGTAAACACAAGGTTTGGCCAAAAACACCACAAATATCAGGCAATAAAAGCATTCAACAATCTTTCAAAAATTTTTCATTTCTTGGATCAAAAAATGAAGTAAACAAAAAAAAAATAATTTTTTTGTATTTCTTGGGCATTAACTCTGTAACAATTTCTAGACATTTTGTTTTGAAAAGTTTTATTTTCTATGTACATTATTTGTAAAAACCAAAAAAATCAGATAAAAAATTAATAGATGGATTAAAGAATAAATATATATTTTTACGTGTCACACAAGTAAAATAAGCACGTGCAAGTATTAATGTAGTTGAACCTTAAACGGCGTACGCTGTACAATCTTAAATTGTATAACACTTGAAATACATGTAAATTAGTAATAAGATAAAATGCAAATATTTCATCGTGTAATATTCCATTCCACACAATACAATTAAACATTGCAA
Source organism: Glyphotaelius pellucidus (assembly GCA_936435175.1). Classification (NCBI taxonomy): domain Eukaryota; kingdom Metazoa; phylum Arthropoda; class Insecta; order Trichoptera; family Limnephilidae; genus Glyphotaelius; species Glyphotaelius pellucidus. The sequence goes on from OW386545.1 coordinate 18,464,226, forward strand.
TATCAATGTTCGTCCTAGAAAAGATAATCGATTTCTTTGACCTATTAGGGGTCTAACACTAGAAAGGTCTTATGTAAATGAGTTTCCTTCAAATCGGTTTAGATCACAATTCCATAGACTTCCTGTTCAGTGTCTGCGCAGGATACTCGTAAATCCAGGCCATTGATATGTTATATTCTTTATTTGGTCGATGATCCTGGGCCATAAAACATAATTTCCGCGCTGTCGAAGGCAATAATATGACAGCCCGGGATAAAATAACGGGTTGAAATTAAACACTTCATCATTTTGATAAGGTCATAGATATATTATAGCGTCAATTTAATGGCAATCATAAAGATTATATTTTATGGAGTTCAGCTAATTAAACACAACTACCATGAGAAGTTGAAAGCAATATAAAAACATATAAAAATATCATAAAAAACATGCAAATAATTATGAAAGTGGATTTTTTTTAGGAACATAATTATTTCAATTTACCGTGGAATGTCACCTTAAAAAAAGAAATACCAAATTCTTTCTCAATGCAGTACGTACCTTTTGACAACTGCATTCCCATTTTTAATGATTTAAGAAACTCAAAAACCTAGAACGCCCTAATAGTAAGTCCACAAAGAAGGAAAAAAATGTTTTTGAAATTGAAATCGAAACTTTCAATGGAAATTATTTTTTTTATTTTTTTTAAAAGAAAGACAAACATTCCTGGTTTACGAATAACCCTACAATGTTTGAAAATTTCCTACTACCACCACAGAAAGCCGAAAATGTTGCTTGTGTTGTGATGGAAGACGGGACGTCCGGGAGGGACCCTAACGCGATGCCCACTCAACCACTGACCGGTCAAATTGCTTAGACCGTTACTTATATGTAAATAAGCGTGAGAATTCAATGTGTTTATTTATAAAAAAAAAACATTAGTTAACTTACATTTTTGAACCAAAAAACTAACACAAACACCATTCATAGATATATAAGCATAAAAAACATTAAAAAACTGCAACCGTAAACACAAGATTTGGACAAAGAAACCACAAATATCAGGCAATAAAAGCATTCAACAATCTTTCACTTGGATCAAAATATGAGGAAAAAAAATTTTTTCAGGTAAAAAATTAAAAGATGGATTAAAGAATTTAAAAAAATATTTGTACGTATCACACAACTAAGGCCGGGCGCATACATCAGATTTTGGTTTCCGATTGTCTGATCAGACAATCGGATCGGATAAAAACCGCACACATCGGATTTGAAAACCGAATAGGTAATACAACAGGACCCACGCCCTTTTCAGACCGGATTGACGGCCGGCGCGGAAGGGCGTGGCCTATTTTTATTACCGATCCGGTTTTCGAATCGGATGTGTGCGGCTTTCATAAGAAATGTATGGCGCGAAGGCCTTAAGGTTGTCTGATCAGACAATCGAATGGAAAAATCTGATGTGTGCGCTCGGCCTAGAACAAGCACGTGCAAGTATTAATGTAGTTGAACCTTGAACGGCGTACGCAGTACAATCTTGCATTGTTGAAATACATAAAAAATGATTAATAATAAGATAAAATTCAAGTTTTTCATCTTACGTTTGAATATTAAAATCTCTTTTAAGACATAAATGTAATAAAATAAAGATTCTACCGTAATGATAATAAATCAAAAGTCAACATTAACTATAATAAAATCAATCATCAATCTGTTCAGTTTATGTAAATTTTTATAGCAATCTTCAGCCGCTTATCCATAATATTATAATAAGAGTTCCTCACGTATTCTGACAAAATACCACGTGTTCCAAGGTTTAGTTCTGAAAGTGTTTTTCTTAGTTTTTAGTAGAATACATGAAAAATTACATGAAAATAAAAATATTTAACGTATCACATTTAAGTGCGTATAATCCTGATACGTAATTTCTAAAATAAAAATAAAAATCTAACCTTACTCTTCTCCTTCTTCTTTCGGTCTCCGTCTCATCCCGCCTACTAATATTTCAGAATAAGGGAAATTTAAGCCTCTTTGCTGCGGGCAGCGGGACCCCTTTGCAGATAAATATTTTAGAACCCAAGCCGTGGTCGTCGCCACGACTTGTTCAATTTACTACAACGCAGAACAGACATTCTAGTACAGCATGGCATGTATGACAAGAGGATTGGTGCTATTGATTGAAACTTCTAAAACGGTGTTTATATCATCACATTAAATTACTCTAGAATTAAGCTAACTAAAATTAAAGGTTTATTGTGTATTTTTTTCATTTCTTTACACAGGAGGAAAGAATATAATAGTACTGTCTGGGCCTATCTCGTCTTTGGGAATGCTGATATAATAATCTTTGATAGCTGAATAATCTTTTATTATAACCGCAAATAATTCATCTGTATTAGTATGACAAGACAAAGAAAATAATGCATAATTTAATATAAATTAAAATAACGCAATCATTTTGTTTGTAACCAAGATTTATTTTTTCAATTTGGGAGGCGGGAATGGGTACCGCCGCCCCGGGAACCTTTATTGGATAACCAACACCTCTGCCATAGGTCACCCCAAGTGGCTCGCTGCGTTTGGTGATTTAACAGGGGTGCCCGGGTTCACGGGTTGAGGTTTGTCTAGGTCTTGGAGCCGGATGACCAGGACACACTGAACCCCAGATTCCTACCCACCCCTTAAACCCTTTTCCTTACCAGAACTCTCCTTCCCTTCCTTTCCTTAAAAAACCATCCACACAGCATCCCCAAAGATGACATAGGCCCTGAGGGAAATTATTTTTCTCAGGGCCTCCTGTGTGGAGCTCATGTAAAAAAAAAAAAAATTTCTAATACCGACCGGTTTCGCTTTACTCAAGCATTTTCAGGGTACAAAAATTAAAAAAATTTAAAAAAAAGAAACATAATTTTATATTTTATTTTTATTATATTAAAATACATGTAAAAATTTTTTTTTAAATGTTGAGTACTTTTGCATAAATTTAATAAAACGCTCGTGCGGCGGAATCGATTTCCATATTAGCATAAAAATCCAACAATTTACTAGTAAAACGTAATCATTAGCCGCTAGTTATTTGCAAAATGGTTGTTTTTATAATATTTTAACAAGCCGCTGGAATCCGATGATTTTTCCGCATTTTTATGGAGATAACATACTCCAAGGTCAAAATAAACTGATCGTGTCAACTTTGCTCCATGTCATAAATGTATTCAAAGGGTTCATGTCATACAGTTCTCCTTCATTCCTGAAAACTGTAATAAAAAACTTTTGCAGATACGTTCTAGCTGTGTCAAGAAAACCTCGGGGAATAAGAACTTATTTAAATTAATGTAAACGGAGGTGTAAACAGTCATTCACGTCTACCAAAACATGTTTTCCATTTGAATAAAACTAATTTAAGACATAACGATATATTATATTAAAACTATAGCTGAGTGGAATAATTTTTTAATTTACTTGAAAAATTCATAAGTTTTCTTTCAATATTAATTTAGCCAAAATAACTTTATTCGACCGCAAAATTTATAGGATTCAATGAAAAAACGTTTCCTATTATCACCAACACTTTTAAAAATAAAATAAAAATAATGTAGTCCAGCGGTAAGGCTCTTGACTCGCATGCCGAAGGCCGCGGCATCAAATCCGGGCGTGGCAAATAAGTTTAATTTTATTAATTCGTGTAATTTCACAATTTATTCATTTAAAAATAATATATAGTATATTTGCGGCACGTCGCAGAGTGGAAGATACTCTCAGTATTGTTCTGGTGTAAGACCAACATTCAGAATTCAAATGTTGCTTGAAATGGCTTTATCCGTGTTTGGTGACCAGATCTGAGTAGCCAGATACTTCCCCACCTTTTTCTTCCCCATCTCCTTCCCCTCCCCACTATCTTTAGCCTCACAACTCACAACATACCCCGATTGGGGATGCCATAGTCTCACTGGCTCCAGACGGGAGTGGCTGGGAATCTTGTTAGGTATTCACTTTTAAAAAAATGCAATCATTACTGCCAATCGGCACCGCCGCCGCAGACAGATTCAATCTTGCTTTCTCCTAGTTAGGTTTGTAGCCTTATTATTATAATATAAATACGTCAAAATAAATAAACCAGATTGTTATTAAGAATCTACTGATCATTGTTTAAACCTCTACAATTACAGTGTTTTGGAGCATCTAAAAACCCGAACACTATTTCTGGGCACATCTGTCGGTCAAGTGGAGAAGTACTTCCCTGCTGACATCTCGCGGAATAGTTTGAAAGCTTTTACGATGCGTTACGGAATTTATATAATTAAAAATGTACACTGCTCTGATTGAATGGTGATACCAAAAAATTATTTTTTAAAATATTTTTTTTCATCAAGTAAATTATCTTTTAAGAAGTGATTGAATTATTTCATTTAGCAGGTCGAGCTTCAAAATTGCATCATTACTAGTAGACTTCATCCTGATAGAGTGAATAACTAATTGATTCGGTCATTAATTATTAGACGCGTTCACTTACCTAATTAGTTCCGTAATTTTAATAACCTTCCTTAATTGGTACCCAAACTTATCGGTATCATTGACGTGAATGTTAATTAGATTCGTTACACATTGTAATATTGTACCTGCAACTAATTGCTCATGCATTCCGTTTTCAGACCAAAGCGTCAATTTTGATTTAGGCTCGTCAACAATTTCGTAGGCATAGTTAGGAACCTTACAATCAATATAAGTGTGTGCCGAAGTGCTAGGCCCCGGGGCGCTTCTTCATGTGTGTGATGGAAATCGTCCCCCGGCCCCCGTACAGCCCAAACTTGCCTTCACCTCGTTTCTATCAGTTCAGTCACACGAAGAAGCGGCTTAGAGGCCCAAAACTTCGATGACTATGAAGATCTTCAAAATGCACGCCGGTTCAGACGGTCCAGACCGAGACGGGGGACAGCGGAGACGCGAGTGGGGGTGCAACACTAAGCACTCATTCTCCGCCCAGCGGCGTGATGCTGGGACGTGGATGAAGAAAGAAGAAGTTGTATTGAGTTCAAGAAAGTGATTTACGAGATGTGTATTCCCCGCCCGGCAACGCAGAGCGGCGATCAGGCGCAGCATGTGGCCAACGTACGAAGACAATGGCGTACACTGGAGGAGACTCGACTCGGCTAGGAGGGCCTGAGCTGCTGAACTGTAGGAGCTGCCAGCGAGGACCTCCACCTTACCTAAAAATCTGCAGAGAACCAGAACTCAGTGACACGAAGGTAGTTTCAGTGAACAATTAACTTTGACGGTGCGAACAATGGAGAAGAAACCCCGAACCATTTGACAACTAATTAAGATTTATATATAAGTAGATCTAAGTATAATTAAGATTTTGTATACCTAATTAAATTCCAAAGCCAAACCTTATCAAATTTCTTTCATTTAAAATCTTTATAACTAAATTCATCCCCCTTTGTTCCGACCCAAGTGACCCGAACCGGTGAGAAGGCAGACTGGAGAAAGTATAGTGGAGAAGTATGTAGAAAACTGCATTTATTTAATTATACATCGATAATTGAGAATTCCAGTCCATTTTTTTTACCTTCTAACTTAAATAACTGCATATTTATTTTTATTTTTATAGTAAGTTTTAATAGTTAAAATAAATGTCAAAGTTTTAATTTTTCAAGATCCCCCGAAAACCACCGAATCTAGTGTGACGTCATCATGACTAACCGAAGTATGAATCTTGTAGGGAACTGGAATCAGCTGTTCGACTCCCGCCATTTTGAATTTCAGCATTGGAGCGTTTTCATAGACATTACTGGGCAATATGATCGTTTTTTGTACAGTTGAAGTTTTTGAATATTTTAAATAATATAGATAAACTAATAGAGATACTTTATTTTTGATACTGAATTATTAAGGCCTAAATAATGTTTCAATAAAAACAAAAACTATTATATGTCCAATTCTCTATAAACCAATAACACGGAATGCCGAACGGCTTGCGTCTTCATTTCTATTGATTTCTATACAACTTTGACCCAGGTGACGCGGCGCGGTGACGTCACGCCGCCAAAATCCAGCAATAGGGTGTTTTAATGACACGTTATAAAATGGACTTTTTAATATTTTTTTAAAAACTCTACGTTAAATATAATGTAATAAAACTTATATATTCAGAATCAGCGTATATTGGTCCATATGAACATATTTTTTTAAAGCCATAATATTTTTCACTGGAGTTCTTTATTAATACTGAACTAGTTACCGGAGCAATACGTTACGTTACATTATCTGCATTTCCAAGCGGCCGCAATTTACGCAGAAGGAATTTGCTATTTGGAGAGACGCTATGAAAAGGGCTTGAATATCAATGGCGACAGTTGAAAAACAGGAAAAAGCTTTAGTTTTAAGATGGAGGTGTGTATGGGTACCACCGCCCAGGGAAGTATAAATTTGATAAGCCTGCCCTTGCCACAGGATAACCGGGTGGTTCGCTACGTTTGGTGACTTAGCAGGAGTGCCCAGTGGTGAGATTTTTCTAGGTCTTGGCGGCGGATGCTTTTGCCCACCTACGGCGTGGCAGGCCAGATCGTGGGAGACCTTTTGACTTCTCCAGCCGGACTATCCATCGCCTTGCACCGCAGTGGGAGGGATGGATGCAATCGTTTGTCACTCCTTAACCCATTAACCCCCAGATTCTTACCCACCCCGCATACCTCTTTTCCTCCCAGAACTTCCTCTTCTTCATTTCCCTAAAATGATCCTCTACACAGCGTCACCAAAAATGAAATAGGCCCAGAGGAGTTTTTTTTCCTAAGGGGTGGAGATAATTAAAAAAAAAGTTTGCTTTTTTTTATTTTTTATTTATAGGCAAACAGTGATTACTTTTCGAACAGCCTTTGTAAAATATTATTTACACCATTACAATGAATTCATCCAATTCATTGAATTCATCGCAATGATTACGATAAAGTGTTTTTCTGTAGAAAAAACGAGCATCATAATTTTCTCACGTTTCTTCATAACAATGTTCGTGTATATAAACCATTTGAAGAGGATTATTAAAATCGCTTTAGAATAAAATATTATGTTTCTTCATGTTCGAGGTTACAGAATAATTGTCAACAATATGTACGAGCACGTATTATTTATAAAACAAATACATTTTCTCATAAATAATTTTGTTCGTCAACTCGTTTATTGCCCAAATAGCAAAATCGAATATAAAATATTTCAAATTCTTTAAATCTTGGAATGGACAGGTAAGCAAGTTGAAAGAATAAAAATAAAATGATGAACGAACGAAAAAAACCGGAAAATAAAACGAAAAGGAATGGATACAGAAATATAAATGGAAATGAAAAAAAAAACAGGAATATTTACCAAAATCTTAATCCATACCTTGATCCTGGTCTATGTTTAGATCACTCAAATTTAAGAGGCTCTAGGAAGCTGTTTACACCTGTTAAATAATAATTCAGTCTCCTTCACATTCTCAGGATTAATTACCCCTAGTGCACAGGACGAGAGGAGGTACTCTATGGGTTCAATAAAATATCTATTTCCAAGATGCAACGGTCTCCTTTCTGTTTAACACTGTATGTAAAAGGGTCTTTGATATTTAGTATCATATGCCCAAAATTTCAAGCTTTTTTAGATTTTTTATTTATTTATATTTGGGAATAATAAAAATGACAGCATTCCGTTGATTGACTTCAATGCAGAAAAGCCGAGCCTGAGGCGCTTTATGTCGAAAGCGAACAATTTATAAATTTAAGTTTAAGATAAGAATAAAATAATTCGAGATTTAAAAATACTGTTTGGAAACAGTCTTACAACTGAAAAATAATAACAAGAGAAATAAGGTTTCACGTTAAAGGGATATTGGATTTAGCAAATTTTTCATTGTTTGTACGTTTTTTTTTAAATTTAAGGAAGCAAATTTTTCCTTGTGGCATTTTTCTTGGGATTCATGTTTGACATATTTTAAAGGTTACCCTTTGAAAAATTCTAAGGGATTATTTAATTGACTTAAAACTGATTTTCCGATTAATAAAAATCGACATTTATTTTTTCGTAGAGAAGAAATGCCGACACTTTAAGATTTTCGCCTGCGGCGCACTCCCCCGTGTTTTTATAAAGGGAATATTTCATATTTTATATAAAATCTCTTCAGTTTCACAACATATCCTGATAAGAGATTCCAGAGACCCAGAGACAGGATAGTTACGGTGGGCAAGAATTCAAAAATGGTTCCATGGCCGAAAAAGCCGGGTACTTCTGCTCTAGGATATGGTTTAAGAGTTGCTACGACCAAAATTCACAACGAATGCAAATGTAGAAATTGTAACTGTCATAACTTACAAATCATGTATTATATTTAATATTAGATTATCTACTACAAATTATTACCTAACATAAAATGTCCAATTTATGGATATGTCATAAAACAAATTCTATTGTTTTGTTCGATATTAAAATAAAATAACAATAGTTGAATCAATTAAATTAAAATTCAAAACATTTACGAGTTTAATAGCTAGTTTCGTCAAAAAGAAAAAATCGCTTTGGTTTCTTTCGAACTGCGTAATATAATGTGCAAATATTTTTGAAATGATCAACTTTACAATTTCGTTTTGCCAACTTGTTTTAAATAAATCTAGTATAGTTTGGTTGGGTTATAAAAAAACCTGGCCTTATTTAGGGAATCAGTTGGGTTCCATAGCTTTAAAACCTTTCATTGACACTTTTACGTTCCTATTTGATTTATTTATGGATTATCTTAAAAAAAGTGTATTTTTTAGATTTATTTTATTTAATTTAATCTCATGTTATTTTCTTCATTCAACGTCATTTTCTTTAATTCAAATTTTTTAATTAATTTATAAAAAACGTTTGCTAAAGGTCACCTCAAGTGGTTAGCTACGTTTTTTGATTTAGCAGTGGTGCTTGGGTTCGTCGTGTGAAGTGTGTCTATGTCTTGGCGACGAATGCTCCTGCCCACCAGCTGCTAAGCGGGCCCAATCGGTAGAGGCCGGTTTTGAGAGACCCTTCGACCTCTCCAACTGGCCGCTCTCCATCTATCGCCTTGCACCGCAGCGGAAGGGTATACGTCTGTCACTCCTGGACATATTGACCTCTAGATTTCCACCCACCCCTGATACTTTTTTCATGCCCAGAAATTCTCATCCTTACTTTCCTGAAAAAGACTCCCCACACAAAATTTACACGGGCTCTGAGGAAAATTGCGGAATGAATGAATAAAAAAATATATTTATTATTGAACATAACGGATAAAAGAAAAACTTGATTAATTGTAGTTAGAAATGGCTTAAAGGTGATATGTCAAAATTTGTTTATTTTTTTTTTTTAGTCAAAATAAATTTATGTATTTATTCAAAAAATAATGTGCAGTACAATAAAAATCATGCTCATCTCAGTAGGGCAATCCTACGTCCAGATAAATCAATTATTACATTATTGAAGTTTTACGCTTAATACCTAAATAACCAATATTAATGTATTTATAATTTAAATAAATGAAAAGAAAATACTTGGTTTTAAGTCACTTTATTAATATATTTTCACTATCTACCAGTTTCGGTACATCCGTACCATCATCAGGATTGTTATAAAAATAATGCTATCAAATACAAAGTTCAAAGTACACACATATAAACCTTTTCCATTTTTATGTAGGACTTTTATTTTAAGTATGTATGTTCTTTTGAAAAATTATTTATAATTTGATTTTCTTATCTTTCGCCGTTTTAAAAATAACCCATTATTATAGTTACCGGACCTAACTCAATTTTATATGCTTTAATTTGATTGCCTCGCTATTCATTATATTATGTTTATTAATTAGTTGCTTTATCTTTACGATAACTATCATTATTATTTTGTCCTTCCTAAAACCCCAAGAATTGTTAGTTTCCGATAAAATGAACTTCCGCATAAGAAAAAAATGCGATAAAACGAATATTCCGCAAATCAATAAAAATTTCACTTAAGCCAATATATTAAATATTCGCATGGATACTGATGATTCGCATAATACTAGTCATAAAACATCAATAAAAACGAATGATTCGTATGTCCTTGTGCAAAATAGCAGAAATTACAAACAAATAACTATCACACAACTGTTTTATTTGAAAAACAAAATAAAAGGATGCTGCCGCGTGACAATTTTTTTTTAATTTAAAATGATAAAGGCAAATCTTAGTAGTTTATGTAAATTAACCCACGTGCTTGGTTTTTAATAATTCGCTTAATATGATGATTAATTTGTCGATAAGTGGTGGTACATAATTTCGCAATTATTTTAACTTGTTATGTGAAACCGGAGAACGCAAAAAAATGTTTTTTGTACAAAAAAAATTATGAACTGATATCCGTTCATTTTCTCAACTATTAGTTTATTTTTAGCAAAAAAAATATTTTACAAGTATGTGCTAAAAATAATAATGTTATTAGTTTAATGATATTTTAACGCAAATGCCCGTAAGTTTTAACAAAGAATACCAACGAAATTGTTTTTTGAGATATTATATTATAGTCCTCAAACGATATAATATTTTAAATTTTAATTTACTGAAGAAATAAAGCAGTCGCCTCTGGTCTGGAGTAACAATAATTGAAAAAAAAACGCTTTACCTTGTTCAGAAATTCGCGGTTCGTTTGATAGATTCACCTATCTTCAAACAGATTTAGATCAATATTTAGAGCACCGGCGTCAGATGGGAATGCTATCTCTGCTCTACCGGCATTTCAATGGGGAATGCTCCAAGGAACTAGCATTGATTGTCTTTGATTCCTTCGACACCGGCCCATAGTCGAGAAACATGCCAAACGCGCGCCCGACATATAAGAATCGGTCGTTATACGACTCGTTCTTGAGTGCAACAGTCCGGCTGTGGAATGGTATGCAAAATAAGTTGAATAATATATTTATATTTTATTAAAAACATCGTTTTTGTATTAATAAATACATTATTAAAAACATAAGTAGGTTGATTAATACATTTGAAATATAAACTCGTATAATTTCCGACAATGTTGTTGGGAGCGACACAACCAATTCACTGTTAATCTCGGCAGAATTAATTTCTCCTTAATTCTTGCAAATTCCTTCTCCATCCCCTTCCTTAACTTCGTCTGCTTTTCCTAATTTAATTACTCTCCGCCTCTGTCAATGTTGTTCTAGGAAATATAAATTTTACGTTCTGTTCAATACCTATTTCAGGGAAAATTTAAATATCAACGTTACTCTTGAAAACGGATTAAACCGCAATTATTTGTTTACCAAACGATAAAAGCAATAATTACGGATAATACAATCCATGAAATATTCGTCGCCTTAGTTCGTATTTGTCCAACAGACCATTAAAAAATTTTACTGGAGGAGAAGGTTTTCCTTCGTTATTTCAATGAAACATTAAGATAGGCGTGTAAGATAAAGCTATTTCCGTAAAAATAAAGGTCTCATTAGAATAAATAACTATTAGTGAAGTGATTAACTATCATTTTTTATACTTTATTTTTTATTTTAAACTGGAGATTGAACAAAAACTAAAACGGTCTATTGGACAAATAAGAACTGAGGCGACGTATTATTACACGGTCCGTTAGCTAAAACATAACCTTTATTATTTACCTTTCTGTTAATAAATTGGAACCCCCTTCACAGATATAACCACAAATAAGCATTATGGTTTATTGAAACCTTGTACGAAATAATGGTGAAGTACAAAGTTCGCCATCAAACACAGAGATGCAACCAAAATAATACGCATTATAATAACACTCGCTGAAGTTTATTTGCTGTAAGCAAAATTTCATTAACCACAGAATAAAGTGTTGATTTGTCTTCAAATCAAATCCTTACCGCTCGCCACAGGTAACAGAGGTAAGGACACTTTTCTTTATATTAATAGAAAGAAAGAAGCTAGATTATACAACAATTCAAAAATAATAATTTTTTTAATGTCAAATGTTTAAATCTAAGGAAAAGACGTTCCATTATATATAATATGTTTCCATGATATAAGACTTTTCTCTTAAAAAATATATCTAAACGATAAATCTTCTGATATTTGTGACCTACATAGAATAAAAAACATCATTAGAAGAGCCTCGTGGGCGTGTGTCGTGATCTAAAAGTCTTCCTAATCGAAGCCTAAATTTCAAATACAAAACTATATTTATGAAATTCATATGGGATGGGACACCGTCAGTGTCGAAACAAAGCGCAGGGCTAAATTGAGTTTTTTTCATACAGATTTGTATAGAAGGCACTTCTAATTCTCTTCTTCATTCCATGGTGCCCTTTCATATCGGAGACTGACAATCATCAGGTTAATATCCACTCTGCAGGCAAATGTAATATTAGGCTTTATTAAAAAAAATGATAGCCGAAACAATTGATATAGAAGTAAAAATAATCTTATTTGCGCTTAATTTAACCTTTTGAACTTTCCAACCATTTTCTCGTTTAAATATTTTTGTGAAAGGGTTTATAATAATCCTTTTATTGTAACTTATGTACGTCTGCAACTGTCTACTGACGACTGTCTCTGACGTCGGTCTGACATCACATGCCTTCGTAGTTCTCCGGTCATTGTGGCTTCGGTTCTTATACAGATAATCGTCATTGTTGCTCACGTTTAGCATCATTGTTGATTAGCTACAAAGCATTAAATAATACAAGACGAACGTTGACTGATTTCAAAGTTACACGCGCTAATACATTAATTAATAACGATTAATCTTCTTGTTTACATTCAGTCGACTAATGCGTACCGTCGCGTTGTTCGCATTGTTTTTTAGGAGTAAATTTATTACTACCACAAAAATACCTTAAATTGATCATGGACCATTGAGAGAGTCTGTAAGTTTCTATTCGAATGGCTGGACTTGTAGAAAGATAACCAGATGGCAAGACACCGAAAATCTTGACTAACTGAGTGCTCCACTGAAAGGGACCTAAAGGCTTTCCGAAGAGGAGGTAGAACTGCGTGGAAGTGGGTGGAGCAGGACGAGTAGGTCTGATGACTGACCTCAAACGATGAGAGGCCGATCATTTTTCAGGCGTGGAATCAAAAATAAACCAAAACTTTGTGGGTAAATCAGAAACGATGCATTATTTTTTGTTTCTTGCCAGGGCAATGCTGATGAATAAGGAAATCCAGTCCAATTTTTTAATTTTTTTTTATGAATAATTACCTTCTAACTTAAATAACTGCGTATTTATTTTAATTTTTATAGTTAGTTTTAATAGTTAAAATCTCCCGAGGAACTAGCGTCAAAAACTATAAATGTATTTACAAATATTTTCTTAGATATTATATTAAGAATGTTTAAATTGTTAGAACCTGCAGACAAGCTGCCATATGACAGCTTTGTGGGTCTACTCTATTTATTGTACAAAATGTTCTCTGTAATTTTAATAAATAATAAAAATAAAAAAAAATTGATCCCTTCGGCACCGGTGCATAGTCGGGAGACACGCCAAACGCGCGCCCAACATATGTACACGGTTGACATTTGCCACATGAGAACGGGTCGTTTTTTCGACTCGTTCTTGAGTTCAACAGCTCGGCTATGGAACGATTTGCCGGCATCTGTATTTCCTACCTCCTACAACATGGGTCTCTTCAAGACCAATGTTCATTACTTCCTCTCCTCAAAAAGACCCTCCACACAGCATCCCAGATGGCATAGGCCCTGAGGAAAATTATTTTCCTCAGGGCCTCCTGTGTGGAGTTAACGTAAAAAAAAAATCACACTTCTCTTTAACATTATTCGGTGCCTTATACCTCAATCTATCTTTTACCGAGAGACGATACACATTTAGGAAGATAAATATTGCTTTAATGAAATTCTTGTACCATTGTACCACTCATCATACAATTTTGCTTTTGCTTTACTAAACAAGTTCATTAAAGAATATATTATACAGGGTGCGTAAAATCAGATTTTGTATGACTCAGAATTTTTTATTTGTTTTTTTAATCATAAAAAACAAATATACAATAATGTGCCTATATTAGTAGGCACATACCTAAAGTTTGGTTTTACTTAGTTTTTAAGGATCAACTCAGATAGGTGACGTCCCCCATTCTCCATACACTGAGTAAACCGATTTCTGGCGTTTATCAACATGACTCATGGTTTTCAAATCTTGTAGGCTCCTTGGACGGTTCACAATAAACACGGGATTTTGAAAAATCCCATTGAAAAAAAATCACAAGGGGAGAATGGGCCGGCCACTCCAAATCACCCCTAATTTAGAGGCGCTCTGGGAACAAAACATGATCACAGAATATCCGTTCGAAAAGTAGGCCTCAACGGCAAACGCACGCTCATCACCGTTCCAACGCATGATGACGACTAAACCGTGTCGGGACAAAACTTTATTGTTCCGCCTCTGGAACGAGATCATTAGCGCTCTGCTAAGACATCAAACGACTGAATGGCGTGCATTTTAAAAAATGAAGTTATGCTGCCGCACCCTGTATATTATTATTAAAATATACACCAGAAGTAAATAACAGCATTTCCAATGAAATGTGTTTACATTTATGTCCTTGTGTTAAACAGTATCTAAATTTCTCTAATAAACCATAAACAGTGTTAATCTCAAGTAAACATGGTCCTGTATATTTGCTGCCTGTAAAAATATAAATAAAACAATGTATTTACATTTTAATGCAGCATGTCAAATGCATTGTATACGTATTAGTGATCGACGAATCAATCTGTTAGCCAAAGGTCATTATTATAATGGTTTGTCTAGCCTAGTAGTTGGAAGTAAAATTGTAGAAATATATTTTGAATTTTTTCACAAAATCGGCGCAATATTAATCAACTGATCATTATTACTATCAAAAACTATGGAATGAGATATAAGAATTGTTTAAATAATAAAGCGCTCTTTTTAGCGTGTAAAATAACAAAGGAACGAAAAACTTGTGAAAATAACAGAGCTAACAATGAGATGCTTAAGACACACAGTATTGCAATAATAAAAAATATATATAAACTCATTTATGTAATATAATATACGTAGCAAACTTAAGATAGATACGGTATTTAGTAAATGTTTATAGGTTAAACATACAATAAGTGAAATTAACAATTGAGAACAAGTTGAGATGTAGTCTACATATTACAAGAAATAAACTTGATTTTTAATGAAGCAATTATGAACATATCGTAGAATACCAAAGATAAAATTCAAGAATATCTATAAATAACAACGCGAGAATAGCACCCATTACTCGAAGTACTAAAATACAAAACAATAACTGTTTAAAAGAAAGAAAAAAAAAACGTTATCAAAATGATATTAATAATATTTCAGCATAATATTATGCATAATTACGGACCAGTGAGTTCTGGCATCAATTAAAAAAACAGATTTCTTCATAGTTTTCCGAAAAAAGAGGTAACTTAAAAAGTAAATATTAAACGTATTATTTGAAACTCGAGTGGTAAGCAGTTTAGTTAGTAGCAGTTATAATAAAGTCAACGACCTCCATGGTCGGGGGTAAGGTTCTCGACTGGCAATCCGGAGGGCGTGGGTTCAAAATGAATTTTTTCTGGTTTAATTTGTGTTATTTTACCATGTATTTATTTAAAATAATTAAAGTATAATTGCGGCACATTCTAGAGTGTAAGACACTCTTAGTATCGTCCTGGTGTAAGCCCACGATTCAGAAGTTTAACGTTGCTTGAAAATGCTTAAGCCTTATTTGGTGACCAAATCTCAATTGGAACTTCCCCGCCTTCCTCTTGCCAATTCGTTCCCCTCCCCACTACCTTAAGTCTCACAGCAAACCCCAATTGATGGATGCCATAGTCTCACTGGCCCGAGGCGGTATGGAGCAGTTGGGATTCTTGCAATAAAAAAATACTTTGAAGCAATAATAAAATAATTTAATATGAAAGTCGAAAGATATTTTGCCATAAATAACTCATTAATGATATATTTTTGTTTTCTACTTTCTTTGGCCGTGTTAATTATATACTAAAATATCTATCATTACATAGTTTAAAGATTAAAAAATAAAATATCAATGTTTTACTCAATAATTAATCCGAGATCGCATCCTATTATAAACGTCGTAATTTATTTTATGACTATTAAATATATGGGCACACGCATGATTGTAAAAACATAAAATGAATAGGTAGTTTGAACACATATAAAAACCATGAATATAAAAATGTCCATTAAGGTATGTAAAAACGTACAATATTTAATTTGTCTTTGTTTTTCCTTGGTCCTCAGGCGGAAATCATTGTTTTTTTGGTTTGTGAGAAATTCAAGGTCATTTTTGGAATTTGATCATCGTCAGGGAAAACTTGCAGCCAATTTTTTTTTATTCTAAATACTCAACATACATCTTTAACCCTGTGTGGAGGGTTTTCTTGAGGAGAGGAAGGAATGAACATTGGTGTTGAAGAGACCCATGTTGTAGGAAGGATGAAATACAGAAGCCGGCAAATTGTTCCCCAGCCGAGGAACAAGTCGTAGAAGCGAACCCTTTTCACGCGACAAATATACCGTGTACATACGTTGGGCGCCCTTTTGGCGTGTTTCCCGACTATGCACCGGTGACGAGGGGTCAATGACGCTAGTTCCTCAGAGCATCTTCCATTGAAATACCGTTAGAACGAGTCCAGTAAACCCACCCAACGCCTGGGCTCTAAAGATTGCAATCCGTTTGTAAAGCATTTTGAGACGCCAGACCAGAGGTGGCTGCCAAAATAATAATAATAAATTATCGTTTATAATAAATAAAATATCGCTTGCGCATCCTCCTTCTTAAGCCAACGTTCGGACAACGTTGCAGTGTCCATCATCAGGGCAGAAGCGTAATTACACACTGCTCTGATCTTAAAAAAGAACTAGGAACCTTTTATCGAAGATTTATAGATTTATATTTATAAATATTAGATTTATTTTATCGAAGAAGAAGATAACAATAAAAATCTGAACGAAAATATGAAAGAGAACAAGACCCAGAAAAATTGAAAACGATAATGGTCGCAACTGGGACTCTAATCCAGAACCTCTCATTTAACCGGGAAGTTCGCGTTTACCAATTCCGCCAATGCCACCTTCTGTCAAACCATCATATTTGTCAATCTCATATTAAAGAAATAACAATATTATTATCTTCAAGTATTTTTTTTTCATATTATATATTGCGTTGATGGGAATAACCTTCAAAAGTAATAAAAATAGAGTTTTACTGATAAAAAGTTGAATATTTATTTTATTCAGTTCTTAATATACAAAAATTATTTTACAGATTATTGAAAACTTTGAGTGTCCATCTAGGAAATTCTCTTTTAGGAAAGTCAAATCCACATAGAAGGTACGGGTTAATACGTTTATTAAAAATATTAGTTATTAATTAAGAGTTTAGCAATTTATCATACGCTACAACAGGTACTGTAAACTGTTGTTGTGTATTTAATAGGAACAACATTATAAGGTATTTAAAAATACAAACATTTTTCAAAGTGAACTACAAAATAATGATGTTGTGGATTGATATTATCTAAGTCAACTTCGCAAACTCGTCATCGTGCGCATTGCTAATGATGATTTAAACAACTTTTAAAATGTCATTAATCAATCATTAGTCTAATTATTTCATTTACGAAAACAATGTCAACAAATCTGCATGCAGAGTCTCTGATAATCGAATCGTTAGTAGGCAGAAATGCAAGCCAAATTATTATTACTAGCAGTTTAAAACCCGCTCCGCAGGTTTTTGGTGCTAGGTTCGGCTTCATCCAGTTTAAGTGTTGGTGACCATTTTATAAATCCTATATTAACTTGTTCCAAAAATAGCCGCTTTGTCGAAAAAATAATCTCAGGCGATCCAGTGACAGCTAATCACCGGGACAAAGTAACTGCAATGGCGTGATGACATTTTGTATTTTATGCCTTTATAATGTAGTTACTTGAAAGTTTTTCTTCTGTATCTATTTTCCGTATTGTGGTTTCTTGTTATAATTATGCTTTATTGTTATATTAATATTGTTAAATTGACCTGCTGACAAACTGCTTTGGTAGTTTAGCGGGTGCCTAAAATGAAGGATAAAAAAAAAAACAACATCATATATAATATGTAGACGCGTGTAATTATTATGTACAATTATTAACAATCTCTCCATACCCGGATATAATAATAATCAAATTATCAACAATCTCTACATGAACGAAATTACAAATCCAATAATATTCACGCCTGCCAGCCGATGATCCTTACACTTGCTGTCAACGTAAGTGGGGCCATCTTTTGGCATTATTAGCTACTTGCTTGAATTCAGTTTTATAACAAAAGTAGCTTTTAAACAAATTTCAAGTATGAAGATGGTCTTGCATAAGGCGCGTCAGATATGTATTCGAAATCAGGTTGTTAAATTTCAACCGTACAGTTGCTAGCCTAATAATAACGTCAGATTCCGACGGCCCGACAAAGGGAATAATATTTTTTTATTTTATTTATTGATTTATTTATTTTGAGAAACATTACATATTACATTGTTATAATGAGCTTTGGCTGTCCAACTAGGCAATTTGCCCGTTTTAGGACAGTCAAAATGAACAGATATTTTACACATAAATAGTGTGTTGACTATAATATTGCCTTAAACTTAAATATAACACTTGATAAATAATATTAAGGTTTTGATGGTAGATACAAGAAGTTATTTATATTATAAGTGTAAATTATATATTTATCAATAGAAAATAAAATAAAGAGAAGAGAAATAACAAGAACATTCCAAAAGAAAAATTAAAAAGTGTTTTTTTAATTTTTTATTAGCACTTATGCTCTTCAACCAATTCAAGAAATTTTAGTATTGATTTTGATGAATTAATCAACTCGAAAATCAAAAAATGGGTAAGAAAAAAAAATAATGGATTAAAAAAGAAAAAAGAAAGTAGAGAAAAGAAGCTGCTCAGCAGTTCTGCTGGCAGTTGTGCTTACTAATTACCCAATTTGCAAATACTGCGTGCAGTCCTGCAGGCACTGCTTTGCATCGGATCGTGCGTAAAGAGCGATTCCGCTATAGATGATTCTCGACATTAATTTTTAAATCGCATTATTTGTTACTTTTTTATATCAATGCAAAGAAGAAGGTCAATATTTAATAATAAAAAAAATCTTTGGATTTTATTACATGTTGAAATTTTTGGCGCGCTTGGAAACATTATCATTCGAAGAATTGGTATATAAACTGCAAAATCACACCGTGCAACATTACGCGAAACCGATAGTTTGAGGTTACCGATGCGATAGTCTGAGGTTATGTTTTACTGCTAAACGTGTAGTGACAATATTAATTTATTCTTATGTGTCGAAAGATGTAAGTACTTTTTGTTATTTTTTAAGCATTATTGACTTCAAGAAGTCACTGTTAGCTTGTTGCACCCGCGATACAAAAAGGTATACAAGTTTGTATTTTTCACAAAAATAAAGTACTAACGTTTTGAAACTTTGTAAAAGGAAGAAGAAATCAAAGGCAAACTTAAATCAATCGTTTTTAAGAGTATAACGTTAGCTGATTTGAAATAAACATTGATTCAAATTGGTTGCACCCGCGATGTGATGTTAGAATCGCGGGCGCAACTCTTTGACAACTACTCTTGTTGTGTCATTTATCATTTATTTTATTGTTTTGTTTTGTTTTGAACAGTTATTTATTCTTTTTATGACCGGTGATTTCTAATTAATGGTGGCGTTTATATTATATTCCCTTTTTTAATAGAAACTTTGGTTAAAATGACAGAATAACAACGAAAAGAGACTGTTTCATAGAAATATAGGCGAAAGTTGAAAGAAAATCCTTCTTTATATTAGTAAGAAAAGAAGAAGTTAAAGAAAAGATAGTCGTATTGGATGATAAATGGGAAGCGCTGAAAAATGTACCACGCATTCAACCAAAATATTTCATTCAATATGAAGATGGTGATAGCATTTCCGTGGCGAAAGCCTCAATGTCTCATCTCAAATGCACATTGGTTTTGAAATCTCTACTGAAACGTTAAGTAATTGGGACGATAACGATTTGGAACCTCTTATAAAATACAAAAAGAAATTCTATGTCCCGATGTATCTGCACCTTCAGTATCAGATCAGAGTAAATCCTTCGTGTCACCTTAAACATTAATTGCGCGTTTCTGATGTTTACGTCCATAAAATATAATAAAATCTTAAAATCTCGAAATTACCACAGACCCTCCAAACAGCATCCCCAAAGATGACATAGGCCCTGAGGGAAATTATTTTCCTGTGTGGAGCAAATGAGAAAAAAATATCTTAATTATATCAATTATTTGATTAATATACGAAAATTATTTAAATATCGCAAAGTTGGAAATGCCAGAGAAAAAGATTGTTGGAAATAATATGTTTATAGAATTTTCGGGAATATTGACGTATTCGAAAAGAAATAATTAACACAAATGATCAAGAAGTGTACTGATTAGTAATAAGCATGGTTTAATCTGTTATTTCGTTCCTTTATAATTTTTTATTGATGTTTATTTTCATTTAAATTAGACGGGTTGCGATAATTTGATGTTGCATCCGCGATTGCTTCAAAAGCAAAAATTCATCTATATTTGTTTTCCATATATTTTTTTTTATTTTTTTTTAGATGATTAGTTTAACGCCAAACGAAATATCAAGGTATAACATAATAAATGTTTCACAATTAACAGAATTTTCTGTTTTTGTCTTATGACGTGGTCTTATAAGTTTGTCCGATTTTGTTCCACCCGCGATTGCACTTTAAACCTCCCTTCTGATTTTTTACTGGACTGACAATAAAATTCTTTTTAACAAATAAAAAAACAAATAAAAAACCACGATTAGGATAGAAGAAATCCATTTACATGATATTATCTTCAATTAATTATAAATTATACATCTCTTAGATTTTTTATAATCTTTATTCATCAACACGCAATGTCACGATATCATGATAATAGTATATAAAACTAAATCTATGAAAGGAGTGTAAGGAAAATACATGACGCGGAAGTGAATGTTAAGAAGTCGGGGACGCCCGTGTGAGACATGGCACGACCGGGTGAATTAAAAACTTGAGTCGAACCTTGTCAAGAGTCAGAATAACAGACGATTAGGATAATAGTTTGCCAATGAAGCAAGGAGTGTGCTAAGGTAGAAATGTGTGGTGAATATTCAACAATTCAAAAATCTTATTGACCAAATATATTATTGGTTGCATTAGCTGTAAATGTGCATTTAAAATAAAATAATTTTTTAAAGATCCTAAATGAAATTCCAACAAGCTGTTTCAATATCAACACACTAAATTAAATTTGTTTAACATGTTGTAATATCGCTAATAAGCTCTTAAAATGTTCGGGCACAATGGAAAAAAAAGATCTGGTTGGGAAAATAAACTTGGCTTGAAAAAATAAAAGTCGATATGTAAATATAAGTGTACTTAATGTAGGTATGTTCACAAGTATTATAAATTTACTTAAAATTACTGCCTCAAAACAGGCTAGCCTAGTGAGGCAGGTTATGAGAAATCTAAATTTATAACTATTTTCTACTGTTCATATTATGTATTAGGTATATATTATTATATTATTTTCTGTTGTTAACCTTTTGTAATGTAATTTATAAACCACTGTAAACAAACACTGAATATGTACTTCTTTAGTTATAAATCATGCAAATTTCGTTCAATACAGATATAAAAATAGTAAAGTGATTACTTGTAAAAAATACACTTGGCACGAATTGCAAAATCGAAAAAATATGCGGGTTCTGATCATGGGTTTGTCTATATCAACGTCATCGATGCGTATGTATAAAAGGGATAGGTACAATTAGTTATTCACTACTAATAATGCTTAGGTAATTACGCTTTAAACATTAATTGCACTGCAAACAGTGTTCTGCAACGTGTGTTCATAGTTTGACGTCAGTAATATCTGACCTTTTGATTTTAGCAATCATTTGTACAAAACTTATTGTTATTTACCACGCATATTCGTAGCAATCAATAGAAAATCATACATCGTGGAATCATGCCGGAGTGGAAGGTACTTTCTATATTGCCCTGGTGAAAAAAAACTATTAAAAATTGAAAAATTGCACAAAAATGGCTTTAACGTATTTGGTAACAAGATCTGAATTTTCACGTATAATAAATAATAAGTCTGTAGTCGTATAATAATAAGTCCGTGCGGTATTTACAAAAAAATACGTCTTTACCCACCTACGCAACTGTGAAAATAATGTGTTGCCATTATAATATGGGTAAATATTGTGGCTTTTTAAATACACAGGTCTCAAAAAAAAACAAACTGAAAAAAGGATTTAATAAATGAACAACAACTCACTATTGTTGTTATTCGGTTCATAAGTTGTTATTCGGTTCACTAATTTTTATTCGGTATTTTGTTACCAAACGGATGCTTGATGTATTTGAAAGAATAATTCCGAAGATTCATTATTACTTCTTCGACCTCTTTCTTATAAAGTCTTTGACCTCAGCACAGCACAAACACAAATTTTGAAATCTGCCACTTATGTTAGGTATGCTCGTATTTTTTTACTTTGTCTGCCACAACAACATTTCCAACAAGGCGGGAAAAAATCTCTAAAAATGAAAAGCAATCTTTTCAGTCATTTTACTTTAAATTCATTATTTATGATTATGATGACGTTTGATTTTTTTTTGTAAAAAGGCCATATTACCCTTTTAAAAGTTTATCAATCAATTCATTTTCCCGGAGTAACAAAAAATTACACCTCCCATCATTTTTTCTTGTTGATTGCGTATTTTTTTCCAATAATTAATACTTAATAATCAATTATAACATTTGCACGGAAATGCATTAATTGCACTTTATCATGTAAAATACTAGATTTGTTCAATAAACAATTCAAACCAATAAAATAGGTTGATAATCGCGTTCATTGTTTTTTTTTGCCACATTCCTTACATCACGTTCTAAAGCAATTAATACACAGGTAGTGTGGGGAAATGGCGAACACAAGGAAAAACGCTTTACATGTATTTTAATAAAAAAAAAAAATAATAAAAAAACTTTAATGAAAAAATTTTTTTTTTGCCGTTTGGAATTACTCGAAACGCACTGCATAATAGCGAACATCATCATTTACTGTGAATAGCACAACCAAAAGTGATTCCTTAACAAAAACATTTTTTTCGTTGCACACGCATTAAGTAGGTAAGTCCTGGTTTCTTGTGTGAAATGTTTAAAGAAAAATTTATTTCGGAAAATCGACCGATATTTTACATACATAAATATAATACATATACGAACAAAGGATCCGGTACCCGTGAACTAAAATTTTTACAAAAAAAAAATTAATAAAATTAAAATTAGATATTGAATACAAATGCATGCTACTTATAAGATATCTGCGTAATAATTTTCAAAATATATAATTGTTTTAAACATTTATCCTCACTACACAAAAATAGCAATAAACCTATAATATAACTAAGCTGAAAACATAAAATGTTTCTGTTGCAGTTGACGTGTAATAAAATTTAGCAGCGCTTTATCGATAATAGGAACAGAATTTTTATTATGAAGTTGGAAGGTGGGTATGGGCCCCGGGAACCATTTATTGGATAAGCAAATATTATCATCGGGTATTATAATATATTGGGTTCGCTACGTTTGTTGACTTATCAGACGTGCCCGGGTTAAGGTTTGCCCAGATATTGGCGGCGGTTGCGTCTGCCCACCAACTGCAGGCCGGATCAGGAGAGACTGATCGAGGGAGACCGTTTGTCCTCTCCAGCCGGACTCTCTTCGACCATCGCCTTGCGCCGCAGGAGGGATGGATTCATACGTCCGTGACCGTTGGACATACATACCCCCAGATTTCTACCCACCCCTCACACCTTTTTCCTTCCCAGAACCTCCTCTCCTTCCTTTCCTAAAAAGATCCTTCACACAACATCTCCAAAGATGAGATTGGTCCTGAGCGGAAATCCCCAGGGCTCCCTGTTTGGAGCTAATGTAAAAAAAAGAAATTTTCAGAACATGTAAAAAGAATATATATTTCAGCAACGTGTGCAACTTCCCTCCATTTCCAGCGCGGCATTGATGAGCAAAGCGGTATTTGGTATGGATTGGGTGGAGGTATTGGAACTTTCTAGAACTCAATCTTTAGGAGTTACCCGCTATTCGCAATTACCCCACCGTACCCTAAAATTGATTTTCCTTGGCTGTGTTCGCGGAGGTCCGAAAAGCTGAACCTCACGAATTTACTAGTCTTTTAATATATGCTACAACACAAAAGTTCCAACAGCCCGAAGAAATGCGAAATGCGAAAAGAGACGGTAACACATAATAATATGTATCAATGTGAATTAAGAAACTATACTGTGCAAAGTTGATGGTTGTTAATTTTCTCTGCATATCCACTCTTACGGAGAAACAGCGTAATGATTAGTTAGTTAAAAATAAAAATAATTTCTCAATGGGAATCTCAATTATTATTGTTTCAATAATTGATTAGCTGGTAATACAGGAACGAATGAATTACATACATCTAATCAAAACCAGCTACCTTGTTTATTGTTTAAACAATCGATAAATAAAGAAGCCTTCCTATAATTAGCGCATTGTTATAAAAATATTAAGAAAATATTATTATTGACCTTTAACATCAATTAATGTATTATTAAAATAATTTAAATTGTTCACGTTTTTTTAATCCTCGTGCTCTCGGAGAAAAGGATAAAACTTGTTTTCATGCTTACAAATCCACGTTTTTGGACATAAAATATAAAATTTCTATCAAATTATCGAGTAATTTATTTTACTCTTGCACGCCCGTCGATGTAAATTTAAAATGGTTACAATTCTCATATAAGTGCTAGTAGATAATAAGAAAATCAGAGTGCAATACACGCGCGGTGGAAGTGAAACCTTCAACATTACGCGAAGCCTACTATTTACAGAACTACTTATAAGTAAGAAGGGACGAATTTAAAGATTTTAGTTAAATGCCCATAATAATCATAGATATTGTGAAGTGTATAATAAGTAGGTAGTGGAGAATAGGAATTTGTCGCATATGCATTAGTTTGAGATTTAAAGGCTGTTGCCTGGTGGGGAAGAAAGTGGTGTTCAAAAGAAGAGAACACGCGTATATAATAAACAGGATAATTTCGCAAATCACTGTTGTGATCTCTATATCAGACCTCATTGTATGTGGGCTATACTTCCATAGCTTGACCTAGTTCAGCTCGTTGCTCGCCATACTTTAACATTAGGAATGAATGACGAGCGATATGCTGAAATAGGCTAAGCCCAAAACGCTAGCCACTTTACAACGTATTCTGCCAGTACCAACAACGTTATTAAAAATATACTAATTTATTAATTGCGCATTTAACAGGTAAATATCTGGGCCAATGAGCATTCAGAAGCAAATTCTTAAGCTTTTGAATTTGGTAGTACATATTTCAAATCTAGGATCACGTACCTACAATGAAAGAAGTAAATGTGATAATGGAAATAAAAGAAAATATTTCTTGTTTGGATATCTGTCACTTTGACCATATAAATGATTTGTATAAATATTTACATAAAAATAATAGATTATTTTAATTAATCCGTAATCTCCAAGGACATCGATAGTAATCATTTGAGTTAATTAATTTTGTTTATAGGCATCATAAAAAGAATTTAGAAGCCATAATAAAGTTTTTAAAAGAGTGTTAATTTTAATTTATTAAAAAGGAAGCAAGATAGTAGCATATCTAATGTTCTATAAAAATTATGGTAATTCTAATAAAATTTATTGGTAATTAAGATACTTAATTTCATTGTGAATTTATTTTATATATTTATAAGGTGAATGCAGCTTGGATTAATTTGTTATCTGGCACCATCCGTCTAGACCCTGGGCAAGTGGTAAAAATCAAAATTGGTACGCACAATACTTTTTTTTTACTCACAGCTTCAAAATGCTTACGAAAATTTTAAACATTTATCAGAAAAATAAAATAAAGTATCTATTATTTATTAGAAGAACTTTTTTTCATTGAAGTTTAGAAAGCTCATTGTAATATTTGATTACTGAAGATTATATTTTTTTAATAAAACAATAACTTTGTTTATTGTGCATATGAACCAATATTTTTATTTTTATTAACAAATCTCACCTAAAACAAAAGAAAATAGTGAAACAAAAATCAAAAAAGACAAAACAAATAAAAAAAAGAAAACTGTCACAGTTCGGAAACGAATCCAGTTTCCTTGTCAAACCGGGACAAAACTCTATCAATTGTGCTTTTATTTATTTTTATTTTTAACTTTACGAATAAAACCGCAAATTTAATGAAGACAATATTAGCGAAACTCAATTGAAAATCTGGAAATGATTGATTTCTTGCACTATATTTTATTTATTTATTTATGAACGCCCTTTTTGGGGGCTTTTACATATTTTATGAATAATAAGATATATACAATATTTATTGTACATAATGGAATAGCCTCAGTAACAATATTTAATATTTGTTTAAAGATACATTGAAGATGTCCACCGACTTAGTATAATTATTTCCTTCCTTTCCTTCTGGGCGAAGAGTTTTGCGCTTTTGATTGCTTGATTATTGATTAGTAGTGGCTATATGCGTTGTGCGGCCCATCTGGCGACAATAATTTAAATGTATTAATAACGTTATATTAATTTCTTCAATTATTAAACTCCTTTCCATATTTTCCCTAAGAATGTAGTTTTAGAACTTTATTATTTACGTGGTTTTGCCATAAAACATTTACGTCGATTTTCTACGATAGAGAAGTTAGAAGGTATTTCATAAACTTCTCTTACGAGATTTGTTTGCATAAATCTCGATCCAATTTGTTTGAAACTCCGTTTCGCTTAGAGCAGTCAAAGTTACTTTCTCAAAGTTCTCACAGATCCTTATAGTTTTCTAGGCGGGAATTTTAAAAATTCAGTGCAAAGGCGTTTGACTTTACTAAGTAAATACTGAAAACGCGGGGGAATTTGAAAAATGAATTTCAGAAAACTTTTGACGCTAATTCGCATACTATTTTAACATAAGTTATAAAATGATGAAGAAAATTCAGTATGCTCTCAAGGCATTGTAGCGATGATATCGGACAGTTTTTTTTAATGATATATATATATATATATATATATATATATATATATATATATCACATTTAATTTAAATATTTGAGCTGCGGAGACAATAATTATACTCAGAAGTGTAATGGGATTAGAATAGGGTTTGAAGCAACAAATTTAAGAGCAATTAACACAACCTGCAGTGCCTCCTCAGCGTTTATCAAAGGGTGGATGCACTTGACATTATAATTTCCCTCTATACTTTGTCACCATCTAGCCCGCTTCTGGATGCATCTGGGTAGATTAGCTCCCACCGTAATAAGAAATTGGCGCACAGGATATGACGACCACATTTAATCTGGACTGTTTTTATAATTTAATAACAAACATTTATGTTTATTTTTTTAAGCACAAGCTTTTAAAAGCTATACATTTTCGTTTTGAAAATATATCTTGCGTACGTATAGGTTCAGAACTGAAGTTTTAACGATGGTAAGTAACTGAAATTTTCTGACCTTTCTAACAAGATTTTTTTTTTGGGAAAATCTATATTTTTAAGTTTATCCCATTTTGAAAATAAAAGCCTATAGAACTGTGATCTAGACGTGTCAATGTGCCTGGGGCCGAGAAATCGAAAGTTTTTGAAGTAAAACTTCTTTACGCACGCTTGACTTGGCGGGTAAGCTGGCAAATGCTTGTCGAGAGCGTAACGGAAACGAGGCAACGGAAGTTGAGAATGACGTCACGGTATTTAGTACGCGGGCCACCTTCCGCACGGATGGTCGTGGTCGCGGCCAGGCGGCGGCTGTTAATACGGCTGCTCTTACTATTACGGCCGTATTCTAGGGAAGATATAACTTAATTTTTAAACACGCAAAAAACGTGGAGGTACCTATTAAATACTTATTTTTAAATAGTCCTAGAGGTGCCAATATCTTTTTCTGATTTTTTTGTCTCCAGACTTTGGAATGAGTTTCGCTAATATTGCCTTAATTTTTTTTAAATATTACGGTTTGTGGTTTTGACGTTAAAAATAAGAATTTATAATTTTTTTTTGTCCCAATCGCTCCTAACCGTCTTGTGCTAGTGAGGCTATGACATCCCCAATAGGTAGGAGAAAGGGAAGAGGAAGGTTCGGAATTACCCGGCCATTTAGATCTGGTCATCAAACACGACCAAAATCATTTCAAGCAAATTTTGAATTCTGAATGGTGGTCTCACACAAAGCTGATACTGAGAGTTTCTCCCACTCTGAAACGCACCGAAAAAATACTACATATTATCTTATATGTAAAAATCAATATTTGTTTGTTTGTTCTATTTTATGCGCTGCCATACCGTTCATCGATTGCGATGAAACTTTGGTGATATGTTGTGCGCACGCCCGTAAAGGTTATAGGTTTTATATCATGGTAAGCTCTGGCGTTATGAAATTTGTATAAATGAAGATGTGTGTATTTTAACGGCAGGGAAGTAAGGCAGGAAGAGGAGTGGAACGGGAGAGGTGTGGTTCGAGGGAGGGGTAACGAAAGAGGGGGAAAGCGGCGAAGGTGGAATGGAAAGCGGGAGAGGAAGGGTGGTGAACGGGGATGCACGTGAAAGAAAATGCAGAGAGAATCAATTAATTTCTTTCAATTGCATTGCAACGCATGCCGGGTACCAGCTAGTTTTAAATTATTTTAAAATTTACGCGTCCGACATTTGTCACATGAGAATGGGTCATTCCTACGTCTAGTTCTTGAGTTCAACAGCTCGGCTCTGGAATGATTTGCCGGCCTTTTTGTTTCTTCCCTTCTGTCTCTTCAAGACCCAGGTTCACTCCTTCCTTTTCAAAAAAGACCCTCCACATAGCAGTCCCAAGGATTGACTTAGGCCCGGAGAAAAATTATTTTCCTAAGGACCTATGTCATCTTAATACGTCGGGAATTGAAAATATTGATTAATCAATGAAAACCCATTATAAATGTAAATATTTGTAGAAAATTTATATAAAAGAAGTTTCACTTCAGTCGTGTGGTCCAAAGCACACTCGTTTTTTTGCACACATTGGCGACACAAGTTTTCTTATATATATACACAAGTTTTCGAATATAAATAGTTAACAATTTTTAATAACACCTTTTTGAATTATCTTACTACAATCCAGAAGCTTGACAAATGAACCTACAGAAAATACAAAATGTTTCATAGTACTACTTGGTTTTAACAATGTTTTGTGGTAAAAATTGGTCAGACGTAACAATACGTTATAAAAGTTAAGGCTTAACAAAGTAAATAAAACAAAGTTGTACAAAGTACAGGGTTATTCAGAAAACTAAATAATGGCGCCCCATAGTTTGGAACTGTCGCTTAGTTCCTGAATCGGTAAGTTTTTTCCTTATTTGGATTTTCTAAGACATCTATACTTCTATACTAATATTATAAATGCGAAACTGCATGTGTTTGTTTGTTACTCTTTCACGCATGAAACAATAAAACGATTTTAAAAATTCTTTCACCAATAGAACGTTAAATTATATGCGAGTACTGTAGGCTATGGTAATAGTACGACGTGACATTACGAAATTATAAATATTAATTATATTATATTTATTATACGTTTTCTGTCACTAACAAAAGCAAGTTATTGCTAACGTCAGAAAAAAAATCGTTGCCGTGGAAACGACGTTGACATATTTGCTTCAGGCAGAATCCGGGCGTTCATTCTAAATTTTTATAAATAAAAATGAATCTCCGAAATGTTTGTACGCGCATAACTTCCGAACGACTGCACCAAATCGAATAATTCTCTTTCTTACTAGTGGTGAGCTCTGGCATTGTGGAATTTAGGTGGCATGCGAGCTGTTTGAAAACTGAATGTACCGGGAATGAATGTATGGAATGAGGGAGGGGGGAAGGGAGGGTGGGAATGCGAGATGAGAAGGGGACGCGGGAGAGGAAGGGGAGGTGGAAGGGGAACGGGAGCGGAACGAATGGGATGAACATGCAGGGAGAAACAATTTCTTTATTAAATGGCATAGCAACGCATGCCGGGTACCAGCCAGTATATTAATAATTATCGCGGTGTATGTATATAAAGCTAAATCAGAAAATAGCATTCGAAAATATATATCTACGTCAAACTGTTTATAACCGGACAAGTTAGGATATTAAGGAAACTGTTAAACAAAACGGTCGTTTCCAAATTGGAAAATTGTGGTTATAAAAAAACTTTAAAAAAATCTAATTGCGGATCAAAGTTTCAAATCATTTCACCGGAGCGAGAATTTATTGAGAAAAGTAAAGATTTTCTGCATTATAAATACAACGCCATGAACATTTGAATTTCGCAAAACCATTCATATCTACTTTAATTACATAGCTTAATATTGTAGCAGCTCACAAAAGCTCGTTGATCATATCAATATCATTACTGAAAAGCTCAGTGTAGGCTTTAGAATTTTATGTAATATGTCGATCGTTTAATTGACGTGATTAAGTGATATTAATGCCTTCAAAATAAATATTACTTTTAGCTGATTTTGATAAAATTATTTTCCGGTTGCTTTGGTTGACGTGTTGATTACGTCCATTAAGACTTCATTATTCAATTAGTGTAATACCCAATTTGTAACAGGTGCTTAATATTTTCATCATCAAGTAGGTTGTAAGGGTGGGATTTTGATTTCTTCGAAAATGCTCTTCAATGGCTGTGGTCTCTCGACATTCTCCTCCAGTCCTGTGAAGTTAATCCACCGTTTCATTGGACTGTTTCTGGGTTGATTCCGCTGGGTTAACAACTTTTTCATCAAGCATGCCTTCAATATTTGGCCATCGTCGTCTTCAGAGCCACAGAATCGTATGATGGTATTAAGATTAAGTTATACGCGAAATCCTATTTAGATCCAACTTTACGACAAATCGGTTTACAGTATGAACATCAAAAAATATGCTAAGGTTAAATTGAAGCTTTTAATAGCTTTTCAATGTATTAAAATTACAATAAAATTATTTTTACATAACAAAAAATATAAGCGTAAACCACTAAAAAAAAGTTTTTTCATGACTTAACTATGAAGTAATGTTAGAAACAATTTTTAAAACATATCTCTTTATGGCTAAGACTAATTTTGAGGTTTTATACGTTGTAACTTTTTTCATTCTTATAAAAATTATGCACAAAATAAATTAAAACCACTTTTTCCCCTACTTTCCTTGTGCAAATACGAAGCGCAATTTATTTTGTACGCATAAGAATCGAAATATTTCTAGCGTTTATATTCCTTTTAAGGGGGGCGATACATGTAACCGCCTGCATTTTGACTGTTTTTCAAAGGCTTATTTAAAAGGGAATGAATAAATAAATCGTTTTTAAATTCAGTATGTTTATTCATTATATATTAAAATACAAGTATCAGATTTTTATTTTCAAAATGGCCGCCGTAGTAACTAATCTCCAGAGGCCCTCGCGACGAAAAGTGGGATTTTTAGCTTCTGTTACAGCTATCTGAAATCAAAAATTTAGATTTGAGCATGTTTATAAAACATGTATCTTCTAGTTAAAAAAAAAAAACTAAAAAGTAAAAATGTCGTAAATTGGCACGCCTCGATTTTTCACCCTTTTCTTTAAGGTTTTTGGGTCAAAAATGGTAATTTCTGTAATTTTTTTTGGTATGTTTGAAATTCAACTAGAAGTTAATATTGTAAAAAAGACGTGTGCCAAATTTCATAAGAATCGGTTAAGAAATTTCTGAGTTATCTTGTCCGCCAATTTAAAAAAAAGTAGTTTGGAGAGAAACACGTGTAAAGTTTTGACACACTATGATTACAATGTCTTACCAACTAGTCAGGGTTTCCAGGGCCATACTGGAAAAACAGATATCCAGGGCATGCTTGACGAGCTTTTTTGGTCGTCAAAGAGCTATGGCGATTTTTCCGATTCACCCTTTGGTCATCGACTTTGTCTTTCAGTTGAGGCGGAACACTTCAATAAGTTTTTAATCGATAAATAATGTGAATTTCATTCTAAAAATTTAGAGGCATATTTTTATATTTTAACTATTTATGCAAAAAAAACTTTTTTTTTGTTTTACATGTATCGCCTCCCTTAAATTGCCGGGATTTTACAGCATTTATTTATGCGATAAAAGCTTCCGCAAAAGACGAACTCGTTGCAAAAAATAAGAAAACATGTATCTTGTACCCAAGAATAGCATATAGAATAAAAACCTACTACAATAAAGGAATATTTCTGTATTTTGTTTTGGACGTGGTGTACGTTTACTAGAGCAGGGCTACACGGGTTGGTAGTTATAATTTGCTTTCACTGAAGAATTTTCAAGTTCCAATATTCGCATACCTATTTCAGTCCTTACAAAGAGAATTACTATACAAGTATTTCCCCTTTGAACAAAGGAAAAGGGTTTGTATCGTTAATGCAAAAAAAATCTTTGTCTGCGAATACCACGAGATTTTTAATTGGAAATACGCAAATATAATAATTACATTCTAGGACATATTACGTGATATTGGTAGCAGAGGAAGTGGGTAGGGGTACCGCCGCCCCGGAATCTTTTTTTGGATAACAAACATCCCTGTCATTAGGGGTGCCCGGGTTCATTAGGCCCACCTAATGCATGGGAGCCCGGATCGGGAGAGACTTGTTAAGCGAGACCTTTTGACGTCTTTAGCCGGAATTGCTTGGAACTTTGCCTTGCACCGCAGTGGGATGGTCACTCCTGGACACACATACCCCAAGATCTCTACCCACCCCTCATACCTTTTTCCTTCCAAGAACTTCCTAAACTTTTTTTCCCAGAACTGCTCTCCATCATTTCGTTTAAAAGATCCTCCACACAGCATCCCCAAAGAAGACATAGGCCCTGATGGACATTGTTTTCCTATGGGCCTCCCGTGCTGTGGATCTAATGTTAATTTTTTTTAATCAGTTTTGTCTTGTCATAATTACTAATAGCAAAAAATATCAGTTTAAAATTGCTGAAAACGATCACAATTCAATTATAATAATTTTACAAAAAACTTGTTTTGACGATGCATAATGACATTTTATGATACCATTAAATAAAAACCAACCTAAATTTAAACGCAAATCGCTTTGTTGCATAACTAAAAATAAAATAAACGTTTGACAACTGAATTTAACATCCATCACAGATCTGAGTTAGTAATAATAGTAAGTCGGGCACATTTTATTAATTTTATGTTCGTTTCACAAATATCATTGCTTTTTTAAAAGCTGGATAAACTTTATTTTCCGCTTGTGAGCTTTCATCTAATACAGCGAGTCCCGTCGCCAAAAAATGTACATATTTTGATAAATGTATTTTATTATTACTCACTCTTACTTTTATATAATTCGTTGGATGTTTTCCTTTGAACTTGTCACTCGCGCGATGAAATAAAACTCTAAAATACAAATGAACGCCTGCGCTCTATCGGACTTGTAACACAAAATAATATTAACATGATAAAATTATAACCGTGCAAATGATTTTTGAACTCACGTACAACTTACGTCACAGAGGGAGAAATTGAATGGATGGTGGTTGGTTAGTTATAAGATTTAAGTTGTTCATCAATGGGTTTTCAAAAACATCTGATCGGTAACTTTTTTTTAGTAGAAAGCAGTAACTTTATGGTTTGACATATTATAAATTAAAATAAAACAATAATTTTGTTTGTAACCACGATTTGTTTAGTTTTTCCACTACCGAACGCATCTTCAGGGTATAAAAATTAAACTTTAACTTCAGGGTATAAAAGTTTAATTTTTTTACCCTGAAGATGCTTATGTAAAGCGAAATCGGTCGGTAGTGGAAAAACTAAATAAATCGTGGTTACAAACAAAATTATTGTGTTATTTCAATTTAGATAAAATAATGCTTACCTGAATTGTTCACACAAAATAAGCACGTCATTTTTTTTCTATTAGGTACGATAAGGGTGGGTGGGATAAAGCGACCCAAGAATCTTGTTAGTGCAAAGAAACATTATATTATTTGTATTTAGTAACAGAATATTATAAAGGTATGAAGATTATTTTATTTTTAATTTGGAATTTGATTCTATCATTAGAAGAATCCTCTAATATATTTTCAAGCATGACGTGACGTGAAGCATTTCTGAAACGTTTTAAGATATCGCTGAACTTGGGCATTCATTCTAACAAGCAGTTAAATACCCATTACGCAGGTTTTTGCTGCTGGGACCGACGGGTGGCTTTTGGTTTGGCTTCGCTCAGTTAGTGTTTGTGACCACTTTATAAATCTAATAGGAAATGGTTTCAAAAATAGCCTGTTCCTCGTATCCACTGTCATCCAGTGATAGTCACCGGGAGAAAGTAATCGAGATAGGCAATGACGTCACATGTAATATATATACGCTTGATACAACTGAGTTTAATCTTTCCATATTCGGAGGGATATTGCTAGTTCACAAAATCGTAGGACTTATACTTGCCTAGGGCACATCCATACCAACCGGCCGACGGAAGTGGCAACATCTTGTGACGAATTTTTGATTTTAAAACCGAATTACAACTGTAGTTTCGTTTGAAATTTCACGAACACAGATGTTATTTGTGGCGCGAAGCGTAAGGCGTGGCGTCAGACATGCGATCGAAGTTGGGTTCTGAAATTCAACCATGCACGGAAGGCTATTAATACTGTTTGATAGTGGATAATTACGAAACACCCAAATCCTTGTCATTTGTATTGTTTTGATTTAAATTCCATCATTATTCAAATTTCAAATCGAGTCAGGTACGAATCATAATTAAAGATTCATTAATAAAAACAAATAATCGTTCTATCTTAACTATTATTAGTTTTTACTGGCTTAACACGTGGAAACCCATGGACCAACAAAATCTGTACCCACGTAAAATTAGAATAAAATGAAGTAAACATGTTGTCAATGAAGTCTGAAACGAAATTATGAAAGATCTCAAAATAAGCATCCCTTTTGGTTACAAGATATTACAAGATCTTAGTAATGAAAATGCCTAGAGGTGTTTTCTTCAAACGAAAGATTTTCTCGTTTTCAGCTGTCGATCATCATTATTATTTGACTTTTTCAAGATTGATGTTCATTTTCTTTTACTGATTCTTCGTGAACATAAAACTTTTGCGATTTGTTTTTATTCTTTACTTAGTATACATAAAATTTACCATCTGGAATACAAACATTTATTTAAACGACATTGAAATGCTTTCAAAATTCTGAATATGAGCTTTTCGCTGACGACATGAAAATATTCAAAGTTGTGCGTTCTCTCTCTGACTGTGAAGCGTAACAAACGACCTAGATAAGGTTTGCAAGTATTGCAAATTTAACTGTTTAGGTATCATTATTTCCAAATGTCACACTATGACATTCACCAGAAATAAACATATAATTAAGTACTCTTTTACACTCCACAATGAATCTATCATCTCTAAAATGGAATGTAAAGATTTTGGCGTTTACCTTGATAGCAAACTTATAAGGCACGTCGACTCAATCGTTCACAGGCCGAATAAAATGCTTGATTTGTTCTTCGTATAAGTAAAGTATTCAGTAACCCGCGTACAGTAGTAATGTTATATTTTTCATTAGTCAGAAATACACTGGAATATGCCTCACCAATTTGGAACCCGCAGTGCAGCGTATACATAGACAGCATAGAACATATTCAAAACATATTTATAAAATAAAAGCAAGTTCCCGGTATGTGTTGCAATGCCAATGTTACCATCCCGCGTCCCATTCCTCTCC
This sequence comes from Glyphotaelius pellucidus, assembly GCA_936435175.1. Classification (NCBI taxonomy): domain Eukaryota; kingdom Metazoa; phylum Arthropoda; class Insecta; order Trichoptera; family Limnephilidae; genus Glyphotaelius; species Glyphotaelius pellucidus. The sequence goes on from OW386545.1 coordinate 18,500,096, forward strand.
CTCCTCCCGCTTTCCCATCCCGCCAATCCGCACCCGCATTCCATATGTTCAGTCTCAGTACATTTAGTTTTCAAACAGCTCGCGTGCCACCTATAACAATTTTTTTATTCAAATTTTCATTTTTCATGCATTACAAATATTCATTTTTGTAAATTATAAGAACAATGAATCAAATTTGGTAACTAACATAGGCACCTATTAAGAATATCTGTAATTCGTGATTCAATTCAAAGTTTTAGGCGAGTAATTCAAATAAATTCATTAACTTAAAGAGTTTCGAAAATTGAATTTTGTTTGAACAATCATTGTTTTGCGAAATGCCATTTTTAAATATTGACATTTTTGACAGTTTCACAAGAGTTTTTGTAATGATTAAAAAACTAATTAGATGTATTTTCATGTGGTTGTAATAATCCAGAAAGCTTCGCGGGGGTTTAAAGAAGGTATATTGAAAATCTCAAACATTTCCTTTGTTTAATATAGCAACATAGACAACGCGTAACTCATATACGTAACTATATATGGTAAAACCAGCATATTTTGATTTTTATATGTATATCTTACCTTCAAATTCAACAATAACTTGCATTATTTTCATTAAATTATTTCCAACTTTGCAATAAATGTGAAAAATAGCTGATTTATACACAGAATTTTAAATAATAAAATTCGCTAACTATCCCTGCTATTCATACGTTCAATAATATTTGCCTAAATTCTAGCATTGACGAAATTTAAAAGAGGATCATGTCAATAATATAAACTTTTATGCGCAAACATATCCTTTTATCCATATCACCACTTCTCACCCTTAAAAACATTCTCACACATACACACACACCTACCCACTACGCACATCACCCGGTAATTACTAAATATACAAATCATAAAGAAACATCTCACAGATACCCACCACGAAATATTATTTAATATTTTTAAAGTGTTTCATGACTGATACCAATGTTGTGTTGGTTTCTGTATTAAAAAATAAAATAAAATAAAAATAATATATCAACTTAACTCTTTTGAAAAAAAATCTACCAGTAAAACAAAAAAAAATGGGAAACGGGGTGTTTTCATTCAAAATGAAGCTCAAAATTTACTGCCTAATAATCACCTTAAAATATTCCAGTTCAATGATCGTTATCTGTAATAATTGGATGATTTTCAATTTCGTAGTAAATTTATTGAGAAAAATTGATAAATCAGCGCCCTGAAAGATCTGCACCAAACCCTCTTACAAATTTGTATAAAATCAGATTAAAGCCTTTCGCAAAGCCTTTTTTTTATCTCTGTTACAGCGATTTATTAAAAACCGTAAAAATACAAACACTCGAGGATCGATGGACGATAAGCGACTAACGCTTCTTTTTTAAATTTTAAATTCTACAACATCTCAAAATTACGCAATCTCAACACACTTTTGAAAAGACATTAAAAATTACGAGAAAAATGAAAAATAGCCTATAACCGAACTTAACTTAATCTAACATATCTTATTTAACCATTTTTTTCATCAATATTAATGTTGGCTAAAGAAGGAGGTAGCGCAACACGGCATAACACCCCAAAAACAAATAACGAAAATATTAATGACTTTTCAAAGGAGGAGTTAAAGTTGGATGATTCTGAGATATCCGTAAATTCGACATTTTCAGTTTAAGTCTAATTAATATAAGAGTAGGTACCTACTTGACACACTAGACATAGGGACCTATTTCATTGTCACTGTTCACAAACAAATTTGGTGCAAACACGCCCACCACCTCACCAATTAGTTAAGCAAACGAAAATACAAATAATATCAACAGTTTTGAGATGACAAATTCGCTGTTTAAAACATACTCATTCATGTCAAAGTATTACGTCTGAAAATGTTTAGATTATTACATATTTAAATTTTTTTCCAATTGTAATTCATAACAAAACCATGGTATATTATTGATCCTTGTAAAAAAATGTCACCTTGTGTACCCGTTGTAAAGGCCCTACGGGCGTATAAAAGAGTAAAACAAATAAATTACAATTTTTTACGAGAAAAACTCTCTTTTTATAACTTTTGAAGGTTATTCCCATCAACGTAATATATCATTGAAGAAGAAGATAACACTTTTAAATCTAAATGAAAATATGAAAGAAAACAAGACACAGAAAAACAGAAAAAGACAATGGTCGCAACTGGGACTCGAACCCAGACCTCTCGTCTAAGAACTAGTTGAAGATAATATTAATGATTCTAAATATTTGAAATATGAGATTGACAAATATGACGGTTTGACAGAAGGTGGCAATAGCGAAATTGGAAAACGCGCCGTCCCGGTTAGACGAGAGGTCTGGGTTCGAGTCCCAGTTGCGACCATTGTCTTTTTCTGTTTTTCTGTGTCTTGTTTTCTTTCATATTTTCATTTAGATTTAAAAGTGTTATCTTCTTCTTCAATGACAAATAAATTACATTTATTCAAACATCTCCCCTTAATAAAATGATGAATTTTGTACGACGACTTAAATATGAAAGTCCTTTTGTCATTAACTCAAAATTCGTTATTCATTATGTCCTTGAAAAGGCTCAAACTTCTCTGCGAAGTGCTAAGTTCTCGAATTATTTTCTATTCGAATTAATTACTCAAATGAAGGAGAATTATAAAAGCAGTTTTAATCATCATTGCTGATTGCTATGGTGTAAACGTTTTGAGAATAATCAATAACATGTTATATGTTCATGATGTTTAAATTTCATACAATTTTTTCAGAGGGAAGTAAATGTGCAAATAATGTTTTAAAACAAAGCAAAACTAATTTCTGATGTAAACTAGTATTTTGGTATTTCAATTCCTTTTTTATTTTTCGTATTAAAAAAGAATTCAATAACGTTCAAACACTTAAAATATTGTATTTTTCATATGTTTGCAGTCATTTAGAATTCGCTTCTCAGATATGGAATCCTCTATAAAATATTTACATTAAACGCATTGAAGTCATCCAAAGAAAATTTGTCCATCATTTAAATTTCAAGTTTAATATTGGTTACCATGACATAAACAGCTCGATGGACATTTATAGACTTAAATCATTAAAATTTTGAAAAGGCTCCGCAGATATAATATATCTCCATAAAAATATCAATGGCTTTATTGATTGTTCTTCCCTTTTGTCTGAGATTAAGTAGAGAGTCCTAGGCTTTATTTGATAAGAATTTTAATGATTAAGATATATTCTCGTGTAATTTAAGAATCTTAAAAAATATGTCATAGCGAATGAATAATTTTAAATACCCATTTTGCAAGTTATAATGTTATTGCAGTGAATCTTTTCCAGTTACTTGCCATGATTTGTAGGTACATGTACATATTATTATTATTGCGTTTGCATATTTAAATTTTTTATATTTTGGAATTTATTAAGTAAGTTATTAGTTTATATTTGTGTTCTTAAATCTTTTTTATTCTTTATTTAACATTTACAAGGTTGTATTTTTGTAATTTGTTTGCTCACGGCTACAGGACCCTTAGTTTTTATTATAATTTTAAGTTATGTGAAAATCTGTTATAAGATTTTATGTGTGTAATTTATTTTGTTGTTATAAATGTAAATAATCTGTTGAATTTCCTAAATAAATAAAACAAACTGAACAATTGCTTGTTCAATACCTTTTCAATTGGAGGTAGGAGGTAGGTTAATAAATAAAAGGCGTACTATATATCTTTTAATTCATGAATTTTCTCAGTAAGTGCATGAACTTTAGTGTGCATTTAATATTAAATTTGCGAAAGAAATTTTAGAACTTTAACGTTGTCATACGTTTTTTTAAGGTTTTTAAAACGTAACAACGTTTCAGTTTTGGCCTCCACTTTTACTAATGGGAAGTGAAACTAGGTTTATAATATAGTCAGTAAGAGAATATTGATGGATTTTATAATATTTTTTGACTTCACTTCATATGTCGTGAATGAATTGCACATGTGGGCGATTGCCACTCGATTCTTTCCATCATAATGATTTCAATCCGTCAGTCCGCTGAAAAGGTATTGAGTTATGGCCATTGAGAAGGTCAGCCAGTTTGATCGATGTCAATTGATTCGCCTCTCAGCAATGGCGAGCAATTGGAACGGTCATGATTGATTCAGGACTTCTCTTATTTTTGTAGCTAACCGCGAAGATGTTTTCAATTAATTGTCATGGAATTGAAAGTGTTGAAATATATGTTGACTATTGAATCATCTTTGACATCATTCAAATTTTTATATAAGATCACAATAAAACTGATAATAATTCTCCCACATGCCTTTCACCAATTGGGGTGGAAGGCGTATGGGGAACTTTAAGTGACCAGCTCAGGCACCGGGCCTTCATCGTAATGTAAGCCTCCCAGAAACTGGGGGTACCAAATAGGGTTCGAAAATATGTTAATAGTTCATAATCTTACAGTTGAATTTGGCAAACACCTATGGTCTAAACTCTAGACTCTAGAATCTAGAGCCCCAAAGTAATTGTAAAAGAACCTCGTCAAGTGAGTGCTAACAAGTGAGAATATTGACATAGTGAGAATACTGTCCTTGTTTTACGGGTATTTCAATAGAAGACGCTTCGAGAAACTAGCGCAATTGATCGCTTTGGCACCGGTACTTCTGAAAACAAGCAAACGCGCGCACTACATTTGTAAGCAGTTGAGATTTTCCTCACGAGAACGGGTCATTTCCACGACTCGTTCTTATGTTTTCTTCTCTCTGTGACGGAAGTTCACTGTTTTCTCCACCAAAAATGCCTCACACTGCAACCCCAAAGATGACATAGGCTCTGAGGGAAATTAATTTCCTCGGAGCCTCTTGTGTGGAGTTAATGTAAAAAAATTCTAGCAGGACTGTGTGGATGATGCAAACCTCATCCTAACCTAAACTAACCTAACCTAATGAAGAATGGTAATGGATTCAAATTGCGTTCTATTTTACAAGTTGTTTGTTTCACTGTTATTGTAAATTCTAAAAAATTAAAAAAATAAAGAAAGTACAACGTAATGAAAAAATGTAAATGTATAAAATAAAATCCGTAGGTAGAACAGAGACTAAAAATCCTCACATAAATACATATTTAATATAACGAAGATAGTGGAAAGCGTATACGTCTATTTGTGTCTAAATAAATATAAGTATTCGAATAGCGTAATTTATTTTCGTAATTAAAGATAAAATATATATCCCAGATCAGAAAATTTATTTCCAAGATTGTGAAGTTTTGATTGAATATAAAACTAGTGTTCTAGGCCCTAGCACGGTCGATTGATAAGGATTGATAGTATAACTTTCGGTAACTTTTCATCGTTGCCAACCGTGGTAGGTGGCCAGGGTGTTGTTAAAATAAAAGGGTAATACATTTCGGCAACATCTTTAAGGTATATGGATGTTGATTAATTAAAGCAATTCAGGACAGTCAATTTTATAACGCAATATTTTATGTGATAGTATCAAGAGGAACATTTTATTGGAGGTAATTAAAATCAAATTTTTGCACAGTAAAATGCAATTAATAGTTTATATACTTAAAGAATTTATGTAGAATTTTTTCAATATTGTCGGAACGAATAATAAAACAGGTAGTCATAATACTAAAGCTATATTTTAAAATAAAATAAAAAAACTATTTATCTTTTAGGTAGACACTATTATAACTTTTTAAGATTAAAAGGATAATTTTTACTCATTTTTTATTACAGCAAGAGGTGGAAGGAGGAATATAGCCAATCTGATTTACGAACTCTCATATCTCAAAGCTTCGGTTAGAGTAGTTAGAACCGTTTCACTCTAACCTATCGACATTTTAGTTAGTTTAGAAATAAATGATGTAAGTCGAGTGATTCTAAATGTTTGTTAATGAAATCAATGGACTTTTAGAAACATGTTAGGTATCAGATATTGAAGTTTGTGCAGATTTGAAACGCTCGTTCTTGTTGAGGAAACAATTCTGTGTTCTTGTTACCTTTACAGGTCGAGTTCATAACATGCACAAAGTTTAATTTCAAACTTGTTTTCATTGTTACGTTTTGTAACTATCACGTACCTATGATAAACTAAATTATAACATGGGAATGATGCACGTGGTTCTCAAATGTTGAAAAAATATTTTTTTTTCTCCCAAAGTTATTGCACCGACAATAATTTTGCAATATACTGTACTAACTAAGACTAAGATAAGTAAGGTGTTAAATTATGATCTGAGAGAAATATTATATTATTATTGGACATTTTTTAACGCCGCCTTCTTGGTAATATACATCACCTCAAGGACGCTTCACTATTTTCATATATAAAAATGTTTACTGTGTTATTTATCTATTTGAATAACAACATTAGAACTTTATTTGGTTATTACTATAATTATTAACTATTACTATAATTCTGTTGACACGATCCAAAAATATAACATTTTTAAAAACAAAGCATTTTTTTCGAATCTTTTTTTTATTGGAATTTTCTTTTCCCATTTGAATAAATATAAACATGCTGCATGCAAAAGACTCGACTTACTTTAACCAGTGATTCCTGGCATTATTTGAAGTAAAAAAGGTAAATGAAATTTTGGTATCCGTTGACCATTTAATTTTTCAAAATTTATTCTTCCAAATCAAACAAAAAAAAAATCTTCCACATTTCGTCACTGGTAACTCAGCTGAGTAACTGCCCAATCCCTCACCCTGACAATTACTGTCAAATACCTACAGATTTTTTATTTATTTTCAGTTGAAAAAAAAATCAAAAATGTCAACGAAGGCAAAAATTTAGTTTACATTTTTTATCCCAATCAATGTCAGAAATTAATGGTTAAAATAAGTCAGATATGTCCCTTAACACTCTACATATTGATGTACTGCATAAAGTTGTGAATAACAATAAAAAATCAAACTAATTGAATAGTTGTCATTGTACCACATACTGTCTATTAATTTAAAAAATATATATATTGCCTGTAAATCGAATGTGTCTCACTTAAATAATAATTACTTGATTGTTTCCTATTATTATTCGAAAACGAAAAGCTTACCTTTCATTAGCTACAAATTTACGAATCTATTCCCAAAATCAGCAAAATTATATTGTATAATATTAATGGGTTTTGCTTGTAATGTAATTCGTGTGTACACCAAGCTGTGAAGCGCCTAATTAAACGTGTTCAGGCAATCGGCTGAGCACGCTCGGAGGTGGTACAACCTGTACCCAATAGAGCTAATATCATTATTATTGACTTCCAATTCCTTCTAACTGATAAGCACAGATGGCGCTATGCGATGGAATAAACCTTTATGTTATTATTACACATTATAATAAAACATTATACATAGGGGATTTTTATGATACCTCGTTATTCCTATCTATGTAATTATAAATTCACATTGATGTGTGTATTATATATCACTACAATTTATTATTTCCTTATAAAGTGGATTAATTTTACTATCAGGCATTGCCTCAGATTGAATTGATATATTATTTAAAAACTTCATAGCTAATCGTGGAGGACATCCAAACGGAGTTAATCATGGTATTAAACAGTAGTAAAATCAATTTTTAAAAAGGAAATAGCGATAAGTCAAATTATAGGTAAGCAAACTATTCAATACAATACTCTTTGTGCAACGATATGTTTTAATTTTAAATAAGTACCTACACTTAACAAAGAATACATGCATTAATATTTATTTCTTTATTTTAACAAGTTCTCCGTAAAACAGTATATTATGGAGAAGTTCACAAAATTTAGAGAAAAAAGTGTAGGGGGGCAGTTTCACTCTTGTGACGTATGTCAGAAGATAGTTACTGAACTCTCTGTAGGTGACATTGAAGATGTCGATGCTCAATACAGATTCATTTAACAGTTGAATTGCTCTGTTTAATGGCCTGATTATATTATACATTTATTATATAGCGCATAAGTACATGATATAATAACTAAAGGGTCGGCTTAAATGAGATCACCAGGTATAAACATTGATGAAAGGGTAAAAGTGAGATCACAAGGTATATAATTTGATATAGTGAGATGATCAGGTATATGATTTGGTGATTTGAAAAAAGGGTAAAGTGAAGGGACGTACTCGACTTACTTTAACTAGTGATTCCTGATAGTAAAAAATGTAAATAAAAGTTTGGGCTTGGTTTAACTAAAAAATAAAAATAAAAACATTTAGGGGCGGGGTGAGAGGTTGATCGGTTACTATGGTCACTCAGGAGTCATGTGGAAGGATTTTTTTTGTTTGATTTTGAAGAAAAAAAAAATTAAAAAAATATCGACTTCTGAAAAGTCACTGGTGATCAAAATTTCGTTTACAATGTTAACTCCAAATAATATTAGGAATCACCGGTTAAAGTAAGTCAAGTACGTTCCTTACACCCTACATGAAAGTAAATGTTCCTTCGTGTTAAATATTTTCAGGTCTTTATAATTTAAAATGTATTGAAAATATATGATAACACGGATCTAAGAATTTATTAAATACAGACAAAGAAGGCTAGGAAGGATTGAAGGATTTTACAAAAGTACTTACTCCATCTGTTGTAGGCAAAATTGTTTAGGCAAAAAAGATAATTTTAACCTATGGTCATTATATATTGTGCTTATATTCTTCATCGCAAGAAAAATAGTCGACCTTTTGTGCAAGATAGTTATCAATAATTTTTCATTTATACGGCACTGCCATCTATCATCTACTGATGTAAGTTAATAAGGCTGATTAATGACAGTCAACAACTTAAAATATTGCAGGAATCGACAAGAAAAATAAAACACCATCTCAGCTCTGCTGTTGACTTTTCTTTCACTTGATACTGAGCGATGGTATAATGTTATTATTATGTCTTTAATTTAATTATTTTCTGCTCTAGATTATAATATATTACTCTGAGAGAAGAGATTGAAGTGCCCATATTAAATCGAGAAAACACGAAAATTCGTCACTTCATTTGGAAACGGTTTTAACTTCACTTGAATTATTAGGTGTCAAAGTTTGCAAGGACGATTTCATATAATCTTTTTACCAATTTCTGATTTTGAGGTTGATATTTTATTTTTTTATTTTTTCAAGGTATAATTTATTTATTATAAATACAAAGTAATACAATATGACATAAAATATTATACAGAAAAAAGAAAAGTCCCAATAAACTACTTTTTGGCAGTTTTGTGTTTTTACTTTTATGGGTACTTTTACTTCGGAGATATACATAAACTTATTTTACATAATTAAATGCAGTTAGAATTTTTGTGTTAGTCTAATACAAATTATTTCTTTCGGTTAGCCAACTTCTCAACAAAATATTTTTTTTACCATTTGTACATTTTTTAATTTCGGCAGGTAACATATTTAAGCAATTGGGTATCACATAGTCCAGCGTTCTTTGTCCATATTTGTTTAAATGCTTAGGTACAATTAACGTTTCATTTAACGTAATTCGAGTATTGTGAGTGTGGTCCAGTTTATTTTTGTATATGGGGCTATTCATATGCGGAAATATAATTTTATACCACAGAATTGCTCTTACTGAGAGAATTTTGAGATTTTGGTAAAAGTACGAACATTATGCCTTTGTTCATATAAACTTTTATGAGCTAATAATTTAACTAATGAATTTTGAACTGATTGAACACGATTTACATTTGTTTTACAGGAAAGTCCCCAAGCTGTAATTCCATATCTTATAATAGATTCAGCTAATGATAAATAAATTATTCGAAGTGTGGAAATTGGAACATAAAATTTGAATTTATATAATCTGCTAACAACAGATCTGAGTCGTAGCAATCAATAATTACACCTAAATAAACATATTCTTTGACTAGTTCAACATTTTCACATGTACACAAAGCAGAGATACCGACGTGTAAGCAATCTGAAGTATGTGTTTTTATTTCAGGTGTTATAATATTTGCCTTGGCATTGGGTGATCTTATATGTAACAATTTATTTTTGTTTGCATTTATGAGTAAACCAGAGCCATGAGACCATTTCAAAAGTTCAATGTAATCTTTCCGTAAGAGTTCAATACATAATTGCAAATCACTGTGTGAAATTACCAATGCAGTAACATCCGCGCATACGAAGTATTTTACATGTTTAAAAATGTACTTAATAAAAGATACATAAATGATATATAGAATAGGACCTAATATGGAACCTTGAGAAACGCCTGCTAAAATTCTTCTTTTTTTACTTAAGATGTTTAATAGCTTTATTTTCATGCACCTGCTGCTCAAGTAATTTTCAAAGAGTTTTAGAAGGCTTCCTCTTATTCCCATGATGTCTAGTATTTGTAATAATTTTCTATGATCAATAGTATCAAATGCCTTAGAATAATCTATAAATAAAACTAATACATGATTTTTACTATTTAATTCATTGTTAATAAAGCTGGAAAATTTTTGAAGTAGCATTTCGTTACCTTTTTTTTGGAATCCATACTGATTGGTATCAATAATAGAAAAATCTTCTAAATATTTTATTAATTTCAGCTGAATGTATTTTTCAAGAATTTTTTCAAGTATTATTATTATTATTAGATGTTGAATCTTGTATGAAGTATTTTAATTGAATATAAGAATATAATAGAATTTTAATTTAATTTTAAAGGAAACTATTTAAATAAATGTACTGACCATTTTAAAAAATACCTAAACATCCAAATAGAACCATATGCAACCAGCTAGGGCATTATAATTCATCGCTTAAGGTTCTAATTACATTTCTCGAATGTAATTCTAATAACTAGGGCCACGACTTTTTAAATATTTTCTACTAGCTTTTCCCCGCGGCTTCACTCGCATGGTATTACGGGAAATTACTGTAGCGGTTGAACTTATCAATTATCCCCCCTCCTCCCCACCCCCACCCCCTCCTGCATTCCATACATTCATTCCCTTACATCCAGTTTTCAAACATCTCGCCTGCCACTTAAATTTCATAAAGCTATAGCTCAAAGAAAAAAAGAATTAACCAATTTTGTTCACTCGTTCGGAATTTATGCGCTTACAAACGTTTCGGATGTTTATTTTTAACTTAATATTTGGAAGTTTGTTAATATAAAAAAAAATTACACTATTTATTATTCAGTCTTTATAATCGTTACGAATTATATTTTTAATGTAGGAACTCTTATCTGATATTTATTCCAAAACAGAAGCTTGTCCAAAAAAACCAAAACATATTCTAATATTTGAATTTTCTGGAGCAGTAGCTGACCATGGGGCTAAGTACCTACCAGCTTAGAGCCCACAAATATATCAACATCGTTTCGACAGAAAACGTATAACAAATATAATATATTAAAATTTATAATTTCATAACGCCAGAGCGTGCCATCATATACAGACTATAGTCTTCGCATATAATTTAGCTTTCTATTGGTGAATGATTTTTTAAAGTCTTTTTATTGGTTAATGCGTGAAAGCGTCATAAACAAACTCGAGCAGTTTCGCATTTATAATATTAGTATGGATTAAAATAAGATGAGCTAAAAAACTTTACATAAGATTAAAATTAAAATAAAATTTAAAAAAATAAATGTTAATTAGATTACGAAAATTCGTCTTTGCAAACTTTGAAACCTCAGAACATGGTAAGGCGAAGTTAGAATTCTATCCAACCAAAGTGACGAACTTATAATGCACCTCGTTATAAGGATCAACTGTCAGATGCAAACAAAAGAGAGAGTGTAAGTGATGATAAAACCTTGTAAAAAAAATGATTATTTAAAATTTCTGACGTTAAAATTTTGTCATACAAATTTTTACGTAAACAAAATACATTTGATGATCTGAAAATTATTTTGGGCATGAAAATGAGCAAAAGAAGTACTTTGGCATTCAAAGGTCATTTTTGTAAAAAGTGTCAGTCCAAATGAAGTGACGAATTGTTTTCGTTATTTGTTTTTGGGGTGTTATGCCGTGTTGTGCTACTTCCTTCTTTAGCTCCTCCTTCTTCAGATGTGTACACAATTACACATCTGCCCTGATGATCCACACTGTAACGCTGTCCGAAACGTTGGCTAAAGAAGAAGGTAGTGCAACGCGGCATAACACCCCAAAAACAAATAACGAAAATACTTTTGCCGTGAAAATCTCAAACGTATTTGAATTAATGAATGTTGTTCACGATAGGAATTTTTTGTAGATTCATGGGCGTAAATAAAATAAAAATATTATCATCGCATTCAATAAAGGCCACAATTTAATTAATTTTGTTCCCAATCCTACTTTTGATCCGAAATTTTGCCTCAACACTCCATAAATGCACAAATACGCTATTCCCAAAGCAACTCACTTATTATTTTTTTTTTATCGTTGAATTGTTAATTGCATAACTTTGAGGATTTTTCGACTACTATGCTTGGCACATGCCCGTATTGTGGTAATCAATCTAATCGCATACTCATCGATAACATATCGACAACAGATCGATAGAAAATTTGCCCATAACATCTATTTAATAGAGAAGAATGCCCTGTGGGCGTGTTCATGATTAACGATTCAAAGTGCGATCATTCCCTCAAAACTGTGATTTGTGATTATTATGAACTTCATACAGGATAGCAATAAAAGTACCTACTGTGTCAGCTAAGTATAAGAGAGACAGAGCGCTTGCTAAATGGGCTAGAACCAAAAGTTAATAAGTTCTGTATAGTGATACACTAAAAATAACACTAGAAGGGTCTGATATCGTAGATCTCCTTCCCTTTCGAATTTTGAAAACAGTTTTATATGGAAATATTGGCAAATATTTTGAACACGAATCACGTCATCAAGGCACTTCTGGTGTTAATCTTTACACTATTATTCTATGCTTAGAGCACGCAAAGATGAAATATTTGAGTATTTAAACACTTATAGCATCCCCACGACTTAATATAATTTTTTCTTATAGTCCAGGACTTACAGTACATTATTTATTATAAGCTAAACACGATAGTAGGGTGGTTAGCACTAGAAAATCATTTCCTGAAATCGTCGAAACATAAAAACGTAAAGAATGTACAAATTTCAAGGATTTATTTTCTATTGCTACCGAAGTACTTGAAATTACGAAATTTTAATAAGCGTCTCGTTTTTTTTAATATTAGCCGCACGAAGAAAAAAAATCCCTCAGGGCCTTTGTTATCTTTGGGGATGCTGTGGGGATGCTTTGTTATCTTTGGGGATGCTGTGTGAAGAGGAAAAAGGTATGAGTGGTAGGTAGGAATCCCTGGGTCATCTGTCCAGAAGTGACGGACGTATAAATCCATCCCTCCCACTGCGGTACTCATACCCGCCTTCCGAATTGAGTTGTTGTGCTCCGTTGTATTTGAATTCAAATAGATAACAATCTTAGGGTCTGCGAAAGGTTACTGCGAAAAAAAATAAAATGATAATAATAAAGTCTAGACTAACCGGAGCCAATGGAACTGTGGCATTTCTAATGTTGAAAATTTTAAGCGGATGAAAGAAGTTCAAAGAAGAGAGCAAGGAAAAAAGGAGGTGGACGGTTTAGAAATACTTAAATATTCGGAGCTGTTTATCAAACTTAGCTACACTTGCATCATTAATGGAGCCCCCCAAACCTGAGAAATCAAAGTGTTTCTTCTTTAGAAAAAGGATTTATTTTCAAAAAATCAACACATTTTGGTGGTCAAAAACCTCAAAGGTCCGCTTCATACCATTAGTCATTTATATTCATGAACAAGGTGTTGGAATTCATATCATTATTTCTAATTTCAATGTCAAAAGATTTTCTTAAACACCACAACGAAATTGCTGTAAGTTTCAGGAAAACTTATCCAATTAAATTTCGCTTCGGGCGTTGAGTTTTGTATAAAAAAATTGAAGATAGGCAGTGATGGACACGGTGTATAGACTAGGTTGATGCACATGTTGATGTATAGTAGATGCATTAAAATTATATAGAATATTTGTTTTGAATTTTGCATTGCATGCATTATACTCCCTTTTTGGTTCATCACACACGCCTGTTTTTACCACGCATGAGTATTTGAATCACTTGGTCACGAAATTTTTACCTCGGGCGTCATCAATTTTTCTGTCATTCACTTAATATATAATCTTGAAGTAAACTTAATTGTTACTGGTAAAAAATTAAATTATTCCGACTTTAAGTAGACTTATTCCGACTTTCAGTAGATTTCGGTGCAGAGATAAGGCTTTAAGCCTTCGTCGGCGTCCACGACTTTTTCTCTGTCTACCAAATCTGCCATATACCACATTGTTTCCGTTAAAAAAAACTAAATTCGGCTTGTAGTGTGTACAAATTTAAGTGCGAGGTAATTAACTTCGATTTACCAAAAAAGAAGATTTTATGATGAGAGGTGAAAGAGATCGTTCGTTTCCGACTTCAACTGGACTTCGAGCTGCGTCACGAGCTTACCAGGCAGTAGTTCAATGCGTTTTTTCCCGTGTCCCGTGGGAAATAACGTGTTAAAAAGCCCAAAACAAAACAACCATCAGGGCAAGTTTTAGAATTCATTCGGCAAGCTTACCTATTCACCCTGTGAATAAACGGCACGACAATGCATTCAGGAAATTTCGGAAATGCGCCAATAGCTTCATTTCTAAAGCTTCTGCATTTTATATCAATGCTTGCTTTGTGTGTCCAGGTTTCTATACGGCCGCATGTCGATAATAATAGAAGAAGCATAACAGCGAACCATTCAGACATTAATTTTGGTTTTAGGTCACGGTTACAAAAAAGTACCCAAATCACCTTATATATTATTATTTTTCGATGCGGTGATGACATTTTAATGCATTTTCACGTTTCACCGCTTCCGACTTAAAATAGAGGCTAATTTTAACGCTAGATAAAATCATCGTGGTAACTAACGTCCGTGAAATTTCATTACTGCTGGACACCATAGATTCTAAAACTGTGATATTGTACTAACGCTTGTGATGAATTATCCCATTTAAACTTCTTTAACAATGAAGGGTTTCGAGGAATTTTTACTTTCTTGAGATTAAAAGAAAATCAAAATATTTCCCAGCGTATTAAAAATTACAAAATAAAAAAAAAAATAAAAAATTGATGCTGCATTTTGATTTTTTTAAGGCAGTATTCTAGTCTAAAAAAAAAAATTTTTTTTCTTCATATTTCCAAAGTTTAAATATTCAAAAATATCTCCATAAAATGATTTTTTGAAATTCGCATTATTAATGTCGCGGTTTAGACGGAATCTAACCGAAATCTAAATAGAACAAAATTTTAAACCCATTTTTCTCCAAACCACTTTTTTCCAGGCGGTTGACACGATATCTCAAGTTCTACTTAACCAATTTACTTGAAAGCCTTGTGAGCCTTTTCTATGCATTCTTCTATGGCGGGAACTAGAATCATAACAAAATTTCAATTTTTACCATTTTAAAAAAATTTGGAAAGTCAAAAAAACTGGTACAAAAACGTCTTTTTTATTTCAGACAGCCGCCATTTTGCGAAATTTTTTTTTTTTACTTTTCCTTAGTTCGGGCC
The DNA here is from genome assembly GCA_936435175.1 of Glyphotaelius pellucidus. Lineage (NCBI taxonomy): Eukaryota > Metazoa > Arthropoda > Insecta > Trichoptera > Limnephilidae > Glyphotaelius > Glyphotaelius pellucidus. The sequence goes on from OW386545.1 coordinate 18,515,589, forward strand.
AAAGCTGCATTTGTTTGGATTAAGAAATATTTTTTTTTTTACGGGGAGGGTTGCAATCGTGTCAACCAGGGCGCGCCATTTTTTTGAGATCCCCCACTTCAATACCCTGTAACTTTTCAAATTTTTAATTTTTTCGTTCGGCTCTTTTTTTAATGGATTCTTTAATGTTTAATAAATATTTGATAAAATAAAAGTTGGTAAAAATATGATTGTTTTTTTTTTGTTGCATCTGAAAAAACACCTACAATAATGAACTCCAGTGAAATATATTATGGCTTTAAAAAAATTTGCTCATATAGAATATAGACCAATCTACGTTGATTCTAAATATATAAGTTTTATTAAATAATATTAAACGTAGACCATTAAAAAAATTATGAAAAAGTCTATTTTAAAACGTGTCATTAAAACACCCTGTCAAGTTGGTATTACTGGAATGTTAATGGTGACGTCACCGCGTTATAATTCTCCAGTCACGTGGTCACATTGTATAGAAATTTTGACAGGCTAGTCAACATTCCGTGTTATTGGTTTATAGAGATTTAGACATATAATGGTTGTTGTTTTTATTGAAACATTATTCAGGCCTAAATAATTCAGTATCAAAAATATAGTATCTCTATTGGTTTATCTATATTATTTAAAATATTTAAAAACTTTAACTGTACAAAAAACGATCGCAATGTCTGTTAAAACGCTCTAACCCTGAAATTCAAAATGGCCGGCGACGAACAGCTGATTCCAGTTGCCTACAAAATTCATGCTTCGATTTCCATAATATTGATTTCGATTCGTAAAACTAAAAAAATAATATTTTCTAACAATTTTTATACCACTCTCCCGTAATAATATTGGAAAATATAATAATATAATAAATAATGTAATAAATAAATAATTCCACCTAAATAACGTTTTAGTTATTGAATAGTTTCGTAGCTTCTTCCATACAAAATGACAACACTTGTTGAAAATAACCAAAGCTCTTCGTCATGATGACGTCACACTAGATACGGTGGTTTTCGAGGGATCTTGAAAAATTAAAACTTTGACATTTATTTTAACTATTAAAATAAAAAATATGTAGTTATTTAAGTTAGAACGTCATTATTAATTTAAACAATTAAAAATATTGGACTGGAGTTCCTTATTCATGCTTCTAGACTAGAATACCCCCTTAAGTGAAACCTACCGCACAATAATCCCAACTGCTTCAAACATAATGTTCAGAGCCAGAGGGACTCTGGCAATCTCATTTAGGGTTTATTGTAATGAACGAGAGTGGGAAAAGGAAAGAGATCCAAAAGAAAAAGTTTGCGAAGTTCCTGGCTTTTCAGATCCAGACATCAAAAGCAACTACCCCATTTCAAGCAAATTTTTGTCACTGAGTGGCGATCTTTCAATAATTTTGAGAGTGTCTTCCGTTCTGGAACGTGTCATAAATATACCACGTATACGAATATATACTAGTTTAAACCATAAATTAAGTCGGAAAGCATAAATTGCACAAAGAAACCATAAATTACAACCACTTGATGAAAGAATTAACAAGACTAAAACTCACTAAAAGAAACTTGTTTTCGACTTTACTTTCATTTTATAAATTGTTAAAAAGATATTATAGACCTGATAATAACCCTGATTTAGTCAGCCTAATTTACTTCCATATAGCAACTGGAAATACTCGATCAAAGTTTCTTTTTAATTGCAACAACAATATCATGACTGATCATTAAGATTCTCGTTTGTTGGCAATACTTTATCAGAAATAGTAGATGTTTGTGTTGCTGTGCACGGAATTTAGTAAAAAGAAAGTTTTAATAACAAACTTAATAAATAAATATTTAACTTCGCTTTTATGATATTTGGATTCAGAAGATAAAGCAGTGCATCGACAATGTTCACGGAACTAGGATTGCACGGATTCGCCGGTCTGATGACACATCGGGTCACTGGAGCCAGGATGCGGCTAATGGCTTTCTACAATACAGTGGTGACCGCAGCGTTCCAGCACCAAAAAAACCCACTCCTAGGTGAGCGTTGGGCCCGAGCTCACCCCAGACCACGCCCTGTATAGAATTGATTATTTTTTTACTTTGTTTATTATTTTGTTTTTCCTATTCTATGTACTTAGTTCTTTATTTAAAAAATCTGTTGTGTGTGTATAATTATACGGAATGTGTGGGATTGCACTATCCTCCCCACATCCTGGAATAAAAACAATAGTATTTTTGTTATTATTCATCTGCATGCGTTATGTTTTATAATTTCTACAACAAATTTTATTTCTTGAAAACTGTTCCACTAAATAATTATATATATCGCGTGTTTGTAAAAGTCCGTATGAGCGTATAACATAAATAAATAAGTATATAAATCCTACATAAACGATAATTTTAATTTTATTTTATTAGAATAACTCTTGCTGTAATACTTTTGAAGGTAATATACATGATAATCATAATGTTTGACAAACTCCCGGCTTGTCAATAGCTCGTCCCGTTGGTCACCGAGTTGGGAGGTTAGAAAGCTACCTGGGACCTGAGCCTGTTACCCTGGCTATCATCGCTGTAAGCCATTAGCATAACCACTTTCACAGTGTCAACGTACAACGTAGAAGTACACCGTACATCAACACGTATATTCGAGTGCAAAACACACACAAGCATACTCTGCCTGCTGACTATTGATTTCAGAGGCGAACTGCGTTTCCAATGAACGAACTGAAAAATATTTGCACTTTATAATAGATAGTATTCATTTTGTACTACTGATTTACATAAAATCTACATAAAATTTAATCTTCATAAAATTTTAAAATTGTACTAATTTTAAATGGACAATTTACACACATTATTTATTAAACACAGTTTGTCTAAAAGTTTGCATTTCGAAATGTTTTTGAAGTAAAAACTTCTTTAGAACCGCTGTGATTTAAAACTCGATGAAACTAAAAATAGCCACACTAAAAAGAGACAAACACATACATCTGTAGGATTTAGCCTGCGATAGAAAGAGGAAATATAATCGATGTCTTCTTTGCGCGGTGCTTCGTGGCCTATTGGTCTCCTTTTTGTACGGTTCTACGTAGCCTTCCCACTCTTGTCTGCTTTGGTTTTCTGAAGGTTTCATTTCTACCGCAAGTGAATTGCACACTGTGTATTTTTTTAACGCTTCCATGACAAAATGGTGTTTATTGTGTACCACCAATCTACATAAAACATTCATATTAGGAATAGTTTTAAATGGACAATCAACACACATTTTTTATTAAATAAAATTTGCAAATCGAAATGGTTTTTTTAACAGTTCCATGACAAACAGAATATTGAAAAAAAAACAAATCTTATCTAATCTAACCTAACTTAAACCAACCTCATCATGTTCTGTTTTGTCACTACGCTGTTTCATCCGATTACCAGTAAATGTCTAGTTACTTTAAGAGCCATTAACCAGCGGCAGAGAATTTAAATTTCGTAGAACTAAAAGTCTTCTTCATGTACTTAATATTATTGAAAACAAAATAAAAATAATTTGTTTGTTCACTTCCACGTCGTACGTTCTCTTAACACCCGTTATCCCATACCCACGCCCCATCCCATACCTATGATAGTTTATACTATTATTTGTTTTACTTGTTCGTGCCATGTCTTCCTCGGTCATCCTCGAGGTCCCCAACTTAATGTACCACCCAATTTCACGTCACGCTTTCTCCTTACCCCGTCGTTCATCACATACCAACACTACACATATATTATAGATATTCACACTTCGCACAATTTTTAACGAAATTAAATAATGTTACACACTAATAAAATATAAAGGGTACCGTATTTTTGTAATATTCAATATCATGCATAATCTTTGTATGCAGCTAGGAACTCCAGTCCAATATTTTTATTTTTTTAATGAATAATGACCTTCTCACTTAAATAACTGGATATTTATTTTTATTTTTATAGTTAGTTTTAATAGTTAAGATAATTATCAAAGTTTTAATTTTACAAGAACCCCGAAAACCACTTGTGAATTGCGTGACGTCATCATGACCAAAAGTTTTAGTTATCTTCAACAGGTGTTGTCATTTTGTATGGAAAACCAATGGAGGTGTCAGAATTCGAGGCGTTTTTTATTCAAGATGCTTCAACTGCTTTTCATACAGAAAAATACTAGGTAAAATGTCAACATCTCATCGCTACTATTATTGTATTATACCAATTCAATAATACATCTATGACCGCACCTCATAAACATTTTATTAGTGTTTCTCGATCTGCATTATTAATACTATATATAGGCATATTAGACCATCCCACAGTAGAGTTCGGAGAGGAACGCCACTTCAGGCCGCCGCACAGAAAAGTCTCACAGTGAACTGCGCTGTAAACAGTTTTCTTACTTCGGTCTTTACTTTTCTGCACGGCGGCCTGTAGTGACCGAACAGCTGTTTGACCACCGTTTTGAAATTCAGTATTGGAGCATTGCGACAGGCATTACGATCGTTTTTGTACAGTTAAAGTTTTTGAATATTTTAAATAATGTAGATAAACTAAAAGAGATACTCTATTTTTAATACTAAATTATTTGGGCCTAAATAATGTTTCAATATAAACAATAACTATTATATGTCTAAACACAACAGCTGTCTATATAAACAATAACTATTATCTGTCTGAACACCCGGAAATCTCCATGGCTCGTGTGGAATGAACCTTATAAATTTAGGCAGAACCCTTCCGAGATCTCAGTATCACTTTACAAAGCGGTACAAAGAAACTAACATCGACTTCTCATCAAGTCCCAATCTACATTTACAGAGTATTTTTGTTTATTTGGTAAAATGGTACAACAGTATTGCTTACTTTTCATAATTTTATTCCAGATAAAAAAAATTACATAATTCAATTTTTAGTGTGGTTTATCTACCAGCGAACATCACTGCTTCAGATAAACATGCTCTTTGTACGGCGGATTCGCAGAACCATCAGTTTGTGACAGGGCAATAGGTACTTGGTAACTGACAACGGTCGGCGATAACACTTTTGTTCAGATTCAAACAATATTAGAATCGCAGCTCTGCTATTGGAGGTGAACAAAAGATATATTTCTTCTGTCCGTATGTATGTCACTGAACTCCTCCTAAACGGCTGGACCGATTTTGATGAAATTTTTTGTGTGGGTTCAAGGGGATTCAAGAATGGTTTTGATTCACAATTTGGTCCAATGGAAAATGTTCTTTTAATTATTTTTTATTTCTAGGGAGTTGTTGATTTTGGAATGTTTTACATTGGATCCGGCAGACTGCGCTACCATCGCAGTATCGAATATTCAATATTATTCTATTTTAATTTTAGTTTGTCCCGACAGTTGTGTACAGGACAACGTCTGTCGGGTCCGCTATAAATAAATAAAATTAATTGTGGAACATTCCAGAACACTCGAATGTTGTCCTGAGCGAAGCCGGGTAAACCAGCTAGTCTTATATATAAAAATCAAAATTTGTTTGTTCGTATTTTATGCGCTGCCACACCGTTCATCCGAATGCGGTGAAACTTTGGTGGTTGTGCGCACGCCCGCGAAGGTTATAGGCTATATATAATGATAAGCTCTCTGTAAATTAAAATGTGTGTATTTCATATATTTTAGCGGCAGGGAGGAAAGGCAGGAGGGGGAGGGGAACGGGAAAGATGGGGTTCGAGGGGATGACGTGGGAGGGGGAAGGCTGGGAAGGTGGAAGATGAACGCGGGAGGGTAAGGGGGAGGCACGGGAAAGGACATACACGGAGTATCAATTTATTTATTTGAATGACATTGATTGCAATGCCCGGTACCAGCTATTAATTGATAAAAAGTCAAAATAATCTACCTAAATTTATTAAAAGCAATTATAATAAATTTTGTTTTACTAATTATAATCAGTATTACAATATTTTTGAAGCTATGTAAAACGGTGACCAGACAACTTGCAATGAAACCAACTCAAAACCATCTCAGATAAGTCATTTAGAGTGATAAAAAAAATATATAAAAAATTGGTTAAATAGGTTACGTTAGGTTAGGGTTATCGGCTATTTTAAAAATATGTTTTTCACAGCTTTTAATGACTTTTCAAGAGGTGTTGAGTTGATTTTATTTGGCATGGAACCATGTAAAACACCCCCTGGTAGCTAATGCTTCCCTTATTGCTGATATTTAAATCCATTAATTTTATTATGCTGTTTTACTGACTGTCTTGTGACCTTTGATTTTATAAAAAAACATTTTAACATCAAATGCATTTTCGAATGTATTATTTCACCCGCAATGTAAGAGATGGCCCTATGTTATGAGTCCTGTGTTGCTAGCATTCATAATATTTTCGTTGACCAGCTTCATATACAGAAACATCTTGAATATCTAGATCTTTAAAAAAGTGCAGGCCCAGATTAAATTCCCCTCTCTTCATAAGCAAATGTGCGCGCAGCCTGTCTAAACCACTATTTATAATTTGTTACGTTATGTTAAGTTTCGTCATGTCCAGTCATACCTCAAAAACAAAATACTGCTTCACATATTTTATTAATTAAAAATATTAATTTCCAGTAGACCGCTGCGCTCCGGGCCCGATTATCGCGTGGTTGATTGGCATTTGCTACCTGATCAGTTCATGCTACCCGGATCATTGATGACGCTCAGTTAAGTTCCTGTTTCGCGTGCAATTTCCTCCAATGGACATTCAATACACTTCAGCATTGAAGATAGTCGTTTCAATTCCAGCAACACATTTAGGAATGCACGACGATTCAAAACGATTTATGGATCGCGATATAATTACGCAAAAAATCTGCAGTTTTATATATTTTGCATGTGTTGGAATATAGTCTGGTCTCACAAGAAAGTTGGTCAAATATTTACAAACAAAATGATCCCAACTTAGCCTGCGAATCTCTTGTCCAAACACTACATAACCACCTAACCAACGCTACATCCAACACAACACACACAAAAAAACACTATGCCACTAAACTCAAACCTTGGATAACTGTTGGTATTCTTCATTCTATACGTAAGCGTGATAAACTCCACGCACTATGTAAAAAAAACCCCAACGACCATGAATCCCACTTATTTTACAAGAAATACAGAAATGTTTGCAAAAAAATTACTTCAAAGGCCAGAGAAGATTACTATAAAAAACAAATCATGAACGCCGAAAATGACAAGAAAAAAATATGGAGTATTATTAAAGACATATCCTACACTAGACAAACGATTACACCCATTAATACGATTAACATTGAAGGCCGATCAATAACTAATACACGTAATGACTCCGTAAAAATCGCTGACCATTTCAATGAATTTTTCACATCAGTCGGATCTAACCTTTCTAATACTATTTTAACTAGAAATAATGTTTCGGAACACGACCTCGCAAACAAAATATCCCTGTCTCATCTGAGTTATACTCCATTTGTTTTCACTCCTACCACAGAACTGGAAATTATCGATATCATCACATCATTAAAAAATAGCTACTTAACAGGCATAGATAAAATCTCTTCTAAACTCACTAAGCATTTAAAAACCCTTATTGCCAGCCCTCTCAAACATATTATAAACAAGCCTTCAATCCGGAATATTCCCAAAATCACTTAAACATGCCTCTATCATCCATATTTTCAAATCAGGTGACAGATCTTCCATAAACAGTTACAGGCCTATATCATTGTTGAGCACTTTCTCCAAAATCATTGAAAAGGTAATAAAATTAAGACTCCTCAAGTGCCTCGAGGACAATAAAATCCTTTCAAAAAACCAATACGGTTTTCGTAAAGGTTGTAGCTCTGCTGATGCAATCGCAACCTTTACCAAACTGATATCAGATAACCTTGATAAAGGCAATAAACCTCTTGCTGTCTTTCTAGATTTGTCAAAAGCCTTCGATACTATTTCCCACCATATTCTTCTAAAAAAACTCCAACAGATTGGGATAGAAGGTACTGCCCTGAAATGGTTTAAAAATTTCCTCACACAGAGATCTCAAACAACCGTCATCCACTCTAATCAGGAATATAGGAGTAAATGCTTACCTGTTTCTTATGGCGTGCCCCAAGGTAGTGTTCTAGGCCCGCTTTTATTTCTTATATATATGAACTCCTTATTGAATTTGGATATCGAAGTTAATATAATATCTTTCGCTGATGACACTGTTATCATATTTACAAGTAAAATATGGAAAAGGCAAACTCAGGACTGAACAAAATTAAAAAATGGCTAGACTCTAACCTCCTCACCCTAAATATTCAAAAAACACAATATATACATTTTTCAATCCGAAAATTAACTCTCCCAGAAAACCTTCCTAAACTAATCATTCACACTTGCCCACAATATCTTGACACTCACTCACTATCTTTTAATAACAGCTGTTCATGCCCTATTCTTAAACCATCAAAAGAAATAAAATACCTAGGGGTCATTATAGATAACCATTTACGCTGAGAGGCCCAAATTAACTCCATAACAAAGAGACTTCGTAAGTTATGCCATATTTTTTATTCTCTTCGATCAGTTCTTGATATAAAAACACTCAGAAGTGTTTATTTTGCTCTTTTCCAATCAATAGCAGCTTACGGCATTATAAGATGGGAAGGTTGTGCAGCATCCATTCTCTACCCTCTAGTGACCGTTCAAAAACTTTTACTAAGGATCATCTTCAAATGTTCCCCTTCTCATCCATCAGAGCCACTTTTCAAGAAACTAGCAGTTCTAGACATTCGCCAACTATATATTAAGATAGTTCTCATCCATATCTGGAAAAATGGTTTGATAACATCCACACAAAAAGATATACATACACGCTATTCAACGCACGCAAAATGCACAATCCCTATAACAAAAACCACTTTTTCACAAAGACAATACACATACGTCGCACCTAAAATATACAACACACTAAATTACAACATTAAAAGATCTAGTACACTCACTCAATTTACAACAGGTGTCCAAATATGGATATCCGGAAAGGGTCGAAAGTTCTTTAAAGAGTTTCTTTAGATAATTTCTTTGAAGAATTTCTTTAAAAAATCTCGTTAAAGAACGTATGTTAATACACCACCAATAAAAGTTTTTGTATGTACAGAATTATACGTAATTAGTAATTACTTTAATATTAATAACCAAACTTTAAATACTTTCAAACTAATTACTTAAAACTGTTTGGCACCACTGTACTGCCACTGTGTGTGTACTTTAGAGTAACAGACTCTAAGGTGCCTTCATGTATCATGTACTCTGTGTCCACTTGTAGCAATAATAATTTATTCCAATGTCCATTGTAATTCGCCGGACTTGAAACATACAATCTAAAATTTATTTGTAAAATAATTTACCTACAAATATAACCACGCACAGATAGATTTCCACTGTAATTAAAAACCTTTTATTATGTGCTTACTATATAGCACTTACTTTACCTTATATACTTTATCTTATATATTTTAAAATAACATGCTTTTTATTTTCGTTCATGTATACCTATGCTTTCTTTTCTTTACACTTTTAGTGTTCTTTACTTTACACTTTTAGTGTTCTTTACTTTACACTTTTAGTATTCCTGTGTTCTATGTTCTCTGAACTCCCATGTTCTTCCTATGTTCTACACCTTTACTACATTATTTTTTTTCTATATTCTATTTTATTTTTCCTTACTCATATTACTCCATAGCCATTTACATTATTGTATATTCTTTTGTATTCAATAATATTCTTTCTTTTTATATTATTTTATATATTTTTTAATATTCTCGCACATTTTTTATATTACATATATGTTAAAGTACTGTATAGAAAATCGACCACCACAACACGGGCATATGCCTAGCATGGTGGTCGAAAAATCATAAAATTCATGTAACAAACATTTCAATGAATAAAGAAAACTTAAAAAAAAAAAAAAAAATAGTACTGCATGCATATTAGAATATAATTTAGTTACAATATTGCTTAGACATTTATAATTACCAATTATTGACAAATCAAATTTATGTTAAAGAATTTATGGTAATTTTATTAGCTTACATTTTGGAATGAATCATAACAGACTCCGAAAAACTTTTTTGGATTTAGTTGTTTTTTTACATTAGCTCCACACAAGAGGCCCTGAGGAAAATAATTCCCCTCATCTTTGGGGATGTTGTGTGGGGGGTCTTTTTAGAAAAGGAAGAAGAGGAAGTCCGAGAAGAAAAAAGGTATGAGGAATGAGTAGGAATCTGGGGGTCAGTGTGTCTAGGAGTGACGGACGTATGAATCCATCTCTCGCAATGCAGAGATGCAATTCCGAGAGAGGGCGGCTGGAAAAGTCAAAGGGACTCCCTCAACCATTCTCTCTCGATCCAGCCTGCCATGGATGATGGTGGGCAGATGCATTCGCCGCCAAGACCTGGACAAACCTCACCCCATGAACCCGGGCACCCCTGCTAAGTGATCAAACTTATCGAACCACTTGGGGTAAACCAAGGCAGAGATGTTGGTTACCCAATAAATGGTTCCCGGGGAGGCGGTACCCACACCCGCCACCTAAATTGTACGTTTTATACTAATACTTGTAAGGCCGTTAATTAAATGCATAATAATATTACGACTTAACTAACTAACTAACTAACCATCACACCGTTTCCTCGCAGAGGTAGGCAGAGAGGACGGACCGCCAAACAACTCGATCTTGGCACACACTCCTTGCTTCGTTCACATTCATACTTCGTCTCATACATGCTCTTCTGTTATTCTGACTCTTATTATCTACGACTTAATATGCAATATTAGAAAGACTTTAAACTGTATGTAAAGCAACAAATTAATATCACGCACAATGGTCGACAATGTAGCTTTTGTCAGAACGTAACAAAATGACGATTTATCACGGCCATCACCCATAATTATTTTATCTTTTCAGGACAGCTGAGGTAAAAATGGTATTGTGGTATTGCAAATGTTTGTGGCATTCACAAAACAACAAATACACAATTAATAGATAATTATAGTAAGGTTGATTTATAATTAATTTAATTTGTGTCTTTCTGATCAGATAATGTCAATTATTTTGTGTAATTTGAAATTATTCCAAGCGTAATTAAGTCATGGCAATCTATTTTTACCGGCAAGAATAGGCGACCGAATTCACCGTCGGAAACGAGAATTTCCGTTAGGCTTTGCTAAAGGATTGATTAAATTTTAAATTAGAAATTCGAACAATTTGTGGCGACCACTTCCGGTTGCGCGGCTTTGTCAGGAACTCTGTAGTTTAGGGTGTGCAAGTATTGATCACCTACAAATACTTTTATAGTAGTTAACGGTTAGATGAAGAAATTACAATGATGTGAATTTGAAGTGTCAACCAATATTACATTGCAGAATGACGTATGCAAAGGAGGAATTACGCATGGAGCGACTACGGAAATTATATTAATTATATTCAACCACGGGAATTACACACGTCATTAAAACCTAACCTATCTTAACCTTTCCTAACTTTTTTTTATCAAATACTATCGGATACCCGGCATGCGTTGCAATGCCATTCAAATAAATAAATTGTTTCTCCCTGCACGTCCTTTCCGTCCACGTTTCCCTCCCGCGTCTCCTTCCTCTCCCGCTTTCCCCTCCCACTTTCCCCTTCCGCCTTCCCCTCCCGAGTCACCTCTCCCGCAAACCCCACCTTCTTCGTTACCCTCAAAATATATGAAACATACACTTTTTCAAACCACCACATTTTTTTAATACAAAATTCATAATGCCAGAATTTACCATTATATATAGCCTATAACCTTTGCGAACGTGCCCAAAACAAATCACTAAAGTTTCATCGCTATCGGATGAACGGTATGGCAGCGCATAAAATACAAACAAACAAATATTGATTTTTATATATAAGATGTAATTTATTTAGTACTGATTTATTCACGTACGCGGCGCGGCGTAAAGATAACAATCAAAATTCGGAGCAGTGAAAATCTTAGCTTATTTCTACGGCGTTTGTATGGTTAAAACAGCCGTAAAGCAGGCTTAAGGCCGACTTTACCACGGCAATGTTTTTTTTTCATGGGTTTTCACCCCAAATAAATGTTCTAGCTAGTGTCAAGTGAATGAGTTTATAAGTTTTATGTGTTTTTATTTGTAAATTTAGGGTTAATTTATACAAATTTGACGGTAGTAACAAGAACCTATACACATAAAATAATAATAATTCAAAAAAATACGCTGAACACTCACAAAATAAAATGATTGTGATTGCATACAAGTTGCGAGAAGAAGCATTCCAAGAAGAAAAACGGTCAAAAGTAAATGATTAATTTAAATTTTTTATAAGAAAAACTGCATTTTTATAACTTTTGAAGGTTATTCCTATCAATGCAATATATAAAATTGAAGAAGATAACAATAATAATATAAACAAAAAAATGAAAGGGAACAAGACACAGAAAAATAGAAAAAGACAATGGTCGCAACTGGGACTCGAACCCGGACCTCTCGTCTAACCGGGACGTGCGCGTTAACCAATTTCGGTATTGCCACCTTCTGTCAAACTGTCATATTTGTCAATCTCATATTTGACGTGAGGTCTGGGTTCGAATCACAGGTGCGACCATTGTCTTTTTTCTGTGTCTTGTTCTCTTACATATTTTCGTGGAGATTATTTTTGTTATCTTCTTCTTCAATGATTAATTTAAACTTATTTAAAAACAGAGATTCCCAGCTTAAAAAATGACTATTGACGCGCGGGCTAAAGTGTTAAGATTCCACAAGTATGCATAAAATAATAGCAAATCTAACTTACAAGTTTAACTTACCTGGGTTGTTCTTCTTTTTAACCTACATACTTTTACCACTCTGTCGCATTTTGCTTTTACTATAAATGAATCTGTTTAGATCTCAGAGGAGAAATTGTAGCAAGGGGTAAGGAGGCCTAAAATGCCTATTGGGGGTGACAAACACGAGCTGCGTGTATACCTATTTCGAATGACAACCCACGTGACAGAATTAACGTACGACATAAAAGTTTTAGGAGACAAGTTTTTGAGATTTATTTAAATATTTTATAAAACATCATTAAAAATAATTATCGCTGTTACTTGATAGGTTATATACACCTTTTGGAGTTTAAAAATAGTTTTGTATTTTATGTCGTCATATCATTTTTTCGTAACATTATAGAATATACGCAAGTCGAGGTGGCAGAAGACAACTGTGATTCGTATGAAATATACTTCTATCACGAGGAGTTACAACTCTGTAACGTAATTTTTGCTACAAAAATATAAACACATATTTTTTTTAAACGCACACAGTCATTACGTCTTTAGTACAGTAGATTTTAAAGTAATTATAAAATAATAATTTTTGTAATTCTGTTGAATTTTTCTTCACTTACTGGTGGAGACAACTTTATGTAGCTTAAGAAGAAGAACGACTCACCTACACATTTTAACAGCGAACCTTTTCCCTATTTGGGAAACGTTTGGGACCAATGAAGCCCCGATGCAACCGGGAAAAGTCACAAAGACAACAAAGACACCAACAACACGGAACAACGACAACACGGACCATAAACCAACAAGGTTTGTTTCACATATACGCTGTACTGTACTAACATTTAGCTTGTCATCAATATACATTAAGGTTTCTCAAATATTTTAGTCCCGCGATACTCTTAAAAGCAAAAAAAAGTATCTATCCTAATATTATAAATGCGAAAATGCGTGTTTGTTTGTTACGCTTTCACGCATAAACCAATAAACTAAATTTAAAAATTCTTTCACCAATAGAAAGCTAAATTATATGTGAGTAATATAGGTTATATATAATGGTAAGCACTGGCGTAATGAAATTATCAAGAAAAATATATTATATTTATTATACATTTTCTGTCGCTAACAAAAGCGAGTTATTGCTAATGTCAGAAAACAAATCGTTGCTGTACAAACGATGTTGATTAATTTTTTTCAGGCGTCGTAGTTAATATCTATCCATATAAAAATAAATGAATCTCCGAAATGTTTATTCCGAACGGCTGCAGCAAATTGGATTTTTTTTTTTTTACTGCTGGTGAGCTCGGGCATTATGAAATTTAGGTGGCACGCAAGCTGTTTGAAAACTGAAAGCGTAATGATTAAAATTAAGAAAGTGACGCTCAGATTGTTTGGGCATGAAGAGCGAATGAATGAGGAAGGGAGTGTAAGGAGAATATATGACGCAAATGTGAATGGTAGCTGAAGTCGGGAACGCCCGAGGAAGACATGGCACGACGATGAGACGATGTGTGAATGTGAACGAGGCAAGGAGTGTGTGCCAAGATCGAGTTTGTTTGGCGGTCCGTCCTCTCTGCCTACCCCTACGGGAAACGGCGTAATAGTTTGTTAGTTAGTTAGTTTATGTTTAATTTTTGTTTTTTGGTTTAGCAGAGGTTCGAACCTTCCTCCACAGCGATCGGCTCTTAACTGTTGTGAACTCTTAAAATGTGTGTCAAAACTCAAAAAAAAAATCCTCCCATCCCATAAAGGATTAAACCATCCTCCCCAGGGCCTGACCAATATGAGTGAACACCCCTAACACTTAATCCAAATCCTAATTGGACCGTACCGAGATATATTTCGTATATTAACTTCAGTACTTTTTAAATATAATTTCATCTAATTTCAGAAAATAAATGTGTGCGCCTGAACGTACGTGAGTGACACAAAAAGATGATAGAATGCATTGTCGTTGACAACGAATCTCTCTGCCGAGTGGGTTATTTTTCAAATCAAGATTTGCATTCGTTCATTCAAGATAACAAAATCGAAATACAAATATGTTTATCAAAGTTTTGCATTACTAAAACGAAAAATAATGCGTTCTCACTTGCAACGAATACCGATGATCAAGTTCAAACCACAAGGTATAAATAAATATTCATTCATTCTTCAAGAAGCTTGGTATTTGGATTACACGCTTTGAAAAAAACCCAACTTTGACGCATTAACTTTAATTTCTAATTTTATTGACAAAAATATAAACTTGTTGCAGCGGCCAAATTACCTGTTGAGACTCACAACGAACTAATTGAAATAATATCGGCTGACAAAACTGTACTGTACTTCTCTTATATGGTGGCTTTAAAACTAACTGAAAAATACAGAAATCGTTCATTATGGAAATATCTATTTTTGTGTTTAAAAGTCGATCCACGCATAGAAAATCTTTTTATATAAAATAAACTCAACCATCGCATTAAGTAACACATATTTATTAAATATGAGGATTTTTGCATTTTATATGCATACCCGATTATGACCCTCCCCCCCATCACCTGATAAAACCCCCAATTAGAGAAACGATGACATACTATATAATATATTTCATTTTATAGAAGTTCTCTTCAATGCTGCCACCGAATAGATAATCGCTACGCTCGGTGACTTAACAAGGGTTCCCGGGTTCACCAGGTGAGGTGTGTTCAGGTCTTAAGTAGAACGTTTGAGCGGCCCTTTTCGGCCAGTTTCATACAAATCTTAAATTTGGATTTGGGATCAAAATACCCATCCGAAATGAAAAATAATTTTTATAATCAAAAGGTATATCAAATATCTAGTACGGATGTGAGATACTGTATTTATTTTATATTTAAATTATAAGATAAAGGCCATTAAAGATTTTTGTGTTTCATGTTTTTAGAGGCAATTCGGGCAATTATTTGTGAGTAAATGTAAAACAATTAAAAAATAATTTTACTTTATTTATCATAGAAATAAAGTGAAATATAATTGCAAAAATTAAATAAACTTTGACCTCTCCAACTGGCCTCTATCAACCCATCTTCTTCCACCGCACCAGGAGGGATGGATTTATACGTCCGTCACTCTTGGACGCACTGACCCTCAAAGGTAGCGCAACAAGGCATTAAACAATCACGATAAAATGCTCATATTTAAGATAGAATTTATTTTTAATGTTTGATTAATTTTATAAGAAGTAAGAAAAAAATTTGATAAGCATTTTCACATGAGGCATGAGAAACAGGCATGGGAACCCTCCACGAAACTTTTTCGTGAGAAAGTTAAAGGAATACTCTCTCTAGGTTAAAATTTTATGATAATCTTTAAATGCACATTAAACTAACTGTTAAGCCGCCGCTACCTGAATTTCTACCAATTTCTTGCATCTCCCTTGAACATTTGAAGTTTTTAAGCTCTTAAAAAAATGTATATTATTTTTTAAGATAATATCTATACATTCCTCATGCCGAAACGCAAATTATATGAAATTCCCTCGGCGAAAAAAATCGCAAAGTAAGCTCCGAAAATTTTTATTTAACAAATTATATGTATGACAAAAATCACAGCGTTTCTTTGAATGTTGTTTTAGACAGCCCACACCAGATTTTTGCTATATTCTAAACGAGTCGTGTTTTATTAAACATTTTCAAAATTTTCGCTTCAATTTCGTCGTTTTAAATATTAGCGTTCTCTCCAACGTTCGTATTTACGTATCTCTCTATCTTCTTCTTTTCGAGTGAGGATACGGAGCCTTAATATAAATAATAATAAAACTCCATACATTTTGCCATATTTATTTAAAAAGAATTCGAAAATCGCGAAGAGAAAAAAAAATATTTACATTGAAAAAAGAATTGCGCAAAGCGAAATATTTTGCCTTTTAGTTCAACAGTAAAATTATTATTAAAAAAATATTTGCTGTTTCTTTCAAAGTGCCTACATGACTTCACCTAGAAAATTGTATATTGTAGAAATAACAGTTTAAAAAATAAGGTGCCTAATGTAACTAATGTTCTAGAAAAAAAATTATTAGGGAATCATAAATTAAGTTCTTTTTTTGGGGGCCTACTTTAAGATTGATATAGGTGGTAGCTTCTGTTAAGTTTAGTAGTGGAGATTTAAAATGTAGGTAAATATGTTTATTTGTGAAAATCTGATTATGACGTCTCTATTTGTGAAAACGCTAAAAAATTAATCTTGCTTTGGATTCATATACATGCCTACAAAACACTCCTTTTGGTTTATCTCTTCATTTCATGCATCCGTATTATAGAAATTTAATAAAAATGTTTTCGTTTGCAAATGAATATTTATACAGATTCGAATCAATGCGTCTGTTTCCGCTCTGAGCGGGAATATTAATTCTGCCAAGTTTACGCAGCTTTTTTGCGCATCCGGTCGGTTGTATTCATGGGCTAGATTGAAATAACACATAATATTTTTATAACACTGATGAACTAAGCCTATAGAGGTGTGCTATATATTTGAAATATTTCGAGGAAAATTGGTAAAACATTTTCACAAAACATCTTTGTTCTTAAAAAAAAAAGAGAAGAACACAAGATATGCGATATCGGCATGTTTCGCGATTCAAAAGACAGAGTGCGTTCTAAATGGGCCAGAACAAAAAGTACTAAGTCAGTGGTAATATTGGTTCCTATTCTAATCTGCATTCAGTATGTTATATCTATTCATTGTTTAATGGTCATCCACACAAGAGTCACATTTTAATTAAAAGTATTGGGGAAGCAGTGATTTAATGGAAGATTTAGGCAATAAAACGAGAAGTTATCGAAAACATGACTTCCGAAAAATGTTTGATTATGTTTGATACGTACAAAGATTATTATGTCATCACTTAAATACATTTTTCAAATTTCAGGTTTCAAATTCCAATTTATTTTCCGCCGCCCTGATAAGCTTTTCCATAAGTTTATCCTCATCCTCGTCGCTCTTAAAGCGTTTTCCAGCCAAATGTTGCTTCAGGTGTGGTAGGGAAAGCGGGATTCGACAGCAAAGGTCATCCTTAAACGGACGTTAAGGTCACACTGAAGCAGCTACCGAGCCGGTTCACTGCTCATTCTGAATATGAAAGTCTGCAGTACGCGCTAATACTACCATCTTTTGAAAAAAAACCTCCGCCTTGCCAAAAATGAAGAAAATTCTTCAATTCTTCGACCACCTACGTATATTAAAATTAGGGTAGCAGAGATACAATTAAATAAATTTTTCAAGTAATAGGTTCGACTTTCGATTAAATCTTAGTTTTCATAATGCTTTTATAAAAATAATTAGTCGTGGAATGTCTTTTTGGTTTAATTCTCATTAGCAGTAAAAGGCATTTACACATTGTGCAGCTTCGTGTCAATTTTACATTAAGACTTCCAAATGAGTTACGGTGAAAAGCCTTGATATTTGCAAAGTAGATTAAACTATACTGGAGTTTGAACGTAAGTCGGTTTGCTGCTTAACATCGTAATTTATAATAATTAACTCCATATTATGCTAACTTACCCAGCAATATCTTGCTAATTACAGCTGACAGTATGGGGAGAATATCAAATTTCTTGAGGTTTGCAAAGCTTTCTTAGTGATGCCATAATAATTTATTTTTGTTTAGTTAATGCAAAGAGGCAATTAAATAGTTCGTCACCAGTGCCAGTATTCCCCTATTAACACACCGTGTTCCACGTTCAATTTTAATTTCATTGCTTGAGAAAAATACAGAGAAAATTTTAAAGAAAATGAAACCACCGGGATTCGAATTCGTAATTTTTTTCGGCTTGTCGTATTAACCAACACTCTGATTGAATCCCTCTTAATGTTTGTGGTAATTATCGCCACGTATTTGTTTAAATTATTAATAATATCGTTTCAATTTTTTCCGGGCGAGATATCTAAATTATTGTTTCGGTGATTCATGTCATAATGGGTTGTTTCTTTTTAAATTTATGTCAGAACCGCAAAGAGTAGAGATGATTGGGAACTATTCCCAACCATCTGTAGCCAGTCAAACTGTGGCATCACCAATTAGGGTACGTTGTGATATGGGAAAGATGAAGGTTTGATTGATTTAGATCTGGTCATCAAACACGGCTAAAGCTGTTTAAAGCAAAGTTTCGCTTCTGAATGTTTCTCTTTCACCAGGGCGATATTTAGTAATTATCAAATTGGAGCAATTAAGTGAAGTAAAATCTGAAACGTATCGCGGATAGATGCACTAATGAATACATTTGCAAAATAACAAAATTTATTAAAATAAAATTTAATTGAGAACGACGGGAATTGAATCTGCGGCCTCCGGGTCACAACCAACTACTACTTAATCAAGAAGTTCACCAAGTAAATATAATATTATGTGATATGTTATGGTGCTTTGAAATGTAAATTAAACTGTTATAATGATACGTAATAACGAAGAAAAGCTTGCATTTCCAATGAAAAATATATTTTAATTTTTGAAGGGTGTTGTAACAGTATGGAGAACAAACTAGAGATCTGAAAAGAATGCAAGGCTGGTGTAAGCGTCATGGATAAGTTTAAGAAAGGGACGGATACATAGTTTTTGGATGGCTTGAATTTATTTATGACGAGGCAGTAAATGGTAAAAAAAGTCGGGCACGACCAAAGAAGATAATATATGGCACAATCAAATGAATTGAGTCAAAATAATTATGTTAAAATATATAGAGTCTGAATATAAGTCAGTAAAACAGAAAAGTATATGTGGGACGAGTTGTGTGGTGGTCTACTCTTTCTGCCTAACGCGCGGTGAATCGATGCGCGTAATTGTTAGTTAGTAAGCATTCGAAAACAATACTGTTTGTGATTATTTTTATCAAATAACATTTCTGCAGTCGGTAGGTACTTACTGTTCAGTTCCCAGAATACGATAATGGTTTCCGAATTGTCATTAGTTGACAATTAAGTGAAGTATGTTTCATGTCTAGTGGTAGACCACTAATAACGTCATCAGTTAATCTTACTTATAATTATTATGTTGTTATTATTACACAGCTATTATTTCTTGTATAATAAGTAATAACTACTTCCATGACTCTCCTGAAAAATAAGCACCAGCAAAAAATCAAATTATATTTTTAGAACACTACCAACTTATTATTTTTTATTGGTTCATCCATACTAATATTATAAATGCGAAACTGGTCGAGTTTGTTTATGACCTTTTCAGGCATTAACCAATAAAAAGACTTTTAAAATGCATTCACCAATAGAAAGCTAAATTATATGCGCAGACTACATGTTGTATATGATGGTAAGCTCTGGCATTATGAAATTATAAATATTAATATATTATATTTGTTATACGTTTTCTGTCGCTAACAAAAGCGAGTTAATTGCAAATGTCAGAAAAAAATCATTCCCATGGAAACGATGTTGATATATTTGTGGGCTCTAAGCTGGTAGGTACTCAGCCCCCTGGTCAGCTACTGCCCCAGAAAATTCAAATATTAGAATATGTTTTGTTTTTTTTTGGACAAGCTGGAATAAATGTCAGATAAGAGTTTCTACATTAAAAATATAATTCGTAACGATTATAAAGACTGAATAATAAATAGTGTAATTTTGTATTATATTAACAAACTTCCAAATATTTAATTAAAAATAAACATCCGAAATATTTGTAAGCGCATAAATTCCGAACGAATGAACAAAATTGGATAATTCTTTTTTTCTTTGTGAAATTTAGGTGGCAGGCTAGATGTTTGAAAACTGAATGTAAGGAAATGAATGTATGGAATGCGGGAGGGGGTGGGGTGGGGAGGAGGGGGGATAATTGATAAGTTCAACCGCTACAGTAATTTCCCGTAATACCATGCGAGCGAAGCCGCGGGGAAAAGCTAGTTAAAAATAAATATTTAACAAGTGCAAGACGCCGCACAGTGTGCGAAATGAAGAAAAACACGAATTAATTGTTTGCTTACTAAATATTAGTGCAATTTTTTTTTTTATCTTATTAATGAATTTTAACTATTTTGAAGTAAATATTTTTTTGTTGTTTGTCAAAAAGTTGTTCTTCAAACCTCACAATGTAACTGCTTTTTCTCCATTTCTTCATAAACTGTAGTGAAAAATTCTTAACGGTTTTGTAAAATGTAGGGCTCAAAATGTGCGTACCTGCTATGTGGTATGTTTGTATTATGTTATTAATTAAAAATAGTTCGATTTCACAGAATTGGCATTTGATATACTCCATTCTTTTAATGTCTCGAATAATTCTCTCCGGGGATTGCATATAAGGCCTTCCTGAAAATTGTTCAAAATTTTTGTTATTGTTTTTGGGGTGTTATGCCGTGTTTCGCTACCTCCTTCTTTAGCCAACGTTTCGGACAGCGTTACAGTGTCCATCATCAGGGCAGATGAGTAAATGATATTGGTGAGAGTGTTTACATATGTGTGTCGAAGCAATACCGTGCTGCCAGCTCCATTTCTCTACGAGCTGGTGTTAGAAAAAATTCAGCATGGTTTTTTGCGTTTAGCTTTGGTGTAGCCGTCAATTACTGGATACCAAGAACTATTGAGCTTAGCTCCGTCGTCTCTGTTAATATTGATGGGGTTTTTATGGATTTCAATTGCCTCCGTAATTAGGCGTGCTCTGTAAGTTTTGGGTCTTCCCAGGACTTCAGGAACAAATCCAAAGTAATGGCCGGTTTCGATTAAGTGCTCGGCGATTGCCGATTTGTCAGGGTGGCCAAGTTTACAAGCACGAAAGTGTTCCGAAATCCTTTTGGAGATCGTCCGCTCTGTCTGGCCTACATAGACCTTGTCACATCCGGAACAGCTGAGTTTATATACTCCATCTGTTTCCAGAGGAAACTTAGTCTTTGCTGACCTCAGTAGGTCTTGGATTTTCGTCGTGGTTCCGAAGACAGTCTTGATGTTCTCTTTCCTCAACAGCCTGGCAATTCTGTCTGTTACATTATGGACGTAAGGCAGGAAAGCGCAGCCTTTTGACTCTTGTTCACCCCTGTCTTCGTTTCGTGCTGATTTGGCTCTTATGATTTGCCTTGTCTGCCTTGCTGGGTAGCCGTTACGCTCCAGTGCATCGGTGAGTTTGGTCAGTTCTAATCCGAGTTTTGGCTCCTCACATATTCTGGTCGCTCGGGTTACCAAAGTATGGATGAGACCTCTCTTCTGAGCGGGGTGATGATGCGAATCAGCGTGGAGATACCTATTTGTATGTGTTGGTTTCCTATAAACTGTGTGTCCTAGGCTACCATCCTCTTTTCGCATCACCTCCACATCCAGAAAAGGCAGGACTTTTTGGTTATTTTCCAGCTCCATCGTGAATTTAATTTTTCTGTGTAGTGAGTTGAGATGGTCCAGGAATTCGTTCAGTTTCTCTGTTCCGTGAGGCCAGATGGCGAAGACATCATCGACATAGCGCCACCATACTTTAGGAACAGCCGAAGCTGTGTCGAGTGCCACTTCTTCAAACTTCTCCATAAAAAAGTTGGCTAGAACTGGCGACAATGGACTGCCCATCGCAACTCCCTCCACTTGCTCGAAAAGTTCACCCTGAAAAGCAAAATAACCTGTTTTGAGGCAGTGTTCAAAAAGTTTGCAAATGTCATCCTCATAAATCTCCCTGAGCAAAGTCATGGAGTCTTCTAGAGGAACATTTGTAAAAAGAGACACTACATCAAAACTGACAAGGATATCTCTTTCATCAGTCTTTACCTTCTTGAGCTTACTGATTAGATCTGTGGAATCCTTAATCCAAGATTCAGTTTTCCCAGTTTGCATTTCCCAGTTTGAAACACAGCTTCGGCTGTTCCTAAAGTATGGTGGCGCTATGTCGATGATGTCTTCGCCATCTGGCCTCACGGAACAGAGAAACTGAACGAATTCCTGGACCATCTCAACTCACTACACAGAAAAATTAAATTCACGATGGAGCTGGAAAATAACCAAAAAGTCCTGCCTTTTCTGGATGTGGAGGTGATGCGAAAAGAGGATGGTAGCCTAGGACACACAGTTTATAGGAAACCAACACATACAAATAGGTATCTCCACGCTGATTCGCATCATCACCCCGCTCAGAAGAGAGGTCTCATCCATACTTTGGTAACCCGAGCGACCAGAATATGTGAGGAGCCAAAACTCGGATTAGAACTGACCAAACTCACCGATGCACTGGAGCGTAACGGCTACCCAGCAAGGCAGACAAGGCAAATCATAAGAGCCAAATCAGCACGAAACGAAGACAGGGGTGAACAAGAGTCAAAAGGCTGCGCTTTCCTGCCTTACGTCCATAATGTAACAGACAGAATTGCCAGGCTGTTGAGGAAAGAGAACATCAAGACTGTCTTCGGAACCACGACAAAAATCCAAGACCTACTGAGGTCGGCAAAGACTAAGTTTCCTCTGGAAACAGATGGAGTATATAAACTCAGCTGTTCCGGATGTGACAAGGTCTATGTAGGCCAGACAGAGCGGACGGTCTCCAAAAGGATTTCGGAACACTTTCGTGCTTGTAAACTTGGCCACCCTGACAAATCGGCAATCGCCGAGCACTTAATCGAAACCGGCCATTACTTTGGATTTGTTCCTGAAGTCCTGGGAAGACCCAAAACTTACAGAGCACGCCTAATTACGGAGGCAATTGAAATCCATAAAAACCCCATCAATATTAACAGAGACGACGGAGCTAAGCTCAATAGTTCTTGGTATCCAGTAATTGACGGCTACACCAAAGCTAAACGCAAAAAACCATGCTGAATTTTTTCTAACACCAGCTCGTAGAGAAATGGAGCTGGCAGCACGGTATCGCTTCGACACACATAAGTAAACACTCTCACCAATATCATTTACTCATCTGCCCTGATGATGGACACTGTAACGCTGTCCGAAACGTTGGCTAAAGAAGGAGGTAGCGAAACACGGCATAACACCCCAAAAACAATAACAAAAATACTTTTTGGCCGTGAAAACCTAAAAACATGCTTGTTCAAAATTGTTCAAGGGAGGACAAAAGATGATCACAATTTATATATGATATAAAAGGTGAGACTTAAGTCAACAATATGTTTGTACTCATAAATGGGAACAAACGATGTTTTGTTTTTAAATGCTAATTGAAATAAGCATTTTAACTGCAAAAAAATACAAAAATAGAGAAACATTGGACGTTAGTTCAAATCTCACACACATGTGATATATAGTTTAGTAGAGAAATTTAAATAAACACATAAAATGCAGAAACTATTGTGCTACACTAAAAAAAATATTTAAATAAAAAAAATTAAAGTTTGCAAAAACCACTTAATTCGGGTTTTTTCTAGAATTTCGTACACTGTGTGCCGTGTCTCTCCATGACCCCTGAGAGAAATGGAGCTTTTATCAAATTTTACGAACCAACGCTATTACCCACCCAAAAACAAGTTATTTTATCTTATGACTCAAGTTCATAATTCTTTGCGCTTCTGATATCACACAAAAGGCTATTCTATTATTATATTTTAGATTCTCACCTACTTATACAGTTAAAAATATAATATTGGTGCTTTTTGTAATAACAGAAATAGTGTTTGGAAGAAATGTATTATTGCTTTAGCGGCCATCTAGCTACCTACGACCTTGACGAGGAGAGGTCTCCTGCCTGCTGACGACTTGAGCTAGCCGAGAGCATAAGGTAGGTGGCCTCCCCATCCTTTTTGGGACCGCTACAATTGAAACTAAAAGAGTTCATGAACAGAAATTGATCAAGATGATTTTAAAAATAACAAATAGAAAATGAAGTTAAATATTTCAATTATGACGATACAACACTCAACAACTACAAAAGCTAAACATATTAAAACCAAATATACCAACACTGTCTACTACAATTAAACATATTACGACTAAATACATTAAAACTAAATATGCTTAAACTAAGCATACTATAACTAAGCACATTAGAACTAAACATACTTCATCTGAAGGTACTGAAACTGAACATATTACAACTAAGACAAAACAGACAAGAACTGAAAATAATATAATTAAACACACTACAACTAGACATACTAAAAACTTTTACAACGAAACGCTCCCCTCCCCTCTGTAACTTTTCCAAGATACTAACACATTATTATAATGTTAAATGGGTTTAATATTAAGTTGGTCGGGGTGCTGGCAAAATATTCAGGTAAATGGCTTTCCGATAAGAAGATACAGCCTCTTCCCACTAGCCTACTTCCCAACCTCGCTAACCAGACGTAGTAATTAATCTCGATGACTGATCTTGGGAGGCTGCGTGCAACAAATGACCGTCGTACCGTGAACCAGTTATTTACACGCAGCTGAAACTATCGACAGATGGCGTTGTTGTCGGCGACTGGCAGTAATAACATTGAGCATCTCTTATAATCTCTATTAGCCATTTTGACGTGAACTGGTTTATGTATAGTAAGGTATAAAGAAAAAATATATAGAGAATGCTTATTTTTAGTGTAATATCTAACCCAAACCCTTGAAAACCCGGAATAGTCTCAATGAGGTCAAATCCTATTATTTATGAAAATGTATTTAAAGAGTTAATAACGACATGACAGTTTAATTATTTTATCCATATCTCAAAACATGAGGAAGTTGTGAGTTGCGAGCTGCGTATGTACTGTAATGTAACAAGCTTTTCGGCTGACGTGTCAATATTTTGACCGCTTATATCTTCGGTACTATTCAGTATTTTTCAAAAATGCTGTAAGTTCTTTCATTAGCATGCTTTAGTGTTATCTTCTTCTTCTTTGAAATATAATATTTATTTATTTTATTTTAACTAAATGAGTAAAACCTCAAATTGTAATATTTTATCACTGACGACAATATTAGCAACGAAAATTTAAAACAAAAAAAAAACAGAAAAAACATCTAGTGATTGAACCCAGGACTTTAGTCTCGCCGGGGCGATGCGATCGCCTGACAAGGCTAAGATCTTGGGTTCAATTCCTAGGTGTGACGGTAACTTTGTCTCTTTCAAATTTTTGATTGATAGTCGCCAAAATTGTCTAAATTATAAAATATTTTATTTCTTTTTCAT
This sequence comes from Glyphotaelius pellucidus, assembly GCA_936435175.1. NCBI lineage: Eukaryota > Metazoa > Arthropoda > Insecta > Trichoptera > Limnephilidae > Glyphotaelius > Glyphotaelius pellucidus. The sequence continues at coordinate 18,541,428 of OW386545.1, forward strand.
TGTATTTCTAGTGGAGTCGAGTTGTGAAAAGTCATCATGGGATGCTGAAGTCATTCAATTCGGTGCATCCTGATGTGTCTCCTTGAAACTGGTGGAATGGTCAATCTTCAACGATGGATTCTATAGTATGCAGCACGTTGATACCGATTTTATACCGATACCGATTTTATCGATACCGATTTTATCAATGAATGTGGTAATTTGTCATCCCCATCATCATTGCATGTTGCCAACAGACTAACAACTAACAGTTCACATCAACAACAGCCCCGGATGTCGGATCGGGGAGGAGAAGGGGGGGGGGCACACTGGGGCGCCTGCCCCGGGCGGCAGTTTTAGGGGACGCGAAAATCGTAATTTATGTTTGATTGAAAAAAACTTGATTCACAAAGCGCCTAGCATTCAGAGTACGTTGTTCTATCGATTGTTCATTTGATTTTAAAAAGCCCAGTTGAATTTTGAACACATTTTAAGTCGATTTTGAACGTGTGCATGGTGTAAGCAATGTCGTTGCCAGGGGAATCCCCATCGCATCTAGAACAAGAAGCTTCACCGAAGCTGGAGCTAGGAGCTAGGAGCTGAGCCGAATAAACCCGAGCGGTCGAACGTCAAGCGATGCGACGATCACTCACCTCACGAGAGGGGGCGCCATTATCAAGTTTCTGCCCCGATTTGAAAAAGTCGTAGATCCGGGGCTGGTCAATACACATACTTCGCATTTCTATACAAATCGGGCTTAAATGGCAATCATTATAACTACGAACATTTCGACAGCGTGTTTCGCATTATGCTGTATGGATGAACATTTAAAAAGCAGCATCGATATTATCAATATTTGCACGATCCAGTTCATCACAAAGAATAATTTATTTAAACATAATATCGTACCAATATTTTTAGGCTTATTGCTTGGGTCTACTCAAATTAGACTAAGACATTAAAATAATAATAATAATGAAAGTTAGATAATTTTTTGTAGAGCGCGGTTTTTGTGAAAAATCACTTAAAGGGCACTGTACCACTATACCACTGAAAAAAGCAATAATTATTTTTCTGCTTAACATGCAGCAGCAACATGGCAATGTTTTGTGCATTGGTGAATGGATGAACATTGAAACGCAGTGTTGCGTTAATTCATTCATTTGAAAATGACAATATTGAATGGTGTGTAAATATTTTTAACGTCCTATTATATCAGTGCAAAGATCCACACAAATGAAAAAGAATTAGCTGGATGTACAATATTTTTTATTTGGAGTAGTCATGCGGATATTTAATCAAAAAGCCAAAAATGTCAAAAATATATTCTATTCACATACAATATGCAGGCTTTGGGCTCTCACAGTTAAATTTTATTCGAATCTATCGGTTGGAATCCAGGTATCTCTGCGGAACTACCTTTATAGATTAATAATAAAAAAATTATTTTAAAACTGCATTTTAAAAAAATATCAACAAAATTGCCCAATTTCAGACTAATTAAGGAAAATTTATGATTCTTTTAGTTTTTGAAACAAAAAAAAATGTAGTCTTGGTCGTGGTTAGGTTAGGTTAGTTTAGGTTTGCGGACTTTTGAACTAAGAGTTAGAATCTTATAAGAACTTGGGGGCCATCCATAAATTACGTCACACGAATTTCATGATTTTTTGACCCCCCCCCCCCCTTGTCACATTTGTGAGACCCCCTCCCACCTAGAATTTCATGATTTTTTGACCCCCCCCTTGTCACATTTGTGAGACCCCCTCCCACCTAGAATCGCATGATTTTTTGACCCTCCCCCTCCTTGTCACATTTGTGAGACCCCCTCCCACCTAGAATTTTATGATTTTTTGACCCCCCCCATACCCCTTGTCACACTTCTCTACTCCCACCCCCCCACCTAAGGTGTGGCGTAATTTATGGATGGCCCCTTGTTAGAGATTAACATTTTAGAAGACGTATCTGCATCATGTCTTTTTTTACTTCATCGTCATAACATTTTTGACTGGGGCTTGTAAAAAAAGTGCGTATTATGTAAGTCGGTTCTGTTGAATTACTTTAAATGTAACTACAAAGAACGTACCATGAAATCACAAATTTCCCAACAATTTGTATTTTTTTTCTAAACTGATTTGCTATTTTTAATATCAGTATATAATTTTTTTTTTAAGTGGAAACCACGCATGAGTCCCTACTGCTCTCCGTTTGGAGTGGAATAGGTTGTGAGGCTGAAGGTAGTGAGGAGGGGAAGGAGATGGGATAGGAGGAAGACGGGAAAATACCTTGGCTATTCAAATCTGATCACCAAACATGGCGTAAGCCACTACAAGCCACGCTTCAATTCTGAATAGTGATCTTACTCATGAATCTATATGTATATTGATATGTATGAATATTGTACTTTTCCAGCTTTCAAGGTACTGTCAGATCACGCTATAAAGTAGAAAGCGTTTTTGAGCTTATACGTGCTGAAATAGGCCAAGCAACGAAAGTACAGCGCGCTTATAGCATGATCTGACACAGGCTTTCTCAGCTTGATTATGTCCTCAAACTTATCTTTTTCTTACATATAAAAATCAAAATTTGAATTTAAGTGCTGCCATACCGTAAATCCGATTGCGATGAAACTTTGGCGATATGTTGTGCGCATACTCGTGAAAGTTATAGGCTTTATATAATGGTAAACTCTGGCGTTATGAAATTTGTATAAATGAAAATGTTTGTATTTTAGCGGCAGGGAGAAAAGGCAGGAAGTGGAGCTTCGAAGGAGCAGAATGCGCACTTGAAGTGAAGTGACACAAAACTGCGCTATACAAATGTAATGTTATTATTATTATTATTGGAGAGGAACGGTAGAGGTGGGGTTCGCGGGAAGGCGGGGAAGGTGGAACGCGGGAGAGAAGGGGACTAGGAACGTGAACGGGGACGAACGAGAAAGAACATGCAGAGAGAATCAATTTATTTCTCTCAATGGCATTGCAACGCATGCCGGGTACCAGCTAGTTGATAATAAAATAATATGTTTACGCATTGACCAATGGAGAGTTTAGCAATAATTTTCCATAGCGTGACCGCATTGTGTTGCGTGTGCATACAGCAAGTGCGACGTACACGTTACTTAAGCAAATACAGAATTATTATTGTCAATGTATCTACGTGTTGTTCAGCTATGCTAAAATATCGACGGCAACACACAATGTCTGATGCAAACGATTTTTTGTCGTTTTGGAAAAATGAAACGATATCTAATAGGAAACCGTTGCAAACTTTGATTGATATTTTTAAATATTAAATTTATAATGGCAACATTTCAAAGAAAACGTCGAAAGATACTATAAGTAATCAGAACTCTATTTTTTTAGACAAACCGTCTTAAACCGTCTGAAGCAGTGAGACTATGGCATCTCGAATTGGGGTATGTTGTGAGGCTGAAGGTAAGTGTGGAGGGAAAGGCGACGGGAAGAAGAAGGTGGGAATGTACCTGGCTATTAAGATCTAGTCACCAAACACAGTTAAAACCATTTCAAGTAATATTTAATTCTGAAAGGTAGTCTTACATCAGGGCGGTACTAGGATTATCTTCCACTCTGCCGGTACAAGTAGAGTATCTTCTTCACTGAATATAAACAGAATTCATAGCAGAAAAAAAAATCTAGTTGAACAAACTACCAAGCTATGCTACGATTCATTTTGCGACCGATACCTGTGTAATACGTGCATACACGGAAGTATTTAAGTACACTAAGGATTTTCTATAGACTTACAACTGAAAAAAACTTTTTCAGCATTGCGCTAAATCCTTTTGTACGTCCGCGTTTTCCGCGTAGGTGGGATTAGACCAAACGAGTATAGAGCTAGAGCTGGAAAAAGAGCGTTCTTTTTTATCTTTAATGTAAACGGTTATTCTATTAACCATTTACACCAAAAGAATATCAACAAACCAGAACTAGAATTCTTGCAGATGCTCTAGGAATGTTTAGATCAGGCGAGCGAATGATCATTGCTCATTGTTAAAAAAATAGTGGTATTGTGATTTCTAGCGCCGCATTTATATATTTACTAGCTTTTCCCCGCGGCTTCGCTCGCATGGTATTACGGGAAATTACTGTAGCGGTTGAACTTATCAATTATCTCCCCTTCTCCTCACCCCCACCCCCTCCCGCATTCCATACATTCATTCCCTTACATTCAGTTTTCAAACATCTCGCCTGCCACCTAAATTTCATAAAGCTATAGCTCAAAGAAAAAAAGAATTATCCAATTTTGTTAATTCGTTCTGAATTTATGCGCTCACAAACATTTCGGATGTTTATTTTTAATTAAATATTTGGAAGTTTGTTAATATAATTAAAACATTACACTATTTATTATTCAGTCTTTATAATCGTTACGAATTATATTTTTAATGTAGGAACTCTTATCTGACATTTATTGCAAAACAGAAGCTTGTCCAAAAAAAAAACGAATTCTGATATTTGAATTTTCTGCAGTAGTAGCTGACCAGTAGACTGAGGATCTACCAGCATAGAGCCCAAAAATATATCAACATTGTTTCCATAGAAAAGATTTTTTTCTGACGTTAGCAAAAACTCGCTTTTATTAGCGACAGAAAACGTATAACAAATATAATATATTAATATTTATAATTTCATAACGCCAGAGCTTACCATCGTATACAATCTGTAGTCTGCGCATATAATTTAGCTTTATATTGGTGAAAGAATTATTAAAGTCTTTATATTGTGTTATGCGTGAAAAGGTCATAAACGAACTCGAGCAGTTTCGCATTTATAATATTAGTATGGATTTTCGTTATGACTGAAATATCGATAAAGGAAAAAAGAATACGAATTGGGTGGGCGACGAATTTAATTAAATAATTGCGATTTCCCGCCTTGCACCTGCTTGTGCGATTTATTTTTTATGGATTCATTAAGTTGGATCGGACCTCGTGACCTTCTGAAGGGTGTTAATGACGGCCTCCGTGGTCCCGAGGTAAGACTCTCGACTCACAATCCGAAGGTCGCGGGTTCGAACCCGGTGTGCGCAAATAAATTTTATTTGATTAATTTGTGTTATTTCGCAATTTATTCATTTAAAAATAATATGTAATTTATTTGCGGCACGTTCCAGAGTGGAAGATACTATCAGTATCGCCGTGGTGTAAGACCACCATTCAGAATTGAAACGTTGCTTGAAATGGCTTCAGCCGTATTTGGTAACCAGATCTAATTAGCCAAGTACTTCTCCGCCTTCATCTTCCCTGTCTCCTTCCCCTCCCCACTACCTTCAGCCTCATAACATACCCATATTGGGGATGCCATAGTCTCACTGGCTCCAGACGGGAGCAGTTGGGACTCTTGTGCGGTATTTCATATTAAAAAAAAATATATAAAAAGTAGAAAACAATATTTCTTCAGCAGTTTCATAATTTAAGAAATCAGTTTTACTGTGGACAATGCAAGAAGTATGTGCCAAGACAAAAATGTGTAGCGTTACACCCTCTCTGCTTACCCTTGTCGAGAAATGCCGTAGTGTTACGTTCGTTAGTGAGTAACACGGAGATTGTTTTTTTTTTTTAAATCTATTTATTATCCACATGAATCTTTCTGAATTTATTTGAGAATCATGATACAAAATGTAGAAACGACTTCCAAATGAATGCTTATGAATAATTAATCATACATGTGTTGTTTTTTTTATCTATTTTGCAGTGATGTAATCAATCAGTAATTTTACACACTCATAGGTATAAATAGTTATTTAACCTTCCTGCGTCCGTCGAACCTCATACGTGCGACTTGTATGCACACCTGCAAAGTTAATTGATTACTTTCTGATACAAGTTATCCGTCTAGGTTAGTACCCTGACATTACGTTCTTTGCCAAGTTTAATGGAACACAAAAATACGCAAGAGAGTTTGCATCATAATCAGCAAAATTAGAATGCAGCAATTTGAAAGAAATATTATGGGACCATTATTTTACTAAGGCCTGATTTTTATTGAAGGTGTTGGTCGCACAAACAAAACAAACCTAGGACTGTATGTATTTGTTCTCATTATGTATCTATCATGAACATTCAAACAAATAGACCAGCCAATCGGGGAAAGGGGAACAAAACAAGCTGCGCGGAACGATGGAGGTGACGTGACCTTTCCAATTTCTGTGATTTGTCAATACATTATTCTGGTAATCTTATATCATACGACGTACGTCACGATTATTTCAAGATTGATACACTTAAAACTAGAAGGCAATTGACTGGACTAATATGTTTACATAAAATTATTCACGGCCATCTTGATACTACATTATGTCTTAGCAGCATTGAAATAAATGTCCCCAATTCCCATTGTTTAAGACGCCATAACATTTTTCACATGAATACATTTAAAAATAATATCGCCTAATTTAGCTATCTGACCCAGATGTGTCGACTATATAACAATATAGAGTGTGCTGAAGAAGATATTTTCGTCGATAATTTGTTCGGATTAAAAAAAAAAGTTCTGGCGCTGTTAAAAAATACTAACTAACTATATTGTATCAATTGTCTCTCTATGCATGCCTCGCAAATTTCTTATGTCTCTTGCCACTCATTACTACTCACATTATGTGTTACTTGAGTGAGCTTGTATATAATTCTGTATTTTTATTTGTGATGTTTTTGTTTTTCTAATTGTACGTATCTATATTTAATTGTATGTAATTGTAAGTTTTTGTAATTGTGTAATAATTGAGTTTTTAAAACTGGATTGTTCTCACGTAAGTGCGAACATCTGTAAAACCCGGTATAAATAAATAAATAAGATACAGGCAACTCTCATTGTGATATCATCATTTGGACTTCAAAAATAAAATCTGCTTACAAATTACCAGTCCTTTTTACAATGGCGCGCAAATTGCTGCCTGCGGAAAAAACCAACTGCAAATCCCAAATCGGGTAAACAAAATTTCGGGCTTGATTCCAAAATTTAATATTTATGTATACTATTTAGTTATAAATTTTTACAATGTATTATAATCACAGAAAAGTCCCGTGGGACTATATATATCTATCGTGATAGACTGCACTCATACCTTTGCCTTGGTGCATATTTTTGGTGGTCAATTTATGACTGACGTCGTAGTTTATGCAAAGAATTCTCGAACCCTTCTGATGCCAAAAATGTGTTGCGTGATTTGCTTCCAGCTCATCAAAATAATATCCAGATTTCATATTTGGGCAAGTCTATCAACTTGAATATTTATAGAATCTGTGCACTACCGACAAGTCACTGAGAAACAGGCTTTTTCTTAATATATTATAATAAAAACAAATATAAAACTTTTTTCCACTTAAAAAAAAAAAAAAAAAAAAAAAAATCCCATGCATCATAAATGTAATAACGATTTGATAATAAAATTAGGTCTTTAATAATTCATACCACTTGTAAGGTTTTTCCTAAACAATATTGAAGTGAGCTACAAACCCAAGGTAATTAGCCCACTGGAATAACCAAAATATTTAGAAATTCAACAGTCTAAAACTACTTAGTAACAAATGTAATTAGTATAATTGATTAAAACCCTTAAGACCACCCCGCTTCCCCTCCCTCAAATGTTATGTATATAAACCGTAGATTAAGAATATTTTGTACCAGTCTGAAGATGGCTCTAGCGAGCTGAAACCGGTTACGGTCATTAAACTTAAAGTGGAAAAAAGTTTTATATTTGTTTTTATTATAATATATTATAATGGAATTCCACCATGAATTATCAGTTTCAAAAATAGAAATATTAAAAAGGCTTTTTCTTGCTTACAACTACTCATCAGCAAAAAGGGACAACAATATCATTTTTGAATGTTCTAAACGCATGAAAAAATCTCTCAAAAAGTTTTAACGGTGTGTTTTTTTCATTGATAAAATTGATTAGATCAACGGGAAGCTTTTTATTTTTTAATATCTTATGTGCTTTTTTTTAAATTTTATCGGAGTCTCTTTTCTAAAGTCGAAAGACACACTTGATACGAGCGTGCAATGTATCTGTAGAAGTCATTTTCTATGATTCCAATAAGTAGGTGGCGGAAGCGTCACGAATAATTGCAAAGCAACGAGCCGATTACTAAAGGTTACCGCAAATTTTCCTTTTCTCATCAACTACTGGAGAAACAGTTTGTTCACAAAACCCATCCTCTATTAAATACTCAGTGAACAGTCATTTTCATTAAGTAAGATGATTTTTACGTGAATACTTTTGATTTAACCTTTTCGCCAAAGTGGTCGTATTATGGCACTGTTGTTAGTTGATAACTTGAAATATGCAGCCGTAGTATGCGGTCAAGTTTGGTCAGTATTTACATTTTCTAAGCCGCAGACAGAACTTTCTTTATTTCACCGCGTACAAATTTCTCTCAGACGTGTAGTACAGTCATGTCTATGAACCTTTAGCATCATAAGACCGTGATGTTAGATATTAGATAGAAGATAAATTTATCATCGTGATCATTATTATTAGGTAGAAATATTATAATTAAAAAACGTGCCAGATAATATCCAACCAGCAACAATTAATAACAAATTTAAAAACTTTATTTTAAATAACAAGGATAAAGGTGTTTTTTAAACAAATCTGGAGTTTATAAATACGTTTGTAACGATTGATTTTTTTATGTAGGGAAGACTTTTAGAAATTTTAACATTAGAGTTAGGAACAACTAAAATTTTTAAATAATTATTATTATTCAGAATTCGTCACTTATATTTTAGAAACAGGTCATTCTTTTGATATTTATAAAGGTTAAAAAATTTACACACTAACACAATGGACACTATATAACACACAAAAATACTATATAATTAGATAATTTGGAAATTTTAGAAATTTGAAAAAGTGTTAATTGTAAATAACCGAACGTTTTTTAAAAATAGCTATCTTTTAATTTTTTTTTCGTATAAATACTTACATTTATTATAATTTATTTTGTTATTTAGGCTTCCTGTTTTTTTGTTTGTTTTTAAAGTTATTTTTTATTATGTAAATGCAATTTTTACACATCCTAAAATAATTTTTATATTTGGTTTTATTTTATTGTTTTTTATGATATTTTAAGTAATCAATCACCTCTCTTTTCTCTTTGTCTATACTTGTTGTCTTTTGTTATTTTTATATTAATTTGTTATCCTGACGAAGGAAACAATAGTTTTTGAGACATGTCGATAATGTTAATTATATAGTGGTGTATACAAAGTTATTTGTTTTCATTAAAGAAAATAAATATTTTAATTCATTTACCAAGTTTTCATATTCTGCTGCATAAATTACCCATTTATTCATTGTATATTCATACTTCAATGAGCATTGTTCATGAAATTGGCCATTGAATTCGTTGAATACTGCAGTGCTTCATTGTAATTTTCAAAGAAAAATATTATCGCTTGAAATAATGCATTTTGTTTGTCTAGAATGAAAAAAACATATTTTTGCACAATAATAACATTAACTAGGCCCTGCGGGCGGCTTTTGGTTCGGTATAACCCAGTTTGAGTGTTGGTGACCATTTTATAAAACCAATAGGTTGTTCTTCGGATCCACAGTGATTCAGTGCCAGCTAGTCACCGAAACAAAGTAACCGCGATAGGCAATAACGTTATATATATAAAGCCGCGTGGTATTTGTATTCATAATTGCCAGTTATATATATTAACAATAACTATCATATTATTGTCAATCTTTCCATACCCGGAGAGATACATGAAATTACAAATCCGTAGTAGGTATTTACGCCTTCCGGTCGGTACTAATCACGCAAACTGTTAAGCATCGCTTTAAATCGTTTTTTTACGATAGGACATTTGTTTACAAACTCCACGGACGAAAACAGTTTTGCGTAAGGCGCGGAGTCAGAGTTATGTTGTTGGTAAAATTTCGACCGTGCAGACGTTAGTGTAATAATGATGTCAGCTATTTTTCGAAGATTCATTCATTCATTCATTTCGTGATTTGACATTATAATAAATTACTTAATATGTGCTGTGATTTAACACAGCCTAATAACAAAACAAAAATTTGTTGCTATATTTTTTAAATCTTGCACAATATTGAAAGAAAACAGACGTATTAATCCATCCCTTCAATTGATGGGTTGAGAGAGTCCGAAATTGAAAGGCTTCCCTCAAATAAACGCCCGGTTGCCGGCAAATTAAAAAAAAGCATCTCTCTCGGCCTGCCACGCAGCAGGTGGGCAGTCGTTTCTACCGCCAAGACCCGGACAAATCTCACCCCACGAACCCGGCACCCCTGATAAGTCACCAAACGTAGCGAAGTACTGGGTTGAACTATGGCAGAGGTGTTGGTTATCCAATTAATGGTTCTTGGGGTGGCGGTACCCACACCCAAAATTGATTAGATAAACCCGAAGTTATTATATTTAGTAGTCAAAACTTACAAATAATATCATTCAAATGTCTTGTAATAACAAAATAATAATTAATAATAGTTAATAAGATAGCAATAATGACAAATCGAATTAAAAAAATGTTTGTTTGTTTGTTTTTATAACTATTTCTCTTTGTATCGGCGGCTTTCATTATTCAAGTCAAACGGTGAAGTATCTCAGGTCCAATGTATTCAATTCTAGCCGTTCTCAATAAAAATCTCACCATGTTTGACACGCGATAATAGATCTAAAGCCTCTTCACCTCAGATATTTCTTTCCTTTGAAAACAAGAGGGCCAGTTTTTGAGGAGTGCCTTCAGGTGTCCCGTTCTAAGGCCAATGAGTGAGTGAGAGGTTTTTTACAGAAGATTTGTCGAAGAAACATTCGATTTGTAATTCAAACAACTTTATAAAAAGATACAAAGTAAAACTAAGCACTTAACTGAGCCAGCGATGGCGATGCTAATTATTTTTGATTGCGTGTTGTACGGATGGACGCTTACTGACGATGCAGGCCGACCACAGAGTTCTTGGTACAGGCCAAACCTCAAACAGGTAAATTAATAAAACTATGAAGTCATCGAGTGAAAAGATCATCAGGTTAGAATGAAATTTCAGTTTTTTCGCTCCTTATGAAATGCGCTTTCTACGAGGTGCAATTGTTTGCATTACCCGTTACAACTGTTCTTGTTGGATTCAATTCGCGACTCTTGCAACCAGTCGAGTCAAGCAGCCGTTCACTGCGCATGTGCGGCCGTTACTTCCGGGATACTTTTGTCTGATTTTGGAAATACGTATTTAGAATCCGAAACAGAATATTTGTGTGAAGTTCAGGGCACAATCCTTGCAAGGATGTGCAGTGAAAACGGGTGACATCGTCTCCGGTAGAAGGAAAACGAAAATTGTACGCGAGTTTCCAATATTTTCAAAAGTAATTAAGTAGGAGTTCGTGTACATAACCTCACTCGCGCGAAACGAAAGTTGCCAATACGTCTATGGATAATTCAGTGCGTTTTTGTATGTCATTTACCTAAATAACATCACAAATACTTTCTGCTTAGTTTCAAGTCAGTAGATGTTGTGAAAAAACAGCTTCACAAGATCCATTTGCCACGGCACATCATAAGATATCAACGCACGAACAAGAAACCCGTCAATCGTCATCACAACCAATTAAAGTTTTTCATCATTTTAAACCTATCATAGGATGATAGGGAGTTTCATGAATACGCAACGAAAATTGTAAATGGTAAACTCACCATTGTGAGTTTTACAGGAGTATTGTAATAAAATAAAACAGTGTTATTGTAACTAGTGCAAAGGAATTTGTATAAGTGACCCTATTTCTGTGGGGTTTTGTTAGTGCTTGAATCGGTTTTTTCATTGTGTAATAATAATTGGTGTAATCAGTGAGTTCTGGTGGTAGACTGGTGAATCAGTCATGTTTTTGGTGATCCGTGAGTGTGGGTTTTGAAGGAATATTTTCACAATCGCCAACATGAGGCAAACTGTCATGGATATAAACAGAAATACAGCACTTCATCTATTAGCAATATGGACTTGCTTTGTTGCACAAGGTAATTACTGAATTTATGTATCTAATGATTTCAAAAAGAATTTCTTTCTCTTATTCTAATGTTATAAGGCATGGGACTGGCCAATGATAAAGAAAGTTGTCTTAATGAGATTCCTAAGACTATTTTTTTTTATAAAATTATCACCACATAAGACCAAAATATCAGAATCATCAAGAATGAAATTGCCGATTTAGGCAAATTGACAAGTTTTGGAAAATGACGCAAATGAAAGACAAAATAATAATAATCGGTGTTCTTGAAAGCCTCTGAGTGGATGAAGCAATTATTGTAATGGATCAGTACGCCGATGTGTATGGCATCCCATCCATTGAAAATAATATGGTAGCATTTATATTCATGTATTAAACACATCTTATCTGATTACAACTGAACGGGATCGAAATGACAATCTAGTTACGGTCGGTCCGTTTGATATTATCCCCTGTCTTAACAAGCGGATTGCAATATTTAAGGCACAGGTGTCAGGTAGATATGCTGTCCTTGTTTTACAGTCATTAAAATGGAAGATGCTCCAAGGAACTAGCATCATTGATCCCCTCGACACCAGTGCATAGTCGGGAAAATACGCCAAACGTGCGCACAACATATGTACACGGTTGACATTGTCACTTGAGAGCAGGTCTCTTCCACTACTTGTTCTTGAGTTCAACAGCTTGGCAGTGGTACGATTTGCCGGCCTCTGTGTTTTACCCTTCCTACAACTTGGGTCTTTTCAAGACACAAGTTCACCCCTTCGTCTCCACGAAAAGACCCTCCGTACAACATCTCCAAAAATGACATTTATACGCCCTGAGGGAAATAATTTTTCTCAGGGCCTCCTGCGTGGAGTTAATGTAAAAAATCACTTTTATCTTGCAAAAATTTTGTAATAATAATGGTTTTAATCAGGACTATTGGGAGGTTGGGCAATCCCATGTATCCCATAGAGAAATTTAAAAAAAACTCATATATCAATAATACTGTCAAAATCCGTGCGATTATTGAACTTAAATCACGTAGAAATAATGTAACAAGAAAGTAAATCTGAAGAATGTATGGTGTAATTGCTGTCAGGTATTGTATTAGGTTCCACGATAACTCAGAATCATGCAATTTCAACACTTCTTTGAAAAGTCATTAAAAGTTATGAAAAATATTTGAAAAATAACCCATAACCTAAACTACTTAATGAACGTAAACTAATAAACGATTTTTTTTATATATTTTTTTCATCACTTTTAATGACGTTTCAAAGGAGGTGTTGCAATTGCATGATTCAAAGCTGTCCGGTCACCATTGAATTCATTCTAAATGAATGGAAATAATAATAATGAAACTCACAAATACTGCAGCATTCATTAATTTACAAATAATGAAGCACAGGAAATAGGGTATATTGTATAAAAATTTAATGACAACTAAAAAAATGACGACTCACGAAGTTCTTACCTCGTCAGTAAACATATTCCAAGAAAATTATTACATGCACCACAACATTCCAATAAATGCATGCAATTTTTACGAATTTAATTAAAATGAATTCTGTTTTAATTTTGTGTAATAAATATGAAAAATAAGAATACAAGAATTTCAAAAAAATCTTTTCTGACTTCAACTAAAATTGAAGGTATTAAGGGAAATGGTTTTCATTCACCTAAAAATTCTTGTCACGCGCTGATGAGTTTTTACAAGTGATAGTTTAAAATGTGATATATTTTAATGAACTCCCAAATAACAGGCTTCTTTCTTTAATTGGCTAGAGCAAATTAAGATGTGCTACCTTGTAACTGTATGGTTGAAATTTAAGAACCCGGCTTCGAGTACATCTCTGACGCCGCGCCTTACACAAAACGTTGTTTTGTGTAAGGCGCGGCGTTTGTGCGTGGGGTTTATTACAAATCGGCTGTTTTAATAGAACCAAATTAAATAAATGCCAAAAGATGGCACCACTTACGTTAACAACTAGCGTGAGGAGCGTTGGCTGGCAGGCGTAAGAATTATTGGATTCGTACTTTGGTCGAGAGGTAGATGAAACAGTTGATTATTATTTTAACTAGCAATTTTGAATAATAATATCACGTTGTAATTTCTACCACGCGTCTATATATTATATATGACGTCATTGCCGGCCACGGTTACTTCCCGGTGACTGTCACTGGTCCGAGGAACGGCTATTTTTAGAACTATTTCCGATCGGATTTATAAAATGGTCACCAACGTATAAACTGGGCGAAGCCGAACTAAAAGCCACCCGCAGGGCCTATTGCTACTGCTATTAATATATTATTTTTGTATGAAATGTGGATACCGCGGCGTTGGTTATTTTTATCAAAAATAATAAATTTTCAGTATTTACCTACGTAATAACAACCAATAAATAGTACATTATTTTTACTATCGGAACATAAATTTAACGATATTGCAGTTCTTATAGCTCAACACATGTATGAATAAATTATGCGCAGTTGACATTAGGTTATTTCACCCAATAATGGGTGCAACTAGTTTGTGCACCTCCTGTCTCAAAGACCAATAAAGGTCAACCATTAAGAGGAACGTATGCGCGGCCCATTTCGGCCAGTTTCGTACAAATCTTAGATTTGGATTTAAGAACAAAATACCCAACCAAACTGAAAAACTATTTTTGTAATCAAAAGGTATATTAAATATCCGTCAGTGGTTGAGTGGGCTTCGCGTTTGGGTCCCACCGGGCGTCACGTGATCGATTCCTCGGCTGGCTAAGTCCTCCATCACGACTCAAGCATCATTTTCAGCTTACTGTGGTGGTAGTAGGAGATTTTCAAACATTGTTTGATTATTCCTAACCCAGGAATGTTTGTCTTTCTTTAAAAAAAAACCCAAAATTAATAAATCTAGTACAGATACGAGCTACTATATTTATTTTTGCATTAAATTATACTCGTAAGATATAGGCCATTAAAGATTTTAGTGTGTTTCATGATTTTAGAGGCAACTTGGACAATTATTTGTGAGTAAATGAAAAACAATAAAAAAATATTTTAAATATGTCATTTTTACAAATACAATGAAAAATAAATAAAAAAATTAAATATCTTTAAAAATGTATTTTTGGGTAGTAAGTTTAATGTATAAACGACAAATTTTAGTTCCGCCGTAAATACGTAATTTGTATTATAAAATTACACCTATCAAATCAATTTTCTTTATTTTATATTTCTATGATAATTTTAGTAAACATTTTTTTTATTGTTTTTCATTTACTCACAAATAATTGCCCAAGTTGCCTCTAAAATCATGAAAAACTAAAATCTTTAATGGCCTATATCTTATAATTTAAAGCAAAAATAAATAAAGAAGCTCACATCCGTACTAGATATTTAATATACCTTTTGATTACAAAAACAATTTTTTCAAATTGGTTGGGTATTTTGATCTCAAATCCAAATCTAGGATTTGTATGAAACTGGCCGAAATGGGCCGCGCATACGTTTCTCTTAAGAATTCCTGTTTTATCTGTCTTTTATTTTATTTTTTAAATTTATGTCCGTACCTAGTGGTAATGGCATATCTAATCTGGTTTTGTCGCGAGACTGAAGGGAAAGATAATGTGGAAGAGTAAGGTTGAGAAGTATTTGACTATTCATATCTGTTAACTAAACTAAACGGGGCTCAAGCCTTTTCGGTTAAGAATTAGAATCGCTGGGCGCTCTTTACGAATGTACATCAAACAAACAAAAATGCTAATAATATAAAATATTATTTGACGCGTATTGTTATAAATTAAATTACCAATTATTTCAAAGATCCACAGCCCATGCTGAAAATACCATTGCCAGCGAAATAAATTAATTTACATAAAAATAGACGACAGAAAAAGCCGTACATCAATTGGAAACTTACATATAGTTTCCAATTTCAAAGCTCACCATTTGAGAGATTTTGCCGCCTCAGAAAACAGATTTGCAGTTTAGGTAGGTACCTAAATAAATATTCACACCCTGGCCTAATTGAGTAAAACAATGGCCAATATATTAAACATCCCGTTCCAACAAAAACAATATTTAATCAGTTATTTTTCGATGCATATTCGCAGATAATTTTCAATTAAAAAACAGCTTGCCAGATACATATTTATTATTTTAAATGGTTTGTAATACCAAATGTTGATACAGCAAAACAAGTAAAATCTGGCCTTGGTAGTCATACGAATGTATTGTGACGTATATGTGTGGATAATTTTTGTATTATTTTATATGTATGGGTGTCGTATCCGCAAAACCTTCGCTAATGACATCCGTCAATAACATTCTTTACTCTAGACAAGATGTTTAATTAAATAACATTAAAACACAGATCTAATAATACTTTGAACGATTTGTACAGAGCCATTTTAGTGAAAAATCACCCCATGATCGATGTGCGATCACCCTTCTCTAAACCTCTATCTTATTACTAACTGCAGACAATCTATTTTAATCTTATTATTAATAAAACACATTGCGTCCACTGCCTGGTTCATCGATCAATGGTCAATGAATTTGACTAGTAAGCGATGCTGTTTTAAATTGTTCATTTATTTTGTACAGGCATATAACACACAGGACCATACTTACCTGGCAGGTCTCTTTTGATTAACACTTTATTAGAGAAATGTAGATATCGTTCTGCATGCAGAGGACATAATTGTAGCTTTGGGTAGGACACGAATTCAGAATGAGTTTGTATGAGGTCCTCAAACACTGAAATGAGTTTTTCAGGTGTCCCACTTCAAGTGAGGTGAGGTGTATAGTGTGAGAGATACCAGGTAATGATTACTGCGATTAATTAGTACCGATCACTGCGTGTCGTTGTTTTGTAAATTATAAACCGCCCATCACCCCTCTCACCTTTTTCCCCAAAGAAAGTCATCTTCTTAGCCATTTAAAATATGAACCTTTGTATAAATCAGCAATTTCTTTATGATATATCTTCATAATAGTATGTTTTGCAAAGTTTTTGTATTTCAGTCGAGCTTTTGAGGAGATTTTTCACAAAAGCGGCGCTCTCCAAATTGTCCAATAATTATTATTATTTAGTCAATCAGGATGTGTTGAACCTTCTGCACTAATTCATAATCGGAAGAACTCTTCGTTGCCTAATGTTCAGAGAAGAAATGAGTACCTACTGTTAAAGATTTTAAGGTGTTGTTTGAAAGTGTATTTTGATGTGTGAAATGCGTTTATGATTATATCATTCATTGTTGTTGTAACATTCTTTCTCGTGGAACAAATCTCCTGCTGACAAACTACTTGCAGTAGCTTAGCGGGTACAAATTCCCATTGTATGTAATTTTTTACAATGAACAAAAAAAAATTTCAAATATTTATTGCCCCGATGGGGTTATAATAGAGGCAACAGTAGTTGGCGTATTATATGAAAATACATAAGTACCTACAATTTGTATAAAATTGGCATCTTAGCATAAGAATTATCAAAACATACTTATCAAAACATATCATTTGTTGGTCTGTCTGTGAGTGATTGTAACTCTGGTTCAATCAACTCGGATTTGTTTTTACGTTAAGTTCAAGAATTAAACTGATTGTGTCAAGAATGCAGACAAGCAATATAGCACCACTATCCTGTAATATAACATTTAACAGACAATTACAGTGCTACAAGTATAAGTTGGAGAAAAGGGGGACGTTGACATAATAAATGATTTATTATCGATAGTAGGTGTGGTTTCCACCATATTAAAAAAATATAGCATCAGTTCATATTTACGCCACCACCAACTTAGATGTGTATGTAGGTAGCACTGTATTTCAATTGATATTTTTAAATTAGAACTGATTTCCTAATTTTTCAATTTAGAACTGATTTCCTAATTTTTCAATTTAGAACTGATTTCCTAATTTTTCAATTTAGAACTGATTTCCTAATTTTTCAATTTAGAACTGATTTCCTAATTTTTCAATTTAGAACTGATTTCCTGATTTTTCAATTTAGAACTGATTTCCTAATTTTTCAATTTAGAACTGATTTCCTAATTTTTCAATTTAGAACTGATTTCCTAATTTTTCAATTTAGAACTGATTTCCTAATTTTTCAATTTAGAACTGATTTCCTAATTTTTCAATTTAGAACTGATTTCCTAATTTTTCAATGGCGTGCGTTTACTTGCATTTTCAGCAGGGCGTTATTTATGTGCAAACTCAGTAGATTTATTGATATAATATCTCGTTTCGTATTATAATTTTAAATATATTCAACCTTGTGTTACCATAAAACTGTAACAAGGAAGTAAAGATGAACAGTTGAAAGTTGCACAAGCTAGATGGTTCAGCAATAATAGAAGTGAGATGGTAGATGGTATATGTAGGTTAGTTAATATCACAGTTCAGCGGAAGATGGCGGGCTACAATTAGGTGAATGAGGTGGAGGAAGTGGAAGAAGAAATCACGACTACAGAAGAACAGAGCATGATGAAGTCGAGAAGATTCCGTGTTGAGAAATAGGAAAATATATATCTTCTGATCGATAGCTAATATTTTTTAGACGACAGAAGAAGTAAACGTGACTCGGTTACTTTAAACAGGTTTTATTTTGTTCGTGGTGATGAATTTTATGATTTTTTTTATTTATTTTAGTTTATTTAGGAAACCTGCTTTTTTCCTTCATTTTTCCTAATTTTTACATTTGATGCGAACAATATTACGAAAATCGTAAGTAATGGGAACTCACTAAGGCGCAGCCTGTGCGTGGGTAATATAGTTATAAAAAATATTATTGTACCTAGAATGAAACAAAACTGTGGGCATAAAAAGCAAAAATATAATTAAAATTTGTCTGAACAGTTTGTACAAAAACTATAGGCATAGACAAACTATAGACACCATAAAAAAATGAACACAATAAAAGTGTATACAATGTAGTTATATATTTTGACGGGCTCCGTGGTTGCGGGGTAAGGCATTTTTCTGGTATGCCAGGCACTTCCCCACCTATCTCTCTCCCGTCTTCTTCCCCTCCACACTTCTTCAGCCTCACAGCATACCCCAATTGGGGTTGCTGGGAGGCTGAAGGTAGTATACTCTCACTGGCTCCTGACGGTTGGGAGCAGCCGAGAGTTTTGCGGTATTCACATAAAAATAAATTATACAAGAAAATAAATTCGTTTTAAATTTGATGGTGAATACAATATGAACCGGTTAAGTTCCATTTATAATTATTTTTATTAAAGTATACAGATTAAGAGGCAAGTAGATATTAAAAGTTATCATATTGCACAATAAAATAATAAAACAAATGTAAAATTTATTTCCACTTAATTTATTTGTGACCATTACCGGCCGTATTCAAATTGGAAAAATTGTCTCTTGATCTACAGTTTATGTAAACATTACAAATGTGGGAGAGGGAATGGGTTGTCTACAAGGGTTTTATTATTTTTTTATGGATTTTCCAAATTTGTTGCTCTGTAGTCTTTGACAATTGGATTTCTAGTTATTTTATTATTACAGTAGACATAATTAATTACCTTGGATTTATAGATTACTTTAATGTTTTATATCATTGAAGAAGAGGATAAAAGTAATAATCTAAATGAAAATATTAAAGAGAACAAGACACAAAAAATTGAAATAGGTAATGGTCGCAACTGGAACTCGAACTCAGAACCTCTCGTCTAACCGGGACGGGCACATTTATCAATTCAGCTATTGCCACCTTCCATCAAACCGTCATAATACTCCAGTTGCTCCCGTCTGGATCCAGTGAGACTAAGGCATCTCCAATCGGGGTATGTTGTGAGGCTGAAAGTAGTAGGGAGAGGACGGAGATGGGGATATGGAAGGTGGGGAAGTAACTGGCTATTCAGATCTGGTCACCAATCACGGCTAAAGCCATTTATCAATTCAGCTATTGCCACCTTCCATCAAACCGTCATAATACTCCAATTGCTCCCGTCTGGATCCAGTGAGACTATGGCATCCCCAATCGGGGTATGTTCTGAGGCTGAAAGTAGTAGGGAGAGGAAGGAGATGGGGAAGTGAAAGGTGGGGAAGTACCTGGCTATTCAGATCTGGTCACCAAACACGGCTAAAGCCATTTCAAGCAATTCTGAATGGTGGTCTTACACCAAGGCGATACTGAGAGTATTTTACACTCTGGATTTGTATGGAACATACAACATTTATGGAAATAAGCTTCAAAAATTATAAAAAGAGAGTCGTTCTTATAAAAAATTATATTTCAATGTTGTTTGGGGTATACCTTACTTTTTAGTAAAATAAATTATTAACAACCAATTTTATTGTTGTCATGTGAATTGTCTATTAAAATGTTTTTTTTTATATGTGATAACATGGATTTTTTAGGTTGTGAATTATTTTTTTCATATTAAGACAATATATCTGTTGGTAACCGTAAGAAGACAAGATGTACGTAAAACAAATTCAATTCACAACAAGATTATAGCGTAGGAGCATTGCAAAAAGATGAGTATAATTTTATGAAGTTACCTACGTCATACAATAAACCTACGCAACCTTTCTGAGAACCTGTAATACTTAAAATAACTTTTGCAAAAGCCGCTGAATCTGTCAGAAAGGTAAAATACCGAAATAGTTTATTTGGAATAAGTGTCGTGGCACAAATATTTCAACATTTCAAAGTGAAAAAGAAAAACCAACTTGTCAGAAAAATTATATGATCTATTCTATGTGTGTGGTGTTTTTTCCATTCAACCGGATTTCTGCTTTATTATTGTCAAGTTATCGACTTTTTAACGACTTATGCGAAACAGAAAAGGTAGCATTTATCTGGTGGGGAAATACATTCATAGTACTGCAAATACCCGATATCCGTCTTTGATTCAATCAGGTTTGGTACGTTTGACTCAGTGCTGCTAGTGAGACGCTGCGCTGGACCGAAATCCTTGTGCAATACGTAAACAGCATCCTTGACGTCATCTGAAGGCGGATTGGTATTATTAATTAATATACGGTGGAGCCAGCAGTTGGTGGAATAACAATTCAAAGGTGGTTTTGTTGTGTTATTTTAATATTACCACTATGGCCAGTAAAGGAACTTTTTTTTCAGTTTTTTATGCGACGTTGTTCTTCTTCCTTCATTAGCCAACAGTTTGGACAGCGTACGGTGTGATTATGGACTTACTTATGGGTGATGAAATATGATGGATACTGTAATGCTATTGTTGCCTAGAGAATGCGGAAGCGCAAGCTAACCAAAAAAATTATCGCGATAATATTTTTTGCAGTAAATAAAAAAATCATATCAGAGCTGTGTTTTGTTTGGTAAAGTAAAGATACGATGAAGCATTTTATTTGTAATTCACCGAGACAGGAGTGCTCCTGGCTGGGGGGTACAATCGTATCGTATCGTATATAATAATAAGGTAGTTAAATTCATTTTTCATGTGATTAACGCACGAAAATCGCAATTGTTCGAAGCATAGTGGCATGCTGTTTATGCTGGAAATGAAAGGAAATGGAGAAGAGAGAGATAAGATATTTATTAAATATTCATATCAGGTCGCTAAACACAGCTAAAGCCATTTTATGCAATAAAGTTTCTTTTGTGTTTTGCGGGACCTCACCAGAGCAACACTGAAAGTATTTACCACCCTGAAATAGATAGAATATTTAGATAAATGAGGCGAATGAAAATCACATTTTAGCTACATATTTTTATTCAGGTAAAAATTGACATTAAACTAATTGCAGATATGTTTTTGGCCTTGGGGTAGTAATTAAAAGACGAATAGAATAACAAATATATTTTGCCCGTTTTAAAATTATAATATAAAAAGTGAATACCTTGACAAATCAACGCTTAACAAATGTAGTGCCACGTAAGTGTTACGGAGAATCTGGTGAGCCACATGTCACATTTAATTAAAAGGTATCTCGTGACAGCAATAAGCTGTTTTTAATTTTACTTGGAAGAAAATAATATTTTTAAATAATAATAATTAATATAAATAAATAATATTTGAAATGTAATTAAAATAAAACAAAATCTTCTCAAAGTTTTGCATAATAAAAAAATAGAAACAAAGGATAAGTAAATTTCTAAACTTTAACCAATATTTATACCTAACTTTGACGGCCTCCGTGGTCGAGTGGTAAAGCTCGTGACTCTCAATCCGAAGGTCGCAGGATCAAATCCCGGCATGCGCAAATAAATTTTATTGATTAATTTGAGATAATACGTGACTGAATATCCCCACCTTCCTCTTCCTTATCTCCATCCCCTCCTCACTACCTTCAGCCTCACAACATATCCCAATTGAAGATGTCATAGAACTATTGGCTCCAGACGTGAGCAGTTGAGACTCTTGTGAGGTATTCACCTAAAAAAATTATCATTTTAAAAATTACCATTAATCAGTGATATCCCACAGTAACACATTATGTAACATAAAAAAAATAATTCAGGAATTAAAATAAAAATGAATAATAAATTACTAAATAATAACATTATGAGACATGTGGAGTGTGTATAAAATAAAGTGATGTAAACAAAGTTATTTGTCTTTTAATAAAACAAATAATGCCATCACAAAGTAAAGATCTTTCAGAAGAAGTTTTCTTCGAACAATTTTCGCATTTAGACCAAAAATATGTTACTTTGCGACTGTTTGCAGTAATCCAACGATATTATGTGAAGAGAAAACCGTAACACTAACAAATGGATTACCTTCGCGGAAAATGAAAATAACTTTCTTGGAGCTGTTGGAAGCTTAGACTGGGCTAGGGATTACGTAATAAGACCAAGTCAGTAACAGGTCCGAAACATGGCTAAACTTTTCCCATTCAAATTTCCATAAGATGTTTGATCTAGTACAAGATTTGAATATAAGCAAGGCATATTTTGTCGAGATTCAGATGTTCAAGATTTGTTTGAAGCTCTTGATATTTGCAACAGAGTAGGCACTGCCTTTTGGAAGAAGTTTGTATCTTTCATTTCGTTGCTTGGACCTTCAGATATTTTGAACACGTACCTATGCCGTATAATGAATGAACGCGGAAAAGATTGTCAGGAGAATACCACAAGTTGATAGATGAAATAAGGATTATCGCTGGATTATATTTATTTATTTGTTTATTGAACTGCCTCAATAAAAATATTTTATATTTATTCAAAGATAAATTGAAGATGTCCACTGACATGGACAGTTAGTCCCAGAATTTCTGCACTGAAATCAATCCTGACTTCTAGTATTACGAAGTGGAATTCGGAAGCTTATCAATTCAAGTAATACCGGACTATCAACTAAATCATTTAGAATTTTATATAAAAATACAGTCAGTGACAATTCTTCTGTCTGACAATTTTAGCACATTCATATCAATTAAAATAGTGTTGTAGTTTAACATTATTGCTGGAATACCCATTTTAAAATTTAGAAAACGTATTCTTTCAACAGCTTGTACATGCATTTTATAATGAGGATTCCAGACAGGAGAATTGTACTCAAGTTGGCTTCTAACATAAGCAAAATATAATAGTTTAATACACTTAATATTGTTAAAATTTCTAGTTAGATTAATATGGAACATGAATTAATCAAGTGAATGAACAACTTTATTAATCAGTCTTGTAGGAGTGACGTCACTATCAAACTGAGAAGAGACGAACAAGACGGTTGGTCGGAAGAGTTTATTTTTATTTTACCCAATCTTTTCAGGGAAAGAAAGGAGAGGAAGTTTTAAGAAGGCAAAAGCTGTGAGGAGTGGGTAGGAATCTGGCGGTCAATGTGTCCACGATTGACGGACGTATGAATCCTTCCCTCCCAAGGCGACGAGTCTCGAGAGTCCGGCTGGAGAGGTGTAGGTTAGATCTCCCTTAACCTGTCACTACCGATCCGGCCCGCAGTAGGTGGGCAAAGACATTCGCCACCAAGACCTATCCAACCTCACCCCATGAACCAGGGCATCCCTACTAAGTTACCAAACTTAGCGAACCACTTGGGGTCAAATGGCAAAGGTGATGGTTATCCAATAAATGGGTCTTAGGACGGCGGAAACCGTACTTGAATTGAATCTTGTTGGAAATTTTAATAGTTTGCAACAATGGCGTTTTCATTCAATGACATAAATCACAGGAATTAATCTAAACCGAGTATCCTTTTTTAGTGAAAAGAATTGAAGTTAAAAGAACATCTAGCAGTTAAAAACCCTCTCCGCGGTTTGAAGAATTGAAGTTAACAGAACATATTTCTACTAGTCCTGCAGACCTACACGACAGTTGTAGCTCTGTAACAAACTTCACGTACGAAAATGGTTTTGCATAAATGTACTCGAAGGTGTGTTCTTAAATTTTAACCGTACATCCCTAGCGTAGTAATAACGTCAGGTAACGACGGATTTTCGTTTTGTTTTATTATCATTTCTAAACATGACTACAATTTCAAGTAATGACCGAATTATAAATACTTAGATAGTATCTAAACACTTTCTAATGTTTTTGTCATCGTCGTGATTTCTTCAATTATTACTGAAGCCATACCGTAATTACCAAGAATACACCTTACAATCAACAACACAACGTCGTTCACGTAAATAAAAAAACGCAAAGAGCAATGGGATTTTTACATATTTCTTATAAATGCATTGTACCATGCTCCTTAATCCATCTAGTAATATAAGTACAAGTTAATTAACAACACAGACCTAAAAGGGTTCATGTGTTGATTGAAAAAAAATGTATATCCAACCAGAATTTTTATTCTAAATCATCAACAGCGCTGTTGACAACACCTGTCTTCCAGAAAATATTAATTTCCACCGTCCAATTACAAAATACACGACCAAACCAACTATTCTACATCCCACACTCAAGAACTAAACGCACACAACATTCATTTCTCAGAAGGACGTTCACATAATACAATAATTTTTTTTTGTTTCTTTTAAAATGAATATCTACCGCACAAGAATCCCAACTGCTTCCGTCTGGAGCCAATGGCATCCCCAATTGGGGTATGTTGAGAGGCTGAAGGAAGTAGGGAGAGGTAGGAGATGGGGAAGAGGAAGGGGAAGTATCTGGCTACTCAGATCTTGTCACGGAACACGGCTAAAGCCATTTCCAGCAACGTTTCAATTCTGAATGGTGGTCTTACACCAGGGCGATACTGAGAGTCTGTTACGCTCTGGAACGTGCCGCAAGTATTATTTTAAATGATTTAATTGTGAAATAACACAAATTAATAAAAAAAATAATATTTGCCACGCCACGACCTTCGGATTGCAAGTCAAGAGCCTTACCGCTAGACCACGCCTGCCGTCATAGTATCTTTTCAGACGCTTATATTTTCTATTTGTCTTCAGGTCAATTTACTAAATGTATTTTAGAAACAATCATAACAAATTGTTAATTACGAACCCTCGACCCCCGCCGTGTGTTTTTTTTTCATTCTCCTATTTGTTTTTCTATTTTTATCTTGTTTGTTTTTTTTTAACATTATCCTAAAATGTAAACATGTATTATTTGTATTGGGCAGGTACGTAGTTTGATTTAACTTTGTAGAAATATTTTAATCATCTATGTTTTTCTGTACGTAATATGAATTTTATGAGGAAATTTTGATGAAATTTTATTTAAAGAAATTTGATGAAATTTTATTTAAATGAAAGCATATAACACGTTATTGTTTTAATAAAAAACGTATAATTCTTTGTTTTCCTTAACCTTTTCGTCCCGGAAAGAAAAAAATCACACTTCATCCGAAGGGGGGTCACTCGGGGACCCCAATTTGTTTTGCTTATTAAAGGGTGTTAATGACACAATATTTGGAAATTTGTTTTGGTAATAATTAGAAAGAAGCATATTCATCTTATTTCAATAGTCATTATTTAAATCGTTTCATAAATAAAGTCATAATTAATATTCTAACGAATTTAGACCATAACGCGTATTTCTCTATAGAAAACAGAGAAGGCGGGCCGATAGCCACCATAACGCTTCGTTTCCGAATATTGACTGGCGATTGGCGCGTAGCGGAAACGATCCAGACCGAATGATCTTTGACCGGCAAGCGAACATTACAGCATTGTAAAAAGAGCAAACTAGATGCGCAGTGTAAACAAACGGGATCTAGTCCTTTCCACTAACAACTCAGAAATTACTTGCTATCGCTTAGAATCGTCCCGATACTTCCAGCGGATGGATACGGGGTAACGCCCGAACGGAGGGGTAGGGGGGCGGGCTGGGCAGATTCTCGACCGGAATTTGATATAAATGAATTAATATTAAGAAAAGTAGTAATGCGATATTAATTTTTTTAATGCAGATCGATAACCAAATAGTTTTTCTAGGATTACCCAAATTATTGAGTATGTGGTTTAAAAAACAACATAGATACAGCGTAAAACTCTCGTTAGTGTAAGTGCGTTACCCTGGTCCGGTACGGAAGTGTTAAACACTGAAATAAAATTTAAAAAAAAATATTACGCTCATTGAAACTTGGCGTATATAGTACATTTTCGTAATAAATCATCTCCATCTCGTGAACTGGAGTAAGTATTTGTTGCATCACCTGTGTAAAAAATCGTTCGTATTGTATGGGAAAATTCTTGATTCATTTCTTATTGTACTGTTATTTAATCTCAGCAGCTAATCTTTGTTTTTGTTAACCGTAATAGCTGTGAAACTAGATCTGTACGTAAATGCTAATATTTAGAAAGCAACACGCATTGTATTTAAGTCCGCGGGGTATACAGAACGGAATGTAACACCTAACATTTTACACGTGATTTTTAACATTTAAGATTTTGAGATTATTTCTGTTCTAACAATGGGTAATTTGAATCATGTTTTGTTGTTAAATGGTTACTTCAACAGAGTCCGTTTTATAGTATATTTGCCGCACGTTCCAGAGTGGAAGATACTATCAGTATCGCCCTGGTGTAAGACCACCATTCAGAATTGAAACGTTGCTTGAAATGGCTTTAGCCGTGTTTAGTGACCAGATCTGAATAGCCAGGTACTTCCCCACCTTCCTCTACCCTATCTCCTTCCCCTCCCCAGTACCTTCAGCCTCACAACATACCACGATTGGGGATGCCATAGTCTCACTGGCTCCAGACGGGAGCAGTTGGGACTCTTGTGCGGTATTAACTGTAAAAAAAAAAAAAAAAGTCCCAATAAATTATTGCTAAGGTTGTATATAAATTGTTGCTGATTCTCCCAGTAATGGGAACATTGTGAGAATAAACATACGAAATTTGAGAAAAGATTGGTAATCTGGCCCCGTAAACAAAATTAAAAGTCACTAAGGTATTATTTTCTTCCGGTGACGTCATTTACATGTTTTTTTTTTGAGATTTGAAATATCTATTTAAATATAAGACAAAATGACACATCGTTTAATCTTTTATCCAAATCCATAAGCCTGAAATATGTAGAATTGATTTGTGTCGGCTTTAATGTAGACATTGCAGCCAAAAATATTTTATTACGCTTTTTGAGCGAAAATTTGATTGAAACCAGGTAAAACAACGATTTTTAAAGATACCCATTAGTTACAATAAAATTGTTTGTTACCAACCCTAGCGACGATTTCCGCGAATTTAGCTGAAACTACGATTGACTATTTAGTAATATTATAGTCCACCCTGTGTTCACTTGCGTTTAATATAATCTTACATTACCATTAACTATCATTGAAAATATAATATCTACCGCACAATTTCACTAAAATTCTCTCAAAGTGTTCCTTACCCCAATAACTTTGCATTTTATGTGGTAATGACCCCATTTGGATTGGTCGCCTTGTCGGGTGGTTTTCACAAACCGAAAAATGTTTACGTCAGCAGTCTCCAAAAGCATTATGCAAAGTAGAATCACTGTCGTTATAGTTCTACGTAAAACGAGGGAAGGAATTTTGTAATCATGTTAAATCATAATTTGATTAAACAAACAAGGTGTTTGATTTTTTAATCTATTTTTTTTCGTCGCCTCAATGCCGACGATTGTCACCAATTTTTGTTCAGGGAAATTGATATTTCAAAACTCCACACCTCAAGGTTGATATGATTATTTGAGCCATAGGTATATTTATTTTATTTTTATTTTATTTTAAATGTACATTTACAGTTCAAAACCAATTACAAACATACATTTTATTATAAAGTAATAATGGCGTTTTGAAATTTTTTAATATTTAGTTGAAAAATATCGATTTCAGGGGACAGGGAATTAAGTAATAGAATCATTTTTCCGAGCGGCATTACTAATGGTAAGTTAGTTCTGCATCTCGGAACAACAAAAGTTCTGTGTCTGCGCGCTCTTGTGAAGTTGTCGGGGACATAAAACTCAAATTTTTGTATTATATCGGGAATACAAATATTACCGTTTAAAAGTTTATATGCTGTTGTCAGCAAAGCAGTTTTCCTTCTATCGGCGAGGCTATTAATACCCAGCATGCCGGACAAAAAGGCTGATGGATATAGCCAGGGATAATATCCGAAGTCTCTAAGATATAAATATCTCAGAAACTTCTTTTGTACTCTCTCTATCATTTGAGAGTAAGTGAAATCCATTGGTCCCCATACTGCTGAACCACTTTCCAAAATGCTACGTACTAAACTATAGTAGAGCACGCGAATCGCGGCCGAGCTGCAAAAATGTCTGGAGTTGCTTAGCACAAATCCTAGCATTCTTAAAGCTTTGCTGCAAATCGTTTCAATGTGAACGTGAAATGTTAGGTGCGTATCAAATGTGATTCCCAAATCTCTCGAAACAATAATGTGCTGAAGAGATGAATAAGACATTTTGTAGTTAAAATAAATCGTTTTGTTTGCCTTGGTGTAGCACATAATGGAGCATTTCTTAATATTAAATCCTAGTTTATTGGTGTGACTCCATTCGACGATGGAATTTATATCACTTTGTAGCTGCAAGCAATTTTCCAAAGATTTTATTAAAAGGAATAGTTTAATGTCATCCGCGAATAAGAGGAACTTAGAGAATTTTATGCAATGGTAAATATCGTTGATAAATAGCGAGAAAAGTAAGGGCCCAAGATTTGACCCCTGTGGAACTCCAGAGTTTGTGATGAAGTTGGAAGAGTGGAAAATACCATAAGTTACGTATTGCTGTCTATTTGAGAAGTAACTTAAATATAATTGCTTTCCCTAGCCAATTACACTATACACATTTTAAGTTTGCCCGAGATTTGCATCTTTGACAAGAAATATGATTGAAACCACCTGATATGATTAAAAGACAACTACTTCGAAACTGTAGTGGATATTTTAATCATCTATAGTTGAGGCTGGAATAATTGACGACGTGAGCTGTGAATTATTCCGTTGGCTTTGAGTTTATATATGTATACAATAGTTTGTTAAATTGTAATTATAATGATTTTTGCTGCTACATAAATTACGCAAACAAAGTTTGCTACCAGATAATACCTATATTATAAAGAAAATATTAGGTTTTTACATCTTCTGCCTTTACAATATATTCGTCCAATGGCTTTCTCATTTACAAAATTACAAGCCTGAATATGTATTGTTAAATATCGTTTTAAGTAGAATAAAAAGCGCGCAAGAAATACAAAAAGTCTGGCCAATTTAGCCTTAAATTTCCAATACAAAACTGTTGTGCTTAATAATATTAAACTCTTAATCTTAAGAGAGATAAATGGTACACCAAAACGTACCAAGTCAATGACTACAATCGTTTCCATTCAAGTCTACACGCAAGGCATTTCTAGACATTTCTATATTATCCTTTCAGTGACAGGTACCTGCATAAGTATGCTTAATAATATTTAAGTACCCACTTAGCGCTCTGCACGTACGAATAAATTCGTAATTCCGTAAAAACATGTATTTTTACATGGCCCGAGTGATGCGCGTAGGATATTACATTCACGAATACGTCGTACGTGTTCATCGGTTATGTTATTACTAGCTGGGGTACTCGCCTACGCTCAGGGAGTTCATATGAGATTGAACTGAAGTTCGAATACTAGACGGATCTTGCTTTATATACCCCTCCCAATAGGTAGCCCCACCCATACAAAAAATACTTCGATTGGTCCACAATTTTCCCAAACATTCCAAAACATTCAAGAGTGTTTTGGAATGTTCCACAATGATCTGGGATGTTCCCGAACGTCCCAGACTATTTCCAAACATTCCACAACATTCGAGAATGTTCCGGGATGTTCTGGAGTATTGTGGAATGCTCTCGAATACTATCGAATGTACTAGACTGTTCTGGAAATTTCTAGAGGGTGAAACTTCAAGACCTTATATCTTGAAAAGCACGCCATTCAGGTAAAAACAGGAACCTTCTTCGTGGATGGGGGATAGAGGGCTACCACACCACATAACTCCCTTGATCGTACCGGAACTTGTTTCTGAGTTTTAGCGACACGCACATCGTAGTGCACATTCTTTTATAATATATATATTGATAAAATGTGAAACAACGCAAATGAAATTGATAAAAATGCAGCTTTCGTAATTTTTACAATTAATGAAAATTGATACCTTTATTTTCCTTTATCTTAATTACTAGAAGGGTTTTTTTCCGTAAGAGATCACAAATTAATATCGTCTTTATTAAATTGCGTTTATCATATCATTTATCGTTCCATCGAAGCCAGATTTAAGTTAGCCTCTCAGAAGCTTGGTGTACCTCACAAGGCCCGCAGATACTTTGATGGTATACAACTGCAGATCCTGTACAAGTCGCAAGTGAATTTGGCAGCACCTCTAGTTTGAGTCCCTAAATTTATGAAACAAGCCCTTGACTGTGCAGAAACGGGCGACGTGTTTGATAGATTCTCCTGTCACAAACGGATTGTAGTCTTTAGAGCGCAGGCGTCGGGTGGGAATGCTATCCTTGTTCTGTTGGTATTTCAATGGATGATGCACCGAGGAACTAGCGTGATTGATCCCCTCGGCACCGGTGCATAGTCGGAAAACACACAAAATGCGCCAAACGCGCGCCCAACATATGTACCTACATGGTTAACATTTGTCACATGTGAACGGATGGAGCGCTACGATTCGTTCTTTGGTTCAATAGCCCGGCTGTGGAATGATCTGCCGGCCTCTGTGTTTCCTCCCTTCTACAACACGGATCTCTACAAGACCCATGTTCACTCCTTCCTTCCTTCAAAAAGACCCTCCACACGGCATCTCTAAAGATAAGACAGGCCCTAAGGGAAATTATTTTCCTCAGGGCCTCCTGTGTGGAGTTAATGTAAAAAAAAATAATTGAAAAAGGTGTCTTCTCAGGTAATTTACTAAAATAAAACATCTATGTGTTTAGAAGATAAATTATTAACAGTTGCGTTGACATGTTAAGTAAACTACAAACCTACTTTGTATGTAAACACTCAAGCTTATTAAAATTAGTCACTGCGAAACCTTTTTCGACTCTTCTGCAAAATTGCGTTCATGACAGGCTCACCAAACATAATAATATGACTATTTCAGTACCGCACTGTATCTAGCAAAAACCTTTGTTTTGAATACACATTATACACATTTTGCTTCTCGGAATCGAGATCTCAGTTGATTAAATAATGTGGTTTATTTAGTAGGGTGTCAGGACGAAATTATATAGGCGTGAATTTCACCAATTACACTCTACCCGTTTTGCACACGAACGTAACTACCTACGGAATAAATTAAACGTAGAGAGAATTACACCTACCCAACTTACACCAAATACTGAAATTACAGACATCAATTTTTTTTTTTGATATATCAATCAATATATCGTACAGTATTAATAGGCTTGCGTCTGCGCGGATGAATTTCAGAACCCATCTTCGAGTAGATGTCTGACGCCACGCCGTACGCGCCGCGCCACAAATAACATCTGTATACGTGAAATTTCAAACAAAGCTACCATTGTATTTCGATTTCGAATTCAAGAATTCGTCAAAAGATGTCGCCACTTCCGTTAGCAGGTCGCATGGGGACGTGCACCTGGCAGGTTTAAGTACTACGAATTTGTAAATTTGAGTATCTCTTCGGATATGGAAAGATTGACGATTGTTGTGAATACTTAGTATCAAGCGCCTATATATTACATATGACCTCATTGCCTGTCCCGGTGACTAGCTATCACTGGATGACAGTGGATTCGAGGAACGGGTTATTTTTGGGACCAGTTCCTATTGGATTTATAAAATGGTCATTAACAGTTCGCCCGCAGGGCCTAGCAGCAAAAACCTGCAGAGCGGGTTTTAACTGCTAGTTACATATAATTCAGCATGAATTCCCTCACCAAACACAAGATCATACATTTGAAGGTACGCAGTGTTGTTTCCATAATAAATAATGTATACTGCACGCCAAATTTTTATGCCGGCCTGAGCTTGATACGCATTTACTGACTTTACAATAAACGTAAGCGAAAGATGCGTAAAAACATACGAGAAAGGCGAGGCATGCCACTTTTCCGGTCTTAAACTCGCCTGTCGCGATGATTTCTTTATCAACGTCAAGCCGGTATTAAAGTTTGGGGTTTACTATAACAGCACGTACCCCACAGACTTCTAACCAGCGATTCCTGAGCTTAATTGAAGAAAAAAATGATCAAGATCGTTTGTTATTTGGTGACATTTTCTTTCAATTAAAAACAAAGTAAAATAATTTTTCCATCGCATTATGTTATTAAATTTATACGTTTTTTTTTAATAATTTTATGTAGATATGTTAAGTATTCTAACTTTTAAGGTATTCGTAGTTTTATTTTTTATTTTTTTTTACCAACTATATAAAATAATTGTACATACAAAATATAATTACGAATTTAATGTAAAAATATTGTATTTCTAGGTCCTCCTCACTCGGAGGTTCTGTATCGAGGCGGACTAAAATTATTTAAATATATTTTATTTGTCTTCAATGTCGTTTTTAGTGTCTCCATTAGGGTTTTTTTATTGACCTCTTGCAGCCATATTTTTATTCTTGATTTGTATTCATTAGAATTTTTTATTAGTTTTATGTCTTGGGGAAGGATTTTATGAAGTTTAGTTGCAAAGTATGTGTAGTTTCTTTGTACGAATGTGGTTTTGTAACTTGGAATGTTTTTTATATCATTTTTATTCAATTTAGTGTTATGCATCTAGTGTTATGCATAGTGTTATGCATCTAGTGTTATGCATAGTGTATGTGGCCTATATGTGTTGCACATTTGTATGTCAAAGCTATTGAAAATTTCAATTGGGGGCGTTCTAATGTATTATGTATTCGATGTATACATAACTGGGTTTTTGTGACTGGATAGTTTTTCACTGGGATAGCAAGCGAGAAAAACGCAGTGTAAATAATTAGTTTTTCACTGGGATTGCAGGTGAGAAACCCAGTGTAAATAATTAAGTCTTTATACTGAGAAAATAATATTTCACCTCAGGGGCTGTGTCATCTTTGGGGATGCTGTATGGAGGGTATTTTCAGGAAAGGATGGAGAGTAAAATCTGGGAAGGAAAAAAGTATGAGGGGTGGGTAGGAATCTGGGCCTCCAGGCCTGACGGACGTAGGAATCCATACCTCCCACTGCGGTTCCGAGAGAATCCTGCTGGAGCTATGGAAAGGTCTCCCTCAACCAGTCTCTCCCTATCCGGCCTGCTACGCAGCTGGTGAGCAGACATATCCACCGCCAATACCTAGACAAACCTCATCCCATGAACCCGGTCACTTCTGCTAAGTCACCAAATTGGTTATCCAATGAATGGTTCCTCTCAAATGAAAGCCAAATGATCGTAATAATTCTACTGAGGACATCTATAAATAAGTTCGTGGTGTACCGTCCGTTCACACCGAAATAAAAATACTAATTTTTGTCATGGCTCTTATAACAACGTATGTAAGTAATTAAAGATTTCACAATCTCCTATTTAACTGAACAATAATACCTCTGTCTCTCCGCCTTTCAAAAGACAGTGGGATTTGAAGAGCAAAACAATGTGAGACGGTTTCCATTTTCATACAACATTCACAATTCGCTAAGATTTTAAGCGGGATCCTAAATACTGGTAAACAATACCAGCAAAATCTTGGCAAGGATCTTCCACAAACGTTCACGTTCTAATTCGTATGTCCCAACCTAGAAATTCTGTGTGCCTGCCTTTCAAGCAATATTCACAATAATATATTCTCTCATACTGAAATTATTGCGTCTTGACTGTGTTGACTAAAGATGGGAATGATAGCAACATTTATTATAAACTTAATATTCAGTTGTTGTTCTTTAAAGCTGTTCATTATCGATGAGAACCTTCTACTCATTTTATAATCATCAGATACTCATTTGTTATCTTTAATGTTCTTGCTTGCATTCTGACCAACGCACAACACGACCTGCAGGCGGCGGGCGGCACGACAGTGGCTTAGACACAAATTATTTATTTATTTATTTATTTATTTATAAATAAACGCCCTTTTTTCCCATCCGTATCCTGACTGGACGGTGGAGGGAATCATGAAAATGCAAATCCAAGAGTACTTACGCCTACCAGCCGACGTTCCTCAAGCTAGCGTTTAACGTAAGTGGCGCCATCTTTTGGCATTATTAGCTACTTGCTTTAAGGCGGTACACAACCCTAATAATTTTTGTTTGCCCAAAACTAACATTTTAATAATTTCCGGCGAATTCGTAACTATAATACCTTTTTTATTCCAACAGACCCATGGGGATGTAAGTTCTTAATGTTTAAAATGAATAAAAACAATACCTTACTATTAATATATTTTACGTACAACGATTTTAAAACTTTATAACCCGTTTTTTTCAAATATAAAGTTAGCGGTAAGTACCATATTTTATTTTTCTTGATGATGAATTAATAACTTCGGGAGGGGAACGTTTAGAAATATCTTTAATATTTGTTATACGTTCTTCAGAATTAATTAAAATGAACGCGGCGGAAAGGTCGAATCTCCAGGCCCGCTACGGCGAATTCGACCGTACGTTCGTCTAATACGCCGTGCCGCGGGCGTATATTTGTTTACACGCTTTCTTCACTACGTCGTTAGGAGTCCCATATTATTTGTCTTCTTCTTTTTTTCTTTCATAGGGCAAATTCGACAGTAGGTCCGTGTAATACCCTGGTCGCGAGTCGCAATTTGTATACACGGCTTCTTTACTTACGTCGTTATGATTATAATTATATATTAGGGTATATTGTCGCCTTTATTCGGTTCTATTACGGTAGTAGCTTGAGCCACAAACTTCACGTTCACAGATCGTTTCAATATGGCGCAGCGTCAGAGTTGTACTTGGAGTCGGTTTTTTGAATTTTAAGCGTACAGTCGCTAGGGTATTCATACTGTAAGATGACAACAGAATAATGGATAATGTTGTTTCTTAATATTTTTTGAATGACGGAATAAGATAGAAAGATACAACACTAGAATGCTGATGATTACAACAAATGGGAATGCAAACCTAGATGCACTTTAGAGGGGACTAATCTAGAATTTGAAAAATCACTTTCTTTATATTAGCTCCATACAGAAGGCGCCGAGGAAAATAATTTCCCTCAGGGTCTACTTATGGGCTGATGCAGGGTCTTTTTAAGAAAGCTATGAGGGGTGGTTACAAATCTGGAGTCAGTGTGTCGATTCCTCCAACTGCGGAGCAAGGTAAAGGGTCGAGAGAGTCCGGTGGGAGAGGTCAAAAGGCCTCCCTCAACCAGCCTCTCTCGATCTGGCCCGCTAGGCTGGCAAAAGGTAGACAGACGTATCCCTTGCCAAGAACTAGAAAAATCTCACCCCATACATACAAATCTCACCCCATACCGGGCACTCCACTTAGGGTGACCAATGGCAGAGGAATCGGTTATCCAATAAATCGTTCCCATATTGAAGTTCACACTCCGACCGACCGTGCGACCGACTCGACGAGCAGTATAAAAGAGTATAACTGTTGGTCCAATGTCTCATTTTCATCACAATTACTGCTCTCGAAATAATACGAGAGCTACTCGAAATAATACGTACTGTTAATTATGGTAGTCATTTGACTCAGCATCATATTAATGTGAGATTATTATACCAATAAAAATTAAACATCTGTCATTAAAAAAAATTATCAATAAATTAGACTATCACTAAATTTTATTGCGCTTCTGTGTGAACTCTAACATTATTGGCGAATTCGATTTTCTTACATGACGTCACGACAGCCTGGCGCAAAGTTTGTTTTGTATTATTCGGGCATTACGAAAATGGCGTCGCTACAGTCAATGCAAATAAAAAGTGAAACGCAGACCTCCGACTGTTAAATTAATTGCCGGCTTACTCACACCGATGGAATGCAAGAGAATTTCCGAAGCGAGTTTCAAGAATTGAGACGTTTTGTCACTGTTTTGCGCGGAGTTTTGATGCTTTGGTAACCGGACACCCGGTAAGTGGGTATTCCAAAATAGTTTGTTATTCTTTTTTTGAATCCTACCATACTTTAAAATGATTTACCAATACCCACCTAATTTCTTAATTAATTTGTAAGGACGGGTTATTTCAAAGTATATAAATAATTCTATCAAATTTCCGAGTTAAAATTCATGTGCTGTGAAAGTTCAATTAAAGTTCTGTTATTATCCAAGAATCCAAGTACCTACTGTGAAACCACCGGCCCACGATGAATTAATAGCAGAACTTGAATTCTAAGTCGATTTTAGTTTGATGAATTGTCCAAATTCTGTTAAACAACGTATTTCATCAGACATAGTGCTTTCTAAGATAATAAATCCATCAATGTCCAAATTCAAAGCCAACCTAACTTTTTAAATTAGCATTATTTTGGGGGTTTAAGGCGTAAGGGAATTCATTTACCCTTTCCCCTAAATTGTATCATCAATCAGTTTCGACGTTTAGGGATTTGCGGAATGTTTTTAGATTTTTTTTAAATAGATCAGCGTGAACTATCTGGATCTCTTGGGATGAAGATCGCGATATCTAGATAAGGTAGAAATTTCCATATTTCGTAAGAGATTGGTAACAATGTGCCTACATTGATCTTCCCACTCAAACTATTTTTATTGACTTTGACAACCTCCATGGCAAAGTAGTAAACTTCTTGGCTATGAATTTTTTAAATTTTTTTAATACATTTTAAGACAATTTGGGAATCGGTTAGTGATACCGCCGTCTCGGGAACTATACATAGCAAACACCCCTGCCACTCACTCCAAGTGGTTCACTCCAAGTGGTTCGCTACATTTGATGACTAAGAACAGCTGACCGGGCTAATGCGGTGAAATATGTCTAGGTTTTGATGGGCAATGCGTGTGCCCACCTACTGCGTTAATTGTGGGAGACCTTACCTAGATCACTCCAGCGACTCACTCCAGCCATCGCCTTTCACCGTATGGAGGGGATGGATTCAAACATACATCACTCCTAGACACATTGACCCCAGATTCCTACCCACTCCACATATCTTTTTCGTTCCCAGAACTTTCTCTCTTTCCTTTCACTAAACAAATCCTTCACACCGGATCCCTAAATATGACGTAGGCCCTGAGGGATTTTTTTCTCAGGGCCTCTTACGTGAAAAAAAACTTTTTTGAATTACATATGACGTTTGACTTTAATTTTTTTTTTTTTAAATAAATAAATCGTAATTAAACAAATTAAAAATAAAATAAATTGACGAAGTAATAATTTTTGAAAGAAGGGAATTAGAATTTTTTTTGTATAATTGTTTTATTTTAATTGATTGAATGAGAGTTACAGAAGTATTCAAAATTATTTCACAATTGTTCATTTTTTTAAATAAATCTCACATTATCTAATTTCACATTCATTTTTAAAAAAAATTTCGCTTGGAGTGACCTAAATATTTATCAAATAATAATTAAATAAGATGAGGTAATTAGTTACCTAGGTATAGCTTATTAGAAGCGCGTTTCAAATAAAAAGCTACTCTCAGTATCGCCCTGGTCTTGACCACCATTCAGAAACAAAACATTGCTTGTTTTTGGTTGAGCTACTATTAGTGACTAGATCTCAATAGCCGGTTTCCAACTAATTTCTTTCCACCTTGCATCTTTGCCCAAACATGGCTGCTGTTTGGGCAAAGACCACACAATAGAAGTGGGAGTTTTACCACAATGGAAGTGAAAAATACTCCTATTTTGAGGTAACAGTAGAGATTCATTTTAAAAAAATCTTCATTATTTACCTTAAATTTATTGAAGCTATTAAGAAACTAATTCTTTGAACCAAGAAGTGAACCCGTGACAAATTCAATTTGAATCAATCTAATAAATTCAACGGGGCTGTCATAAAAGCAACTGGCCGAACAAAGAACTGTTTTACGATTATGTTAGAACTGTTGAAGATTTGTTATTCACAGCGAGCATTACCGCTTCGAATACGCCACAATCGGATCGTCCATAACCAGATTGTACTCCAAAAGCGTTCCTCGGCCATTATTTATTGTGAAAGCGAGCATCAAAAGAGAAGTGTGCTGAGCCGTGATTGGCTGACCGCTACAAGGTCACCTACTTTGCTCGGCTCCCATTAGTCGACTGCCGGAGAAAGTTAGCCATTGGCGGGCATCTGCCGTTTAAATTGTCGGCGTTCGTTATTCAAATTGCGGTGGCGGGAAACGGTATGAAATAATATATTTGAGATGATTTAAAGCCAGATAATTTAAAATAAGAATTCACACCTAAATATTTAGAATTTCGAATGCTTTACAAACTAGAATTTTTTTGTACCTAACTTTGTAGAACACCCTTGATGGGTGAAAGCCAGAAATAATTGAAAAAAACTTTGTAATGCTGATTTTTCATCTGATCTATGGTCAATAACTTACAGAAGTCAACAATTCACTACTGCAACAATTCATAATTTTAGGAAAAGATCAGAGGTAATGTTCTTTAAGTATTTGAAAGAGTTTATGCCAATGGTGTGTCTCTATGTCCAAAATATTACAATTGAAAATTTGGTTATATGTTGCGATGATTCCAATCGTAGATTACAGAAACGCAGAGAGGTATGGAATAAAAGCGTGCTGACCATCACCAAGCTACCACCAAACTAAACGGACTA
This sequence comes from Glyphotaelius pellucidus, assembly GCA_936435175.1. NCBI lineage: Eukaryota > Metazoa > Arthropoda > Insecta > Trichoptera > Limnephilidae > Glyphotaelius > Glyphotaelius pellucidus. The sequence goes on from OW386545.1 coordinate 18,580,435, forward strand.
TCAAAGCGGAGAAACCAAAGAAAGTAATGCATTCAGTAGGTAGAAACTAAGGTGGAGCGCTGCTGTGTATAGATGCGATTGGCAGCACCTAACATCAAGGGCGAACGATGATGGCGACACTTATTCTTAGAAGTAGTAGAAGTGTTTCACTGCACGGAATATAGTTACAAACAGGCAATAGTAACATATCTGAATAAATCAATGTTAGCACAATACCTACTATTCTTTGGCGTGGGTTCCATACAATTTAATTATAATAATAATTCGTATATCGAAACCTTTTCGAAATGTAAATACTCTATATTCCCTCTACACCGCATATATCCGCCCACACTTAGAACACTGCACACCGATCTGGACTCCTTTCTACCAAGCCCACATTGTTAGGATCGAAAGAATTCAAAAAAAAAATTTTAAACACTTTAATTATAAACTTAACCTACACTTTCTAAATTACACCGATTCTATTAAATTTCATCAGTTCAACTCCCTTCATACACGACGATTAATTTTTGATCAAATTTTATTATTTAAAATTTCAAACAATGGCCTGGACTCACCAGAGCTTACCAATTTAATAAAACTCCATATTCCTTCAAGATTAACCCGACAATCGAATTTATTTCATTTGCCCACTTGTAGAACAAACTTTAGAAAAAAATCCCCGATTCCTCGAATATGTGCGCAATACAACGAATTGTTTCACAACATAGACATTTTTAATTTAAACCTTCAGAAGTATCGAATAGAAATAACGCGTGCGATATTGGATTGATACGGGGTGTGGAAGGTATCGAGAGCATCTCATATCCTTATCCTATATTCTCCCTCCCCTCCCCCTCCTCTCCCCTTCCTAAGTCTAAAATTTAGCTTAAGATATATTAAAACTCCATCTAAAAAATATATTAGCATAAGAAACTCTTTTGGCTTCACTGCAGTTAACATGTATATTTTTATGTCTATTGTATATAAGCTGTTTGTTTCTTACAAATAAAATAAAATAAAATAAAAATAATTATTTATCTCGTGATTACCGTTCCGCAAAATTATTACGTATAACACATATTTTGTAAATACCTGTGTAGGCGTATATTAATATCAATAAATACAATTGGCTTCTGGACATGGGGAGACTCGAGAGCGAACACATGCTCACACAAACTCACTTACCTAATAATATGTACTATCAGGTTTACGTTAATCCATAAGAATCTTATAAGTGCTCATCTAATTAGCTGGTATAATATAGGTTGTATAATATTATCTTATTTTTTATATTGTTATCTTCAAACTAAAAGTTACTAGGTTACAAAAATAGGTACAAAAAATATTTTAAAAGTTGTAGTATTGATAAAATTAAATTATGAGTAAAATATTATGTACTATCAAAAATTGTAACACAGAGGCTATTTTTGTACATTAGAGGAATCAGAAAGTTACTTTTTATTAATTTCTAAAAATGATATAATTTTTTTTTCTATGCCCCTGATAACTTATATCCCTTTTTGTTAATATTTACAGTCTTTTAACTCAACAACCATTTCATCTAATTATTATAATATTTAAAAACATTTTTTTTAGAAAACATAGGATAGATACGAAATTGTTAAATTAAAAAAGAGAGGTTGTCTTTACTCAAACCTATTATATATTTTCTTAAAAACACATTCGAACTTTCGGATAGGAATACATCGAAGAAAGTTTTAGTTTTTATTTTTCTGTTTCACAAACCAATGGGTTCATATTTTTTTTTTTCTTTGTAGCTTTAATATATTATCATTCAAATTTTTTGTACCTGGTAACTCTTCTCAGTAGCTTTTTACTATTAATATTAAATTTAATTGTTTTATTGCTTTTTAATCTTGCACTTGACTGTAGATTTAACAAATACAAATGTAATCAGCACTTATGCCCTCATTCATTTACTAGTATTTAAGTTCTACAAAAAACAACGTAACTACCTAATGTGAACTAAACCAGGCAATTCGACTGTCCTAAAACGGGAAATCTCTTAGTTGGACAGTCAAAGTTTTCTTATAATGTGTATGTATTTTTGTTCAAA